>JAUCRC010000011.1:2400000-3000000 GCA_032399595.1 Tetragonula carbonaria | reverse complement strand
GTTTCAGGAGTTCGTGCCTCGGCACGAGTGCGAGGAGGAGTCACGAGAACAAAAAAGGATCGCTCGGATATTTAAACGCGTGTCCCGTGCCGAACCGTCTTCGCTCGACTTTTCATTCAGGCCACTAAAGATTACCGCACAATAATTCATTACATCATCAATCCATAAGTAATTATCTTGTAGAGTAGTATCACATCCAGATTTTCTTCAGAAACAAGGGAAATTTTAACAAAAGAGGGAATAGGTAAATATTTGGAGATTTTGCCTTTGTTGTTCTTTTATCAACTTTCACAGCACCTTTTGCTATAAACAAAATGTAAAAAAATTCGGTAGTCGAAGTAGCAAGACGAAAAACTATAAGAGTAGTGACATTTTGCAACGATCAAGCCGTTTTTATTCATTCCTTCGACAAAGTGAATCATTATGTGTAATTACTAATTATTGTATATATAACAATTAAACAAACTTTGTTCTATACTGCCTCATTCTTTAATGCCTCACTCGTTTTTGGTGGAAATATATTCTACAGTCTTAAGCTTGTTATAAAAATATATGTTTTCAGCGCATTAAATAAATATGCCAGCGTGAATGGAAAGTCTAACGTGTAACCATCGGTGGTGTTATACCACGTATACAGTGAGGGACGTTGATTTTGTATTTTCTAGAATATTTGGGAGGTAGTGAATAGAGATCTTCGAAGGTTAACAAATATATATCTTTGGAAGACAGAGAGGAAGACGAGGCGTACGTTGCTCTTGTATTTTCTGGAACGTATCTCGCTTCGAGGGAATTAGAAGGGAATGAGATTTGTCGAAACAAGATCGACAGATGTAGAGACAATTCGCGTTCAGACGTTAGGTTTCCGTGTATATATTTTGGAATATATCTCGCTTTGGCTAGATCATGGGGAACGGTGAAGCTTGATCATTTCTTTTTTTTTTTTTTTATTTCGAGAACATGCACTGGTATGCTTAATTATTTCTAGGAGCGAATATAACTCAACGAAAACACAATAAATGGACTTGCTACAAGATTGCGTTAAATTATAACAAAATTTATAAATAAATTATTTATCGGTGTTCTTTTTTGAAAATTTTTAATTTCATTTCAGTTTTACCTTATTTTATTTCTTTTTTCTTTTCGTTTCGTTGCCTTGAAACATTCTGAAAATGCGCTACAAAATTACAAACACGTGTAATTCGTTTTACCTGAATTTTGCATATAAATGGCGAATTGTTCTTTATACTCGACGTAAACGCTTGTCTTACCTACGATTAATCCTTTTACTGCTATTCTACTTCGAGATTCAGAGCTTGACGGCAGAAATTGCATTTAACGATTCAATTTTTGCAGTAGATAATTATTTCCCTCGAGAGAAGGGAAAATAATTACCTGCTAAGAAAAAAAAAACTCTGGCCTCCTTGTCCTGCTGCTACTCGTGATCTCTCCCACGATCCGATTTCTGCATTTCTGTTTTAAAAAAAATCTCGGTTACCAGAGCTCTATTAAACCGAGGTCTAGAGCTCTATTAATCAGAGAGAGAGTACACGATTGGGGAAGAATTGTAATCAAGGGTACTGGCACGAAGACGATGGTGGCCAGGTCTCTGTAGATAAGACCAATCCACGGGAATGATCGTGGAAACCCTCGGAACGGAATAATAGATAGGCCCTCTCTTGTTCTGGTCTCAACTCAGCAGCCAGTCCATTGAGGCAGGTCAATGATGATTACGGAATGTAGCTGTTGTGGTTAAGTTAGGGAATATCGAAACAAGCAGTGTAGCAGTGGCTGCCCGAAAGGCACGCCAGTCGAGATCAATAAGGCCTAAGATTGACGTTTGATCTTCCAATATCGATTATATCGTATTTTATCACCGAAATGTTTGAACCACAGAGAACCCAGCCCAGTGAAATTGAAAACGCTACTACTACGTTGAATGTATCGCGTTGAAATTGCTCGCAGATTAAATACAAATGAATATATAAAGATATCAGATCAAGAATTTCGTTCCAAGTGTTCAAGTGTTGCTTGAAAAAAGAAAAAAAAAATGCTTGAAGTGACGTTAAGAATGTTAAAATAAAAGAAGCGATATATAAAATAAAAAAAAAACGACAACCTTAACAAACAATGGATTAAGGCACAGAAGTAAAGTAGAGAAGAAATCAAATCAATTCTCGACGAGCAAAAACAATTAACCCTCGAAGAGAGGAACAAAGTAACAAGTCGTTCAATCTCGTTACACGGTCAACGACGCTTTGATCATAGTCGCTGTAACGGGATGATCACTTAACGAGATGTTTGATTGCATTTTCGGTCAGATAAGAAACTAAAGGGATGCCCAGAGAATAAAGAGAAGAGAGAGAGAGAGAGAGAGAGATTTGATGGGTAGCAGTGAGCCAATGCCGTTGGCCAAGTTCCAGGGACACAAAAAAGGATAGCCGGGTGAGGATAAAGGCATCGCGAACTTGTTGCGTTCCCAGAGGCGTCTTTCGTTTTCCTTTCGTCGCCATTGCGAGAGTTCACCCTTCTTCGCCGCTCTTTTCACACCATAGTGAATCGCTGGATCGCCGATAAATTTCTGTTCAATGGGGCCTGACCTCGCCGATAAAAAGAGGTACTCTCTCTCTCTCTCTCTCTCTCTCTCTCTCTCTCTCTGTGGTTCTGACAGGTTCTGTCGCCATTGCCCCTTTCGTATTTGACCATGTTCGGGAGTAAACGCTATATCAAACAGAAATTAATCGGTAAATTGTTATAACGTAACTAGCGGTAACATATTCCATCATTGAATTTGTTTACAATCGAGATTAAGGAAATTAATTTTCTGTCTGAAAGTTTCGTGAATTTTCTACCTGGCGAGATCCAATTGGGGTAGACCAATGGGTTTTCAAGGTTTCCACACTCGTCTGGTAAACGATTTCCTTCCGGTGTAGTTTGTTTGTCACGTTGAAAATGGACAAAACTACTCGCTAAACTAGAATTTGTTAAAAACACGCGATGTGAGAATTTTGTTTTACACTTTCGTATTCCACGAATTTCCATTTTACTGCGCGTTTGTTAAACGAAAAATACGCACGTTGCTTCTTCAAAGATTTCAATTATTACAACGAATTATTCCTTGTTCGTTATTCCCTTTAATTTAAGAGCGAACGAGAGACGCGGAGTGTGGTTTTTCTACGTAAAAATATCGTGGGAGAACCGATGGTTCCTCAGGGTAATAATTATGATCGAAAGTTGTGTCATCCGTGGGACGATAACGTGGAGTCTGAATCCTAATCCACAACGAGAGGATTCTCGTCTTGCAGGCGAAAAACGTGGCATGAAATATGCATTGCATCGGGCATCAGCGATTTTTCGCTCGTATCGAATTATGTCGATGTCGACTTTGCTGGTCTCTAACGTGCGCGTACGAAAACGCGCGAAATGGAACAAAAATTTCCCATTTTTCATCTTTCAGCTCCCTGATTATGACAATCGCTACACTCTAATTTTCTCGCGTGTACAATCCCTTCTTTTTAACGCGCGAGATAATTCCTATTTGTGTGTGTTTCAGATTGGCCAAAAAGTAATCGCGCTTCTTTTTTTTCTTTCGGTACACAAATGAAAGACGATTTTTTTTTTTAATGAGAAACAAAAACTTTATTAACGTGTTGACCATTTAATATACTGGCCATTTTGTTCGATTATTTTTTTACCATCGCGTTTCTTTCTTTTCCTTCGGTACGCAAATGAAAGACGATTTTTTTTTTTTTTAATGAGAAACAAAAACATTATTAACGTGTTGACCATTTAATATACTGGCACATTTTGTTCGATTATTTTTCTGCCATCATTCGTGAATCGCAACTTCGTGATTCTGCGTTCGAAAATTTTTTTTATCCTCATCAACAGTGACATTTAGCAAGCCATAATTCTGTCATAATTCACACGCACGTCGGATAATTTTTTTATGAACTTGCACACAGTGTTTTTCTTTTCTTTTCGCTCTTTTTGGAGATAACATTACAAAACATCACGAGATGGTTTTCCACCATCGTTGAAATCGATGCCAAACAAACAATCGTTAACGAGACTATGCATTCTCTTTTACTAAAACAAGCTTGAACGATTAAATGTGTCAGATTATAGAATGAATCTGCGATTTATAAATGAAGCTAATCGCGCTTTAGAATGTAATTAGAAAGAAAACGAAATTACTTTTTTTCATCGACTCGATGTAATCCTCGATCAGATGTTTCACATGTTTCCACCTAATTCTCTTCCCCCGTATCTTTCCCTTTTATCTTTTGGTTCGCTCGAAACGAAGTTTCTAAGAAAAGATGCGTTGATCTTTAAGGAACGTTGAAGAGAAATAAAATTTTCTCAACTCTACCATCACTACCATTCCTGGCCCAGTTTACGAAATTTGGGGAGGGAAATTCAATTTCTCGTTGCTAAATATCTGCCAAATATTCAAAGGAGTTCCGTTCATTTCACGATTATTATTTATGAGGTATTATAATGGGATGCACGAGATAGTTTTGTTACTTCGATGTCTACAATGTGTAACTTACTTTTGGCGATAAATAATAAAACGATAAAAATGATTATTGCAATTGTTCATAATAATTACAGATGTTCTTGTCTTTGTACAAAATAAATAATAATAATAAATCTACCGATAAATTTATCAATAGCGAGAGCTCGTCCCGCCTTCGACTGACAATATTTCCAGTTATCGGAAATAATCTTGGATATTCCTTTTCTCGAATTTTCCGCCATTCTAGAAGGCACAAATTATAATTATAATTCGAAACACCATAATTCGATTTATTAATAAAATTAATAAATCTCCCTTATCTCGATCGGAAAACAGAGTCTCGAGGTTTCTTCCAGGAGAATTTTGAAGTTAGGAATCTCTTTCGCCTTTTTTTTTCGTACTCTCTTTACTTTCACTGGCTGATTGTTCGATGTAAAATGAATACAAGATGTTTGTATACTTATATTTGCTAATCATTATTTTAATACTATTCCTGTTAAATACGTTTGATATGAAATATTTGTATAAATATCAATCGTACGAAATATACAAGTATATTTCATTTACATGGAATATTCGTTGAAATGACTTTCCTCGATATGTCTACTAATATCACGGTTAGCGGAGAGTTAACTTGATAATTCAATTTTCCTGACTTTCTTCCGTACTCTCGGAAACGTCGGGAACTTCCTTCTATGTCGAAAGAATGTAAACGAAATTTTTCGCTTCAACTCCATTATCTACCGTCGCGTATCTCCGAAAGCGTCTTCTCTTTTCTTTTTTGTCGAAAAACTTCTTCGCTCGCTGTTTGGCGAGGGAAAATTCACGTTTAAAAAACGAAAAAGAAAAAGCACAGTCAAGGCATGGGTGTACGGTGTAATTATAATATACCATAGTAGAGGATACAGTAATTATGTTCGTCGTTGCGCGCAGTAGCCGCCGATGAAAACAGCGGCGGAACGAGCAAAAACAGAGAGAGAGAAAAAAAAGAAAAAAAAACGAAGAAAGAGAAGGGACAGCGCGGAGAATGAACATTACCGGATCCACTCGAATTTATGAAATTGCAATTTCAGCCGCGGGTTTCATCGCGCCCGGGGCAATTTATCTCGCAACGAGGGCAAGGAAACTAATCCTTTTCCTTATTCCCTCGGATTTCCTTTCCCAACTGACAATCTTAAGGGCCCTCCGCGAAATTTAATTAGCAAATGAATCTCGAAGCGAAAGACGAGAAGAAGGGAGAGAAGAAGAAAAAAAATAAAGGACCGCGTAAAAGAATATATATATATATATATATATATATATATATATATATATATAATTTAAATGATTTGTTATATTAAATAATAAAGAAAACGGAAACAAAACAACAAATGATAAATACAAGATAGACAATACAGACAACAATAATTCGAGTAAACTTAAACACTTTACCGACACAATTAACACTTTACCGACCGATAGCGATAAATAGTAGCGGTAAGTAATAGACGATTAATAGGCTACCGGTCGGTAAAGTGTTAAAATATATAAATATATTATTATACGATATCAATACTTTACCGACCGATAGCGATAAATAGTAGCCGATTAATAGGCTACCGGTCGGTAAAGTGTTAATATATAACACAAATTACTCTTTTGACCACACTCATTCAACTCTTTTTCGACTCTCTGCTGACTCTCTTTCCTCACTCGCACGACTTTCCTCTTTTCAAAAAGAAAATGCCAACGCTGTGCCTCTCACATCACATTCATACTTTTCATTCACGCATCTTCAGCAAACAGGCCATCTCATTAAAAGTAAAAGTAACTAAATATATAACTATACACAATAATTTCAATACTATATACTATATATATATATATATATATATCGGATACTGGAAAACAACGTTAGAAGACAAGCTATATAATGGCCTATTATATCCTTTAGTCCTGCCGCAATCTTGCAAATTTTTATTTTTTATTGCAAGCACCAAAGAGATTTCGTTCACTTTTTCTTCTTCCTTCTTTTTTTTTTTTTTTTTAATAATTATTCGACGCAGAATTTTATAGATTTTACACGTTCAAAGAGTTGACGAATTGTATTTTTATCGAGATCAATGACACGCGATACCACAGATGATAAAAAATTTCGAAGAGGTTTTCTTTTTTTTCAACAATTATTCGACACATTTGCGTACAAGGGAAATCTTGTTGTTGCAAGATCAAAGTAATGCAATCTCACGAAAAATTCACGGATGACAGACCCAAAGCAAAAGATGGGGGGGGGGTAAAAATTGTTAGAACGCTTATCGATATTTTCAGCAACAATCAAAGTGAAATCGAAAATTCGCGCAATACGTCATAGCAACTTGCTGTGTGTGCAATTCAGTCTCCACGTTGGATCGTTTTTATTAACAAAACACAGTGATCGAGGTAAATGGTTTCAATTACCTCGCTTACGGCCGCAGCAACGGTCAAGCTTCCATGACCGACAATGTTCCACCGTTTATGCAATAAGTATTCGTTTCGTCGTTCTGAAGGGAAGGCTCGAGGCACGTTTAATTCCAGAGCAGAATACACGAAGAACACAATTACACGGAAGAATTATGGCTATTCATAACCACGGTGGCTTACAGAATTAACGGAGCGACGAGGCTGCGTGACACGGAACAACAGGAAACGTGGACCGCCATGCTATTTAAATCATACGTCCCTTGTCGAGCCACCTCGATGTAGGTCAAACTCGAATTACACGCGACAAAGTATCCCGCCATGCGTTCTCCACAAACGTGCATCGTGCAGCATCTTCGCGTGCTTTCGCGGAAAAAATTTTACTACCTCGAGGAGAACCCGAACGTCGACGACAATTCCACGGAAATTACTCGTGCAGATTTCCCGCAGGCGCTCGCTGGAAATCTGGTACGAGATTCCCCAGGAACCTTCGCGAACCATTGCGAGACAGAACATTTTTTTTCTACAACGGATCGAAATTGCGCTACGCTTTCGCAGATTCTTCCATCGAGTCACGAGTCTCGTCGCGCGCTAGTCCACAGATGTATTTACAACGCAGCACGCTGCGCTGCGCCGATCTGTTTCTCTGGCATTTGAATTTCCGCCAGCCGGAACAAAGTAGCGCGAACGCGTTTCCGCCGTCCACGCGAAGAACTTCCGGTGCACGTCGCTTGCCCGGCATCTCGTATCTCGAGCTAATATAACCTTCCGCGGAGAAAACCCATCGAAACCACGGAGGAGCAGCGAATAATTTCACCGAGAGGAGAGACGGACGAAAAGCAGCGAACGCAGGCTCGAGGACAAACCGATCTACGTTCTTTCGTCGTTGTATCAACGACGCATAATTTATTGTTCCCCCTCTGTCTCTCTCGACGCCTTCCATTCTGACATTTTCCGATCGTCGCTTTCTACAGAATTTCTGTTACCTCTCTCTCTCTTGAAACCCTCTCCAAAACTGTGTCAAACATGGACATCGATGTTTTTCGCTTAGATACGACTGTTTTTCAACGAAAGTCAAAGGAAGAGCAAATGTTTGTATTTCTGCTCGGTTTCGTTGCAAATACTAACGGATGTATATCGTGGAAAATAATTGCAGACCGGAGAAAGATTAACCACTTGATCGCCGTGCGCGCACCTGTACTCTAAATAAAAGCGAAATTAATTTCGATTTCTCAACATCTAGAATTATTTTCTAACACTAAAAAAAAATCGAAAAATATATATATTCTTCCTTGATTTTGGTTATATTCGAAAGCTGCTTCGAAAAAGAACGCAAGAAACAAAATTCGCGTGCGGAAACTGTAAAATTCCACTCTGCCCAACTACTTGCTTCAAAGCATTCCACACCTAAGATAAATATTAGTTTTTATTGTGTATAGTATATATTTGTATTTTTTAGACTATAGTATTACAACATTTCAAATTTAACTAACGTGCATATAACTTTTTTAATCTTTTTAATATTTAGTATTCGATCTATCGTGTGGCAACCCTAGTGAAAATCAAGTGTCTCTTTCTTTTGTGCAAATTATATCCTAATTGATTGTGGCTCGCTAATTATGCAAGTAAAAAAGTATTTAAATTATTTATTTATTAGTAAAGGTACATTTTTTTTTAAATTGAATATACGCGGCTAGCTGATGCGCGGTCTTTAACACTAGAACTACCACACCAGTCAAAATGACTGGTTTATACAATTTTATTTTAAAATTTCTATTTCATGTTACAATTTTTTCCCCGCAACGATGCAATGACTTTTACGGTGATAACTAAAGAAATAATATAATGAATTTTATTTTATTTTTATTTATTAAACATCAAAATAATTTTGGTAGAAATAACTTCGTCTTAACACTTTACCTTCCGGTAGCCTATTAATCGTCTATTACTTACCGCAATCGGTCGGTAAAGTGTGGATATCGTATAATAATATATTTATATATTGTAACACTTTACCGACCGGTAGCCTATTAATCGTCTATTACTTACCGCTATCGGTCGGTAAAGTGTGGATATCGTATAATAATATATTTATATACTTTAACACTTTACCGACCAGTAATATCGTATATTAATGTATACAAATATATTATTATACGATATTAACACTTTACCGACCGGTAGCCTATTAATCGTCTATTACTTACCGCCATCGGTCGGTAAAGTGTGGATATCGTATAATAATATATTTATATACTTTAACACTTTACCGATCGGTAATATCGTGTATTAATATATACAAATATATTATTATACGATTAACAATTTACCGACCGGTTTTATATACGATATTAACAATTTACCGACCTATTAATCGTCTATTACTTACCGCTATCGGTCGGTAAAGTGTTAACTGTCGGTAGTTCTAGTGTTAAAAAGACCGCGGCGATCAAAAGTATTAAAAGTATTAACACGAATTTCCGTGTTAGAATGTCTCTAATGTTTGTATAGAAATTTGATTATTATCCGTAACCGAATGCGAGCGCGCGTGTAACGAATGGTTTCGTTACAACGTTTCCTCTAGTAATAAGTGCAGCGTAGCCCAGGTTTCCCCTGAAAACTCTCCAATTAACGGGAGCCAGTGATTTAATTGTTGTCGGAGAAGCGCGAACGTCATCCGTGGGCTTCACCCCAAGCCGCGTCGTGCTTTTCCTCGTCGAACGCGTTAAACATCAACGCCTAGGCGCCACGTAGTAGTTATACACGTTAATTTCGAGACTGTCTTCTAATTGCATCGGGTGGCGAATCGCGACGATGCAAGCCAGCCGACTTACGTCGGAAGGAAGAACGGAAATCCAACGTCTGCCTACCTCCCAAAGAAGGGAGGAAGGACGGGAAGGGAGGGGAAGTAATTTCTAGAATTACAAGAAACGCTGAACGTCGAAAAGACCCTTGACGATGGCCTAAGCGAAGAGAGGGGGTGGGGGGAGAGGGATTAAGTCGGCACGAATTAATTGGATTGATCGTGACGGTTACTTCCCCGTAGGTCTGTCTACCTACGGTTCTTTGACATCGGCCATCTTTGGATTTGTGTGTTTCCAGAGTTTTTTTTTTTTTCACCTCTCGAACCTGCCTTTGAAGTCACACTGTATTCCAGAGACGTTTCACTTTCTTCTTTTTTCTCGTACGTTCTTTCACCCTTCTAAGTGTATTGACATTCGTAGTAGTAATGGCGAGATCACTTCGCATTAATTTGAGACTCGTGTTAAAATATTTTAACCTTCGAGTACTTTTCTTTACTTGGGATACGCGGCATAATAATCCTGAGCGTTCTTTCAAATTCTGCAGAGGGTATTTGAAAAAAAAAAAAGAAGGAGATGATGAAGGAGACCTAGCCTAAACCTTAATCTATTTGAGACGAAATAATTTAATTGAAAGAACGCGTTGAAACACGTGTAGCGAAAGTTGTATCGGAAAACAAAGGAGGATTTGTTTTTGAAGAGAAGCGTGTATTAGGTTCGCCAAAAAGTAAGTGCGTTTTTCTTTTTTTTTCTTTTTGCGCGCGCTCAGACGAAAGGCGAATTTTTCACCAGAAACAAAAAAATTTTATTAAACGATATATCGTCCGCTTTTTAAAGCAAATTCATGATTCCGCGTTGGAAAAAAAAAACGAAGAATTTGATTTTTCAATCGTCGGATAATTGTTTTCACGAATGCAGCAGAATCATAACACGAAAATAATTCACAATATCGAAATCGACGCCAAGCAAATTGATTGTTAATCGTGCATGATTAGACAATGAGTCGTCTGCGGTTTCAAATGAAGTTAGCCACGTTCCAAGATCCATACGTCTATTAGAAAAAGACGCAACTACTTTCCGGCCAACCCCGTTAAAAATTGTTTATAAATGCCTTGCTTCTAGCATCCTGGAGATCTTTTAGGAGATTTCTTAAATGAAATCAATTTCAGAAAAAATTGTTTCTTTCTCAAACGTGTCTTAAACCTTGAGAGTCAAATCCAAAGATCATTTATAGAGTCACATTGATAAATAGTTGGAAAATTGGAACGTCACTGCTTGGCTGATAGCCAAATCCCTGCGAATCTTCGTCTGAAACCTTCGGCGAAATCCAATTACCCGCTTGTGGAAGTGCAGGGAACAAATTTGCAAATTTCGAAATTTCCGACTCTCGTTATTAAGTTGTTCTTCGTCGTGAAATATATATATATATATATATATATATACATCTCTCTCTGATCGTTCGCGTTTAGCTTAGTTAAGTAACACGGAAAATCCCGGCGATCCGACCCTGGAATATTGTCGAAGCAACAACTTGGCTCGGCAAAGAGACGAGATCAAAGCGAACTGCCGCGTTTTCCCAGCAGTGGCAGCAGCGTAATTTTCTGGCAAAGCCGTGCCGGAACATTTAATTGCGAATTCGCGGAGCGTGCCGCGAGTGTAACCGGGTGCAGTGAACCTTCTCCGAGCGTGACAGATGAATATAAACTTAACGCGGCCCAAAATTACGCGCTCGCGTCTATAATTAACTCCCGTTGGCTAACGACGACCGCCCGTTTCCCCTTTTCAACCCTCGGGCAAACGCTTCGTTCCGGATCCGTTGCATTCCTTCGAAAACTGGCGCGTCGTCGTTTCGTCACGATGCTTCTGAGAATCGTACGCTGACCTCCTCGAACCGCTACAGATCGCTGGAATATTCTTTTGGGAACAAGGTCGACTCGGCAGTCGCAGTTAGGACAACGTTTTGTCCCCAACTTCGCGTCTAATTTTACTAATCTCCCCACCCTTCGGTTTATCTCTTATTAGTTACTGACTCACTAGTCACTCGAGATCGATAATGTAGTGATCTACGTCATTTTGAATCGGCGATAGAATCCCCGAATATTTTACCATTTCCGTGTCACGTCCTGTCGTACCGATTCGGGCAAACCTTTGCACCGCAGCGCTACTAGCGACGAGAATTAAAATAAAAAAAAAAGAGCGTTGCCAGATTTAGTGCTTCGAGATATGATTTATTGAATTGAACGTGACGAAAAATCATATTATATTATATTTATTTGATTATTATTTAAAATCTGTTTTAAAGTATTGGAGAAGATTGATCGAAATATGATACTTTTATGAATAACTAGATATGACGTTTTCTTTTTATTTACAAATGAACGAATCACCTTTATCCCGCAAAAGATTTTGCAAAACATTGGACTATAGAAAAATATATACCACGTCTGTGGTGTGTCTGTGGTTTAGGTTAGCTTCAAGTCAGATTTCAATTAGGTTTAAATTCTTTAGTCGAATATGTTTGTAACGTAGTTCCACGTCATTTCAAAATTGGCGCACCTGGATACATCAAGCAAGATTGGCTTGAAATGACTTTCATTTATTTAATAAACATATGAACGAACGATGATACCGCAGTTATCCAAACTGTAACAGTATCGTTGAATCTAACAGAGTGAACGTAATAACACTCGTATGGCAAGAAATTGATTTTTCTTCGTCAAAATTATTATCAGTTTCAAATTTTTTACTGGGTTGCATACTTTCTTTGCGCGTTAATCATTTGAAATAATTCCGTGTGATTCTTTTTTAAATATTTAAATAATTCTTTTTTTTAAATCTTTCGTCGAAGTTCGATTTTTAGCCAGAATTTTACGAAACTAACACGGCATGGATATTAACACTTTACCAACCGGCAGCCTGTTAATCGGCTAACATATTTTAACACTTTACCGACAAGTAGCCTATTAATCGGCTAACATATTTTAACACTTCACCAACCGGTAGCCTATTAATCGGCTAACTAACATATTTTAATACTTTACCGACCGGTAACCGATTAATCGGCTAACTATTCACCGCTAATACACGGTCGGTAAAGTGTTAACGTGCACGATTCTCTCCGCGGTATTCCGCGTATCATCTTCAACGGAAACTGTCGAATCAACTCTCCACCTTTGCACTCGCGGCCATTGAAGACCACCGCGGAAAAAAGAAAGATCGTCGAGTAAAACGTTATCATTTGGCGGAACAAAAACCCGGAGCCGCAATAAAAACTGGGAACGATGATCCCGCGTTTCCTTCACGCTTTCACAGAACGAGCAGCGGGAGACACGAGTGCCCTGCGGCACACGCCGCGCGAGTTCCCCACCGTGCATTCAATTCTCCTCTAAATGAGGCATTTTTCAGGGCGAAAAAAGAGGCGAAAGAGAGAGAGAGAGAGAGAGAAATCCTCAAGCTCGATGAAAGATGTACGGTACTAACATACATCTATACAGGCGTGTATATAGTCCACACATATATATATATATATATATATAAAACGCATTATACTCGAACGATCGATTCCGTTGCATATTCAACGATGCTCGAGAGGGAAACAGGAGAAAGCTAAAGGTGCATTGTTAACGCCGTATGCTCGGTAAACATATCGGGGAGAGGCTACTGGGTCACGACGCTCTGCTGCCTTTTTAATCAGGCTCTGCGAGTATATTATTCACATCTCGTAATCTCGCGTGAACCGAGCCGAGGAGTGCACAGTTCCCAATGCATTAGCAGCAGACGATTTTCTCCCGCGGGAAGTGGCCCGCTTCGAATTCGAAAAACACGCGCGCGCGCGCGCGCGCGGCACGCGACGGAGAAGGGAATTTCGCGAGATGGCAAAAAAAAAAAAAAAAAGAAAGAAAAGAAAAAATCGGGAGAAACTGTCAACAGCTGGGGTGGATTCTAAAGCGAGGAAAAGAGAAGGTTCAGAAGGTTCGAATAATTTTAATAACAAGCGGGTTACTTAAATTAAAATTATAGATTAAATAAAATTAATATATATTTAGATTAATGATAGAATAAATAATTAATAAATAAATAGATTAAAATAATCACTGGTCATTCTTGGAAGATATTGTCAACGGAATAAATAAGATTGTTATTAATGATAATTATAAATAATAAATGTAGGAACAACGAAGCGAGGCAAGGGAAAATCGAAAGCAAAGTTTCGCCAGAAAGCGAGAGAGAAGACATTTTTAGAAGGTTCGAATAATTTCAATACCAAGCGGATTATTTGATAAAATAATCACTAGTCATTCTTGAGAAATATTGTCGACGGAATAAATAAGATTGTTATTGATGATAATTATAAATAATAAATGTTAGAAGAACAGAAACGAATTACGAGAGATTTTCAAGGAAGAACGAAGCAATTTTTAAGCCGATTGCTAATCTGAAAAGCTGGATCTCTCCTCGCTCTCGTCGCTCTCACGATACCAACGTATTTTATTCTCGCGTTCTCAATCTCATTCGCTTCTTTGTTCGTCGTCCTTGCGATACCAACGTATCACTTACCCACATAAGTCACAATATTCATATAAAATATTATTATTATATTTGTTATATAGTAAATGATTATCGAACGAAAACGGGAGAAACAGCGCGAAGCTCCGAAGACAAGTACGAAGCGAGTTTGGCGCGGATGCAAGCACGACCGTAAGCTCCCAATATACGAAATTCAGTTTCACGCCATAATTTGCAGCCCACCTTACAAGAATATTCCTCTCTGTTTACCAGGCGTCTCGCCAAATTGCTTTTCCACTCTTTATCGAACGCGAAACATTTCCTTCTGTGTGTGTGTGTGTGTGTGTGTGTGTGTGTGTGTGTGTGTGTAATACAAGCTGAAAACAGCTGAGCTCGCGAGCGAAGGCGCGTTCCTATTTGCATTTGAAACGTGGACCGTCTTTTCTAGGTTGCCCTCTCTCTCTCTCTCTCTCTCTCTCTCTCGATCTTTCTCTTTTTAGAGAGGCCAGAGAACGGAACAGAGAATTGCTCATTTAACGATGTGCATGATCCGCGAGAAAATTAAAGTTCCCCGGGCTGGTTCGCGCGCTACGTTATTTACCGGGGTAGCATTCTTTTTCATCGCTCGCCTTTCTCGTCGTCCACTCGTCTCAGACGATGTCTGCCCTCATATTGCCTCCTCTCCGTGACTCCTCTCCTCGTTTGATCGCGAGTAATTTCGTTCTACAGTCTGCGAGTAATTGAATTTCCGATGCACGTATACAATTAGTTCATCGATTTGTTACTGGATAAATTCTAGTTCTTAAAATATACCGATTTCTCGACGTGATAATAGTTTTCACTGATCTCTAATTTTGAAAGGATACTCGTCCTGTTCGAAATTCCACTATTTCTACGATTTCATTCAGCATAATTGTTACTGAATAAATTCTGATTCTTAAAATGCCGATTTCTCGACGAGATAATAGTTTTCACTGATCTTTGACTTTGAAAGGATACTCGTCCTTTTCGAAATTCCACTATTTCTACGATTTCGTTCAACATAATTGTTGCTGAATAAATTTTGATTCTTCGATTTCTCGACGAGATAATATTTTTCACCGATTTTCATTTTTTGAAGCATACTCGTTCTGTTCGAAATTCCAATATTTCTACGATTTCATTCGGCATAATTGTTACTGGATAATTCTAGTTCTTAAAATATACCGATTTCTCGACGTGATAATAGTTTTCACTGATCTTTGATTTTGAAAGGATACTCGTCCTGTTCAAAATTCCACTATTTCTACGATTACATTCAGCATAATTGTTACTGGATAATTCTAATTTTTAAAATATACCGATTTCTCGACGTGATAATAGTTTTCACTTATCTCTAATTTTGAAAGGATACTCGTCCTGTTCGACGAGTTCCACTATTTCTACGATTTCATTCAGCATAATTGTAACTGAATAAATTCTGATTCTTAAAATGCCGATTTCTCGATAAAATGATATTCTTCACCGATTTTTGATTTTTGAAGCATACTCATCCTGTTCGAAATTCCATTATTTTTATGATTTAATTCATACTGTTGTATAATATAATACAATATTATATAATTCTAGTTCTTAAAATACCGATTTCTCGACGAGATAATAGTTTTCACTGATCTTTGACTTTGAAAGAATACTCATCCTGTTCGAAATTCCATTATTTCTACGATTTCATTCGTGCTACTACTGTATAATATGATATAATATTAAACTATATATAATTCTACTTCTTAGAATGCCGATTTCTCGATAAAATAATATTCTTCGCCGATCATTGATTTTTGAAGCATACTCATCCTGTTCGAAATTCCACTATTTCTACGATTTCATTCAGCATAATTGTTACTGAATAAATTCTGATTCTTAAAACGTCGATTTCTCGAGACGAGATAATATTTTTCACCGATTTTTTATTTTTCGAAGCATACTCGTCCTCGTTCGAAATTCTACTTCATTTTTTACCACTTCATTCAGCATAATTATTACTGAATTCCTCAAATGCCGATTTGTTCAACGAGATAATATTTTTCACTTTGATTGTCAAAGACTGCTCATCCTGTGCGAAAATTCCACTACCATTACCACTCTCATTCGCAAAGTAATTTCCAATCTCAGCTGTGTAAAATTGCACGTTTCACCAGAGTTATTCGCAGATTCGCCAAAGTTATCGCGCTGTGTGTTAATTTACGGAATCGACCCGACAATTTTCCACATCGAGATCTTTTTACGATATTTTTACGATCGCGTTCTCTCTAACTCTTTAAACTCTCTCTGTCTAAGCCGCAGATTCGAGCGAAAATTATTCGCAGCCGGATAAAATCGCACAGATCCAAGATCGAAACTGGCGAAAAATTTCGTTCGACGATTCGTAGGAATAATGAAAATACTGTGTAATACCACCGAATTATTATCACAGGTTGGAGTTGATTCGCTTCAGATTCCCCTCCCCGTGATGCTCGCGACGAGCAAGGAGATATAAATATACATGTGTGTGTGTGTGTGTGTGTGTGTGTGTGTGTGTGTGTATACATATGAAAAGAGAGGCGGAAAGAGAGCTTCGAGTGGTCTTTTTCCTGCCGTGGCCTGATTCAACTCGCTTCAGCGTTGCAAAAATAAAGGAATGCAAATTTAATTACCGGAGTACTCGGCACGTCGACGAGCCGACGGCTAGCACAGGAGGCTACGTACGTTTCACAAGTACAGGCCCATGACATTTCGTGGAAATTTTAGTTTAAATTAATCTTGTTACCATATTCCGCCTGTGTTCTCCTACCCCTCCAACCCTTCTGCAAAATATCCAATAGTCGACGGACGTGTTTAACGTTATTATAAGCGATATTACGCCCGAACAAAAATGCCAAAGTGATTCGCGTTAATTGACACGACTAGACCTCTTCCATAAGTGGATAAATTATCCACTCACCTCCCTCCTCCTTCTCCTCCTCCTCTCGGTAACGTTGCAGTTTTTTCTTTTTTTCTTTTTTTTTTTTCTTCTTGTCCCATTCCCCGATTCAATTATTCTTTCACTCAATGGCCGACGCAAATACGCACACACACAGCGCACAATTGATCGAAAATGTTGCTAAAAAAACACCATCTACAACTCTGACTTCGTGACTCTTTTTTTTGGCACTCTTTCGCGATGATTTTTCGATTTGTGATTTACTAGGGGAAAAAGGCGAAACGTACTGTCGATTGAATTCGATCGAGTGCCGCGAAGTTTGTCAAAAATTCAGAGATTCTGAGAGACTCACGCAGAAAATTGTTGCCTATTTCTAAACCTTCGAGAACTTGGTTCGTGACCAATGATCGAATGGATCACGTCGTTGTCGAACGAGAATCGTCGCAGTCGTCAATATTTCGCTGATCTTTCATCCTGTTCAGTATTCCCGTATTTATTAAACCGTAAAATGTTGTTAACCTACAAAATTAACTATTTATTAATGAACTATTCCCGTGTTTATTAACCTACGAAATATTTGAATGACCTAACCTATATCAAATACTTGAGTAACCTAACCTACAAAATGTTTGATTAATTGCCCATCGCGTGACAAATCTCGAAGCACGAACGTGCACGATGGCTTGCGTTCGTTAAAAAAACAAGTCTATTTGAGCAGCTCGCCTCTCGAATGTAATATTTATATATTACGAGCGCCGACGAATATCTGCAAGCGTGGCTTGCAATATTTTTCCACGCTCGCGCGCACATCGGAAAAATAAGCGCCACAAATCGTTATTACTCGCGCGTGAATGGGCTGAAAAAAAAAAAGAAAAAAAAAGGAAAAGAGGAAATCAAACCAATGAGTTTTACGATTTTTCAAGCGGGTGAACCCACGCGTCACGCGGCATTATGCGTGCGTTAACACCGACCGGAGTAATGGATTAATCTCCTTTTGGGTCGAGCCTTCTATGTAAATAGAATCGTACAGCCAATGCGATTCTCCGTCGCACGGGAGAAAATGTCATCCATCACCGAGCGATTCACCGAAGCTGCCTCGAAACTGTTAGCTCGCTATGAGGAAAAGAAAAAAAAAAGAAAAAAAAGAGAGAGAGAGAGAGAGAGAAACAGGCTTGACAGACGAACAGACGGATACGCGTTCAACGTAAGCCGATTTGATAGGGAAGAGAAGCGTGTGTATCCGCTTTCGTACACAAGGTGTTCCCTGTAAATCGTGGCACGACTCTACGTGTAAAGACAAATCGAAAAAGAAGAGTAAAATTTTTCCATATTCTTCGCGCCCTTCGTCTCCGAGAGAATCGCATTCGAAAAGGCGCGACAGGAAAGAATAATTAACGAGGGATCATTTCATGTATAATATAAAATGTAAAAGAAAATTTTTTTTCGTTCAGAGCCTCATTTCTAAGGAAACAGAACGTCTATCGTGTTCCCTTCAGAGACGTGTTGGTAAATTTTCAAACTCGATGTTCTCGAAAACGAAGCGTCTCACGAAACAATTTTACTCCACGCTTTTTAATCAAAAATTCACCTTCCGTTGATGATTCTTTCTCTTTGTCTAGAATGAACTAAAATTCAAGATCACGCTTGATTGATAAATTTCCAAACTCGAGCTTCTCGAGAGCGAAACGTTGTCTGGAAAAATATTCTTTTGCATTCCACTTATCTTTTCGAAGATGTAGAATCGCACTCTAACCACGATTTCGAGGACACACTATGTATACGGTACGACAGCGAATTTCCATGGGACAAAAATTCGTACGTTTCCGGTCGATGTTCTGAATAAACAGTATCAGACAGTCACTGAATAAATAGCTTTCTGCTGGGTATATATCAACCCTTATGGTACAACGATATACAAATGTTAACACTTTACCGACCGGTAGCCTATTAATCGGCTAACTATTCACCGCTAATACACGGTCGGTAAAGTGTTAATTACATATTAGTTAGTTAGATCAATTTATATTCTCGCTTATTCTCTCGGCCCAGCATCTTCGCGTGCTTTCGCGGAAAAAATTTTACTACCTCGAGAAGAACCCGAACGTCGACGACAATTCCACGGAAATTACTCGTGCAGATTTCCCGCAGGCGCTCGTTGGAAATCTGGTACGAGATTCCCCAGGAACCTTCGCGAACCATTGCGAGACAGAACATTTTTTTTCTACAACGGATCGAAATTGCGCTACGCTTTCGCAGATTCTTCCATCGAGTCACGAGTCTCGTCGCGCGCTAGTCCACAGATGTATTTACAACGCAGCACGCTGCGCTGCGCCGATCTGTTTCTCTGGCATTTGAATTTCCGCCAGCCGGAACAAAGTAGCGCGAACGCGTTTCCGCCGTCCACGCGAAGAACTTCCGGTGCACGTCGCTTGCCCGGCATCTCGTATCTCGAGCTAATATAACCTTCCGCGGAGAAAACCCATCGAAACCACGGAGGAGCAGCGAATAATTTCACCGAGAGGAGAGACGGACGAAAAGCAGCGAACGCAGGCTCGAGGACAAACCGATCTACGTTCTTTCGTCGTTGTATCAACGACGCATAATTTATTGTTCCCCCTCTGTCTCTCTCGACGCCTTCCATTCTGACATTTTCCGATCGTCGCTTTCTACAGAATTTCTGTTACCTCTCTCTCTCTTGAAACCCTCTCCAAAACTGTGTCAAACATGGACATCGATGTTTTTCGCTTAGATACGACTGTTTTTCAACGGGGGTTAGGTTTACGAACGGCGAACTCCGTAAAATTGAGAATATGTACAAGCGGCGGGTGAAATTAACAGAGAGAGAACCGGGCGGGGGGGGCGATTCTGAAGAAAGAGAGAGGAGAGCCACTTAGCAGCTCGATAAACACGCCGCGCGAGAGGAGAAAAGGGCTGGAAAAGAGGAGCGATGGTGACAGAAGGGGCGAGGAGGGCGCTTCCTGATTTTGCATTTTTCATTTGGACCGTGTGGCCCCCTCGGATGAAACGCATTAACGAGTGCTCGCGTGAATCACGATGCACTCCATTGCGGATCACTGGCCAACACGAGCGAGTCTAGTACATAACTCGGTGCGAAACAGCGGAAACAGCGTTTTTCATTGGACATTTGGCGCTTGTGAGCAAGAACGAGGACACTTTTGTCGGGTTGTTCGTCGTTTGTTCGTTCGCGATATTTAAATTCTTATATTTCCTTCTTTTTTCCTTTTTCTCACTTTAACGCCCCCACTCTGCACGCGTAGCCGCGAGATTTCAAAAACTGCTGACTCGTTAATGACTTCCTTTGTTTTTTACGCGGCCACCGAATATCTCAGTGGCGGCAGAAATGAGAATTTCCATTCGGTGGAGACGGTGTATTTGCCAAGTGTTTTTGTCGGAGTGACTGTTTAAATTGGAGAAGAGGAAGATGAAAATCGCCGTACGTATTTGTAGTGGAAGTAGAAGTATTTTTTTTAATTTGTGTTGAAAGGTGTTTGAAAAAGTTTGCACTCGAGTTCATATTTACGTTCGAAAAATTGAAATTAACATGCCTGTATATGATAAAATATCGGAATTACATTTGAAATTAAGGGAAAATGGATGAAGAGCGAAAGGCTTTCTATCGCTTTTTAAACGACCACTATTGTAGGGAAAATAAAAATTCTCAGCTCTCATTCGTGGAAGTATCGAATGTTAACGTTTAGTATGTTGGAAAAGGAAAATTGAAATCAGTTTACACGTACGTAGCAAAATATCGAAATTAAATTTAAAATTAAGAAAAGCGAAAGAGGACACTTTTTCTCTCTTATACGATTACATTATAGTGGAAGTTAATATTTTCGTTTGAAAGGTTTTTATTAAGGAGTTAATATTTGAAACACTGAGAAAGAAATAATATTGAGAAAGAAAATTAAAATCAGCGTATACGTAATGAAATATTGAAATCACATTTAAAATTAAAGAAAACTGGACGAAGAGTGAAAGAGGACTTTTTTTCTTCTCTTATTACGTCGAACATTGTGGTAATATTTTAATTCGTAGAAAGTATTTGAAAAGTTTACACTGGAGTTAATATCCAAGTTGAAATAGGGAAATTGAAATCAGCGTACGTGTGTGTAACAAAATATTGAAATCACATTTAAAATTAAAGAAAACTGGACGAAGAGTGAAAGAGGACTTTTTTTTTTCTTCTCTTTATGTCGAACATTGTGGTAATATTTCAATTTGTAGAAAGTATTTGAAAATAGTTTACATTGGAGTTAATATCCAAATTGAAATCAGCGTACGTGTGTGTAACAAAACATTGAAGAGTGAAAGAGCACACACATTTAAAATTAAAGAAACCTGGACGAAGAGTGAAAGAGGACACCCTTCATTTTCTACACGTTTGTAGTGGAAATAAAAATATTCTCACTCGCGCAAGTATTTATATTGATGTCAATATTTAATAAATTGGAGAAGGAAGATTGAAATCAGCGTCACAACGTCTGATAAAGATATTAATACAGAAATTAGACATAGAATTAAGGAGAATTGAACGAATGAATATTTTAACGAAGAAAGGAACAAGCTCTAGTTTCACCGGGTTCATAAATTTCATTAACACCGTGAAAACGCCATATTCAAATTCAATTCGATTCGATTCGATTTCAAGCGCGACAATTCCGACCTAGTCTCTCTCTCTCTCTCTCTCTCTCTCTCTCTCTCTCTCTCTCGTTTCGATGAACAAATAAAAGTAAGAACGAAGAATTACTCGAAACGAGGAGAGAACCGATTTCTTCGGTTTCTTCCGAACACTTTCGGCGATAATTTCGTTGGAAGCTCGGGCTCGAGACTGGCTTCACACACGATCGATTTCGAACTCGAACTTCGCGAGAGATCTGCGCCTCGTGTACAATCCTCTGCAACCTCCAGCCTCTCTCTTTCTTCCTCCGCCAGGTGTATTTTTCACCTGGTGCTATTGATCATTCTCGTCGACAAGCTGCGAGATTGAAAACGTGTCCGTGCCGTATCGCCGCGAACAATTTCCGCCGCGTCTTTTTGTTAATTTCAGGCAAGAGGACTGAAGAATCGCGAGGATTTCACCGTGGCGGGATCGTGACCGGAAAGTGAATCAGAAGATATATATATATATATATATATATATACACAGACGTTTACGATTGAAGGGGAACGTAAATGGTATTACTCCATTAAGAATGAACGCCGCGTTAATGCCACGTTTCAGTCGTAACTTCTCTCTGCTCGATCCCGTATTATCGAATATCACTGGCACTTACATTCCAACAATTCACTCGACAGTCTGTTCGTTACCTCTATGTAGATTCTAGCTTCGAGCTGTAAAGATGGATGACTTCCGAGTGAAAAATGACACTCGATGAAACATTGTTCGTGCTACTTTCGAGTTTCTGTAACTTTATTAAAAAAAAAAAGGGAGAGAGAAGAATTGTACGATCAAGCTTTTTCTCTTTGTATTCTGTTATCAAGTAAAGGCACTTTAGTTCTCGAGAATTGGAGAAAATTCGAATACCACTGGAGGGAAATTTCGTTTGAAAAATTTTCTTTACTAAATCTATCACAGCCCTGAAGATTCAAGTCTCCCCTTTACAAAGAGGATTCCTCCTGTGATCTACCTTCGCCATTTTATTGAACTTCGAGCATTAGAAGTTGAACGACGAGATATTCGAGGAAAGTTTCTCGAACTTTTTCTTGTCGCTTGGCGAGCAGCATTTCGAAAAATTGTACAGCAAGCTTTTAACGAGTTGATGCGAAGGGAATGCTTCAATGGTCACGATGAGAAAATCTCCGAGATTTTGGTGTTGCTTGAATTATATCCTTTCTTTCGTTTCTGCTGCACGATGTAAAAAAACGTCTTCGAAGAAAAGAACAAAAATGATTAGGTAAAGTTCACGTACGATTGATGAAATTCACGGTTTACAACGAAGCCGAGATTGTACGACTTGACAACAATTTATTTTCACACATTATTTTACTTGCTTCGATCCTCGATGAAGATCGAAGATCGCGACGTCTGACTAATCACTGACCGACACTACTTTCGCCGCGTGTTCCACAGAAACGTCAATCAATATTCGGCCTGTTCAATAATTGCGTGGCACGCAAGAAGTGCTGCACGATCAACGTTTTCGTCGGCCTATCGCTAACGTTCGACACACACATCCACGCGATCGTATGCACTCGATCGTGTGCACGATCAAACGAAGAGGCGAAACCCGACGACTCTCAAACAAAGAAGAACGCAACAGTGCATTATCCCTTCCGGTCGAGTAGCAGCGGTCATTATCCGCAATTGCTACGCAACTAATTACGTATCGGTCGTTTAATTGCGTTAATTTTCGAATCACCGCAACGACCAGCAATGCTCGGTGTGTTTGTGTGTGTGTTTACACGTGACTTCCTACGTTCCGTTAATTGCTTCCTACGTCCCCGACAATTTTTATCGTTCTCTTCGTTTTTTTACTCTCACAGAGAGTGAAAGAAAGAGAGAGAGAGAGAGAGAGAGGGTTGCAACTTCCCCTCTGCAAGTGTCTATGAGCAACGAGACACGCACGCGCGCGAAAAAAAAAAGGAAAACCGAGAAATATATTGAAAAGAAATTGGTGGAAAGATGGAGAGGATGGTGGAAATGAAAATTCACCAAGATGCGCGACGACCGTATTTTGTTTTGTATTCCGTATACCCGTGGAAAATTTATTCGATACGATCGAGGTGGGTCGAAGGCGGTCGCTGCTTGTTTAATTAAATCAATAATAAAGAGATAAATAAATTGCCCCGATAGAGTTTCGCAGCATGCATGGAAAACTCGTTACGCGAGTCGGTGGTGTTTACAATCCTACCTCCTCCCCCCCTCCACCCCGTCGATATGAATTTTCGACGACGTAACTTTCAACCGCGGGATCATCGATTCACCGATGATTGCCCTCGGCGATTATTAAGAGAACGGCGAAAAAAAATATTTCCCAGCAACGCGAGCCATCCGTTTATTAATACTATTTCTCGTTGGTCTTTGTTCAATATTCGCGATTTATTTTTTTCTTTTTTGTTTTTTTCCGAATTCGTTCGTTCAACTTCGTCGCTTCGATTTGTGATTCGTACTTATCGATCGTTGATTTGAACTGAGCGAGCAGTAAAAACTGCTTCGTTCCTCCCCGTTAAACGATCGTGATTTAACCCCTTGATCGCCGCATTTTTTTAACCACTTGATCGCCGTGCGCGCCATGCCTGTACGCTAAATAGAAGCGAATTTAAGTTCTGTTTCTTAACAGTGACATTTACAATCATATTTTAACACTGGAAAAAATCGAAAAATATGTATATATTCTTCCTTGATTTTGGATATATTTGAAAGCTGCTTCGAAAAAATGGCAAGAAACAAAATTCGCGTGCGAAACGAACGGTATCTGAAGAACTGCGAAGAGGTTAAGGACTCGCCGCGTATTTTCAATTTTAAGAAAAACATACTTTTACTAATAAATAAATAATTTAATAATAATTTAAAATAATTGAATAATAATTTTAATAAATAAATATTTTTTACTTACATAATTGGCGAGCCACGATCAATTAGGACATAATTTGCACAAAAAAGAAACGCTTGATTTTCATTAGGGTTGCCACACGATAGATCAAATACCAAATATTAAGAAAATTAAAAAAGTTATATGCATGTTAAACTTGAAATGTTATAAATTTAAAATAGTTTAAAAAATATTATACACAATGACAAACTAATATTTATTTATGGTGTGGTGTATACTTTGAAGTAAATAGTTGGACAGAGTGAAATTTTACAGTTTTCGCGAATTTTGTTTCGAATAAATCCAAAATCAAGGAAGAATATATACGTATTTTTCGATTTTTTTTTTTAGTGTTAGAAAATGATTCTAAATGTCACTGTTGAAAAAATCGAAATTAATTTCGCTTTTATTTAGGGTACAGGGATTGGCGCGCGCCCAATGAGATAGAAAGTTTGCACGCAGATTTACACCAACGATCGCGACAACAATATTCGAGTGCACTCACCTGTGCATCTGCGAGGATGCGTCGCATCAAAGCCAAGGTGGGGTGCGTTGTGAGGTCATCCTCGAGGGCTAGTGCTTCACCTTCTTTGTTCAAGCGGTTTAAGGTATTGAGCGCTGAAAACAGAATAGAAACAGAATAGAAACATTGTAACACTGGCCGGATAACAATGCGAAGTATAAAGGGAAGAAAGTTTCGAAGGAAGAGAAGCAAGCAAGCAAGCAAGCAAAATATTCGAGCAACAATTTTTCCATGGAGATTTTTGTTGAGAACAAAAGATTCGTTCGTGCAGTCGAATTAATTAACCTTGTTACGTTCTTTCATCGGGTGTTTGCACGTGGAATATAAAAGAAGCAGAATACGTTCTGTTTTGGCTTCTCGAAAAAAAATTTTTATCACCTTGTTCATTACACCATCGCTATTCTGGCAAATATGAGTCGATCAGTTTTGCGCCACAATTAATTTAAATGAAAAATTGTCGATACTTGAAAACGACAGTTGCAACTTCATCAGAAAGCATCAATATGACAATTTTAAAACATAAAACTATTCCGAATTTGTTCTTTTTTTTCTTTTTAAGATATATTTTAACGCCATGTAGGATGATGGAAAAGTATTCTTTTTTCTATAAAAAATTCACACGTATGTAAAAACAGTGAAAAATTTTATTTACTAAATCCATCAGGATCTTGAAGATTAAAGTCTCCCCAACTTAAAACAACCGCTTGAAATTTGTTGTATGATTCTTTTCTTTTTTTCGTCGTTTCATTGAACTTTGAACGTTAGAGTTAAACGACAAAGATTCAAAAAATCCCAACATCTTGTCATTTAACTTTAACGTTCAAAGTTCAATAAAACTGAACTATGAATCTAAGGGATCGTTGTCAAGAGGAAATGTTTGAATTTTTACAATATTTAAGAACAAAAACACTCCTCCTTACTTTTTCACTCGCCATGTGATGTAAAAATATCTTTAGAAAAAAAAGAAAAAACAAGCTTAGAACAGTCGACGTAGAAACTTTTTAACTGAAATGATTTAATAAAATGAGACAAGATAGATTCTCATACGACTTTCTTTTCGATAGTTTATAGTATCGACAATTTTCCATCGTTACGTGTTCGTCATTACACGCACCTCATTATCTTCGAAAGTGACGCGATTTCGTTCAAAATCAGATTAATCAGTCAATGCGGCGAGATTTTATAGAAAGATTCTTTTTAAGCGAACAATCCTTAACACTTTACCGACCGGTATCCTATTAATCGGCTAACATATTTTAACACTTTACCGACCGGTAGCCTATTAATCGGCTAACTATTCACCGCTAATACACGGTCGGTAAAGTGTTAAATATCCTCGATTCAGAAGCAAACCAATTGAATTGTCTCGCTTCTTAAATTCAAGATAAGAGAACATTTTCAACATTGATTTCTCGAACGTTGTCTTGAAAGCAGATGAGAATTAAATACGTGAAAATACGAAAAAGCAGGCTCGGAGGAACCGTGAGGATCCGCGCTGGCAAGATGGCCGCCGTGTCTCGTGACTCGGTCGTCTCGCATTAGCTTCGACGAAGTCGCTGCAACGGGATAATTGAATCTCCCCGGAGATCGTGGTGAAGGTGAAAAGGCCCGAGGGGTGCCAAACTGCTATCGACAAGCTCGCGAAAGGTCGCACAGACGACGAGTTACGCCGTCCCCTGCGTGTCTTCATCCTTTTCTTCCTCTGCGCCTTGATATATATCGCGTCCGATTTCCTCGAGCGCGCTTCGACGTACCAGAAACTTTCGTCGAAATAGTCGAAGAGAACGCCGATTAACTCGAGCCGAATGGATTTCCCGATCTTCGCCATTTGTCCGTCGCTTGCTTACCATTTTTTTTTCACCGCTTTTCAACGAGCTATCTAACGTTTTCTCGTTCGCGCTTGAATGTTCGATCGAGGCGATCTCGACTTTGCTACGATCGCCGGCGGGAGAAATTTAATTTCTGAATAGACTCGATTTCTAAGATAGAATCCGATTTTTTTTTCTTTTTTTTTTAGGGGAGATCGAGATTCAGATCTTGGATGTTGACTGTATAATAATCTCAAGAGCAATTAATTACGGTATGTCCATATTCATGGATTTAGATATTGAGGCGAGCTTTGCGATTCTGAGTGTGTAAATGTACAGGTTAGGTTTTAAGACAAACGGACAATGTTCAGTCGAAACTAAGATTAAAACCATTTCTTTTTTTTTTTTTTTTTTTCTTTGAAAGTTGAAATGAAAATGTACAAGCTAAATTTTAAGAGAAATGAACTGAAAAAATGGTCAATCGAAATTGAAAATGATCAATCGAAATTAATACCATTTATGTTCGAAAATTGAAATTAAAATGTACAGGTTAGAATGTACAGGTTTAGATTTCGAGACAAATGAACCGAGAAAATGTCCAATCGAATCTATTAAAACCATTTATTTTTGAAAATTGAAATGAAAATGTACAGGTTAAATTTTAAGACAAATGAACTGAGAAAATGGTCAATCGAAACTATTAAAACCACTTATTTTCGAAAATTGAAATGAAAATGTACAGGTTTAGATTTCAAGACAAATGGCCCGAGAAAACGTTCAATCAAAACTATTAAAACCATTTTTTTTTTGAAAATTGAAATGAAAATGTACGGGTTAAATTTTAAGACAAATGGACTGAGAAAATGGTCAATCGAAATTGAAAATGATCAATCGAAATTAATACCATTTATGTTTGAAAATTGAAATAAAAATGTACAGGCTAGAATGTACAAGCTTAAATTTCAAGACAAATGACCCGAGAAAATCTTCAATCGAAACTATTAAAACTATTTATTTTCGAAAATTGAAATGAAAATATATACAGGTTACAAAAAGTCTCTCGAGAAGAACGAACCTAACTCGAGCCTAGAATTTTCAAAATTGAAAGCAAAAAGTAGTTCAAATCGCCAGTTCAGTTCTCAAAATTCTCCGATATCGACGATCTCGATTTCTTCTTTTTTTTTTTCTTTCTTTCTTTCTTTTTCGAAGAAGTTTCGCCCGCCAGGAACGGGATTGCAACTCGCGACGAAACGTTCTCGGTAATTTCATCCTGTTTCCAGAAACGATATGAACAATTCACGCGATAATTGCGTCAAGTTTATCACGCTCGCGCCAAGCGTTTTACGCTCCTTTCGTCAAGAAGTTGCACGCGGCGCGGTGGTAATTAAGCGACAGATAAGATAAGAAATTCGTTTCGCTCCGCGCGCCACGCAACGAACCTTTAAACATTCCCGCTTAATTAATTTTCAAATTCGTGCAATTACACCGATGGCCGAAAGCGAACACCGGCCCAATTAGCCAACTTAACGAAGTTAGGTTACCGAGAATCTTCGCCGTGTAAATAAAATTCCCCGACCGAGTCGCCGAGATGAAAATCGACCGAGCTCGTTAGGATCTTCCTCTCGAGCATCTTCTTTTTTCACGTTAAATTTCCAGTCGGCCTACCCTAATCCAATCGATCAGTGACCATTGCGAAAATTAAATTAAAACGTTGTCATTGAACTATACTTGGGCGGGCCAAAAGTTCCTTTTCTCATTGTCTATATAATTTATATTTATATTATCTATACAATGTACATCACATGTATATATTTTTAAACATCAAAATATAAGAAAAGACTAATTTTATTAATTTTAAGTTCGAACATGATCTTTCCCATTATGTTGTAAAAATCTGTAAGAAAGAGGATTGAAAAGAATACATAATAAAAAAAACTTACGAATTTGTTTTAAGTGATTTTTGACCCATCCTGGAATTTTTTACTCACCCTATATTGTAAGGGTTGGAGGAATAGAAAATTCATTCAGGGAACTTCGCAGAGAATTTGGAGAATACAGAGAATAGGTAATTATAGAGAATACTATACAGAATTTTTGTCAAAGCAAATTTCACGTTTGAAATATTGACCTTTCGAACTCGTGCGTCACGCTGGAGGTGACAATATAACTATGCTAGAAAACTAGCGTGTTGGAAAATTGTTTTAAAAATTGTGACACAGTGAAAAATATTATGAAAGATAAATTACACTATAATAATAAATAAATAAATAAATAAGTAAGTAAATAACATTGAATTTTATCGTTGTACATTAACTTAAAATAAATAAATAAATAAATACAAGTGGACGCGCAACAACATTAAAAAACAAATAAATTCAAAGGATTGATATCGTCATTCAATAAATCTAAAAGATGTTAGTTAGGAAATATTACAGAATTTCAATAAAATTCTCAGAATTTCCAGCAAAATTGTCCTACCTTTCAGTTGTTAATATCGTTTGGATTCAAGCGTACAAAAAAGGAACAAAATTCTAAAAGATTGTAAAAAAGGATATAAAGAAAGCTCATAAAATTACGTTTAAATTTGAATATCCAGGAATAAAATTTCGAAATTTTTCCACGCGTTGTTTCATCGTTTTAGCAGATTATTATTTCTAACTTTTTATTTCATCGCGAGTTACGCGGTAGAACGAATAGGATGGAAAACCGAAATGCGATGGGAAATTATCTGGAACTTATTGGGTAATCTGTAATCTGTAATTGACGGAAAACATCGAAATTCGATGATATTTCCTGCATTTCGGAGTGCTATACTGTTTCGAGGGATATCGATGTATTGAACTCTCATAAATGTCGATACACAGCGTTCTCTCTCTCTCTCTCTCACACACACACACACACACTCTCATTCTCAATCACTTGTCCGATTCGAAACTCGATTTATATCCCATCAAATTCTCATTTGTTGGAAAGTATCGAGATAAAATTTGAGATGAACGACTCGTTAAAAAGACAAGTGAAGTTCCTTCGAGTTAACACATACGATAGACGATTCGTGCTACCGAAAATGAGAAACTGTTTAAGCCTTGCAAAGTTGAAAACAGCTCCAAGTTGAAAACAAAATCTCACGACTCAACAGTACGAAATTGGAGATGCAATCTCGAACGATTGAAAAATTAAAGATTAGAATAAAAATTTTTCAAAATTTTTAAAATCAAAAATGAGAGGGTGCTTAAGCTTGCAAAGTTGAAAACAGCTCCAAGTTGAAAACAAAATCTCACGACTCAACAGTTCGAAATGGAGAACGATTGAAGAAAATGTCAAAAATTTTTTGAAAGGATTAATTGAAATTTCTAAAAATTTCCAAAATCTTCGAAACAATTAAAGAAAAGTAGAATTTCTGAGAAGAAGAGAGAAAGAGAGATATATCTCGATGGAGATACAATCTCGAACGATTGGGAAAAAAAGGTCAAAAATTAAGGATTAATTGAAATTTCTGAAATCTTCGAAACAATTAAAGAAAAGTAGAATCTCTGAGAAGAAATTCTACCTCTTCTGAGAAGAGAGAAAGAGAGATTCCGGAAACGAACGGGGATGAGCATCTTTTTGTGCCCGTTTGGCTCGCGTTTGCAAGAAGATAGGACACAGGTAAGTACACGGATCGGGTTACGGCCATAGGTATGTGCATTAAAGCACATAAAGGGCTTATGCAGACTTAGGCGACCCTTCTAGGTCCACGTGCAAACACGCGAGCACGTTAAGTGCGCTTGCAGCGCGAGGTCGCTGCGAGACCATAACCGCGAAGAAGTTAGCCTGATGCATTAGGGATAGCTCCTAATATTACGCGCCTCTAGCGCAGTGACCGAGCCGGGAATATTCTTTACCATCTTTCCTCGAAAACGAAACCCACTCGATACGTCGTCATACGTATCTCAATTTTCGTTCCACTCTGACACGCGTCGAATCGCACCGTTTCCGCGGACAGAAGACGAAACTTCAATTCCAGCAAGCGTAACTTTAGCGTGAGATTCGCAGAAAGTAAAGCGATTCTCGAAAAAAAAAGGAAGGAATCTTCTTTATCGCGGGACGATGCAAAAGTAATAAAAACTAAACTAAATTAGTACGAAAATTTGTAACAACGTTGCAGATTTCACCTCTTTATATTCGATCGCGAGCTTTCCCCGTCGAAAGTCGAAGTATGAAATGAATTTATAAAAAGACTGAAGGAAAAAAGGACGCTGAATGCGAGTTGAAAACGTGAAAAAAAAGTTACTCCGTTTCGAGAATTCCGAGAGACTCACAAACTACAGGCCGCGCTACGGTTGCAATTTACAGAGCTGCGAGATTTAATCTAGGAACGATCGCAAAAAAAAAAAAACGAAAAAACGTCTCGCAAAATTTCAGCATTCGTCAAATTTCGTTTTTCTATCGGAGAGATCACCGTTAGAAATCTTCCACGTTTTACGGTTTTCCCTCGTGAAAGAGTCGCGCCGTAGAAGCCAATTTATCAAGAGGCTGCCAACCACCCAAGTTTCCAAGCGAGCCATGTCCCACTGCCACGTTAAATTGCGCCTTATGAAGTAGCCAACAACGACCAATCACCAAAGAAATCCCCGTGTGCACCACGTGTCTTGTCTTCATTGCCTGCAACACTCACCTTCCTCGAAGGGCTGCGCCCGTTTGGCGAACGCCCTCGAGAAAACGCCGCGCGGTTTCGGGCCCTCCACGCTCATTTCTCTGATTGCGAGTGGATTCCTTCACGGAGCTTGTACCGCCGGAACGGATAAACGGACCATCTGAAATTCACGTGACAAAACAATCTCTACATCTCTGTTGTCCCAAGGACCCGGCCCGCCATTTTGTCACAGGTTGCGAGAGCTCTGCAACGAATCTCCTGTTCGACGTTAACTGCAATCATTCCCTCTTACCTCTCACCCTGTGATCATTTCGTGTACGCGACGAGATAGTTAATTTTTGTGGAATTTCATCGAAAATTTTTTTGCAAATTTCTCGCTTAGATCCAGAAAAGAGAGAGAGAGAGAAAGAGAAAGAGAAAGGGTGATTTTCTTGTACTTGGTTAAGTCCAGATAGGTTAAGTCCGTGGATTTACGTTTTTTTTCGTGAATCAACTTCGTAAGATGGGACACGGAGGTTTATTATTTTACGATATAAATAACCTCTAGAAAGTTTTATTAAGAACGTGATGCTGATGCTGAGTAAACTTGCGTGCATCTTTCTTTACTGTCGAAAGCAGCTAAGCTTGGATTTCGGAAAGAAAAGGATCGAATGGATCGAGTTATAATAAATCGGAGTTAAAATTATCGACCGAATTTCGCCGGAAATTATAGTCCGTCAATTTGGCGAAATAAGTTTGTTTCACGAAATAAATTACGTCATCCGCCACGTTTCACTATCACGACTCGTTTCGATAAATTCAAAATTTTGAGAAATGAAAATTAGATTGGAAAAATAAAAATACTCAAACATCTTAGGAAGTTAAGAATAAAACTTAAAAGTATCTCGCTTAGAAAAAAGTGTGTGTGTGTGTGTGTGTGTGTGTGTGTATGTATGATAATTTTTTTTAAGTTCGATAATTTTCTTTCAGGTTAGATTCGAGCTCGGATTTCAAAACGAACGAATCAAAGTTAAAATTACACTTAATTCCGTCTGAAATTTCAATTCGTCAATTTTCCGCGGCATTAATTAATTTAACTTATTTCACAAAATAATAAGTTACGTCACTCGTCATGTTTCACCATGACGATTCGTTTCGTAACAGGGGGACGAGAACGAGAACGCGATACGATATTTCCAACGACATCAACGACTCCAACCACTTATCACCGACGTTCCATGAGACAGTGAAAAGGAAAGCTCTGAACTGAATCTCGCTTTTTATTCGCGTTTCTTCGAGTCTCACAATGACCGGGACAGGGGGAGAGGAGAGAGAGAGAGGAGGGTTGTTTGCAATTTTCCTATCTCGTCTTCCCGGACTGTTGCGTATCGGCTATACGTAACAATGCGTTGCGTTACATCACGCACAATACCCACGGTTAATTGCCATTCTTCAATTACGAGTTTCCCTTTAATTAAATGTAGATCATCTGATTACAACCGGCGGGGAGAGAGAGAGAGAGAGAGACGTGGAGAGTTCCCCCAGCTAAACTGGCGGAATTGCCAGCGGTATGTCAAAGGTTGAAAAGCAACAAAGGGTGAAATCCCGCGCAACATTGCGTCCGCGGCTCTCCTTTTGCGAGAGAGAGAGAGAGAGAGAGAGAGAGAGAGACAGCACATAAACGCGGCGTTAATTACCAAATCTTCGCGATCATCGGGGAGAGTTTCTCTTCTTCTGTCTCGACGTTGAATCAGAGCCAATTTTATCGAACAAAGGAATCGAGATCGATCCAGATATCAGAAATTCTCATCGTGTGAAAAATCACACGAAGGTGGAAGGCCTGAGTTTTGATGACCGAGATTTTGGCGAGATATTTTGCCATTTCAGGAGAACCATCTTCCACGATATGTTACTATAGTTATTGTAGGTTATAGTTCGCAACGACGACGCGACGATAAACGTGGCTTTCGAAATTTCAAAAATTAAACGTACTTTTGTTTTGTTTCATTCCTTTGTCAGCTCTAATATAACAATTAAATTTCATCGCTTTATTTTTCCATCGATGTCAATCGAGCGTTCGTTATACTTCGTTTCTTTAACCGTTTCACTTTACTTTGACAACTTCGCGATTATTTTCAAGCTGCGACGAATGTGCAATAAATTCTGACAGGAAAACGACAGAATTCTCTAGTCGCTTCCTCTTTTCTAAATCATATATTTCATTACAAATATTTATCGTAAAATTGTATCATTTCGTAAGAAAAATTAGAATCGACAACAATTTCATTTTCTTTCCTTCTCTTTCTTTTTTTTTTTTTTAATCCTAAAGTATACGCTTCACGTTTCACCTTGTTATTTAATTTCACTTTTACATTCAGTGAACTGATTTAGTAAATTTTACTTTAGCACGGCGTAAGTGTGAAGTTTCTTTCACAACATGACGCGCATTCTACCCTTTGTTGTACAAACAGAAAACACCCATCTTGACTCGTTGTGAACATCGAAAAGGTGGTTAATTTGCGTCGTAATCTTATTCCGCGTTAGATGTATTCACGGTCGAAAGAATTGTAAAACGAATCTCAATATTTCGTTACCGTCTCGTTCAATTTTACGTGAAAATTATTCTTGCGTGAACTATCTCGCTCGTGTCTTTAGCCAGAAGCGAGCCCGTTAATTAACAATTTTCGCTTAAGACTTTATTAACACAGAGGCACGCTGATAACTCTCGCTTTAAGCTTGATAATACTTGTTTATCGCATCCGGGCGTAGTCGTTAGAGCGCGAGCTTCGACAACGAATATATCTACAGCGATGGCGGGATAAACATCCCCTAAAAATCCAACGGGGATGTTTACGGCTCCCCGTTATTACTTCGTGTACACACGTGCCGTTCCCCCACATCTCGACGGAACTCGATATTCGATCGTCATAATTTATCATTACACATTACACATGGGGGAAAGGATACACGTGTTCAATAAATCCTTGTTGTTGCATTCGGCCGAGTTTGCTCGCTTGATTTATGCGCCTTAGCGAGTCACGAAGGGAGAGAGACGTGACATCCACATGAGCCTATGGTGAACATCGAATCTTGTCGATTAAGTGTGCAATCAAAGTATCAATAATTCCGCAGAATCGTCGAAATAACAGATTCCTTCCGTTTGCTTTTCCATTCGGGAGCAAATGAATCGACGATAATGGCGCGTAAATAAATAGGTTAAGTTTAGGTTTAGGTTTAGGTTTAGGTTTAGGTTTAGGTTTAGGTTTAGGTTTAGGTTTAGGTTTAGGTTTAGGTTTAGGTTAGGTTTAGGTTTAGGTTGATGAAACAGCGTGAATAATTTAGCAATTTTTCGCGTTCGGCCGACGCGAGTAATCGGATCGTCTGAAACAATGATGATCTTCACCGATTAGATCTTCTTAAATCGCGACCCAATGAATTTTTCGTCGAACGCTAGTTTTGTCTAGATAAAACCCTTGATCACGAGATTACGAGAGAAGAATCGTACGGGAGATTTGAAAATTTATTTTGAATTTTTTCTTTTTATTCAATTCCATTAATATTAGAATCTCTAGATATTTATGTCAGATTATTATCACTTTATTATTATTATTATTGTTAAATAATTTATTCTATCCAGGCACAAGAACCAAATGAACAATTATCATTATATATTTATATCGTTTGTATCTATTGATTTTATCATTTTTTCTACTCACACAAACTAGAATTTTCTGTTCTAGGATCAAAAAATTTTATTGTAACAATCTTTAAAACATTCCCATTCAAATTGCGATCAATTTCCAAAGGGGGGAAATTAAAACGAACGAGAATAAACGAAGATTTCCATCTATTGATTTTATAATTTCTTCTATTCGAACAACTGGAATTTCACCTGTGTTAAGCTTAAAAAATTTTATTGTAACAATTTTTTATGACAAAACATAATCCCGTACAAATCGAATTAATTCCTTTTCACGATCAATTTCCAAAGGGGGCAGATTAAACGAAGAATAAGCAAAGATTTTCATCTGTTGATTTTATAATTTCTTCCATTCACACAATTTCGTCTGTTTTAGGCTCAAAAAATTTTATTGTAACAATCTTTATAATAAAACATTCCCGTTCAAATTGCGATCAATTTCCAAAGGGGGGAAATTAAAACGAACGAGAATAAACGAAGATTTCCATCTGTTGATTTTATAATTTCTTCCATTCGAACAACTGGAATTTCGCCTGTGTTAGGCTCGAAAAATTTTATTGTAACAATCTTTACGATAAAACATAATCCCGTACAAATCGAATTAACTCCTTTTCACGATCAATTTCCAAAGGGGGAAGATTAAAACGAACGAGAATAAACGAAGATTTCCATCTGTTGATTTTATAATTTCTTCTATTCGAACAACTGGAATTTCGCCTGTGTTAGGCTCGAAAAATTTTATTGTAACAATCTTTACGATAAAACATAATCCCGTACAAATCGAATTAACTTCTTTTCACGATCAATTTCCAAAGGGGGCAGGTTAAACGAAGAATAAGCGAAGATTTTCATCTGTTGATTTTATAATTTCTTCCATTCATACAATTTCGTCTGTTTTAGGCTCAAAAAATTTTGTTGTAACAATCTTTATGACAAAACATAATCCCGTACAAATCGAATTAATTCCTTTTCACGATCAATTTCCAAATGGGCGAGGATTAAACGAAGAATAAACGAAGATTTAGCGAGAATAACCGAAGATCGAGGCCTGGCTTTTGGATATAAATTAAGGAGCAAATATTGAAGGAGGCAGACGAACGCGTTTCAAAATGAGCGAGTAATTCCGATTATTATTGGGGGAAGGGGGGAGGGGGGAGTGAGAGCGTCTGGCGTTGTCACGTTTATTCCGAGCGACGGCAATTCCTAATGTACGCGACTCCCCGCCGCGTAGTTCAATTCCGAAATGGACATGTGCCGGTTTGCCGATCCCTTTTGTCAACCAAAGGGAGCGATTCGGCAGATGACAGTTTCATCTACGGAATCGCGATTGTGGCCGCAGCAAAATACCAATCTTCTCCCTCTTTCTTCGAATTCGACGCGAGAGAGATTTGCTCTCGCGAACGAGCGAAAAATATAAGCGAAACTCTTCGTCCGACAAAAGGAATTATTCTCGTGAAATTCGACGAATTCTTTATTAATTCGACAATAACATTTATTTTACAATCGCTTGAAAAGGTACTCTTGTCGAAATTAATATCGATCTCTGTAGCTTAAGTGTGTAAGTTTATTTATTTCGAAGTAATTGCGATTTTGATTTATACGTATAATTTAATATTTCGACCTGTCATTAAAAACCATGGTTGTTCCAGTGTGAAGTGAACCTTCAATGTGCAAAGCTGCTTCAATTTTGCTGGGGAATTTGAAGAATTCCAGAAAAAAAAAACAATAAACCGGCCAGCGTGTTCTTTGCTGGATAGTAGAAAAAGGCAAGATCGCAGGCAAACGAAAGAAAACAGAGAAAAGCCAAAAGAAGAAAGAACCAAAAGATCTCGCCTGCAACGCAAATTATATTAATCCCAACCGGCAAATTAAAGTTACTCGGTTTCTCGAGTCTCGGAGAACTTCTTTCTAAAACTGTCGCGACTGATAAAAATTAACGGCGGAAACTTTCGGAAGTTTTCGAAACCGACGTGCGTACGTTCGATTCGCGAGGAAGACCAAGATAGGGTGAAAAATCTTTTCTCGTTGGGAAAAATTCCATTTTCGAGCAACACACACACGCTAAAGCTCGCTATTTCTGTTCTCTCTTCGCCTGGTTTTTATTGAAATGCAACTCGCGCACTGGCGGGATTCTCTCTCCTCCTTCTGTCAGAAGTTCGAGGATGGATGATAATTCTTGAAACAGAGCCACGTCCCCCGCGAAACGTGAATTTCATCGGATTCTCGCCTCGCCCCCGTGTACTTCGTTGCCAAGGGACTCGCGAGTGTAAACTTACTGCTCTGTCAATTTGCGGGGGCGATGTTCGTGCGAGGGCCGCGCCATCGAGCGAAAATTAACGAGGTTTTTGAACTGGTGCATCGTTGACGACAAGAACGAGAATTCTCGGCAATTAATTGTAAATCGGCACGGTTCACGACGCAAGTGTTACGCGAACGTATAACATTAGAGTAGAAATTATATTAATTGCATGTTGTTTCATCGTTACTGAGAAGCGAGAGAAATTCTTTCCGATAGTTACGAAGCCTAATCCACCGATCGAAAATTTAACAGTAACTGAAAAGAATTCTTGTACAAAAAAAAAAAAAAAATGATAGTGCAAGTACAAGGCGAGGCAAATTTTCTTTTCCACCTACTTTTTTTTTTTTTTTAATAAAACATCGAAATATAAGAAAAGACTAATTTCATTAAATTTTGAATTAAATTCAAAGGTGATTTTTTTTCAACACGTTTTGAAAATCTGTAAAGAAAAATTTTGTAAAAATATATAATAAAAGATTGATTTTTTTTTTTTTTAATAGGAAGTGATTCTTGGCCCACTTTCAATCATCACTTGTGCATCCTAATACATATATTCCGCTCGAAAGTGAAAATAATATATATTTAAAACATATTTTCGCTTGCTATGCGAGTAATCTAGGAATAAACTAGCAAGGATTCAAGTACCCACGGTATTTGCAAATGTTAAATAATATTTCTCTTCCTCCTGAAACATTTGATATTTTTTTTTTTTTTTGTTTCTTCGAGGATTCTTAAATTTAGAGCAAATTTACTTTCAACATCCCTCCTTCTACAAACGAGTTCTACATCATTTCCACATATACACACGTAGATTTATTACTCGAGTTAAGGGGACGCGAATATTTTCTCGAGGTGTCTGAAATCCAGCGATAAGGACAAATGGCAGATGTTACCGGCGCATTAATTCAGAAATCTACGGGAAATTGTCCGCGTGCAGATTCCTACTATAGCAGGATAGGGTGGATAATGCCGATATAATTTGTATTTACGAGCCTCCGTAGAGCCATTGCACGACGCTGTTCAATGGAGCACACATATCCTATAAAAAAGAAAAAAGAGAAAAAAAAAAAGAAAAAGAAAAAGCATCGACGTAGAAAAAAAGATCAGGATTCTCAACGACAACAAAGATTAGCTTAGAAAAATCTGCTGGTTGATTGAAATCCATCGATCCTTTATTAGATTCGACTTTATTAGGTTAAGTTTGCCAACAACTAACTTCGACGCCGGCCATCTTGGATTTGTGTATTTCCAGGGTTTTTCATCTCTCGAACCTCTCTGTGTTCCATATATTTTTCCAAATTGCGCAAATTTCACCCTTAAGTGTATTAACATTCGCAATCGTAACAAAGACGACTTATCGTATTAACATAGGATTCGTGCAAATATCTCAGCCTTTAAGTACTTTTTGCCTTTCTACGCACACACGATACTGATGCTAACTGAAGAATCTTGGAAATTCCGAAAGCCACAAAAAAATTGACACGCCATATTTTGCCTCCCTTGAAACCATACAATTTTTCTACTAAACAATTTTTCATTAGACGCGTAATTTAATTAAAATTATGTCCAAGTTACGTGAATCACACTGTGATGTATATACGTCGAAAACGCAATTACTCTTCGGTCAAAGCAATAATTTCCTTTTCTTTTTGTTTTTTCATTCGCGCGAATCTCGTTAACGGAAATAGGTTTTCGCCATAGCAGAGATCGGCTGCAACGCGATTTACATCGGCTAAGGTTTCGCGACGAAGGTGATATCTAGGCCGGCGAAACCTTGAGGAAAGTTAAATTAGAATTAACACGATTAAGGAGTTGACAACTTCTCTCGTTTCCCTTTTCTCTTTTTTTTTCTTTCTTCGTAATGCCGTTTCCTTTGAGACACGTTCCTGGGTTAATACGCATCTGGGTCAATTATTTTCAAGTTGCACAATCGCATCGGAAGGAACAAAGCCCTTCGAAACGTAGAAAACGGCCGAGTTTACAAACTTAATTCTCGGTACACCATTAACAATTAATTAGCGACCTTATATATATATATATATATATATATATATATTCTCTTGCACGTTGTTGGAAATGGGTCGTGCCTGTACAAAGAAGGCAAAGTTTTTACTACCAACGAGCAAGTCCTTTCTTTTCAACGTATTTCCGTTGCAACACCCGCGAGTTTCATTTTCCCTGAATTGGGAAGGGTTTGCCGCGAGCTCGACGTCATTATCGTAGTACTCGCGAAGTTCAAAAGGAATTCGTTAATTTGAAAATTTCTCGACTTGAACGTATCTACCTTGCAACGTGTAACGATAAACGAACCTGATAGAGACGAGCGTACCTTAATTTTTCTCGTCACGCTGTTCCGTTCTATAATTAATACGAACGCGTCATGTTTTACAGACAGATGCAGGTTGGATAAGCAATAACTCGATTTACGTAACTAGATTTATAACTAAAAATTCACCCCTCGAAGTTTTGCTCGAAGAGTATAAAGTACACCGTGTGCACACACAAACACATATACACGTACGCCATCTTTTTAACATTCATGAAATTCTGCTTGATTATCACAGCCGTAGAGAGAGAGCGCGTACTTGTAATCTCGCGGGCATGAAGTTTCATTTGAATAAACAGAAAGAAGCTGCTTCCCGTAACGCGTTTCTCGTTTTTCGTGATCTCGCGTGTTGGTTGCTTTGTTGTTATATCAGTTAAACATCATACCGGGAACCAACGTATCTCGACGATCTTTCGCAGAATATAACGATTTTTTTAATGAAACGAAATTCTATCGAAATTCCTTCAAATAGGTTATCAATATTTCTATTACTTTTATATTGCTATTAGGATGTTTCTTCAAACGTCTTTCTCTCGGCGAATATTTCGTTTGCAATCTCCTAAAATTTCGCACAAGAACACGAATGAATGTATAAAACTTTCAAAAATATATATATAAACGTACATAAAAGTATACAAATTTCAAAAATATATCGCAAATTTCGAATATCCCACGACTCCTTTGGGCCAAAGATGATTCCTCCGAAAGGGTTCACTTCGGCGTTTTGAACAACATTTTCAAGGCTTTGTGCCTCGCCGTTCATTTGCGTCAAAGGAGAAGCACGAGAAAGGAGAAAAAGAATGAAATTTGGCGAAGAAGAAAATGGGAGAAACGGGAGGGAAAGAACGAGGCGAAGAATTCGTACCGGAACGTGTGCAGCGTGTGAGAGAGATCCAGGTTAGGTGGATGCCGCCTAATGCAAACGTAGCGTAATAATTAGCGGCTGGGTAGCTCGTTAATTAAGGAGAAAGCAGAAGAAGCAAAAGACCTTCTCGTTTTACCGAGACGATGCTTAAAAACGGACGCTTTCGTCCGCATCTATTTCCTCAACTTTTTCCTACTTTTTTTTTTTTTATTGTTCTTTCCACGCTTACCCGGCAGTGTGTCTGACACCTGTTTCCTTTGATAACTCCATCGAATGGTTGTAATTGGCAGGAGAAAAAAATACCAGAAGAGAATGCAGAAATACACGTTTCTCGATGCGATGAGAAATTACATTTCACACATCGCGTGTGAACACCGAGGTGGAAAAATTTAGGCTTCAACTTTCGGTTGAAATTCGACGAATAATTCGTTGAACAATTTGATTCGCAATTTTTAAACTGGGATTTTTCTGTTTCGACGTTTTTTTAAATTTCCACAACCTCTTCTTAGTTTCGTATTACGTTAGAGGGGGGCGAACTGGCGGTCCTTGCCCCCACTTCTCTGATCGCTAGCGCTATCCCCTCCACTCTTACGTTGAGTCACAATACTCGCGTTATTACAATATGTAAATTGTTTTCTTTACTGTAGCTGCTAAAATTAAAGAACAATAGGAAAAGTATATATGGCTCGCCGCGGAACAGAGTGGGAAAGCTAATTTTCATGGAAAGACCAGCAAACTGAGTGAGTAACTCATGCGTGGTCTCTGTATTACATTACAGTTAAAAAATTGGAAACGTTACGAAATCCCACCTGTCTAGATCGCAAATTCTACCTGGTTATTCGAAATTTTTTTAAAAGAGACAGAGAGAATTTTCCAAATTTTTGCATCAATACAGAGACCTCGAGTTTCTGCAAAAGAATTTCTCTCCTTTTCCCTGCCAATCGATAAATCGAAGTTCAAGGCGTGGAAATGTTATCGGGAAAGGACTAATTGGCGAGGAAATGTCGAGATCGGCATGAAACAACGTGGAGGGCAAAGATGTTCGTCGAAAGCCCCTTCCCAAGTGTACTTAAGCTCGAAGAAGGAATTCACGATCAGAGTGGCGTACTCGATCAACCTGCTTGATTTACGTCGCGCGAGAACAATAAGCGTTGGGGCGGTCTGTCTCGCTCGAAAGAACATTCAGGATGAGCCTTAACGGTGAAAGCCAGACCGGAAGGGCCGACGATACGTGACCACCGACCACGACAATCCGAACCGGTATCTAAACCGTTCTCACTCGCGAAAATGTGCACGACGAATCGCCATTCCATGTGACGCCATATCGTTCTTACGAACGTAGAAACAACTTTTGTTTTACTGCCAAAACATGATCACCGGAGAAGAAAAAAAGATTATTTATTGTGGGTGAGTTTTGTTTTTTGTAACCTCATTTAACACGTATTCGTCCGGCATTATTTGCATCGCCGGTATTTTTTGACACTATTTGTAGAAACGATATGCTCTATATAGAAACAACCTAACTTTTAAAAAGTCATATATTTTTTTAGTGAAATTTTTGGAGATGAAATAAAATGAATTTGTATTTACATATGCACCTTTATTTTTTATTTTTTTTCTTTCTGAGGTTCAATAAAAATTAAATCCACAAAAAAGTTGAAATGAATTACTGAAAACATACTCATTATTCTATCAGACAAAGTAAATTATTTTCGAAACTTTAGTTTTATCAATAATTAATATAAATTAACACCCAAAAGTGCTTAAACTTTGAATAAACTTCTTCCATACGCAGTACCGACTCATACGTTTTTAAATTAATTTTTTCTTGCGTTTGCACTCTTATACGACGTAACGAATGAAGCTGAAATGGAGTTTTTTCGTAGAATTATCTCTGTTTTGGTAAAAATCACGTTTTAACTTATTCGGATTTAATAAAACAACAATCAATTATTTACTGCAACATACAAATGACGAATTTTCGTCATTTGGCTGCTGGTGATTGTCTGTGAAATGACGAATTTTCCGTCATGCGGACGGATATGTGTTAAGATTTATTACAGCTATATCTATAGAATAATGGAGGAGATAAAAATATAAGCTTTATAGTCTTCAAGGAAAGTGTAGACTTGCAGTAGCAGGGATATCTGATTCAGCAATTATTGTGTCGACTTTTAGGGGCAGGATAATTTGTATTTGCCGAGATCTTTGAATTCATGGCCATTCAGGGTCACAAACGATATAGATATCGACACAAAGGAAGCTGTGTCAGATCGCAATGATTAGCGATTTCTTAGAGATAAATTTCCCATGAAGATTCTCTATTGGCAGATACAAATTGTTAAAATTCTCTATAAAGAGATAAAATGATTAACACTAGAACTACCGACAGTTAAGACGAAGTTATTTCTACCAAAATTATTTTGATGTTTAATAAATAAAAATAAAATAAAATTCATTATATTATTTCTTTAGTTATCACTGTAAAAGCCATTGCATCATTGTGGGGGAAAAATTGTAACATGAAATAGAAGTTTTAAAATAAAATTGTAAAACCAGCCATTTTGACTGGTGTGGTAGTTCTAGTGTTAAAATTCTCTATTAACGATTTTCACCGAGTGAACCGAAGAAGTTCAGCTTCTGATATATAATTCACGTGTGTTTTCCTCTTTTTTGAAGAAACATTGAATTTGTGACGATTATAGCTTCAAACGACGGTGTCAAATTTGGAACCTCCCTAGATCCCAAAAACAAAACTCGTTTCAGCTGATCTACAAAAATGTCTGGAAACATTGGAGACGAAAACACATCCATCAAATTCCATCGCCGCGTCCCCTGAATAACGGAGAAAGAGAGACGGAGCAAACTACAATATACATCAAACCAAAAATAAAATAGCCGAATACGACGAGCCAATTACCGCAGACCATCCCTCGAGGGAACCCTTGGCAGCCTTGTGTGCAAAGGCTGGTGACACGAGACGAGGAGAAAGAAAGAACGAAAAAAAAGGAACGAAAGAGAGAGAGAGAGACAAAGAGACAGAGAAATGGAAAGGTGGAGGGCTTGCGTTTAACGGGTGAGAGGAAAATGACGTGGACGTGAAACAGAGATGACTGAGAGGGGGGAGCAGAGCCACGAAATTCATGAATATTTATACCGTGGTTATATCGTAGACGTATAGCATGCGCTGCAGGAGGAAAAAAGGGGGGAAAAAAGAGCGAACGTCGGCGCCCGTGAGCCAGTTGAACCGAGCGCAAACGTGGAAACTAAATGCTCACTCTCTCTCTCTCTCTCTCTCTCTCTTTATTACGAAATAGAAGACAATCACGTGTCATATTTGTCCACGGTGACAGTCGAATTCGCGTAATTTAATTTATTATATCGGGCATTAATAAAACACCGGATTGTCTCTCCAATTGCATTGATTATCATCTCTCCATTAACACATGTTAGCAACGACAGTTATAACGGCCGCAGTTGTTATCTTTTTATCGCTCGTTAAATTGGCAGCGATTGAATTAGCAGCTAATTACAACCGCGCCATTAGTAGCAGTCGTTATCGTGCAAACGAGTTTTTCTTTTTTTCTTTTCCACGGGCAATGAAATTTGCTAACCGGTCAGAATCTACGAACTTTCGATCTTTTTAAATCGACACGATGACGTTCGAGAAATTTCAATCAGATCAAATACAATACTGACAGACTGCATCCTGGATGTTCAGAAAGTCGCTGAGGAAGCACCGGAACCATCGGATCGGTAAGTCAAATTACACGGTTCACGGAGAAATTAAACGATCGCGACCTGTTTACCTGCGCGAAAGAAAGGAAAATCGCGACCATTCGTGTAAGAACTCGAAATGGAAAAATGAAAGATCCAAGATCTTGTTGTAACTTTGATCGTTAACCATGCTCTTACAATTACTTATTTACTTTACAATTTTACGATCATTTAACGATCACTGATCGTGTTTGTATCATACAGGGTGATTCGCGTGACTTGCACACCTGAAGATTTAGACTTTCAAAATTATGAAAAATTGTTGTACGGTTTTATGGGAGGCAAAATATGGCGTGTCAATTTCTCATGCGTGTGTCGAGGAATTTCATATTCTTTCGATCAATGATGAAAAAAAATATATATATGGATTAAAAAGAATAATTGATTGTACGCTAATTACACTACACGCTCGTGAAATTCGTTGTTTCGTGTTGTGCATTGTTATCGGTCCTGTATATATTGTACTTTATCCTTTAACGTACCCCATACTTTTTGCTAACACCTTTTTTTTACTTGTAATTTAATATCCCTTTGATTTACAATGAAAAAGGTCTACATGGTCCAATTAAAAAAAAAAAAAAAAAAAAAAAGGAAAAAAGAAAAAAGAATAAAGGTGATTTCGAAATTTCGAAATCCCTATGAAAAATCCATACGCCACGTTTTAACACTCCCTTAAAACCCTTAAAACCAACTTTTGCATTAAACAATTATAAATATTACAATGAATATTCATCGGGTGCATATAATTTGAAAAAAAAGGTTGTCAGATCACGTGAGGTCACCCTGTACATAGACGCCGCGGTGCAATTGTTTCGCGCAAGACGGCAGCCGGCCGTCGCCTGTAAACGTTAATTATCGATAATTAACTTCTAACGCCGCCGTTTCAGAAACGCCGGTATTAACCGAGCGAGATCTAATATACCGAGCGGATTTCTAGCATAACGCCCGTTATCATCGGAGGACGGGAAGAAGGAGCGAGGAGAGGGGGAAGAGGATGAACAATATAATCAGGACTCCCTCGTATCAGATTGGATCCAGCCCTGACGTCGTAATTGCTTTGTCTCCCACGCCTTTGAGAAGCGACCAATCACGATCGCATAAGCACAATCAAACTTCGTACACAGCTCGATGCTTTCATGTCGCGCGCACGAAGCCGCGAACGATGCAACAGATTTGCATACGCGTTCATTCACTCTCCTCTCCACGGAGGTGAGTTTCATCCTTTCTCTCTCTCTCTCTCTCTCTCTCTCTCTCTCTCTCTCTCTCTTTGATCCTTTTCTTTCCATTGCACATTTTCGCGTTCTTGCGGTTCTCCCTCCTGCTCGTTCGTTCACTTACGTGCGAGCGTAACACGCGCACACAGAGGGAACATCGACGAACACGTGTATACAACGGCGAAGCAAGTTCGTGGCGCGCAATTAAGAAGCAATTTAGTGCACCTTCTCGTGAACGAGGAGCTTTCGCAGCACATCGTGCGCGCCACGATAAAGCACCGTGTGCCCGGAACCTCAACTATGTTGTATTAAAGTTGTATCCTCGGTGGCGAGTAGATAACGTCTGCACCGCTTCCGGCCGCGGTTGGCCAACGACGTTTTTGACCAAGGTGCCGATAGATCGGCACCTAACCTAAACCTAACTTAAACCTTAGCGAATCGCTGCTTTCGGCTAACAGTAAGAAAACAGTTAGGTCGGTAAGTCAGTTCGCTTCAGTTGCTCCTTTGTTTCCACAGTTGAAATAGAAATAATGAATAGTCTTTAAAGTAGAAAATGACGAAGCGAAACGAATTATTAAAATAAAACGAAGGATAGTGAGTGACACGCGATACGCTCGACAGTGACGCGTGAACGAATATAAATGAAATTAAAGCTAAAATTACCGATTGAGAAAGAATTCTGGTTGTACCGGCTGTTCTCGAGATCGTGATACGTGATGAAAATGGAAGAAAAAGAAGAATAGATTTGTTTGACTTGAGGCTCCCGGTTTTGGGAAAATCGAGTTTGAAGTAGTTTACCTATTCTAAATTTAACTAAATACTTGAATTTAATTTGACAGAAGAGAACAATTAATAGGAGAGTGTTCTTCAAAAATAAATAAAAAACGTGGAATAAAATTTCGTTCATTTTTCAAGAAAATAGATCTGCACTTTGCGAGTGTACGTGCCTAAATTTAAATTAATTTACATTCACGTTGTTACATATATTTATTCTTCTAAAATTAAATCAAATAACATATACGGCTCAGTTCCCTCAGTTTTCTTAGTTTCGCCATACTTCACCGATTACTACATTAATTTACATTATGCACCCACTTGTCTAAAATCAGATCAACTAATTTATCTATTAGTCTCGTCATTCGTTTCGTATATACACTACTTACAAAAATTAGGGGACATTTGAAAATGAGAAAATTTGATTTTTTTTTTTTTCTTTATTAAATAAGAACGACTTATTAAGCAAACGACAAGTCAAAGAAAGTTTATTTCTTTTATAAAAAAAATCAGATGCTTCTTTTTTTTATCGCTTCATACTCATTCTGAAGTAGTCCCCTAACTTTTGTGACCAGTATGTATATTCCTCGAAATACAATCCGCAGATTGAAGTGCGAACAATCAAAGCGATCTCGGTGTCCGCTGATGAAATTATTCGCCTCTGTATCCGAAAAGAAGCGAATTTCCATCCGCAGATGGAAAGGGAACGTTGAAAGAAAGAAAGGTATTACATTTCCAATATCTGCAGCCGATAAATTTCACCTTTTCCGTGGCCACAAGGACGTATCGCGAAATGCGATATATATATATATATATATATATATATATATATATATATCGCACACATCTGTGCGAGATATGTACGTATTAAATGTCGGCAACGGTCCGATACCAGCGATTTCCGGCGGCCGCAGACCCAAAACGGAAGATCGGTGCCCATCTCGGGATGTTAAACAGCAGAAACGTGCACCATGATTGCAGGAAGCAACGCACGTGACGCACAATTGCGATATAGTTCACGATGCGATCTAGCGGCTGCAGCTTCGCTGTGAATGCGAATACCCCGTGAATCTGTTTTGCGGAGCACCGTACCAGCTATCGTTCATAACCTCGTTTCAACCCTTTTCGAATTCTCTCTTACTACAAAGTCGATTATAGACACAATATATAGAGATTCGTTGACATAAAAACGAAAAAAGAAACTGAGATCAGAGTATTATTTCCTGTTAAAAAAAAAAAAAATGAAATTAAATAGCTCCCTCTTTTTCTCTCTCCCTCTCTCTCTCTCTCTCTCTCTCTAGACCAAATCGAGTAATTTCGTGAATACAATTTAAAGAAACAACGCTAGAGAATATTGTTCGACCGAAATTTTCCAACTTTCGATTCCAACTTCCGTTCACTCTCACGCTGGTGATTCAGCATAATTATCTCTTTTTCGCGTACTTTCTTCGTGCGGGGCGATTATCGCGAGAAGATGACGATTAAAAGAGAAAAAGAAACGTAGAAAAACGTCCCGTTTTTCACGTTCGATTTTTCGCCCGATTTTTCGAGAAAGAACGAATGTTGGAGGATCCGAAAAATTCGAGACGCTCGATGAAAACGCGGCGCGCGTTTCTTCACCTTGGAGCGAACCTTCGGGCCCTCGTGAGCAAGAGAGAGAGAGAGAGAGAGAGAGAGAGAGAGAGAAAACTGCCTTGCCGACGACGAAACGGGAACGGCGACGAGAAGACGGAGTGCGCCTTAAATGGCTCGCGGTACTTTTGCTCGTTCTCAATGCCGCGACGAGAATGTGACGCAACCAGCCGCGTTATCCATTCCTCCTCTCCCGGTATCCTTCAATTTCCACGAAGCTCGTAACACCGTGCGGCTTTCACGCAACTCCCACCAAGACCCCGCGCCTTGATTCCCTCTTCGTACACTTCGACAAATATTTTCACGAAAATGTTGTCGATACAGTGGAAAAAGTGCCATTCGTTCGGAAAATCGGCCAACGTAGGTAAATCGTTGGATCGTTGACGGAGAAGTAACTTTCAGATCAATAATCGTCTCTATTTGCCTATTTTCTCGAACATTTTTACGAAGCTCGAAACAGTGAGAGAAGTGCCATTTAGAAAATTGGCCAACGCAGGTAAACCGTTGGATCGTTGACGGAAAACTAATTTTCAGATCGATAATATCGAGGATTTTCAACTGACTTCGATCTGCTTTGTCTTGTTTTCAAGAGCAAATTTTCAATTCCTTCGAAGATGAGTTTACATCGCGCAGCCATCGATGGCAAAGCGAAAACAGTTCTAAATTTTCTCGAAAGTTGCGAAAATTCGAAGTTCCTTTTCTTTTTTTTTTTTTTTTACGCGTCTAAGGAACGCGTTGAAAATTTTTCTTCGTAACCAGATCTCTGACCGTCTCTCCTTTATGAAGATCCTCTACAACTCGTTGCACGATATTTTTTTCTCGCCATTTTATCGAGCGTCGAATGTTCAAGAAATCCTAACATTTCGTTTGAGCAAAATGGCGAAGATAAATCGAGTCTTCAAGATCACGGACATAAAAAAGACTTTGGTTATGAAAAACGAACAAATACGTGTTTTCACACGTGTTTTTACAATGTTTACCATTTTCCGAGAGAAAAAGAATATCTTCATTTTCTCTCATTTACTATTTACTATTAAAATTATCTTTGTAAGAAAGGAAAAAAACTCTATCCCTCGTATCAAAGTGGAAACTTCGCGCGTTAAAATGAGAACCAAGTTCACATAATCTTCCTCTGTCAAAATTACGTTCAGTTGAAAATTATCGACAATTTTTCATTGTCATTGGCGCAATCTCTTTCTCGTTCGATAATTTCTCATGTTAATTCATTCCCGATCGGAAAATTAGAAAATTCACGGGTCCATGAAAATTACGGTGCGTGTCTAGCATCCGTCTGAAGTTGCTGACACTTTCGGAAGAGAAGCTCGCCAAGAGAAAGAGAGAGAGAGAGAGAGAGAGAAAGAGAGAGAGAGAGAGTTGTAATTTATACCGATGACAAAATTCAGACAGCTCCATTTCTCGAAAAGATCGCGAGACGCATCGTCGAATAAATAATGGATGTAAATATATATATATATATATATATATATATATATATATATATATATCGAGGAATCCCTACGGGCAGGCAGCAGCAACCGAATGTCCCGAGAGGATCGATATGTAGATAGCCGATCCTCATAAATATTAATTCAGTCGCGGTGGCTTCCGCAACGCGGGCCCATCTCGATTTTCTAATCGGTCACTTCTTTATTATTATTATTACCATTATCTTTCTCTATTATTATCATCATCATATTATTATCTCATCATCATCTATTATTATTATTATTATTATTATTATTATTATTATTATTATTATTATTATTATTATTATTATTATTATTATTATTATTATTATCTTTCTCTGCTATTATCTACTTTCTCTTTCGACTGTGACGACAAAGACACGCCGAAACGAAACGAAAAGAAGACGAAAAAAAATAGAAAAGAAAACGCAGAGATGACAAAAGAGAAAAATGAAGGATAAAAAAAAGAAAGCGGAGTCTTGCTGCGCGGGGCAAGCAAGCCGACTGAGATTCACACTTTGTGGAAAACATCGATTTTTCGGTGGCTGGCGCGCGCGCGCGCGCGCGTGCTCCCAGGCAACGATAAATTCTAATAAATATTTATTGCCCTCCCCCGCCCTCGACGCGCGTGACGTAAAGCAACATGCAAATACACGGATACAGGCGCGCGGGAATCTCGATTATCGAAAACCGCGTGTTAACTTCCGGTTATCCGAACACTCGACAACGTGTCTCGCTTTCTCGCTGTCCCGGCTGCCAGTTTTTCCGTTCTGCGATCGAGACCCTCCTCACCAGAATATATATATATATATTCCAATCATCGCCCTGGGGAGGAGGTGATTATATATATATACATACAATTATATGTATATGTATAAGGAAGGGGTGATTATATATATATATGCAAATAGCGTGATTTTATGTGTGTATATATATTATATATATTATCTATATATAAACAGCGTGATAATATATATATATATATATATATATATATATATATATTATCACGCTGTTTGTCATAATAATTATCATCACTGAAATTTAAGCCTGAAATCTGGCGAAACACAGATCGGAGAACTTTCTCTTGGCGAAGCGAAGCAACGTAAAGCAATTATTACTGGTTACCGAACGTTACCCCTCCACCCTCGTAGCGGAGTAAATTGACCATTAATCGATCACTCGCCACCGGCAACACGCCGATTTTAATAATTTAATGCGAAACTGACGTGTCGGATTAATCGATAAACATACACACCGCCGTTAATGTACACACCGTTTCGACGCCGTCGTGTTGACGTTAATTCACGGCGAACCGATCCAGAATACGCTCGAAATGCCCTTACACGCTTCGCCTGTTCGATTCCGTCGAAGAAGCAACAACTACACCCTCGTAGTTCCTTCATTCACGCGGAATGTTTCCACGTTCTCCACGTGGATAACGTTTTACGCGAATGAGAATCGCGTGAACGGAAGTTTGCGAGTGCGAGAGAGAAAAAAGAAGGGAAAAATAACGATAATGATATTTGAGAAAACGAGAGCGAATTGTCTGCCGGTGAGAGAAAACAAAATGTTGGGAAGGGAAAGCTAGGTACGAGTTATACAGAAATACAAATATTCATTTCACATAGGTTGACCAAAAGGAGAAAAAGATAATAATGATGATGATGATGATGATGAGGAATAAGAGAAATAATGATAGTGACGTTTAAAGAAAATAAAAGTAAATTCAAGTCTGTCAGTGAAAGAAGAACAATATATCGGGAAGAAAAACTGGTACAAGTTACACAAAGATACATATTTGTTTCATACAGTTTAACCAAAAAAAGAAGAAGAATAATGATAATAATAATAATGCCATGCCAGAAAGCAAAGGTAAGCTTTACTCGGTAAATCACTATAATTCGAAACAATCAACCTTTTCGTTTTTCAACTGGACACGAATTGAAATATTGTACAAACTGCGACTTCATTTTCATCGTTAATGTTAACCTTCTCTTCCGGATCTTTATCTTTCGATAAGTTTTCGCGAATTTCACGTGCTCTTTTTCTTTCTCTCTCTCTCTCTCTCTCATCAGGTGTTTGCACCTTTTAAAAATCCTGTTACTCTGAAAAATTCTAGCAAAGAAAAAAAGAAAAGAAAAATGTTTTCTGGCCGCGTAAATTCCAAACTTCGCGCAAATAAAATTGACACCGCGTAGATGAGAGAGACGAGTGTGTTCACTCGCTCACCTCTCGTTTCTTATCGAGCTAACGAAACAACCAAGTGAAAAAAAAAAAAAAAAAAAAAAGAAACGAAACGTTGAGAAGGCCGAAAGAATTCCGTCCAAAGGAAGAGGGGGAGGAGGAGAAGGAGGGGGGATAATAAAACCGGAAAGAGGAAGGGAGGAAAATGTGACGCGTAAATGTGGCAATAAAGAGGGAGGAAGAGTGAAAAAAACGAAGCGAGTTGCGAGAAGACTGGGCAACGACACGAACGACAAGAGTACGACGACGACGACGTTTCGCGACGTTTATCAGTTGGGACCTGACAACGAGATAAAGGGAGACAACGCGTGGAAAGAAGAGGGAGCGAGAGGAGAGTCGAGGGCGAGGAAGGAAGAAGTTGCCGGTGAACATTCCACGGGTGCCGGAGCTCGGCGAACGCTCGGCTCATCCAGAGCAGAATCGTTCCCACGGTACGCGAATCCGCTTCGAACACACAACGGTGAGGCGCTCCTCCAATCGCGTTTCCACTTCCGTTCGTTCCGTTCCTTGGTAATTATTCATTGAAACACGGCTGCCGATGCGGAAACACAATTTAAAAGCGCGACACTTTCCTCCCAAGGGGGAGCGGATTAGGTTGTAAATCGTTTAGTCTCTCTCTCTCTCTCTCTTTCTCGCGTGATTGCTGTTTATTAATTCACGTGTCACGATTTTGCCCGTTGGTTGGCCTAACGCGTCATAGTCATGTCGCGCTGGTGCAAGGTCTTTCGTGGATCGTTCGATTTTGAAATGAATTTCGGAGAGGATAAAGAATGGAACACTGTGTGACAAATAAAATAGATTTAATTGATGAATGGAGACGCGACGTGAGTTGATTGTTTATTAATTCACGATTTCGCTGTCGATGACGCGGTCTTTTATATGATCTATCGCGGGAAAATTAATTTTGGGAGAAAGATAAGAATGGAAATTGTAAATACGACAAATAGAGTAAATTTAATTCAATCGATCAATCGGAGACATAGTTATGATCGCTGCTTTGTCGATACACGTTGCAAGCAGTTGTCACTAACGCGATCATTTTCTAGATCATTTGACTTTGGAGAAGATAAAAGATAGAAATTGTATGTTGAATAAAATAGGTTTGATAAACGGAGAGACGGTTGTGACTGCTGTTTATTAATTCACGTGTCACAATTTTGTCGCCAGTTGGCCTAATGCGTCATGGTTGTCGCGCTGATGCAAGGTCTTTCGTGGATCGCTCGATTTTGAAATGAATTTCGGAGAGGATAAGGATGGAACACTGTGTGACAAATAAAATAGATTTAATTAATGAATGGAGACGCTACGTGAATTGATTGTTTATTAGTGTTTATTAATTCACGATTTCACTGTCGACTCACTGACGCGGTCTTTTATCTGATCTATCGTGGGAAAATTAATTTTGGGAGAAAGATAAGAATGAAAATTCTAAATACGACAAATAGAGTAAATTTAATTCAATCGATCAATCGGAGACATAGTTATGATCGCTGCTTTGTCGATACACGTTGCATCATTTTCTAGATCATTGATTTTGGAGAAGATAAGAGATAGAAATTATACGTTGAATAAAATAGGTTTGATAAAATGGAGAGACTGTTATTTATTAATTCACGTGTCACGATTATGGTCGTGACACTACGATCAATTATTACGATGGTTATTGACATTGATACGAAGTGTGTTTGAATTGAGTAGAAAAATTTTTGAATCCCCAGAGGTTAATTTCGACAGAAATACGGGAATAAGGGGATTAAAGCGAAGAAAAGTGAAATTAACGAAGGGAAATTGCAAAATGTTTCATTTCGAGAAGAGCAGAAAATGGCGAAATTAAAAGTTAAATGAAGAAGAGACGCGCCATAAATGGATGGTACAATCCAAGGTGAGAATCCAGGTCGGAAGTGTGCAATAAAATGTTTTCGTTCCTTCGTACGAAAATAGAAAAGTCAGAGAACTAGAACATCGAATTACGAGAGAAACGTCTAAACGAACGTTTAGGCAGTTTACTCGAATAATAATAAATTGGAAAGTTCATTCGTCCCCTTGCTAGAAGCATCTCAGGGTATTTTATATAAAAAAATTTTAATAAAAATCTTCCAAGGAGATGATATCGTTGCGTCAACGTCTAATTTATTAAAATAAATTAATAGAAATGGCATCGCAGGATACTTCGTCGTAGTATTCATACTTGCCGAGTGAATTGACAAAATTTATTTGTCATTAACAAAGTCCACTAGACACAAGTACAAATGAAATGCAAAGTCTAAAGTTCAGAGTTCGACTCAAGTTTCCTGTTCGTTTGAATTTTCGTTCAAAAATCTCGACTGAAAGATTCTCGCGAATCTCTCTCGATTTGCTCGTCCCGTCATCAGGTGGAAGGTCAAAAATGTCTATTTCGTGGGAGGAAATCTCTCGAATGGGATGACCAATGAGGGACGAGGGTAGTTCCTTCCGAAAATTAAACGAAACGCCCTGAAAACGTCGTGGACAGGCACGGGACATAAATTTGAGAAAAACTGACCCGTACCATTTTTTTCGACTTTACACGTGACTTGATGCGACACGCCAATTTGCAATATTGAGAACTCAGGAAATCCCAGTCCTGGTGGAGCCATATATGTATCTCTAAAAACGACGATCTAATTTCAAACTCAAAAATAACGAGAATCGCCTAAAGTCGGTTTCTGAATACTGAATATATTGTTTTCGATACACGGAGAAACTGACTCGCCCATGAATACAGCCCTGGTTAATTAAATTCAGAAATTAGAAAACTGCTCTATTTTTTCACCGAAGAAATGAACTATGAACAAACTACAATTGTAAATAGAACAATCAGATCGTGTTGTTTCCACACAGATATCGCACTCGAACGAACACGAATCGTGCCAGGTATGCACGTAGGATCTACATTATACATTCGTTTATTCAATGCGTTGCATTATAGATCCTTTCATAATGCCGCAGAAATTAATAATTCCTCGATGAAAACGTACGATCCTCAGCATGCGTGAATGTCCGCTAAATCTCACAATTTTAATTAAACCTTCGAATATTTTTTTCAACAATTGCCTCGAACGAAATTCTCGAAAATAATAGTTCTCGGAGAACGAAACTTTTGTCGCTCGATCGTTCGAATTTTTTGCTCAAAGTTTCGTCAGTTCAACCCTTTGAACGAAATAAAATCAATTTCCGCCCGACATTGACTGACACAATGGTCAACGACGCAATTTCCAGAAACCAAAATAGCCGAAACATTTCACGGAGGCTGTGCATACGCGACGTTCGTCACCAGTGTCGGTGAAAATTCGATTTCTAATAATAGCGATCGGTAGATCGTAGGCGTAACCTACATTCGAGGTATGCAACGGGCAAAAAAAAAAAAAAAAGAAAGGAAATCCCGTCGATTCGAGTCCCGATTGCTTTCACGCAATTACGACTCCCATCGCGGTGAACGCGATTTAAGGGCGCAACTTTCTCGCAATCTTCCACGGGAAGCGAAAGATGCACACCGAGTCACGAGCCGATAGAAAATGGAAAACGTAGGCGAACCAATCAGTAATTTATCAGTCGAGCCACATTTACGATGCCCGTAGGAGCACGCTGATGCACGGTGAAACTCGTTCGACGTGAAACAAAGTGCAGCCGACTCTCTGCCGATCCTCCCTCTTTTTTTTTCTTTTTTCTTTTTACGCGTGTTTCTTTCCATTTCCCTTGTCTTCGCCTCTCCCCTCCTAATAAATCTTCTCGTCTATTCCATCCCCTTTCGATTCCCGCTCTTTACACGCTTTTAATGCCCCCCCCTCCCCCCTTTCTCCTGTATTTTCGGCTCTCTTCGTATTTTCTCGTATTTTCCACCTCCAGTCTTTTTCACGTTCTGCGAAATCTTCTTTCAACAACGTCTCCTCTTCCGTGATCTTAAAAGACAGAGATTTCTCACATTTTCATAATTCCGTGCTTTGTAAATCCTCTCTGTAATCCCGTTTTAAGTCGCGTTCCTTCCCGTTATTCTCTCGTGCCTTCTCAGCTTTTCATCGATTCGATTTTCTCCTTTCTTCTCCAGTTTCTCTTCTTTATTCGACGTTCTTTCTCTTTTCTTTTTTTTCTTCACTCGCGTTTCTCTGTTTTACTCGAACGTCTTCGATTTTTTTTTTTACTCCGTTTCGCTAATCTTCTTCTAATTTTCGTTTTCGCTAATTTTCACCTTTCGACTTTCACTCTCTTCGTTTCTTTAATGTTTTTACTATCAGCCATATCAGAATTCTTATCGTTCGTTTCTTCCTTCGAAGCTAAATTCCTTTTCAAGTTAGATTTTTATTCCTTTTTTTACGTTAGATTTAGGTTAGATTTAAGTTAGGTTAGGTTTCCTCCCACATTCAATTTTCTACCACTTCCTCACCTTTTTTTTCCTTTAATTCTCCTCCTCGTATTCCTTCTTACATATATCTTTTTATGAAACACGTCAGTCGCGTTTACATTCTACACGATAGCCTTTCTTTTCTCTTCTTTATTCGACGTTTTTTCTCTTTTCTTTCTTTTTTATTCGCGTTTCTCTGTTTCACTCGAACGTCTCCGATTTTTTTTTACTCCGTTTCGCTAATCTTCTTCTAATTTTCGTTTACGCTCATTTTCGCATTTCGACTTTCACTCTCTTCGTTTCTTTAATGTTTTTACTATCAGCCATATCAGAATTCTTATCGTTCGTTTCTTCCTTCGAAGCTAAATTCCTTTTCAAGTTAGATTTTTATTCCTTTTTTTACGTTAGATTCAGGTTAGATTTAAGTTAGGTTAGGTTTCTTCCCACATTCAATTTTCTACCTCTTCCTCACCTTCTTTTTCTTTTAATTCTCCTCCTCGTATTCTTTCTATATTTTTTTATGAAACACATCAGTCACGTTTACATTCTACACAATAGCCTTTCTTTTCTCTTCTTTATTCGACATTTTTTCTCTTTTCTTTCTTTTTTATTCGCGTTTCTCTGTTTCACTCGAATGTCTTCGATTTCTTTTACTCCGTTTCGCTCATTTCCGCCTTTCGACTTTCACCCTCTTCGTTTCTTTAATGTTTTTACTATCAGCCATATCAGAATTCTTATCGTTTGTTTCTTCCTCCGAGTCTAAATTCCTTTCCAAGTTTCCTTTTTATTTCTTTTTATTTCTTTTTATTTCCTGTTAGGTTGGATTTAGGTTAGGTTAGGTTTCCTCCGTCACATTAAATTTTCTACCTCTTCCTCACCTTCTTTTTCCTTTAATTCTCCTCCTAATATTCTTTCTATATCTTTTTATGAAACACGTCAGTCACGTTTACATTCTACACGACAGGCCTTTCTTTTCCCTTGGGTTTCCTTCTACTTTTCGAATTGAATCCCGCGCTGAATATTCACCCGCACGTTTCCCTTTCCTTTAATTCCTTTCTCTCTTTTTTTTCTTTTTCGCCCGACACCCTCGATTCGATTCGATTCGATTCGATTCGATTCGACGGTGTAATATTGTTCGCTCGCTTCCGTTCGACGGGCCCACTTGTAACCCATTGAAACAACCACGATGCAACGCCGATGGAGCAGAGCGGCGTGTAGTGACACAAGTTAAATCGAATCTTTCCCTACGGATGTGCCGCGTAGATACGTCGTATCGATTGCCAGCGCGGAACGATAGCATCGGGACAAATAACATCGGCGGGAAGTACGTACATACATGCGTGCATAAGTGTATTAAAATTCTTTACACCTCGAGTCGAACCGCCGATAATGTTGAAAGTGGACAGAAACGCACTTTATCGACCGATAAAGACAGTTTCTGTCAAGTGGATCGGGACGGCAAAAGTCAGACAGGTTATATCGTGTGAAAATACGTATGTACACAGCCGCTTGATAATCACCGGGACACTTTTTATCCATCTTTAGTCATTCGTTATCTATCGTAGATAATGAAGTTTTTCATATTGTTTGTGTATTTTATATATATTACTTTGTTGTGTAAAGTATCATTTCTTTAGACTTCGAAACAGATGAATGCAATTTACTTGAAATTCTCGATAGCTCGAACCAATACCATCTTCCCTTGGCAAAGTGGAAAATAAAGTTGTCGAAAGTGAAACAACGTTTGCTTCGTCATAGTCGCAGGAAGAATATCTCGCGGCGTGTAATTTTCTAATATAAAATAGTTATTACATTTTATAATATAAATTGTCATTAACACTTTATCGTATAAAAGTATCGTTTTGTTTCTCCAAGCTTGAAACAAGCACAGTGTCTGTCTCAAGGTCGTCTGAGCGACCTGAGCATTTATTTAAAACTTCTATCGCGAATATTTTCTACAAATTTTCGCGCAAGAGAATTATCGAAAGCTTGAACAAATCGTCCAATTTAACCTGTTTAAACAGTCACTTTTATTAATACCACTTTCCTTTCGTCGATTAAAAAATACAGTCGAAAACAAAACGACGTTCACTTTATCATAATCAGAGGAAGAATGTAATCCAATAGTCTCGCGACGTGTAATTCTCAAAAGTGTATTTTATAATATATAATTGTCATTGCATCAACACTTTGCAGACTCCTTATCGTGCACAGTATTGTGCAATATTCCTCCAAGCTTAATGCAAATATAATGTTTGCACCAAGACTTTTGATTATAAAATATATAGATAAACATATAAATATTGTCTTCGCTCAAGAGAGTATCAGATAATTCCCGAAAACTACAATGCCACCTTCCTTTCGCGAACTAAAAAAGAAAAAAAAAAAATAAGAAAAAAGGAAACACGTTTACTTTGTCACAGTCGCAGGAAGAAGGTAATCCAATAATCTCGCGGCGTGTAATTCTCGACGACTAGTTAAAAATTACGAGGAACGACTGCGTGGAAAATGAAGGGATTTCGCGACGGATATATCGTGCGCAGACAGGGAATATTAAATGAAGAGAAAAAAAAAAATGTCCCACTGCCATTAACTCGCTTCCGTTTCGTGAGTCCACTTGCGTGCCCCCATTAGACCGGACTACGTGCATCATCGCAGATAGAGGAATCGAGTATTTCAAACGAATCGAGGATGACGCGAATCCTTCCAACGAAACCAAAATAATTCGCATACTTTCATTAATCTGTCGATCGTTTAAATTGATATAATTTCACGAAAACGATTCACTCAAAGCTTCTACTTTGACAATCGTGAGTTCCTTTTTTTTTTTTTCTTCTTTTTCGAAGATGATTTTAATGACATCATGCAACAGGCAGAAGATACTTTTCTCTCTCGAAAATTATTGAAAACCATTAAAAAAAATTCTTTTCACGAAGTCTAAAAGCCCTCCTTTCTGCAACGACCTCTCGAAAATTTTATTGCGTTTGCATTGAACTTTAGGGTTCATATGGCATAATAATTAGGAATTTCTTGAATTCTTCGCAAGTTTGTTTCAATATTTCATAAAATGGCGGCGAAAGAGTCACACGCAGCAAGTTTCAAGCAGTTGATCTTCAACATCTTAGATATCTAATTACCAGAAATAAACAATATTTTTTTCTATGAATGGAACGAAAAAGATTCATTCAAAGCTTCTACTTTGACGATCGTGAGTTTCTTCTTTTTTTTTTTCGAAGATAATTGTACATCATGTAACAGGCAAAAGAGTTGAAGATACTTTTCTGTCTCGAAAATTATTGAAAACCATTAAAAAAAATTCTTTTCGCGAAGTCTAAGAGCCCTCCTTTCTGCAACGACCTCTCGAAAATTTTATTGCGTTTGCATTAAACTTTAGGGTTCATATGGCAAAATAATTAAGAATTTCTTGAATTCTTTGTTTCAAGATCCCACAAAATGGCGGGAGAAACTCACACGCAGCAAGTTTCAAGGAGTTGACCTTCAACATCTTAGATATCTAATTACGAGAAATAAATAATATTTCTTTCTATGAATGGAACGAAACTTATTCTTGTTCTTTAGAATAAAACCAAACTAAAGATCCGCCACCCGGTAATAATAATTCCCTCGGCATTGCGAGATATCTCGAAATATAATTTTCTTTCTTCCGTCAACGATATCAGAACAATGAATATATTTCACCGCAACGTGCAACGATTTGAACGAACTCGCTCTCGTCTTGATGTTCCCGTTATCCAGGACAATTGGAATACTTTCAGTCCCCTCCTCCCCTCTTCTCCCCTCCTCCCCTCTTCTCTCCTCCTCGATATTGCACAATGACCCGCGCAGGTTAACCTAAAAAATTCCTTTCGATATCGTTCCTTTTGTCATTCGCTCTCAGCTGTTCCCCCGGAGAAGAAGATTTCCACGTTGAAGCGAACCGTAAATAATAACGTTTCACGGTGTTAAAACGATATCGGTAGCGTAACCAAATCTTCGAGAGCCAGTTTCCACGAGATTGGCTGAGCCTGGTACCCCGGTTTCGATTCGGTTCGGTTCGGTTTTCACTGATTGAAAAAAAAATCACCGCGAGATGCATTGTTAATCCACGGTGACAAGATTGAAATCGATCCGGAGCAGAGTAAACATTCGAGGTAACTTCGTCTCGTACCGATCGACAAGACGGAAATACCGATATATTTGTTGGTACATAAATTCGTTTATCAATCTGGTTCTCGTGAATAACCACGCGAAATTAATCGCAAGTCGAAACAAGTAATAACTGCAAGTCCGTGATATTTTGTTCAGCTTGTTTGAAAATAGAAATTTGCTCGTGTTCAATCTAGGAAGTAGAACGATGAAGTGCAACGCGAATTCATTCCATAAGTAATCTCGCGTTTATGCATCCTAAGTCTAAAAACGCAGAAATTCTCGTTCGATACTTTATCGTTTGAATTTCGAAATTTTCGAGATTCCCCTCTCTCTCGAATAATTCTTCGCGAGATGTTTTGTTGAGCTTGTTTGAAAATAGAAATTTGCTCGTGTCCAATCTAAGAAGTAGAACGATGAAGTGTAACGCGAATTCATTCCATAAGTAATCTCGCGTTTATGCATCCTAAGTCTAAAAACGCAGAAATTCTCATTCGGTAGTTTATCGTTTGAATTTCGAAATTTTCGAGATTCCCCTCTCTCTCTCTCGAACAATTCTTCTTCGCGAGATGTTTCGTTGAGCTCGTCTCCACTAAAATAAAAGAGGTAGTTGCAAGAATCTTCAACTTGCTGATCGAAATTTGCGCCTTCGTGCTTTTCCACTGGAATTTCTCGCGAAGATTCAAGAGTAAACAGAATATCGACTTGCAATTTATAGAATATTATAACGACACCGTGACGTCGACCGAACGATTGCAAATGCTCGACGATGTGAACGATGTCGCGAGACACGAGACAAAATGTTGCACGCTGTCTTCGCTTAAAACGCGTCCAATTGTCAAACAAATCCTTGGCTGGTGTTTGTCTCAACGCACGAGACTGCAAACACACTCACATTCGACTAATATTTGCCCGGGGCAAATATAAAACTGAGCATTTCCCTACTGAGTCTTCCGTGTGAGCTGAATGGGACGAGCAGGAATCCGTAACGCTCGCGACATCGATTTAATATCGTGCGATAACAAAGCGATCGAGAAATTGATTTCATTCAGTGTAAACTGAAAGTTAGAAAGCCTCGGTCGGTCAATAGCCGGCGGCTTCGACCAAATCGAAGAATGCAAAAACAAAAAATAAAAAAACAAGTTGCACGCAAATTGGCACGTCCTCTGAAAAAACGGTGAAACTCGAAGCTTCAAAAATTGTACTAAATTCTACAAGTTTATTTACTTAGTAGAATTTAAATTTAGTACGATTAAATTAGTTGAGTTACTTAGTTAAATTAAGTCGGTTAATTAATTTAATTAATTAACTTGGCAGAATTTGAATTTGAAATGTCACTCTCGTGCAACATTCTCTGAAATTGAGCGCCGCGCGCCTGAATTTTCCCACTTTGCTTGAACGAAGCATGACTCCGAATGTGTTGTACCATGCTGCGTACTCTCGGGTGTTTTCAAAATATTTACCGACATATCCACAGAGAATATCTTCGCGTTCAATCGCGGAAAGATACAAATATTTCTGTTTTCGAAGTCTCGTCAGGTTACTCGTTCGATGTTCGTCAGTTTTCTTTCTTTCTGGTGGTCTTTCCTCGATCGAATTTGCGAATTTCGTCACTTTCGTTCGATGAATCAATCGCTTCGCTGAGCGAGAAATTATGAAAACAGAGCACTGTGCACTTTACGAAACGTGCACGGGACAATTACACGTCGTTATCTTCAAAGGCTTCTCGCTTTGGAGCAGGGGTCACCAGTTCATCCGGCCCGCCGACGGTACTTGAATTTGCGTGAAATTCGAATATGTGCAAACTAGGTCTGACGTAACTATCTTTTTTGCTAACGTCGCCTCCTTTGATAACTTTTTTTAGTATATAAATATGTTGGTTGTCCTTGTTTTTTGTGCATTGCATGCCACTCACCCATGATCAACACGGAATGCTGAACTTAGTTTAGTGATTATGCGGCCTGCGCACGTCATTTTGTCTGTGAAAAAAGTTTGCTGACCTTTTTACAGGCTTTAGAGGCTTTAAACATCGTCGTTCAAGATATGCACGACGATTCGAAACGGGACTAAGACACACGAGTGAACCGCCTACGTACTCAACGTTTGCACTTGAACTCAACGAAGGTGACTTATTCACGATAATTTTCATCGTGTTGGAAACAAAGGTAGGTGGGAAATTTTGCTACGTCGAAGTACTACCACTCGTGTTTTCCCTTTTTCGAGGAAATTTCAATTTCGCGAGCAAGCAGCCTCTGGAAAAGGAACGATATCCTTTAATTTCGAAACAGCAGTGAAATTTTTTCGAACAAGACGATCTTATTCCAAGAGAGAACAAATTTTTGCCTCCAGTTAGGGCAAATTTTACGTACGTGTAATCCAACACGGTTGAAGATCAAGCCGAAAAGAGAAATGGAATGGAACTAAAAAAATTCGGTGGACGAACAGGTAAACTTTATATCAAAGATTCTCGCGTGTAAAGGTGATACAGTCGCACTCGCGATCATTTTTATTAAGCCCATGGACACACGCGGCACGGCAAATTTCACGGCGAAGAAGAATTCGAGCAAACGAACCGTGGAAAAATCGTGCGCGGGCAAGCGACGACGCAACGCCGTTGCTCCGAACACAAATTCCGTTAGGAAGATTAATTGAGATGCCTCTCTCTCTCTCTCTCTCTCTTTCTATCTGCTGAAACACACGCTTTGTGCGTATCGCGGCGCGGAGACCCTTTCCAAAGCTCTCGAACCTTCATCGATTTCTACGTGTAACCGTGGAACGCGTTTCACTTCTGTTTTACCCCGCGTACGTACGTACCTTTTCCCATGCGGAGGAACGATCTCGCTGGCGAATCACGCGAATAAGTCGTTTGAAAACTGACTGATTGAAAAACCAAAAAAAAAAAAAAAAAAAAGAAGAAAAGAAACAGCAAGAGAAAACAACGACGAAATATCGGAAGATTCACGATTCACAACGCGATTCGCGCGCGAGACAATATTCGAACCGTAGGTAGAACGCAGGTTCGAGCGATTCGAACACCGGTTCGCCGAGAACTGAGGACGGCGATGGCTCGAGACTCGAACGATGTCGGCCGACCTCGTCGGGCCCTGAGCCGGGCCCTCGCCTGGTGGGGGCAAGTCCCCTCGTTTCGCCAGCCCCCGAGCTACGATCGGCGCTCGACCGTGCCAGGGTTACCACCGCCTGCTGTCAGATAGCAAGCAACGACTCTCTGCCACACCGGACTTATTATTCCAGCCTTTATTATCGTTATTATTCGCCCCAGTTTCTTTCTCTTCTTTCTTTTTTTTTTTCTTTCCAGCAGAAACAGGGAAGAGGGAAGTCGTGTTGAACGATTCTCAACGAACGGAGTCACTGAAAAGATACGCTCCTGCGCAAAAATTTTAGAATATTTATTGACAATTGTTTGTTCACTTGTTTCAAGCAACTGAAGTATTTGTAATATTGCGGTAAATTATTACGAACAAAAGAAATTATTGAAGAGATACACTCCTGTGCAAAAATCTCGGGATAATTATCGACAATTGTTTGTTCATTTGTTTCAAGCAACTGAAGTATTTGTAATATTGCGGTAAATTATTACGAACAAAAGAAATTATTGAAAAGATACGCTCCTGCGCAAAAATTTCAGGACAGTTATCGACAATTGTTTGTTTATTTGTTTCAAGTAAACGAAGTATTTGTAATATTGCGGTAAATTATTACGAACAAAAGGAATCATTGAAAAGATACGCTCCTGCGCAAAAATTTCAGGACAGTTATTGACAATTGTTTGGTCATTTGTTTCAAGCAACTGAAGTATTTGTAATATCGCGGTAAATTATTACGAACAAAAGAAATTATTGAAAAGATACGCTCCTGCGCAAAAATTTCATGACAGTTATTGACAATTGTTTGGTCATTTGTTTCAAGCAACTGAAGTATTTGTAATATTGCGGTAAATTATTACGAACAAAAGAAATCATTGAAAATATATGCTCCTGTGCAAAAATTTCAGGATAATTATTGACAATTGTCTGTTCATTCGTTTAAAGCAATCGGGATATTTATAATATTATAGTAAATTATTTCCTCTTCGAAGAGTCTAGATATATAATTTATAAAGATAGGAGATATTCGAAGGACTTACGTGACTGATTAGGATTACAATTTATGGTAATTAGCAGGTGATCATTGAAGGACAACGAAAAATTGGTGAGTACAAGTCACAAACAAGTAACAAGATGGTCAGAATCGCGGTTAATTCCAATTGGAAATTTTGTTCGAATAAAATTTCTCGTACAGGGCTGAATGAACATAGTCTCTCCACTATAAAATTAATATACATTTCACCTGAGAGACATAATGGAGCAGAGGCAACATTTTTTACAAGATTCTCAAAGTCTCCAGAAAATACACCACTGAATTTAATCATTTAATCCTGATCGCAAATATTGTTCCTGATCTCCCAATAACCTTTTCCATCGCGTGAACCAAAAAATAAGCAGTGAGAAACTATTCGTAACACACATGGTCGCGTTAACGACCGTGCACACAGTATCTGATCAAACGCGGCGTTGGCGTTTGCAATTAGGGGAGGCTAGAAAGTGTCTTTCGATATAAATGCCAAGACGAATCCGACGCGGGTTTTAATTAAACTGAGTCGCGCCCGGTTCCACCTTTGAGGCGCAGATGTTTCGAGGGTGGATATCTCTTAACGAAATGGGGGAGGGGAAAAAAGAAGGACAAACAGAGGGCAGAAGGGGAAACAACAAAAATGTGTACGCGTGTAAATGTAAAAAAAAAAAAAAAAAGAAAAAATGTGCACGAGCAAGTGACGAAGAGGAAGAAACGTGAGAATGTGTGTGTGTGTATGAGAGAGAGAGAGAGAGAGGAGCGGGGTAACATTGAAGAAACGGCAAACACCTGAGTCGAGACCGGTTCACGATATCCACTACCTGACGCCAAACAATACATTATTGTGGGTGCACACCCGTGTCAACTTGCATTCACGAATGTACACACGGTACATTTCATTCGCGCCTCTGGTGCACATTTCTTTTTCCCTTCTTTTCTTTTCTTTTTTTTTTCTTTTTTCTCTTCCCTCGGTGTTAATGTAACGACGATACCGCGGATCGAATGCCGGCCATTGTCTCTCTTGATCATTCTCCCCAGCGCGATATGCGCGTTATGTTTCCGCGTTATGTTGCAACCGATGCGTATTATGCTATCTCGAGAATTCACGAGCACGCGTGTGAATATATATATATATATATTATACGATATATCGCACGATATACACCCCTTTGTCTGAGAAAATTTAGAACAAGTGTGTCACTATATTTGTACGATAAAACATAGTACTCAATAGTAATAAAATGGTGATAAATATGAACTGCATGCAATAAATACAATATTTACAATATAAGTTACATCATAAATTACACGCGCAGTATGGCAATGTATAATATAAATTGCTGTGTTTGCATTATATACGATGTATACAATATAATTAAGTACGATAAATGTAAAACGTATTTTTATACGATAAAGGCTCTGTTAACGCGTTAATATATTGCGTTACATATTGTATTATTATATATTACAATACGGTACGTACGGTTAAAAAGTTAAATTAAGTACACGATACATTTAAATTAATGTTAAATGCAATAAATATAAAACGTACGGAGATTTTATTGTATATTAATATATTAGTAATATTAATATATTAGTAATATAATACATTAACATATTGTATATTATATTATAATATATATAATATATTAATATGCAACATAATATAATTAATATATATATTATAATTAATATAATTAATATATATATATATTAATTATATTATTGTATCGTATTATATTGTATTATAAAATATGCATACACGATAATCGACGACAAGTACTGAATATTAAAAATAAAAGTGTTACGATTCCTTTATTTCTATTTTCTTCTCCTCCTCTCTCCTACTAACCGGGCCATTTCTTGGTTAGAAACTCTTTTAAACGTTGCTTTTAAAAATTTGCATGAAGCCCATTCACTTTGGTCAGGCCAAGGTTTTAACCTCAGCTTGAATATTCGTAAAAACGTGATATCAACGAGAATAAATAATCTTCGAAGAGATAAATTATTTCGTCGAAAATATCGATAAACACGTCCCTCTATTCATTAATTAATATTCAAGTCTGAGATTACTTTTTAACTGGAATCCTAATAACCTAGCATGGATTATTTTTCGAACTTCTGAAAATTGAAAAGATACTAGGGAGAAAAACATCGAAATCGATGTTTCAACGTCGGCAAAAATTTGTGCGAAAACTCTAAAAAAAAAAAAAAAAAAAAAAAAAAAAAAAAAAAAAAAAAAAAAAAAAAAAAAACTGTAAGAATGTAGATAAAAGATCTCTCTGCAATTTCGTAGCCGTTCAAACGATCGTAAATATGCTTGAATATTTAACGACGTAGCGTCATTAAGGTGAAAAACTGCGACGTCTCTAACGACGACGATCGTCGAACTCGTTTCTTTCCCAGCTCGCTGCGATTTAACATGATTCTGTGTTATACCTTCCGAAACGCATTTCAGTGCGAACGAACTGAAAAGCTGAATGTTCTCTCATCGTGAATAGATCGTACTCACCGCGTTGTGCGTATTTAGAGCGTGCTGTCAACATCTCGTCGACTTGAACTTTAAGAAAAGAAGAAAAAAAAAACCCTTCCTTCCTTTCGAACAGAAATATACTGCAAGTACGCACCTGAAACAGAAAGAAAGAAGAAAAATTTCGCGTTTAGTTTTATCCTCGAACGTTAGGCAATCTGCTTCTTTCTTTTTAATCAAAGAACAAATCTCGACAAAGCTCGACAAAATGAATAAGAAATTGCAACCCGCTCACCGTATTTCACCGTTATCAAAAATTCGCACGCTGTTATTTCCCCCCGTTTGTGCGGCGGTGCCTCCAATTTTTTCAATTTTCCTCGTTCTTTCTTTCACCGCTAAAACATCGTCACGGAGAGCGGTTTCTTTCTCGTTTTTTTCTTTTAATAATTTCTACAAGGTGAAATATTTACTCGCGCGAGGTGATCTGTCGAGCACAGATTCTACCAGTACGTAGATCCAAAGTACAGTTGATCGACGTAATTTCACGACGATTTGTATATCTCGTAAAGTCCCTCAAACAGTCCTAGTCAAATACGGGGACTCGGGGAGATACTCGAAAGAACACTCAATATATATATCTGTGTGTGTGTGTGTGTGTGTGTGTGTGTGTGTGTGTGTGTGTGTGTAATAATTCGACGTAAGACCACTCGAAGGTAGCAACAATTCGTAGCAAACAGATCGGGGAGCATCGGCCGCGATGCAACTAATTCCTCCGTCAATACGATTTGCGTTATCAGTGCCGCAAAGACTCTCGCCGCTAATTCTCAAGCAGCTGGAGTCCTCTCGAACCTCTGCTCGGCCTTCTCTCGCCGGCCCTTATCTTCGAGTGGAAAGTGGCAAGGAGGGCGCGGCTCCGCCAGCCTCGGCCCCCGATGCTTTTCCAATAAGCTGCTGAAATTCTGCGAAGAAAGAGATGTTCGAAAACTAGGGGCAAGGCAAGGATGCAACGAAAAGATCGAAGAAGAATCGAAAAGATAGAAAAAGAGGGGTGGCACGGCGGACTTGAATAATGCACCATGCGTATATCCTTCGTACGATTTCCGTTCGTGTCTTTGGACTTTCGACACAACAGCGGCGAATTCAGCTTTCGCGAATTTCCTATCCTCTCTGAGTCTGTTCTAATCCCTCCTTCCGATCGCAATTCTCCCGTGGCTGTCGACTGCTGTCAGACGATCGATCGATCACGGTGTTTAATGATACTTTCTTTCTGCATTCTGTACTTTCGTTATTTTTCCTTTCTTTTTTTTTGTTTTTTTTTTTTTTTGTTTTTTTCATTCCAGTAGACGTCGAGTATTTTTTTCAGATTTTTACGCCAATGATGATTGAGAATTGAACTGACTTTTAATTAGCGAGTTGACTTTGTGAGAGAGAGAGAGAGAATTTTGACCTGTCGGACGATCGATCGACAACGATTATCTTTAATAATATTCATAAATTTCTTGCATTTTATACTTATATTATTATTTTTTTCTTTTTTTTTTCATTCCAGTAGACGTCGAGTATTTTTTTTCAGATTTTTACGCTAATGATGATTGAGAATTGAACTGACTTTTAATTAGCGAGTTGACTTTGTGAGAGATAGAGAGAGAGAATTTTGACCCGTCGGACGATCGATCGATTATCTTTAATAATTTCATAAATTTCTTGCATTTTACACTTATACTATTATTTTTTCTTTTTTTTTCTGTATTCGAGTAGACGTCAAATATTTCTTTTTCAAATTTGCCCTAACGACGACTGAAACTTGAACGAATTTTGCCAAGGATTTTTACGGGAGAGCGAATTTTGCCTGTTGATGACCTTTAATGAAATTTCTTGCATTTTAAACTTATACTATTATTTTTTTTTTTCTGTATTCGAGTAGACGTCAAATATTTCTTTTTCAGATTTGCCCTAACGACGACTGAAACTTGAACGAATTTTGCCAAGGATTTTTACGGGAGAGCGAATTTTGCCTGTTGATGACCTTTAATGAAATTTCTTGCATTTTAAACTTGCATCGTTCTTATTTTTGAGTTCTTTTCAAATTCACCCCAACAACGACCGAAACATGAACTAATATCTGAGCAAGGATTTAATTTTGCCGAGTAGTCGTTACGAAAGAGAGAGAGAGAATTTTTCGATTCGCCGATCGGAAATGTCAATCGGAGCTTTCCATTTTCCGAAATAACCGAGCTAATGGGTGTTGTCTGTGTTCTGACACGTGTCAGACACCGGTGGAAAAAATTCGAGCTTCTTTAACCAGGAAACACCGAGCCGACGCGAGACAAGAAGCAATAAAGTTTATGAGAAATGTTTAGTGGCACGGTAAATACCGACATAGAAGAGAGAGAGAGAGAGAGACAGAGAGAAATGAACACGGTGTATCGATGGCTTTGTGAATTTAAGTGCTCTCGTATTTATGCACCTACAAATTATACAGGACACTGTGAAATGTTCGAAACCGAGCGATACATAAATCGAGAACGGTGTTCGTTCTCTCGAGAGATGCTGTAAATTCAGAAAGCATTATCGATTGATCTTGCCACCAGGATCGCCCCGGTTATGCTAATGGCGTATTAATTTCACCGAACTTCGATGTGTCTCAAGGAAAAATGTGCACGCGGTGAAAGAAATGTTCTCACAAATTTTGACGTCTGAAGAAAATCTTTAATCTGAAACTGAAAACGAATAACTTGCACGCCTGAAGTAAAGTTTTAAATTACGCGTCTAATTGAAAATTATTAAAATACGAAAGATGTATAGCTTTTAAAGGAGGCAACGTATGGCACGTATCAATTTTTTTTCTGCGTGTCGAGAGGTTTCTTTAAGAAAAGAAAAACCAGGTATTTATTTATTTTTAAAAACCATCGCCAAGTGGCTTTCTTTAAGATTAATCTTCATATTATTATGATTAATCTTTGCATAGTCTAAAAATCAACATCAGTTGAACATCAGTGATAAATTCGAATCACCATTGACCAATCGAAATAAGAAGACTCGAAGTTTCCTTTCTTCCCTGAATCGATATTTATTTTTAAAAACCACGTGACGGTTCTTTGAAATTAAATCCTTGCATGCTCTGGAAATCGACATCGTTCCAACGTAGTGAATTTGAAATTTTAATCGCTAATCGAAGTCGGAGCAAACTCGGAAAGAACTCGAAGGCACTTTTCTCTAATTGTAAGGAGAAGAAAAAATACTAGAGATCGATATTTATTAAAAAAAAAAAAAAAAAACGATCACGTGTAGTTCTTTGAAACTAAATTAATCACTGCATTCACTGCTACTTTAAAAAAAACCAATATCAATTGATGGTAATAATCGAAATCTGATCCAGCATTAATCAAACGATCAAAAGTTTCGAAGATGAAGAACAAACGCCAGAAATCGACATTTCAGAAGCCATCACTACGTGCGATTCTTCAAAACTAAATTAATCCTTGCATACTTTAAAAAACCAATATTATAATATAATATAATATGATCGTAACAACCAAATTCTGACCAGTATTAATCAATCGAGATTGGCCACAATTAATCAATCGATCAAAAGCTCCGAAGATGAAGAACAAACGCCAGAAATCGACGTTTAATTTCAGAAGCCATCACTACGTGCGATTCTTCGAAACTAAATTAATCTCTGTATACTTTAAAAAGCCAATATTATAATATAATTGATCGTAACAACCAAATTCTGACCAGCATTAACCAATCGAGATTGGCCACTATTAATCAATCGATCAAAAGCTCCGAAGATGAAGAACCCGTCATCGCTACGTGCGATTCTTTAAAACTAAAATCAATCTCTGAATACTGTGACAAAACCAGCAAATAACCAAACTCTGACCACTGACGATTAATCAACGTCCAAAATTGGGACGAAAGTGTCGCGAAAAAATTAAAAAAAAAGAAAGGAAAGTCGACATCTATTTTTACGAACGTGCGAGACCACGAGTCGATGCGTTGCGTACTCTAAAAACTCGGCATCTGCCGTTCGAGCATCGTTTAGGTAAGAAACATGGAACTACCGACGAGCTAATCGAGGTCGAGGCAAACGCCGGGAAGGTTCGCCCGTCCATGAAGAAGGAAACACACGGGGATCGATATGTATTCTTAAAGGCTATCGAGCGAACGACTAGAAACGTGGGCTAGCTCCCTCTCTCTATTTCTCTCTGCGAGCGAGCGAAAGGAGCGGCTCTTGCTCCGCGATCTCCAGATGGGTTCGTTAAGCATTGCCGGGAGAAAACGGAAAGCCCGGGACCCGGGACCCTTCTCTCTCTCTCTCTCTCTCTCTCTCTCTTTCCCTCGTAGCAAATGGTGAAGAGAAGGCAGAGCAACAAGGTTCCGCGGAGCAGCTGTCGTTTTCACAGTAAAAACCGAGAGGCGGCCCAACACGCGCTCCGGAGCATCTGCATAGAACCGAGGATACAGCTTGTATCCGAGGAAGGAGAGAGAAGCAGAGGATACATGAACGCGAGCTATGGAAGCTAACTTCGCCACCTATGAATAACATCGAGGTGTTCAACGAGGACTGACACGTTTCACGCACTCGCGAACCACCGCCACCCACGCTCGATTTCCTCGTCACCGTGCGGAGATAACACAGTCGTGCATCCTCCGTATGCATGGAACGTCTTATGGTTGTTCGAAGTATACTCCTGTTGGCGCGTGAATCGTGAGTAAGTGCGACACGCACACGCACGCACCGTATTTCCGAAAACGTGCAGTAACAATATTGGCAAATGAACCGCTTGATTTATGTAGTTTTTTACAGTTTTTATAGTTTCATCTCTAGTCCCTGCCTGACGAAAAAAGAGAGCTGCATAGCCATGTCTTTTTGTTTTTTTGTCAGTTATGTTTTTTCGAAGAGGGCAGGGAAGAAGCGTGGATTAATTACTAGAATCTTCACTGTGAACGAGCGTTTGCATTTTAGGAGAATTATTGCACAAAACTTTAGCAGGATTGTGTTTATAAATTATCATTGTACATTATCAGCGCGTGTAACGAAATAATTTAACGATATCTTCATTTTGCAATTATTTTAGAGATATTGAGATAGCTTGTTCTTGTAAACATATTAGTATATACAGTAAAGTAATTTTACAATATTGACTAGACAAAATCGATAATGTTTCGATTGTAATAATAAATGTAATCGTAGCTTTCATCGACTAAATAAACACCTTGAATTGAATGAAAATGTCACTTGTTTTCTCGAGCGAAGGCGAAATCTTCGGAAAGTTTTCGCGTAGAAAGTTTCGGAGCAGCGAGTCACAAGTATAAAACGAAAACTATCCATCCGTCGATTAAACGGAGATCGTTGAATTTCTTCGGGAAATGAAAAACCGAACGACAACTGTTGGCCATCTTTTTCGTCCCCCAAAAAATGGTCCCCGTGCAAGAGACGTCGAGAAACAGGAGACGTTTGATTCCCATTTTCGTTCAAATCCTCCCGGAAAAACGGATTAAACTGGAGTGCCGTGAGAGATTCAATTTGAAACGAGGGGGGGTGGGGGAGAAAAAATAACGGCCCACGGGTCTCCCGTGGGAAACGGGAATGGAGAAATAACAATATCCCGACAGACTCGGAAGTAACTTCGCGTGTCGTTAATTCTCATTGTGCTTATCTCGGGGAGGCGAGAGAGGATTAACGAGTTCCAAATAAATGCCGAACGAAAAAGGCTATGGCGAATGGATTAATACCGATACCATTTCCTCTCGTGGAGGATATCTCGTGCAAACAATGAGAAAGAGAGAGAGAGAAAGAGAGAGGGAGAGACAGCCATTGGTTATTTATGAACTCGGAAACGCTTGAAATCCGAAAGGTCCAGGTGAACCTACGAGGCACCACCTGCTGCCTTCGGGAGCCACCGATACGTAGACCACGTGGGTCTCTCTCTCTCTCTCTCTCTCTCTCTCTCTCTCTTGTCCAGAGATTCGTGAAAAACTGCCGTGAACCCTCGTCTCGGGCGTCGAACACCTGCACGCCGAAAATTACTTGGCAAATATCGCAACTGTCCACGAAAGGGAACAGTCTCGTTCTCTACGATACCGATCGTTCTTCCTACGCGAGATTTCTATCCCTCCGTGCAGAAAACGATATGATCGATCGATCGTTCCCGTTGACTCTCTACACACGCCTTTACTCTGCAAAGAATAACTTAACCTAGCTGTTGTTACCATCTCTCGCTTTGCATTCAGTTTCTTGTTCATCTTTTCATTTAAATTTAGAATCGTTCTAGTAAGAAATCTTTATCCTCTCGAGCTCGCTCTTATTGTTAATTTAGAATTTAGAATATTGGAAATTTTGTCATTATTAATTTATTCTCGGCGATTCAGAATCATTCGAGCTCATTATTATTAATTTAGAAACATCATTATTACTAGTTCACCGTTGTTAACTTAGAATCGTTCTGGTAAAAAATTTTTATCTTTCAAGCTTGTTGTTAATTTAGAATTTCGAAATATTATCGTTGCTCATTTCGAAATATTAATTTACTCGTCGTTAATTCAGAATTTTTAGTAAGAAATTTGTATCTCTCGAGCTCGCTCTTATTGTTAATTTAGAATTTAGAATATTAGAAATTTTGTCATTATTAATTTATTCTCGGCGATTCAGAATCATTCGAGCTCATTATTATTAATTTAGAAACATCATTATTACTAATTCACCGTTGTTAACTTAGAATCGTTCTGGTAAACAATTTTTATCTTTCAAGCTTGTTGTTAATTTAGAATTTCGAAATATTATCGTTATTAATTTACTCATCGTTAATTCAGAATTTGTTTTAGTAAGAGACTTTGTATCCCTCGGGTTTGTTACTATTGTTATTAATTTTCTGTTACTGTTATTGTTATTGATATTGTCACGATTACAACTTAGAATTACTATTATTGTTGATTTCGAATTTTTTTCTATCGCTGTTACTATTATTATTAATTTATCTTACAATTCTGTTCGCGATAATAGCACAGTTTCCGTAAAAGATGTAAAGAAACGTCTCACCTCATCGCGTATTTTCCTCACATTGCACGAGGACAATACCTGGCGTAGAAGATGGAGCTGCATCGAGCGGATATCCCTAGGATTTTTCCTAGGATTAGGAGCCTCGAATAATTGCTCGCGAGAAAGAAAGGTAAGAAGAAGTTTCTGCTCGAGCGAAAGCACGAATCGAATGCTTCTTATTCGGCATTAAACGAAAACAAATTTAATCGCTCGACAGCTGAATTAATTTATCCCGTAGACAAAGGCAAAACAAAGCTTCCCCCCGCTAAAGCGAGCTAAGCACTGAGATCGTAATGAAGATATCGATCGCGTTCTCTTCGACCGTCTTTTCCCTCCTGTCGTCGATTTCAATCCCCTTCTTGTCCCCCTCGCAACCCTCTCGACGCTTTAATTGTCCGCACGCGCGATTTATCCCTCGCAATCACGAGTCTCTGTCGCCGCGAAAATATCGAGATACAGTAAACAGAACAGTACACCCACGACTGTTACTCTGTATCCTTACGGTAATAATTGTCATTTATATTACAGCGGTGAAATTTCAGATGCTGTTACGAGGGATCGTAACTTCGTAACGCGGACGCTCACACGTTATCAATTATTCTATTTCATTATTTTGTTGCAAGCTAATTTAGCTAGAAGTTTACCTTGCAATATTTTATATATTTGATATGAATTTACTACAAATATTAGTAATTAAATTTCATAGAAATTTAATACGCTCAGATTAATACCTAATTAATTGTGAACACACGTGCTTGCTATTGGCGTGACGATACTTTTTCGAGTTATTGTGAATTGTAGCAGATACTGCGTCAAACTAGACTCATTGTCAATATTCTATTTTATTATTTTGTTGCAAGCTAATTTAGCTAGAAATCTACTTTGTAATATTTTATATATTTGATATGAATTTATTATTATTATATTAATTATTATTATATTTATTATTATTATATTTATTATTTTTTATATATTTGATATGAATTTATTATTATTATATTAATTTATATACAAATATTAATAATTAAATTTCATAGAAATTTAATACGCTCAGTTTAATACCTAATTAATTGTGAATACACGTGCTTGCTATCGATGTGACGATACTTCTTCGATTTATCGTAAACACTCTATTTTTCGACGTTACTCGGCAAAATCACTTACGTGCAGATATTATAGCAGTGAAATCCCAGATGCTCAGATGGATCCTAACATTTCAGCGGATAATTCTATTGCGTCAAATTATATTCCATATTCTATTCCATAGGAATGACCTTTTAATATTAATTCGATGGAAAGTTTTATATACTTGGAACTAATTAACTGAATATCAATCGGTGATCACAGCCATTTGTGAATACTACATTATTAAACGTGCCAGCAACGAGACAAAGTTCACCGAGCGTAGAGATCAATTAAAAATAAAATGTCGAACAGCGAAGGGTTAACAATCGGCTCATCCCCAAGGAAAGAACCAAGGGGACATACAATCACAGTGACTGGAATAATTAATGCTACTCAACGACCGTTGCCAATTAAATCGATCCATCGATCATCGATTAATTGAGACAGAGAAATGGCAATAAACGCGCGGCATTTGCACGACTGGCAAGGAGGACACGTTTCAATTTCAATATACGCGCGTATATCGTGTACAACGTCGCGTTTATTACTTTTCTCTCGTCAGGAACCTGCAATATCCCCCCCGCCTGTGTGTTCCCTTGCCGCTTTGCGAGACGCCGCGGCAGGCAGAAGACTCTTGAACGAAATGAAACGAAGGAAAACCGGGAAACCTAGGAGAGAAGAAAAGGAGAAACAGAGAGATAGAGAGATAGAAAGTGAGAGAGAGAGAGAGAGAGATGAGCGAGGGATTCTCCGGATATCGTATTTTCTCGCAATGCATTACATCAGGCACCGTATTCCTCTCACTCTCTCTTTCTCTCTCTCTCTCTCTCTCTCTCTCGTTTCTCTCCGTTTCATCGAGATAGCCGCCCCTTTCGTTGCGTCCTGTACCTTCCGGGGAGAAACGAGGTTAGGGGAGAATGACTAAGTACGCCGAGGGTGGGTCATACCACCAGAGGTGAAACAGGCGATTCCTGAAATTTCCCTAAGACTGGTTTAACCTCCTTCTAAGACGCTCCTCCAACGACGAGTTTTCTGATAAAAAAAAAAAAAATAAGAAAAGGAAAAGAAGGAAATTTGTTCTAGATAGAGGGCGGAGAAACGAAGAATTTCAGTGGTGCTGGCGAAACGACAGTTTTTTCATGGGTTGAAATTTCGAAACTTTGCTCGAGCATTTGATGAATCGGTGTCCATAAATGGGATGAATCTTGTGACTTTTTGAATTGGAATCGCATATATAATTTATTTCATAAAAATCGTCAAATATATATATATATATATAATTTATATCATAAAAAGTCGTCAAATGCGTACTTAATTTCCTCGAAAAAAATCATCAGATAAATAAATAAATAAATATATTTATCTGACGATTTTTTTCGAGGAAAATAAATATATATTTGACGATTTTTTTAATGAAATAAATTATATATCTGTCTGACGAGTTCTTTCGACAGAATTAAATCCAATCGAACGAAACCGAACATAAATATTCAAATATCGTTTCGTCTGTTTCTCCTTGCTCTTTTACGACCACGTATACCCGCGAAGTTTCTCCGCTAAAATCGAGCTAAACGTTCGATCGCGATTTTTTTTTCGCCTGGTTACCAATCGCGCCGCAATCACCGTCGAATTTCCGGCCAGCGACCAGCCTACTTTCCCCGGCTGGACGTTCGTGTCGCCGGTGTTTTCGCGTCACCCTATATTCGAGGGTGGCGAGGGTGGCTGGAAAATCGAGGGTGGAACAGGGTGACTAACTGTACGAGCACGAGGAGGGTCGCTAAGAGTACTTGCCACGAATACCAAGTGTCTCTAATACAGGGTGTACCCGCGAAATATTTGCGGCACACGGCTCTACTATTGCCAAATAGCTTCCCCCCCCTCCCCTCCCACTCCCCGATTCTCGCTTATGTTTTTAACGGGCTGATGTTCCGGCTTTTCTCACAACCGCGCTCGCCAAGAAATTATCATTACAACATTATTGTCCCGAATTTTCGAGGCCGATGAAGGTGAACCACCAATTTCTTCTCTTTCAATTTCGCCCACCCTGCTAGGTATTTATAATAATAATAATAATAATTTCCGACGAACGTTCATTACAATTATTTTTGTTACGCAATTTACTTTCTCATTCGAGCAGTCTGTTAATAACAGAATCTTAACAGAATCTCCTTCAGTTTTTACTTTCTATCGCTATTCGCGCACCACCCGTAAGCAACAAACACACACAGGTACTCGAGATCGCCGAATTTGAAATCATTGAAAAGAAAATTTATTTAATCGTTTATTTAAATTTAAAATAATCCTCCGAACGGAGAGGGTTCAATTGAAAATCGCGTTTCCATTTCCATGAGCGTTCATTGAGCACGTTTTTCGATCTTCAAAAACTTCTTGCCAACACCGGGGTAGCTAGTGTTGGAACGCTGAATAAAAATAAAATTTGCTGAACGCTCACGGAGCAACGCAAAGGAAACAAGAAGCGTAGATTTATTTCTTGGTTAAGGGGGGCCCGTGGATCCAACAATATGGTTCACAGGCCGAGATCCATAGCAGGGACGTATGTATCAACGGAGCTGAATGGAGCCACGTAAAACACCCCGGCACGTGACGAACGCACGACCCTTACGCCCTCCATTCTTTTTCCTCTGTCGACGATGTCCTCCCCTCTTTGCCTACGAACTTGTCAACTTCCTCTCTCGAGTTCCGGACATCTCCCACTCTCTCTCTCTCTCTCTCTCTCTCACTCCCGTCGCAAAATCCACGTTTCTCAGAGATCTCTCTCTCTCGCAGTTCGTTTCGTTTCTTCCTTTTTTTTTAAAACATAGAATATGTTTTACCGGGGGTGTTCGGGCAAAAAATGTAACAAAATGTGCAACGAAAACGCGTCACGCTCTCAATCAGGAACTTGGAGGAGGGGGGGGGGGGTGTCACGTAATTAAGGAGAGAGATAAGTTTACGAGCGATGTGTCATCGGTTGATGCTGTAAAGGAGTGAGGTGTTAAGGCCCCCATAGATCACTGATGCAAGCACCACTGAGAAGCAAGGAATCACTGATGCAGGAATAGACTTCTAGCATTAGCTGGACGAAGAAAGTCCGTGATAATAAACCTAACATCACTATCGCTAATATTGGAGCTGGAAGACGATCCGACATTTGAAAACACTTGTTTCAACTTTGGCGTCACACGAAGAACTGAAGAATCGGTAGAGCGGAGGCAAGCTGATTCTGAAACATCGTCTGTTTCATGAAACCTAGGAGTTGATGCATGCATCGCAGCATGTTTCAACGTCTATGGGAGTCTTAAAGGAGTGAGGTGTTAAGGCCCCCATAGACGTTGAAACATACTGAGATGCATGCATCACTGATGCAAGCATTACTGAGAAGCAAGGAATCACTGATGCAGAAATAGACTTCTAGCATTAGCTGGACGAAGAAAGTCCGTGATAATAAACCTAACATCACTATCGCTAATATTGGAGCTGGAAGACGATCCGACATTTGAAAACACTTGTTTCAACTTTGGCGTTACACGAAGAACTGAAGAATCGGTAGAGCGGAGGCAAGCTGATTCTGAAACATCGTCTGATGTTTCATGAAACCTAGGAGTTGATGCATGCATCGCAGCATGTTTCAACGTGTCTATGGGGGCCTTTAAGGTTGTCGAGACACAAATGATGGGCAAGCGGGATTGTGAGGAAAATAAAAGTAGTTAACAAAATTATAGTTATCGCCAACCAATTCTGTCCATAAAAAATTAATAGGAATAAAAATAAAGCAAACATACATGAAAGGGTGTCAAGTTTTATTTCCTTACAGAAATGAAGTCAGACATATTCTATCGTGACAGTCTTTAAGGGCGTCAAAGCCGCTCACTTTTTTTTTCTTTCAATTCGTGCTCGAAACGAGAAGTGAACGAATTGATCGAAAATAGAGAAATTCTAATTTCTCTGGAAAAGAAAGTCAACGAAGAGATATTTAAAGTTGCCCACGTCAACATCGATTAACGATCCAGGAAGATTCGTCGTGCTCATTCGCCGCGTGTCATTTGCACCATTCGTTGTTTCGCGACCATAAACGCGTGAAATTGATTTATTTAGATAGAGGCTGACGAACGTTACTTTGCAGAAAACCGGCCCGCGCCGTCGTTAACAACGAGACACAAGGGACAGTTTCATGAGTCACCCTGTGTTCCCCACCCTGTGTCTCCCCCATAGAAATGCGACTCTTCGAAAACTCTGGCAGTTGGAAAGTTATTAGAGATCTATCAATAAATGCGTTCACACGGTGACGATGCAAATATAATTTCATTGTATTACGCTTGTCATTCGTGATGTGCTCGTTCAATTTGATTTCATCTTGTTATCATACGCTAAATTGTGAGTGCAGTTACTCGTAAATGCAAATTGGAACGCGTTATAGAAAATAAACGCTTTAAACAATAAATGTTTAAATTTACTTTTAGAATAGAAATATATATTATTATATATTATATCTATAATAAATATAATTATTATAAAAATAAACGCTTTAAATAATAAATTTACTTTTAGAATAGAAATATATATTATTATATATTATATCTATAATAAATACAAAATTTTATATATATATATTATATCTATATAATATTAAATATATATTATATCTATAATAAATATAATTATTATAGGAAATAAACGCTTTAAATAATAAATTTACTTTTAGATCATTCTCTGTTCGAATTATTTTAACACGTCCATCCCTCCTCTGTCTATATATACGACTTTTTCATAAAAGAATTTTATCTCGAATAGAAATTCGTAAAATTGAAAAATAGAAACGAATACATGAAGGATTAATGTAGCAATCTACCCGTCTAAAATTTTATACATTTTTGCTTGCATTTGCATGCTTGCATCATCTTTTGTCTTTCGAATTTGCGAACAGATTTCCACGAAAGAATTCATCTTGAATGAGAATAATGCGTAGATTAGAAATGAATCGAATACACAGAGAATAGTTCTATCCAAAAATTTCATACGTTTTGTATTTCTCTCGATATTTCTTTAAATATTTCCTGAATCTTGGAATTCATTTTATAGATGACGAAAAAAACAATGTCGATCGTCGTTCGATACGTGGCGCGTTGCTTGCTTTCGAAACACCCTATAGACCAGGCTACCCCACCGTCAGATATTGATTTAGTATTATGAGAGAAAGAGAGAGAGAAAGAGAGAGAGAGAGAGCCTTTCAGTGTAAAACAGAGCCATTCTGTCGGTCTCGTTTCTCGCATTCAGTTGGCGCGTTCGTTGCCTTTTCAAAAAACGAATTGGGCAAAACGTGTAGCGATCATAATGCCACGTGTTTCTAGGCTCTCTCTCTCTCTCTCTCTCTCTCTTTCATTTTCTTTTTTTTTTCCTATTCAGTCGTCCACAGAATTCGGCAGAGTTTGCTTTGCCCCTCCGATTTCCACGTGCGATTGCACTTTCACCCCTCTCCCCCCCCGCCGGATCTTCGCTTAATGTTCCCCCGGAATCTCAAATTCGAACGACTTTTGAAAACTCTCGCAGGAAGAACGAAAAAAGAAATTTTTTTTATCCCGATCCGCGTGAATAGCGAAAAGGATAAATAGATGATTTATTTCTACGTTTTATTTCTATTTCGCGAAATTGTGCCATTTATTTCGAAAAGGTGGGGGGGCGGGCACAAGTCACGAATCTGTTTTTAAGTCGAAATGTTCAAGGATTTGCGTTTCAACGTTCGGCTAGAGAAATTGACGATAACTTTCGAGACGATTCACTCGCGTTTTGCGTTGCCTCTGCGATGCTTGCGCTTTTCTCGGTGTATATATATATATATATATATATATGTGTGTGTGTGTGTGTGTGTGTGTGTGTGTGTATACTTTCGCACCACCGCGGACCTTAACGAACGGCCATTTTTCGTTACTGCAAAGTGACTGGCGCCACTTTCGAAATAAACGACTCAATTATACCGTGAACACAGTTTCGTGAAACTGTTATTGTCCGAAATTGCTGGCGGAAGTTGACGGTGTGTCTATCATTTACTATACCTAAAATTATATATTCTCTTTTTGTACAAAAAATAAAATTAATTGCCAAAACACGATTTACCAAAGTTCCAACAAAACAAGTTGCATCTTATGTGGAAAAAGAACAGCGATATTTGACACACTGTTTGTACATAAAATTTTACATAACAATATAAACTTCGTCTCTGATCAAACTCTCCATTTAATGCAGTTTTCATCATCGAGATAAATTATCGTGAAACATCTTCTCGACCGACAGGGTCTAGGATCAATGTGGCTTGGTATTTTTTTAACTTGGAACTTTGTTCGTTCGATTTATGATAAAAGTATATCCAACTAAAAGAAATAAAGAAATCCATCAACACAAGCGATAACAAGCTTCCCTTAAAACCGTACAACTTCTGTGTTAAACAATTTTTCATTAGACGCACAATTCAAAAGTGTCTTTCAGGTGTGCAAGTGGCACGTCCTGAGACGTTTTCAAGTTACAGAGTAATATTTAAATTACAAAAAAAGAAGATTAAATTAAATTACAGAAATTAATTAAAAGATTAAATTAAATTACAAAAAAAGATTTATAAATTTTCGAATTTCGATCGGTGTGAACCCCGCGAGATGAATAAATAAATGAATAAACGAACGAATAAATGAAATTCGAACGAGCAATCGATTATTAAATAAATTGCAAACAGGCAGATCTAGCGGTGTCTTGTCTGTAACACTGTAGTCTCACGAAGAAAAGAGATCCTCAATGTACCGTAAAATTTAATTCAATTTCTGTTGGGCCACACACGGCACGATCGGGTTCTATCGTGTAATCCGAGGGAAGAAACGTGGCAATAACGATAAAAATAATGGGCGATGCGCGAAGCTTGCTGGCAATGGTCACGTATGCTCTGTGTGTGTGTGTGTGTGTGTGTTCGGCCAGGAACAAAACCCCGCGCCATATCCGCGAACAAATTCCACCCTCTCGAAACGATAGACTTTTTCTCCGCGAGAGTGGAGACGAGCAGATCGAGAGGAGAGGTCACGGTGAGGATAACTTTTTCAATCGTGTCGGGGATTCAATTTGCCGAAGAGTCATCGAGAACAAATCGTGTTTCAAAATTCGTGTATTGGCGTTATTCGGTCTAACTACGAAATGAGAAAAACGAGAAGAAATCGAGAGAAGAAATTAAAGTTTCGAATTTCGTAATGAAACAAACGGGCGAGTTAACGCTGAAACGACACCAAAATGGTCGAAATTTGTCATTTCCATTGGATGTGAAACAGTGTGTCTTCGTTCGGTGATTTTTCAGTGGGAAAATGTAATGAATAAAAGCTTGTGTGCTTCATTGTATTGTAAAGTTTTCTATTTGTCTTTTTTTTTTTTTTTTTTTTTTAATTACACCGAACGAACGAGTCTAATGATTACACCGGCGATTGATTAAAACCTCAAAAAAAAGAAAAAGCACAGATGCATCTTTACGACTTCTCGAATTCTGCTGCGAGAAGAATTTCGTAACGAAATGAGTCGAAGAAAGCAAAGAAGATCGGGAGAACTCACTGGGATGTAAATTTCTAGGCAGAAGAGACAGGAGGTCAAAAGATTTTACTTTAGTTAGGTTAGTTTTTTAGGCTTATCTCGGATCAAACGCGGCGACGTTTCGCCGTGGAAGAACAACGTATCGTTCTTTTACGAACAGCAGAGTGCAATCCACGTAGCAGAAAGGCACGCGAGATTGAAAAGATTCCCTTCGATTCTCTATCCATCGGTAGCAAGTTCCCAACGCGAGCAAGACCCGGGGAATTTTGAGGATTTTCAATCCTCTTCGGGATGCACGGTTTCACCTGACGAAGCGGAACGATTATCCTTGCTCTTGAGGAAATGTACGTCGAAGAGAAAAAGGAGAGAAGAGCTTAGAGCCTCGTCCTTGTATCCAAATCGACAGTAGAACAATCTCTTCTCCAGCTTCCTTCTGACATATTTTAACTCTCTCTCTCTCTCTCTCTCTCTCTACACACTCTTTCTCGAAAATATCGAGACATTCAACATTAATAATGTTGGAGGAAAATCTGATCTAACTAACTGAGTTTTGACGTAACTATCTTATTTAAACTAACTATTATCTATCTATTATCTATTTTATCTAATCTAATTATTGTCTATTTTACTATCTATCTGTTTCTCGAGAAAGTCGAAACTTTCAATGAATAATGCTGGAGGAAAATCTGATCTAATTAACTGAGTTTTGATCTACCTATCTTATTTAAACTAACTATTATCTATCTATTATCTATTTTATCTAATCTAATTATTATCTATTTTACTATCTAACTATCTCTTGCTCGAAAAATTCGAAATCGTTCAATGAATAACGTTGGAGGAAAATCTGATTTAACTAACTGGATTTTGATCAAACTATTTCATTTAAACTTAACTATTATCTATCTATTGTCTATTTCATCTAATTTAATTATTATCTATTTTACTATCTAACTATCTCTTGCTCGAAAAACTCGAAACGTTCAATGAATAATGTTGGAGGAATATCTGATGTAACTAACTGAGTTTTGATCAAACTATTTCATTTAAACCTAACTATTATCTATCTATTACCTATTTTATCTAATCTAATTATTGTCTATTTTACTATCTATCTGTTTCTCGAGAAAGTCGAAACTTTCAATGAATAATGCTGGAGGAAAATCTGATCTAATTAACTGAGTTTTGATCAAACTATTTCATTTAAACTTAACTATTATCTATCTATTATTTTTTATCTAATCTAATTATTATCTATTTTACCATCTAACTATCTCTTTCTCGAAAAACTCGAAACGTTCAATAATGTTGGAGGAAAGTCTGACAGCTTCGATCTTGACTATTATCTATTTTATTTAATCCAACTATTATCTATTCCAAGTTTCGATCTTTTTTCAATTTGCAATTTCGAAATGACGATGGATCTGGTCACGAGAAGAAATATTTTTAATATCTTCACGGACGTTTGAATTTTTGCAATTTTCGAAAAAAAAAAAGAAAAAAACAAAACTCGTGCTCCGAGTTTGGAACATCATCATCGAAAGAAATTCACGACTACTCGAAATAAAACTTTCGCACTTTAAAATGAGACCAAGTGGATTGCCATACGATTTTTTTTTCTTTTTTTTTTTTTACAAAGTTATATCGGTTTAAACGATTTTTCACCATTTTTCGATGCTATTGGTGCAATCGTGCTCTTTACCGTAGATTACGTTGAAGACTGATAAAAAAGAAAATGTGTAAACTACGTGCGATCCTCGACATTTTTGAGACTCTAGAAGAAAGATCTAAGAGGTTGGGCTAAGTCATTTGAAAATTTGATCACACAGACAGACAAGACAACGCGGCGTTAGAAACCCAATTTACAATCCGAGGCCGTATTTCGTCGGTTTATACCGCGGAAATATCTCCGGTTTTTATTTGTTCTTCCAGCCCGGCGAGCTTTACGATATGGATTCCCGTGCACGGCAGCATTCTCATTTCAGCTAGTAATAGTCCACGACTATGTTTCATCGTGTTTGCCAAACATGCTGTTATTTCCCTTGGCGATCTTTGCCTCGATCATTCTCATCAACCTCTCGAAAAAAAAAAAAAAAAGAAAATCTAGATCCACCACCTTGTAAACGTGGTGTTTTCTTCCTTTCCTTCGTTTTTTATCATTTTTTTTTTTTTCTTTATTTACCAGGAAAAACAATTTTGGACTCTTGGGATGCCCAGAGTCAAAATACGCAGAGACGTGTGTAGCATCCGATCGCACAATGAACGTTCAATTATCGAAGCTCGCGAACGTTCGTGATTGTAAAATGAACAGCTCCGAGAGAGCGAAGATGCCGGCGTGAAATTCATTTCCGAGATTGTTTCTGTCCGAGCCATTAGGAGCGGTTACTAATTCTAAGAGCTCTCGCCGATTTAATTTTTCCCATTTATGGCTGTTAAAAGCTCCACCATGTAGCTGGAATTCTTCGAATTTTCAGCTTCTTCTCGAAGAGAGTTTGTGAACGAGTGTTTAGATAGAACACAATAAATTAATACTATTTTTTAATTCAACATTTCTAACATGTGTGGTATTATATTCGCTCTAATCTGGAATTTCATTCGATATAAGTTTCGCATCGATTTGAAAATTTTTAGGTCCAAGGTCATTTGAATGTCATAAACATATATCCGAATATCTTTCCTCGCAAGCTCCGACGAGTGATGGAAATAGACAAAAAATACACGTATTTGATGGATGTAAAAAATGCCAATGACCTCGAAAAAGATTTCAAAAGGATATTAAAAAATGATATTTAAATCTGTCAAGATAATTTATCACCGATTTAGATAGATATATCGAAAATTAAAATTTTGATAAACGTATTAACAATTATACTGATTGAAGTATAGTTTGTTACAAATTAAAATAGTTCTTCCGTCTGATTCGTCTCTTGAAATTCAAGGTCATTTGAATGTCATAAACATATATCCGAATATCTTTCCTCGTGAGCTGCCACGAGTGATGGAATAGAAAAAAAATACACATATTTGATGCATGAAAAAAATGCCAATGACCTTGGAAAAGATCTGTCAAGATAATTTATTTCAAAGGGATATTAAAAAATGATATTTAAATCTGTCAAGATAATTTATCACCGATTTAAATATATAGATATATCGAAAATTAAAATTTCGATAGACGTATTAACAATTATATTGATTGAAATATAGTTTGTTACAAATTAAAATAGTTCTTCCATCTGATTCGTCTCTTGAAATTCAAAGTCAAGGTCGATCATGGCGGCATAATTGTTAATACGTCTATCGAAATTTTAATTTTCGATATATCTATATATTTAAATCGGTGATAAATTATCTTGACAGATTTAAATATCATTTTTTAATATCCCTTTGAAATAAATTATCTTGACAGATCTTCACGTGTATTCCCATCGAATCGAAGGTGTACAATTCATCTACAATAGCCACGGACGAACTCTCGGTAAGGATGAAAATCCTCGTGAAATTTACGAGCTCGTTGGAACAACGAAATTCAATGCCACGACGAGACAGAAGACGAAGACGTGGCAATCGTGCTTCGTTCCCCGGGAATAAAGAACAGGAATGGAAGAACAGATGGAGAAAGGAAGGTAATCCTTGGATAATCCTAATCGACGGATTACCACCTCTCGGGGGCGCAAATCGTTCATTCAACTTTCCGCAGCGCGCCGTTTACGCCCCCTCCTCTAAATGCTTTTCAAGCACGGACATTTTTAATAATTTCTTGAGGGAAATCAAAGTTTCTCGTTGCGTCTATTCGTGTTTCATCGAGGAATATCGACGTCGTTCTTTCATCGAGTCCAACTTCTTCCCGAAGCGATTGGCGAATTCACGCTTTCAGATATCGTACAAGCGAATCTCAAGGCCGATTAAATCTGAATTAAATCGATCTAACGTATTAACAGAATTTATTCAAGTAAAGTATCGAGGCTGGACAGGAGAAAATGTTTGCAGAAGAATCTTGCGTTTCTCGAGCTGCTTGCGATAATTTTTGTTTATAATTTTGTAACAACAAACTCGACTTTCTCGGAAACGAAAGCATTACCGAACAAATTTCATTCTTACTTGTTTTTTTGTTCTTTTTTTTTCACGTAGAACCACCTTCTATTCGATTGTAATCGGGACATCCTGTATAATTTGCATAATTTCATCTTACGCGATAATTTTATCTTATACTTCACTACTTGTGTGTACAGTTTCATCGTTGCCTCGAATTTCGTCTGATTTATCATTAAATTTAATTTTAATTTTAATTCTAATTTAATTTTAAATTTAATTCTAATTTAATTTTAAATTTAATTCTAAATGTAATGCTTCGATAATTTTCGATCTGTAACAACAAACTCGACTTTCTCAGAAAGGAAAGCTTTACTGAACAAATTTTATTCTTACTCGTTTTCTTTTTTTTTTTCACGTAGAACCATCTTCTATTCGATTGTTACGGGACATCCTGTATAATTTGCATAATTTCATCTTATACGATGCGATAATTTTATCTTATACTTCACTACTTGTGTGTACAGTTTCATCATTGCCTCGAATTTCGTCTGATTTATCATTAAATCTAATTCTAAATTAAATCGATCTAACGTATTAACAGAATCTATTCAAGTAAAGTATCGAGGCTGGACAGGAGAAAATGTTTGCAGAAGAATCTTGCGTTTCTCGAGCTGCTTGCGATAATTTTTTATCTGTAACAACAAACTCGACTTTCTCGGAAACGAAAGCTTTACTGAACAAATTTCATTCTTACTTGTTCTTTTTTTTTTCCTTTTTTTTTCACGTAGAACCACCTATTTGTGTGTACGGTTTCATCGTTGCTTCGAATTTCGTCTGACTTACCAGACAGTTTGTTACTTGCTTCCCTAAATTACACGATTCCACGTTTGTCAAGTGTCCGCGAGGTATTTCCACTATCAGATCAGACACTCGTCAGGGTGCATTTAAGGGACCCTCTTTTAATCGCTGTCGGTGAGAAAACCGGGCGAGGCTTCGACCAAGTGGAAATCCAATAACAGATCCTGCGACAACGATAAACGCTGGCAATTGTTCCTTGCCGAGAACAATCGTGTACTTGCGCGGCGCACACACGCTCATCCACAGGAAAGATATTTCAACCATCTACAAACACGTCCTCTCTCGCCGCTGAGATATTACACGAATAAAACCACTCGTCCTATACGTAACTATCAAATATCAAAAATTTCATGCGCTGACGTCGAGATTCGACACGTAATTAAGAAACAAATTACATTCCAATGTAAAAATATTATGTAGATTTTCTTCTTTTATTTCCTTTTGCGAACGTGTTCCATTTTGTACGTGCAAAGGATTTATATTTCTTTCAGCAGATGTAAAAAACATAGGATATTTATGAAATACTTCAATCAGAATACCAAGCGATCAATCTCGGTGATTTTCGTTGCAATTGCCGATGCAATACTGGAATTTGCAAATAATGGAGTTTCTTGGCGGATAAGATCGAGCAAAATTCTGCGCCAAACGACTGACGAAAAATGAAACTATAATGAGCCAGTGCAATAATCACTTCGTTTCATAATGTAAAGGGGAAAGAAAAAAAAAGAAAAAAAGAAAGGAAACGTGTCGTCTTTATCAAGACGAGAGAGAACTTTATCAAGTCCGAATCTCAAAGAAAGACGACGAAAGTTTTCAACGATCGAATTTGTTTTAACCGTGACCTGTCAAATTATTCCAACGTTCTCGAAATAGTGTGCCTCGCGAGTGATTTATTCGACACGAACAATGAATTCTTTTGTTGAGTTCCAATTTATCGTACTTCGTGTTTGAATATATATATATATATATATATATATATATATGATAGTTTTCATAAACAAATGTTCAAGAAAATATATTGACATATATTTGGAAAAACTTATAAAAAATATATATTGTATTTGTATAATATGTAATATTATATATATATATATATATATATATATGATAGTTTTCATAAACAAATGTTCAAGAAAATATATTGACATTTATTTGGAAAAACTTATAAAAAATATATATTGTCTTTTTTAATATATATTGTATTTATATCCGAATGTGTAACATTTGAATATAATAAATGAAAATCTCGTGTTTGAATATACAGTTTTCATAAAGAAAACGTATTCAAGAAAATGTACTAACATTTATTTGGAAAAGAAATATGATATATTGTTCAAACGATTTTCTGCAAAATAGTATACACCATTAAATTTGTCGTTTAAAAAAACGCTAGTTCTATCGATTATTACACGAAAACTGTATCTTTAGTCATTTTTGATATGTTTGAAATATATGCCGCTTAAGCGCGCGGTAAGGCAACCGTGTAGTGGGGATAGTCTCAATTCCAAGACTTGGTGGGGATAGCGACGGACGCTTAAGTGGGCAAAACTCTATTACTTCTCCTCACGTGTCAAGAATTCTTTTCTCGAAAACTACATTTTTATACAAATATCGTCAAAAAAAAAAAATCGGTGATCGACACTTCCTTTGAATAGCGACGGACGCTTAAGTGGGCAAAACTGCGGAATACCATATCGCTTTCCCCTACGTGTCAAGAAAAAAAAATCGGTGATCGACACACATCCTTGAATCAGAGAACGAAACCTCGAAGAACATTCACGCGATTGACGCATGTTGGCATAGTTGTTGGTTGTCTATCGGCGACGTGGAAGCGCGTCGAAGACGAGGGAACGATTTATTAGAGGCAAGACACCCGTTATTTGCCCGGTCCACGGCGGCGAAAACCAGGCCGAACGTCCGTTATCTGTCGCTCCGATTTTGCTCTCGCCAGGAGCCTATCGATCGAAACCGGAGCGAAACGGTCTTTCGATCACCGCGGCGTGCTCGCTTTATCTCCGGCTGAACACTTGGCTTTTCCTTCGGCCGAGGTTCCCCCTTCGGCTCGGAACTGGTTCAGCCAGCAGACGACGACGACGTCGGCCACCTTCGTGACGAGCAATCGTGTACGCGATTAGTTTGCAGTAACGAGGCCCCGCCGAGCTTCGGCCCATAACGGCGGCGCGTTCGTGCATCTCGCTTCTGCATTCATTGATCGATGGTGGATTACGAGTTTCGCGTTTGCATACACAGGGTGTTCCATTTCGATCTACAAGTATCCAATTATGTATCACCGAACCCGTTCGTTCGTCGTTTGAAAAGTTTCTCGAACGCTTCTTTTTTTTTTCTTTTTTCCTTTTTCTTTTTTTTGTTTTCGAGAGAGCAGTTCTTGATTCGGCAAGCCTACAACTTTTGGCCAAACTTATCTGATTGTTTGCATTCGTCCAGCGAGAAATATTTGCAGGTAACGAATCATTTTGTAAAATCAAAGATCAAGATCCCAATTTGCGTTCGAATAAACATAGTTTTTTTCGTAGACAGATATTCAAGGAAATTATTAACACTCACCTGGGGAAAAATCCAATTAGAAAATGATAAAAAAAAATATGATTAAATTTGTCGTAGAGAACGACCTATTGCATCGATCGATGGGAAAAAAAGAAAATTGTAATTATACTTGAAAGAAAATAGTGGCCTTTCGTATCTCTTACGTTTATCTAGAGACAAACGAAGTATACCAAATTACTGCCCTTTCAAAACGGAAAGAAAAAACATGACGACTTCGAGACAAATAATTTCGGGGATAATTGCATTTGTAGATTAAAATGGGACACCCTGTATATACGTACGTACGTGTACCTCTGTTTTGAACGTGGCAAATTTCATACGTATTTTTGCTGTATTTTTATTTTTCAAGGCTCTGAATTTTCGGGACTCGGAAATTCGCTTTTCTCGTATTGAAACGCAACGTGTAATTAATTTTCGTCTATTTTTCACGAACGAACACCGAATTCGTATCCGAGTTTTTCATGAAATTGTTAATGAACATTTGGACATTGAACGAGACGTACGTGCACGGCTCTTGAAAAGTGGAAAAAAATTAAACGATACATTTCAATGTTAATAATAATACACGACGGGTGCGGAAAATGTATTCGTACACCTGATGAAAAAAAATTGCACTTGCAACTTTTACAGCTCTTTTACAAATTTTATGGGATTTTTGTAAAGGGGAGACTTCGATCTTCGAGACTGTAGTGAATTTAGTTATCAAAAGAATGATCTTTCAATCTTGCCCACTTGCTGTGAAAGCAAAGGTGTCGAACTTTAAAATCGTACAAATACTTTCTGTACGTTGACATCTCACGAGATTCTTTCGAGCTGAAATTTTAATATTTTAACCCTTAATATATAAGCGGCATGGCACTTTTACTTATTGGGTCCAATGCCGCGTATATGGCGGCAAAAACCAATTTATTATTTTTATCACTGTCAGAGTTGTCATATTATTATTTTTATTATATTATATTATTTTTATCACTGTTAGAGTTGTCACATTTACTATTAACGCGTTAAGTATTGTGCCGTGTCATTTCTGTGAATTTGTTTTCTATGTTGTTATCTATGTTCTGTTATCTTTAAATAAACTGTTACTTCCGGACCGTTAAAGGGTTGAAATGTTGCAACAGTTTATCAAGGATTTCTTGCTTCTTGCAGTTAATAAACAGTGTGGCTCAAATAAATATTGAATATCGAAACCGAATAATGTCCCAAGACTTTGGAGCGGCAGTGTAGATACGCGCGTCTAAATATTCGGACAGTTCTTCTTTTTTTCTTTTTTATTTTTTTTTTTTTTTTACATTCGAAACTCCAGAGTGCAGATTAACTGTTCGAGGCACGCGATTTCAAAGAAAATGAAAACCCAAGTTGCACAGTAATTGCATTGCAAACTGAATGAACAACTTCAAATAAAATGTTAAACTGTATCGATATGAGTAACTTCGACTTTTCGAGAACCCACCTAACTTCAAAATATCCGCCATATCTCGTTTTCAACGAGGCCTGTCAACTGGATCGACAAAGGCGAAGGAGGAAATCAATGAAATCGACGGCGAGCGGAACGATTTGGAAAGATAATAATTTTGAAAAAAAAACGAGAATAATAATTGAAAATTAATAATGCTAACTATTTAGAGTTAATAATAATTAAAAATATAATATATATAATATATTATGTATAATAATATATATAAATAATTTTAAAAATAAAAAGTAAAGGAGAAAGTAACGAGGAAGAAAAGAAAAGCGACGAAAAAGAAGAAACGACGACGAAGAAGAAGTGCTCGACAAGCTTTCAACTGCTCATCCACGGGGACATCTAGAAGCTCGAGTTGGTGCTTTCTTGGATGGTTAAACGGTCGCGACGATAAAAATTACCACCTAAGCTTGTCACGCGAAAGAAATAAACGCAATACACCGGGAACGTGTCCCATTTCTCGAGGCCACTCTTCAGTGAACCACCACGTCCGCAACCACCCCTATATCGCGGCAAGGAGAAGATAATTGGCTTCACAGCCGAAGCAACGCGTACGCTTGCAACCTACCCACATAATTCCGACACGTAGGTAGTGCATGTAGGTATTGTCATTACCACCGACTTCGGAGATGGCTCTGGCCAGAGTAAGGTTATTCCAGGTTATTCGAGTCAGGTGGAGTATTATTCGAGTCCCGGGGATATTTGTCTTTTTCTGTAATTTCTCATATCCCTTCTCAGCGCTCGCGCAATAACTCGTTTATATAACAAACAATTTCTGTAAATTTCTAATTTGGCTATTCACTCTCGTTGTCACGGCTCTCCACGAATCATCCATATTGAGAAATATATCTTTCTCCTTACTAAAAAAGAAAAAAAAGCCTCGTCTGAAAATTACCTGTAATTTTAGTCTCTATAAATTTACGTCAAACGAACACTGAAATAACTGGATCGACTAGGATCTCATCGTTGCGTTGAACATTTCAATTACGTTCAAACAACTCCGAAATAACTAATCGATGAGAATTTCGATCGAGAATTTTCTCTTGTAACTTTCGTACATTGTCCGCGCAAAGTTCAATAGCTTGCTATAATGTACTCGAGTCCCGGGGATATTTGTCTTGTAATTTTTCATTCCGTTTCAGGATTGCACGAACATTCGTTTTAATAACTACGATTCGGTAAATTTTCCAAATTTAGGCAAGTTCCTGTAGATGGCTTCGATCGTCCGTACCGAGAATGATCGTCCGTATCATTTCTTTTTATTATAAATAACATAAATTATTATTGAAAAACAATACACACACACACACACACACACACACACACACACAGAACGTTAAAGACGAGATCGAAGAAAACCGCTAAAACTAGAAACCTCACTTCTATCTTCGTTAAAATTTACACAGATAACCAATCGATAAAAACGTCCTCGCCAAGAATTTCCTCTTTGCAATGCTTCGCAAAGAAGCTCAACTAACTCGAGCAACCCGTATCCTGCCCGTGTGTCGCATCCGCGACGAGAAACGAGAAAATGGTGGAAAAATGGGAAAGAGCTCGGGTCTCCTTTGGTATGCGTTTAACCTCCGAAAAAAAAAGCAGAGGAGGGAAAAAAACGAGAGGAGCAAAAGAAAAGGGAAATTCATCGCGAATCCACTTTCAGAGGGACGCGTGCGCGGCACTCCGGTCACGGTATAAAAGAAGAAGAAGAAAAGAGAAAAAAAAAAGAGAGAAAAGTGGAAGCGACGTACAAAAGGCTCGAGTATTGTTTACTCTGACGTGGGGTGGGCCCCGAGGAGAGAAACACACACACACACACACACAGAAAGAGAGAATCGCGGAGAGAGAATTCGACCCGATGAAGGGATGACAAGGAAGTCCTGGGCTCGATTGCCACCGAGCTGACTTTTCCACCCTTCTCTTCGTTTCGTTCCGCGAATGAAAGGCGTGTAAACGAATGAAAATGAGAGGAGAGACCGGCGGCGGATCGGTTACGCCGCTGTTTCTCGCTCGCGTTCCTCGACTCCGCCTCGGGCAACGCGGGCAGAATTCGCCGAACTTTCAAACGAGAGAGAGATCAATTTCCATTGCTCGACCCCGAGTATCCATTTTCGTTGCTTACGATGCGTGTGCGTATATTTTGGAGATGTTACGTCTGTTACACACTACATGTATCACGGTTAGGTTTAAATTTAGGCTACATTGATACGAGCGAATTCAACTTTGAATTTATTTCGTAAATAATTCAGTTGAAAAATAGTCGTAACGCTGAGACATCGTGAGAATTAAAGATATTAAATTTTTTATGGCAAATTAGAGAACAAGAGAAAACAGACGAACGATATAGCGAGTACTCTCGCGCGATAGCAGATAGACAGAGTAAAATTGTCGTACGAATTGTCTCTCGAGAGAGACAAACAGTTCGTTCGTTTAATCCCGGCTGGTGGTTGAAATTTCACTTCGTACAAATGGAATTCGCATAGAACGAAATCTCACGTTTATAAAATACGAGAATGTTGCATCTACATGTTCTCATATTCGTAGGAAAACGTAACGAAGTGTAATAAAAAAAATTTCCATCTGTCCAAGAATGTCGAAGAATCCCGGAGGATTTCAGGCAGCTCCTTCGAATCGAAAATGCCAATCTTACGTCATCTTGCGTTACGAATTCGCGGCGAGGAGAAGCTACAGGTACACGGCTTCTACGAAGCCGAACACGCTCGAGTCAGACCACTAACCCAAAGCTACAGGCGAACTCTATGACGAGCCGTGAGCACCCACGTCTGGCAAACTGTCAAAACCTCCGTCCCTGGCCGTTCGAAAGAACACGATCCTAAACACGATCGATCCTCCAAACAACATCCATCCAGCGTTTCGCGAAAGTTACGAACTAGCCTCGTCGAACGTGTAATACAGAACTGAAGAGCGAGCTCGAGCGAGCGAGGACACGTTGCACACGTCGAAACTCGGCAAAAATCGACGAGATCGGTCGATTTCGCTTTGACCGCAGGTCCGAGACTGAAAGAAATCCCAAATGACTCGGTGAGAGAAGAACTGTCTGCGATCTCTGAGAAGAAGCTGGAACAACGTTATCAATCGCGTGGACCGCGGCCCTCTTCAAACAACCAGCACGTATGAATTACCAAGCTCCTCCAAACTGGAAGCTCCTCCGAACTCTCCCCGTCGGCCTTTATCATCGCAAACACAATTTCACCCTTCGACGAATACGGCATCCGCGATCTCCATGCGTAAGCACGGACTACACGCAACGTTAGGGACAAAACGCAGCGCAGAGAAAGAGAAAGAGAGAGAGAGAGAGAGAGAGAGAGATACTCTCAGAGAGATATGTACATACGCGGAGGACACACGTACAGGGCCATTCACGCGTGTCCAGTGTGACCAGAACCGCTACAAACTTCAACCGCCTCCGCGTGCCTACTTCTGCATATTACATACAGGCAAACACCGTCCACGTCGGAGCGGAAACGCGTGTCCACAAAGCGACTACCACGTAAACGTTTTTCTACGTCTGCACGCGTGGGTGTGCACGAATGAACGGAGCGGAGGAGAAAAGCAGATAGAAAGAGAGAGAGAGAGGGGAACGAGGGGTGGTTGAAATACAGGGACGAAGAGGGAAGGAGTAGGCCGGTTCACGGAGCGAGCCAGGTAGGGGGTAGTTGGGTTTAGTTTGGGGAAGCTCTCTCTCTCTCTCTCTCTCTCTCTTTCTCTCGGCGTTTGGGTTCGAGTCCCTCCAGCTGCACCACCGCCGTATCAACCAGCACACCACCGTTCCTACCAACGCCACAATCCTACTCCCGCAGGGGCGGAACTCGATAGAGAAAGGGGGATGAGGGCTGCCTCCGCTCGTGGATCAATACCACGGCGGGATGCAGGGCGTACAGGGGTTGCTACGTGGTGTGGCACGCGCATACGCTGCTGTTCCTCCGAAGGAACAAGGACACCCTCATCACCCTCACCATCACCACGGTTGCCATGCTCGACAGAGAGAAACAGAGAGAGAGAGAGAGAGATACATATGTACACGAACGTAGAGTGGAACTGTTGATTCACTGTTTGAAATACTGTTCGGTTTTAAAGCGATTCTCGCTAGTTTATTAAGGATCGAGCGAGAAGACCAGGGCCAAGGGATGATATCCTCGCGTGTCGGGGCGAAATCGCCAGTGCCTGGCACTGCCATAACGCCGTCGAGAGCGGATTACAAAAAGGGGCTGCTGACGTATGCTCGTTCATCGCGACACTCAGCCTGTCCTGGCCTCATCTTTCGTTTTTATCTACACTCTTCGATGAAGTGAGGCTTAATTCGATCGTGTTGCGTTTTATTATCGTAATCTGTTCTATTCCACGAGTCTCGGAATTCTCTTAGAAATCTTAAAAACTTAAGATTCGCCTGTTTTTCGACGATCGTCGATTTCTTCGAAAAGCAAGCTTCTGATTTTTGAACAGCACCGTGTATAGCATTCTCACAAACGTGAAGAAGAAGTAAGAACGATCTTCGGTGAAATTATATTTCATTAATCATTCTATTCCACGAGTCTCGGAATTTTTTTTAGAAATCTTAAAAGCTTAAGATTCGCCCTGTTTTTCGACGATCGTTATCGTCGATTTCTTCGAAAAGGAAGATTCTGATTTTTGAAACAGCACCATTTATAGCATTCTCACAAATGTGAAGAAGAAGTAAGAACGATCTTCGGTGAAATTATATTTTATTAATCATTCTATTCCACGAGTCTCGGAATTTTTTTTAGAAATCTTAAAAGCTTAAGATTCGCCTGTTTTTCGACGATCGTCATCGCCGATTTCTTCGAAAAGGAAGATTCTGATTTTGTGTAACAAAAGTGTACAATATTCCCGTGAAATGTGAAGAAGCGAGAAACAATAAGCACACCGAGCTAAGGAAATTTCCAAACTGCTATTGCCACGATCGCCGCGAAGTTTCCACAAACCTCGACGCAAGTCTCAAAGCTCTCGAATCGATTTTGGAATTAAAGCGGTTACTTCCGGGTCAAGTTGCGGTACAATTTCGTAGGTTCGGCGAACAGCAAGGGAATTGTCGTTATTACGATTTGTTTAACGCACTTTGGAATTGAAACGAAGTTGGCTAGGCAAGTTTGCCATCGTGTCTCTCTCTCTCTCTCTCTCTCTCTCACTCTCTCTGCGCCTATTGTTGCACAAGCGTTTCACGTTAAATTTAAGTCTAACAGCGGCGAGTATAACGCTATTCCAATTCTGCTGGCTTCGGCTCAGAGAGAACTCTCAGACGACAACTCCGTGGAAATTTCGAATTTTCATCTTCATTTTCATTTTCATTTTCATTTTCTCATCGAACGAATTCCCAACAATTTCGCCAACGGAGGGACACTTCCGTTGTGAAAGTGTGATTCGTTCTGAAGCGAAGCTAAAAGCCTGAATGCTCGCGACCTTTTAAGCCTGTTTTAAAATGGAAAGCAGAGTGGGCGGAGGAGAGAACGCTGGAGAAACGAAGGAGGAACAGTGTCTTTCTGTTAAAGGGGAGAACGCGTATATTGATAGTGACAAGGGTGATACGCTGGCACTTTCAGCGGTGGTACTACGTTGCCTGCGATGGCTAAAGGGCACGTGTCTCATTACGCACGAACGTTCTTTTCAATAGTCTCGCCCTAACAAGGATGCACCTAGCTATTTTAGAAATTGATGTCAACGAGAGTCTCCTTGCTCTCTCTCTCTCTCTCTCTCCCTCTCTCTCTCTTTTTTTCATTCCGTGCCTCGTGCATTTTCGTTACGCGTTGAACAATTTGACAACACTCTGTCAGAATGAAGACAAAATGTCTACATAAATACAGGGATTGGATAAAATAGTGGAAACACGTCGTTCATTTGGGATATTTTTATACAGGCCGGCAATCTTTTCTATGAAATGAGGATAGAAATCAAAGCAACTTGATTGTATTATTACGAAGAGGTTCTAGAAAAATAAATAAGATTTTCAAACATATATACGTACGCTTAATTAATCTTTCTTTCGCGTGGCAAGATTCAAAATTCATTTCCCTAAACACGAGGGCGCCTTGCAAAATTTTTGCCACCCCCGGAAAAGTAAAGTGAAGTAAAATAAAGTGTACTATATTTATGCATCAAAAAAGACACTTGAGATGGTCGTGAACAAACACATTTCGTTCAAAATTTACGAAAGCTAAAATTTTTTGCGGTGTATAGTATAAAGGGTAATTGCAAACTAAAATAAACAATGTACAAATTCTGCTGTTTTTTTTTACGGAAAAACCTTCATTCGAATGTGTGCAAAATTTTCAACATATGATATTAATGTGTTTTAAACATTAAAACGTACCTGTATAATATCGGATAAATAAATTCGTATAAACCTTAGATCAAGTCATTCAATAGAAAATACAAAAGCTCTTTCTACCTTCGATTCTGTTTTTCGAGAATAAAAGCCATGAACGTGGCGTTCAACTTCGTTTCTTTCAAGCCAGAATTCTACAATCGCAATTATCGTGCTTCCGCTCGAGAAATAGTCGTTGAAACATAATCTCAACGCGAACGAGTTCAAAAGCAATGTGTTCTCATTATTATTCTTATTATGCCGAGTCCCTCTGCACACGTGGTGCAAATTCCAAATTTTCGACTCGCTGAATTTTCGAAATTAAACAACCCGTGAACGAACCACGTGGAACGACAATCAGACAGGGGGAAGAGAAAAGTAGCGAGTTGAAAGGTGAGAGAGCGGAAATATTAAAGCTGGTATCCGGGAGGACAGGCCGCGAGCACGAGGCACGGTGACCATAAAATCGTAGCCATACGATTACGGCTGTAGCTTCTTTCTACTCTGTCGGCTGATCCACGGGGGTATTAGCCCTAAGCCGCTTTACGGGCCACACGACAGCAGCGAAGAACAGAAGAGAGGAAGAGAGAACGAAAGAGAACGAAAGACAGAAACAGGCAACGCGACGAATCGGGGGAGAAAGAAGAAGCGGAACAGAGGGTGAGAGAGAGCTGTGAAACGACCTGTAGGATAACGGCGATCGCGCGGTTCTAGAATACCTGTGGCTCCACGCGACTCCATCGCGGCAAACGCCTTTCCCCCTCTCCCCCTTTCCCTTTCTCTCTTCTCTTTTCTCCTATTCTCTCGTCCCCTCCTCACCGGGGAAAGCCAGTTCCTTTCTATCTTTTCCCACCGTGTCATATCACGTCGACGCGAGAATTATCGCGAATATCGACTACAGATTCGGCTACTGATGACGAGCTCTCGTCGGTCTGCTACGCACACGCGTACGTACAACTTTTTTCTTTTTTTTTTCTTTCTTTTTGTCTACCAACTTTTCCGGGCTTTTCGAGCGCGTGCAATCTCGCTCTTCTTTTTCTTTTTTTTTTTTTTTTTTTTTTTGGAGGGAGGCAAAGCGAAAAGTTTTCTCGACACGGAGGTAAATGAGTGTCTCGAAACAGCAAACGGGTTGTGTGTCAAAGAAATCGAACCCCTGTGACAGCGAGGGGTCGAATTTTCCAAAAGACGTTCCGCGCCAGTTGATAACACGAATATTTTTTTGTGTATTACGTTTTCCACTCGCTCGGAATATGTTCTAGTCGCAACGTTCTCTGTAAAATTAGTGCAACGTTTGAATATCTAGCATTATGAGTATGCTCTCTCGTAAAGGGTGGATATAACAATATGGCGCAGACGCAAAATTAATACGACTCGCTGAAAATTTTACATCGGCACAAAACACTGTCACAAAATATATCGACTCGTTGAAGATTTTGGTTACAATATTTTATGTGAAATTAATTCAAGCATCTAACACTATGAGCTGCTTTTTCAAACAGGGTGGATATAGTAGAGGATGTAAACGTGGAATTCTAGTCGCAATATATTTTGTGCAATATTAGTATAATGTTTAAGTATTTAACTCTCTCATAGAGGGTGGATGTAATAAACAATGAAAACGTAGAGCTCGTGACTCGCTAAAAATGTTAGTATGAAATCTTATATTTTATATAAAATATTGTTACAACATAGTCACTGAAAATATTCTAATCGCAATATGTTTTATATAAAATTAGTTTAGGTATCTAACACTACGAGTTGCTCTCTCTCTCTCTCTCTCTCATGGAGGGTGGATGAACAAACAAAATTCATATAACTCGTGACTCGCTAAAAATATTCTAGTCTTATATAAAATTACTAATTTAATTTTATATAAAATTAATTTCATATAAAATCTTATATTTTATATAAAATATTGTTACAAAATATCAACTCACTGAAAATATACTAATCGCAATATGTTTTATATAAAATTAGTTTAAGTATCTAACACTACGAGTTGCTCTCTTTTTCTCTCTCTCTCTCTCTCTTTCTCATGGAGGGTGGATGTAACAAACAAAATTCATGTAACTCGTGACTCGCTAAAAATATTCTAGTCTTATATTTTTATTAATTATTAATTTAATTATTTTAATAATTATTAATTTAATTTTATAAACTTAACAATTTTATATAAAATATAAGACCAGACTAATTTTATATAAAATTAATTTCATATAAAATCTTATATTTTATATATTTTATATAAATCTTATATTTCATATAAAATCTTATATTTTATTAATTTCATATAAAATCTTATATTTTAGTTTAAATCTTATTTTTTATATATTTTATATTTTATATTGTCATAAAATATTGATTCGCTGAAAATATTGATCGCAATATTTCATATAAAATTAGTACAACGCCCGTGCACTCATCTACGAATACCTAACGCAAAAACAAAGCGATCTTACGTTTCCAACGCGGCCTGATTCTGTTTCTTGGTACTGGTCGTTCAAACGAGAACTCTGCTCGGATCGTCGATCGCAAAACACGATTTTGTAACGCGTCGAATGGCCAATAGTTGACAGATCGTACTTAACAAGCGACAAAACGAACGGCGATTCGAATTTCTCGTCGCGACACCACGAAATTCCAGCCACGTTTCGCAAATACTTCAACTTTCCATTGACAAATCGGCTTCAACGTAGGCTTTCTGTGTTTCGCGCGATCGTTGACAGAATTTCCCAGCGATTTCGACGAGAAACGCGAAAGAATTTATATCGAACCCTTACAACGATTTTCACTTTTTTTCTTTTTTCCTCGAACGACAGATATTTTTTCTATTTTTTTTTTTCTTTCTTTTTAAATTCAGACAAAAAAGTTGTTCTCACTTCAAAGTTTAAAGAGAACGATTTTTCATCAACAGAACGACGTGTACCTTTAATCGCGTACACATCGGTGTATTACCGGACGGAAGTGGGGAGAAATGGGTTTTATTATCTTTCGAAACGATAAGAAGGCAGCAACGTACGAAAGAGGAAGAAGTAACAGAACCGAAGTCGCAACTGAACGTTTCGTTCAGGAAACAAAGGCGAGTGCAACGACGACCCCGATATATCGCTATAAATAGGGCGGTTTCCAATCAGGTCGCCTTGTTCGTTCCGAATTTCCGTTGTGTTTTAATCGGGCTAGATTACGTTTCCATCGATTTCTGTCAGATCCTTGATCTCGTCTCGAACTGAGAAGTTTTTCAGATTTCATCGAGAAGCAGGGTGTGTGCGTGTGCGCAGCAACTGAGCGCCATTGTTTTCAAAAATTATTCCTTACAGAAATTTCGCATAACGTCGACGAAAAAAAAAAAAATTGAACGAATCAATCTCGCCGACGTTGTCGCGAAATGCTCCAAGACGAAAATTTACCATTAACGAGCGAAACGGAGATTTGTTTATTTCGTCGATTTGCTTCGCGTCATCGTGGTTCAATCATTCCAATTAGACCCCGCGCGAAGAGAGGGAAAGAGAAAAAAAAAAGAAGAAAGAAAGAAACGAACTCGAACGCTCGCGCTCCTTCACTTTTTCCCCAAGGAAGTGAATTTCATCGAAAAAAAATTCGTCGCATCTCGCTCGCCGCCCCCGTTTCGAAAAGTGCTCTCTTTGAAAGAGAAGGAAAACTGCGATTCGCAGGTGCCGCAACGTCAACGTAATTTTCAACGTCGCGCGACGAAAAACGGAAATATTCGAAATTGGCGAGAGGTCGGGTCGTTAATCTCCTTTTCTTTTTTTCTTTTTTTTTTTTTCTTTTTGCCCCCCTACGGATTTCCGAGGCGAAACGAAAATCCCCGGGCGCGGCTAAATTATCAATACTAATAAATTTCCGCGAATGGTGGAAGAGACGAGAAGGGAGAAGAAACCACGACGCCGGTGCCAGTTATTCGTTATTCTTCTTCTCAGGCTTCCGACCAAGTTCCAACGATGTCGCGATGTTGCATTATTTATGCAAATCCGGCATCTCGCCGCGGACAAACTCGATCATGGGCTTAATATACCAACGACAAGGCGAGAGGATATTCCAGAACTCGGACAAAAATGTTATACATATATGTTGCATCGTCGTTTCATTTTCTCACCATTTATTCATTTATTTATTCTACCGTTTATTTGTCTATTTGTTTGTTCGTTTGTTTCACCGTTTATTCTTTTATTCCTTTATTTATTTATTTATCCTACAATTTATTCTTTTTTTTGTAATTTCTCATTTTTTTATCATTCCTATAATTCGTATTCTACGTTACAATTATCATATTGGTCATTTCTTTCTTTTGTAATTCTTATCTCTCAAATGCGATTTTCTTTTTTTTTTCGACGTTTACAAGAATAAATGTCCCTTGCCATCTCGCTCTGTCGGTATTCCCTCTCCTCGAGAGAATTAAATTTTACTATCTCCTACGCTCTGTGACTCGCTCGCATGTAAAAAAGTTTCGTTCTTTATGATTAAAAAAAAAAAAAAACAAAAAACACTCGCTATCGGTATCGGTATATGTATATGTGCGTGTGTGTATATATATATTGTACGTGCGCGCTCGTACAAAAACTTGAGTTCCGACCTGGAACTCCTAAGCGCGCTCGTATGAAAAAAAAATCTACAATCTTCGTGACAGAAAATCCATTTATCAATACTACCAATGTTCCCAGTGTGTTTTTTTTACATCGCGATACGAATATTGAACTTGCCGTTCTCAATTTTTGAACGCGGAGGACGTCGAGAGAGAGAGAGAGAGAGAGAGAGAGAGATAAAAGTGAAAAATTTTCTTTTGTCACGATGGGATGTATACGATATACACAGGGTGTCCAATTTTTAATCTGTAAATGCAATTATCTTCGAAATTATTCACTTAAAAGAAATGCGTCTTTTTTCTTTTTTCTGTTTTGAAAGGGCAGTAATTTGGTACACTTGAAAAAGTATTAACCTATGTATATCGAAAAGTTAATAGATAATTTAATAACTTTAATTTTACAAGGTTTATCACATGGGAGACGAGAAAGAAGTATTCTTGTATTCGTATTGTTCCTGTCTTTCATGCACAGATTTTATAAAAAGGAACATCTCCTAAATTAATGGATTTTAGACGTAGAGAGATTAATAAAATTTTTTCGTGCAGATCGATCGATGCAAAAATTACATAATTATACTTGAAAAAACATAAGTAACGTTTCTCTCGATAGTGTGAAAAAATTTTATTTCATTCAAGAGTTGCATACACTTTTAATCTGACAATATAATTCAACAATGAGCACACTAAATGTCAATACATTTAACTAGAATATAGGTTATGTTATAACAAGTTAAATTATTGCCACCAGATGGCAATCTAGTTTATTAAATTAACGACTATCTAGAGACAAACTAATGTAACAAATTACTGTTCTCTCAAAACAGAAAAAAAAAATGCATTTGATAATCTGACGAGTAGTTTAGATAAGATATTTATGCATTTGTAGATTAAAATGGGACACCCTATGTATATATACATAATGACACTGCTGTGAGAGAGATTATGCTCTTCACCTTCAATTTTCAAACGTTCACCTTCTCCTGCGAGTGGAAAAATATTTTTCCACCAAGTTCGTCAAAAATCCAGGCGTGTCGTCTCGAAACTCGGCGCGTCTCGCGGGAGGAGCTCGCAGGTTTTTTTCTGATTACGATTACAAGGCGAGATATCTGTATCCAATGCATCTCGGATATAAAATGTACCGTGCGAGCTCAATTATCGTGCAGCTTACAACATCCTCCGAGAGCCAGCGTCAATGCACACCACTGTGAATCGAAGCACTCGCGCTTGCGGAAAGCCTTCGAATAACATCGTGGATATGCATATGTGCAGAGAGAGGAGAGAGAGGAGAGAGAGAGAGTGCCGTTGAATGCATCTTTCGGTTGCTCGCCTCGAATAAACCAACACCCCGACAGCTGGAAACATGTTTTCCCCGATCAAGATTTCCGCAACTTATCCACGCTCGTAAATATTTGCACGCTTTCGGATATGAACGATTCGGGTGCTCTCTCCTCTCCTCTCTCGATCGTTCGAAAATATCCCTCTATTTCGACTGCTGCGGACTTTCCTTTTTAAACATTGCTATTTCTATGTATCTTGAATATATATATATTCTGTATCTCCTGTATCTCGAATATATTTTATATACTACATACAGGGTGTCTCGTGAGAAAACGTCGAAAATAGAAGTAGAGGTAAAGCCTTCGTTTTGGAGAAAATCGAGTTCGATGATTCCTCGGTTATTCTTGAATTTGGACAATTTTTCAACTGGACGGACGTAAAATAATCGACACGAAGGATACTCCAACGTGCTAAACTGACCATAAGTGAGAAGCGTGGAATGAAATTTTTTTTTCCGTTCGAAGCGTCTTTGAATGTGTTTCATTGAAGACTGCCCTTCTCCTGGCACGCGTGTAAGAATTTCCTCGAATTTCTCGAGAACGAAGCGTCTTGCGAAAAAGAGAAAGAAAAATATTGCATTCCACGTTTCCTTGTTACGTCTAGAATTAACTAACAATAAATTCAATAACGATAAGTATAACACTTTCAAACTGTTCGTTCTCTCGAAAGGCAACGGCTTCAATTTCAATTCAAAAATTTTCTTCCGTGTTTTCTCGCCGTAGAATCATCTTGAGACACCCTGTTTGCGTATTAAACGTGACTCTACTGCTCGTAGCAGAAACGAAAACTCGTGAAAAATATCTGAAAGTGTAATTGTTACGCGAAAGTAGGTTAAAGAGCGGACAAAAGACAGGCAGCCTTCGATAAATTAATATCGAATAATTAGTTCGAAACTTGCGATTAATAACCGAACCGTCGGCCGATCGGCAACCGGGTCACCCGGTTGATCCAATTACGTTTAATTTCGTTACAACTTCGCCGGAACGTTAACGTTTCAGCCACTGAGGCGCGCTGAGAGGAGAGTAAAGCGGCATTCTTAATCATTCCAGTCGTCGATTCGAAAATCTGCCCGGCTCCTTTGAGCCGTTCTCTCTCCTTGAAACCACGCTAATTACGCTCGACGACGTCATTTATCCGCAATTATTTAATACGCCAAAGTCGCGGATCGCCAATTAAAATTTAATTTTCGTTGCGACCACCGAAACATTTCTCTCCCAATCTTCGGTTTTCCAACTTCTTTTTTCCCCCTCTTTTTAATCGAGAATTTTCTCTCTCTCTCTCTCTCTCTCTCTCTCTCTCGATGGCTATTTGAGGGGAAACTTTTGAGGACAGACCTCGTAAATACAATAGTTCCCAGTTAAGTGTCCGCACTTCTCCTCACTTAACACTTTACCGACCGATAATGGTAAGTAATAGACGATTAATAGGCTACCGGTCGGTACAGTGTTAATATCGTATAATAATATATTTGTATATATCGTATATATCAATATACGATATTACCAATCGGTAAAGTGTTAAAATATATAAATATATTATTATACGATATGCACACTTTACCGACCGATAGCGGTAAATAGTAGCCGATTAATAGGCTACCGGTCGGTAAAGTGTTAAGCATTCGTCGTTATCCCCACCAATTCTTGGAATTAAGGTTCTATTAAAGGTTCTATAAAACTATTTCACCATGCGCCAGCCGGTTTTATACGAAATATAAAACAAAAGCGATATCGATCGAAAGTGAGGCAAACTCTTTCCTTCGGCGCCAATTTGCAAAAACACATTATCTCGCTTTTAAACGACCGTTTTCGTTTCCGAAACTGTGGACGCTTAACACTTTACCGACTGGTAGCCTATTGATCGGCTAACATATTTTAACACTTTACCAACCGGTAGCCTATTAATCGGCTAAGTAACATATTTTAACACTTTACCGACCGGTAGACTATTAATCGGCTAACTATTCACCGCTAATACACGGTCGGTAAAGTGTTAACTGGGAATTACTGCGACAATTTCTTTCCAAATGACGTCGCCGAGTAGCGGATTTTAATTCGCTGAAAGTTTAAAAATTTCTAAGAAACGTACAGTTCCAGCAAAAAAAAAAAAAAAAGAAAAGAAATAAGCAGAAATTTCGTCACGCAACAGTGAAAAACTTATCCGTGTACGGACGTGCAAACGCATCTTGCAAACGAACAAGAAATTAATTACTTTTTTTTTTTCTTTTGCGAATTTCTGACCAGCGAACATGAAATCGCTCGCGTATTGTTTTCACAGTCGCTGGTCAGAAATAGCCGAAATCGCGCGAGACTACGTGTCCACGTCTCTTTGGACGCTGTGCGCGTGCAAAACACACTTTTCCCGCGATTAAGTCAGCCCTCTCCCTCGTCCCCCTGTATTTTGACGTTCGAGCGCACGGCCAATAAACTTTATCCCTCGCATCGATACACTATCCGTTTTACAGCCGTTTTACGATCTTTTTCCCGAGGACAATACGGCCCGGAAACTTTCGCCCCGCGCCATTTTCCCGAAATCGATTTTGCGTCAATCTTCTACTGACTTTGTACAAGCTGTTTTCCCCTCCCCCTTTATTTTGCACTGCAGGCTATTAACAACGTTACGCAGACGAGAGGGAGAATTTTAAGTTCACGTGTATTCGCGTGTATCTAGGTACTAAACGTTCACGAATCGTGTGTATGTTATCGTAGGAAATGTATTTATATGTTTTACAATAATATATAAATATTTATATTGTGCTATTGAAGACGATATTGTAGTATTAATACGATGTTTATATTGTACTATTTTATATTATTATAGTAGTACAACATTGTAATACTAATACATACTATTATTATATAGTACCTACTAGTATACTATAATAATACTGATATTATAATAATTGTACTATTAAAAATATATTGTACTATTTTATATTATATTTCACATTATAGTAGTACAATATTATAATACTATTATTATATAGTATCTATTATATTGTAATAGTGCTAATATCATAATAATTGTTTACTATTAAAAATATTTATATTGTGCCATTTTATATTATATTTCATGTTATAGTAGTAGTACAATATTATAATACTAATACATACTATTATTATATAGTACCTACTAGTATACTATAATAGTACTGATATTATAGTAATTGTACTATTAAAAATATATTGTACTATTTTATATTATATTTCATATTATAGTAGTGCAATATTATGCTGATACTATTATTATATACAATATACTATTGTATCATAATAGTGTTAATATGATAATAATTGTACTATTAAAAATATTTATATTGTACTATTTTCTATTATTATAGTAGTACAATATTATAAGTTAATATTTATACAATTATTATGGTATTAACACTATTATGATATAATAGTAGATGCTATATAATAATAGCACTAGCAGTGTAATATTGTATTATTTTATATTATGAGTTCGTGTATCGTGAACAAAATTCGCGCAACAAAACCACACAAGTTTATCAACTAGCTTCAGATTCTCAGCTATACGACGACTCAAAAACTCTGACTCTCTCACACACCTCCTTTACCCTTCCATACCCTTGCAATCCCATAACGGGCCCGGACGTTTAGGTTTTTCTGAGTATGTACCCTTCGCCTTACGTGGCCCTGTCACTCATAATTAAATTACAAACTAATCTTAACAGTGAGACTGCAGGTTAAACTCTCGATATTATACAGGCTGGGCCAAAAATCACTTCCTACTAAAAATTAATCCGTAATTCTTTTATTGTATATCTTTTTTCAACTCTTTTCTTCAATAATTTTCAAAATATAATGAAAAAAATCATGTTCGAGCTTAAATTTAACTTAACGTTGATGAAATTAATTTCTTCTTGTATTTTGATGTTTTACTAAAAAAAAAAAAAAAAAAAAAATAGGCGAAAAGAAACTTTTGGCCCACCTTTGGTTATATTTATTCACTGCTATTCAATTATAACTTCGTTTTGTAACACACTTCCTTCGGTTCAAGCACGACGATGACTTGAATTAAATTTTATTTGAAAATCAGTCTGAAAACCGTCGTAAAAAAACAAGAATGTACCGTTTCGTTACGTGCGAGATTGCCCCCTGGTTTGCGAAAAATTTACGTAAAGCAAGACGATTCTTGGGTAAAAGCACCTGCCGTGATGGCCGGTAGTATCCTGCGAGCAAATTTATCTAGCTGTGGAAGGTCGGCGATCATCTTGGCTCGCGTGCATCACCAGCACGCGCTGCGAGAACGAGTTACGGAGCCAAGAGGGTGCAGAACGGCTGCATCCTCCCCCCGCGAAACGTAAACGAAACTTAAATGAATAAACCTAAATTCCGCCAGTCACGCGAAACAAGCTCAGCCCAAGCTATCTGCCACTGAACATTGACTTTTACCACACCGCGGATATCTTCGGCCTTCGTTTGCAGCTTATAATTTTCGGGCTATCTATTGCGAGAAGCTACCCTAATTGCAGCTCTCCTCTCCTGAGAAAGATTGAGAGAAATCTTCGTCGCTGTTGAGGAACCTTTGCGACTGAGAGATTTGTAAAATAATTTTCTCAAGTCTCTATTGAAAATGCACGAAGGAGAAATTTCTTCGAAAAGAATTTGAAAGTCTGCATACATATATATATATATATATATATATATATATATATATAGAAAATAGCCATTGCATTTTGGACCAATGTGGCTTGATACTTTTTCACTTGAAACATAATATTCTTTCGATTCACGACGAAAAAGATACATGATTTAAATAAAAAGAAAAAAAAGTGAAGATAGTCTCGAAAATTTCGAAAGTTAAGCCCTCAACGCACACCAAAAATTGTTACGCCGTATTTTGCCTCCCTTGAAACCTAAAAGACCATACAACGTTCGAGTTACAAATAATTTTTCATCAGACGCGCGACAAACTGAAAGTCTGAAATTTGTTTCAGCCGGTGCAAGTCACGCGAATCACCCTGCACACAGGTAACAGTGATAAATTAAAAAAAAAATTGAAAATCTGCTCGACGATGATACTAAATAAGGAGACAAATTCGAGATAGTGAGACAGAGCTTGTAATAAGCTCTGCTGAAATCCATTACACGTATTATCAGGCAATACGCTCTTTGATCGGAGGGAGCCATTTCGATGTTAATCCCTTCATCAGCTTTATCGCGGCTAATTGTTGATCCGCGCTACCGTCTCTCGTAATTTAGACACAATTGCCATTGTCTCGCGTATGTGACGTAATCGTTATCGCTTAAGAAGGAAGGGGAAAGGTTAAGGGTGGTGATTACGACGACCTGGCAGGAACAACGTTGATAGATCGTGTGTCCCAAGGGTGTAAAACACTCCCTCCTCGAGAGGAGTGCAAGTACCTTCAACGGGTGAACAAGCAAGCATGATGCTGCTCTGCCGAGTCTAAAGCGCCTATCTAGATTCACCATCCCTTTAATTACACCCTTCGCGAAAGCCGGTTCAACGTGGCCTTTTTTTTATTCTTCCCTCGGAAAAAAAAGAAAAAGAATGAAAAGGGAGGGGGGAGAAATGCCGTAGCCTAGAGTCCTAAATCCTGCTCGCACACATTTTATTCGGTCATTTTATTCGGTTTCGAAGCGTCGAAAGCGAATTTTTTTCTCTTTTCCTTGCTGTATCTCGATTAAAACTTTTTGCGCAAACTTCATTTACAGTAACTGAATATGAATTGAGTATTTGAGCGTGAATACTCCTGGTTGTTGCCCGACAGATTCACTTAGAGAGTTGCACGGCTGCTACTAAAATTCGAACAGTTGTCCGCGCTCCAATTAACTGAACGTATCCAGTAGCGATGGCTGCGATTTGAATTTGAGAAAATTCGAAACTTTTCCAATACTCGAGTCTGTTATCCCCCCCTCCTCCTAGAAATATCTTGCACTACGCAGATTTCAACTACGTCCTTCTGCTTCTATCTTTCTCGTTTCTCGCGTATCATCAAAATCTCGAGCGTTGTACTCCAATATATATATATATATATATATATATTTTATGTTGCTCACAAACGTAATTCGTTGATCGTCTCGTTCAATTTACTCGGGATAATATCCTCCCTGAAGATGTTTCACGAGATATCGGCAATATCTTGAAACGTTCTCCTTCCACAAAGGACGTTCTTCGTCGTATTTATATCCAATTTCCCCCATTGTAAACCCTCCCCCCCCTGGCAACGGAAACGATGATATAATACAGGATTAATATACAAATTGCAGAGCAGCTCCAAGAATGCTGCTGTCGCCGACAGGGCATCGGAGTGGATGCAATTGAGAAAATTGCCGGGATATCGGTTTCACCCTCGCATCACCGGCGGGATGCCGGATACGAAATGCAGGGTTAACGCGGAGGAAATCTTCCGGTCTAACGCCAGGCTGACGCAAGGCTGCACGTCACCAAAAAATAAATTTTCGCGAGATATCTGGCAGATAGCGACGCTACATTGGTGATTTTATGGTGGAAACAGGTATTTTATTGAAATGGTGCCGCGTAAGGATTTTTCCCCAATTTTTTCCTTTGTTTTTTTTTTTTTGTTTTGTTCGAGTTTCTTCACGGTTGCGGTTAAAGAATAAAGAAAGAGAGTCAAAAAGAAATTTTGCCATCTCTAACTATTCCCGTTCGATCGATAGAAAATTTAAAATCAATATCTTTGCGGGGAAATTTGATGCCAATCTTTTCTCTTTTTTTTAATCACGTTGCGATTTTTACGAGTGAAAAATATTCACCAATAGAAAATAAATGAAGAGAAATTTCCAAAAGCAATTTTTTCAATCTCTAACCATTCCCGTTCGATCGATAGAAAATTTAAAATCAATACCTTTGCGACAAAATTTGATGCCAACCTTTTCTCTTCTTTCTTTTTTTTTTTACTCACTCAATTTTTGAATCACATTGCAACTTTACCAATGAAAAAATAAATGAAGAGAGTCCGAAAGAAAATTTTTGCAAAATTTCTAATCATTCCCGTTCGATCGATAGAAAATTCAAAACCAATACCTTTGCAGGGAAATTTGATGCCAACCTTTTCTCTTTTTTTTAATCACGTTGCGATTTTTCACGAGTGAAAAATATTCACCAATAGAAAATAAATGAAAAGAAATTTCCAAAAGCAATTTTTTCAATCTCTAACCATTCCCGTTCGATCGATAGAAAATTTAAAATCAATACCTTTGCGACAAAATTTGATGCCAACCTTTTCTCTTCTTTCTTTCTTTTTTTACTCACTCAATTTTTTAATCACATTGCAACTTTACCAATGAAAAAATAAATGAAGAGAGTCCGAAAGAAAATTTTTGCAAAATTTCTAATCATTCCCGTTCGATCGATAGAAAATTTAAAACCAGTACCTTTGCAGGGAAATTTAACTGTTGCAAGCGAACAGAGAGATGAATAACGAATTCGAACGTTGGAACATTCCTTTTCGGTGAATTACATAAATTCGCGTAGATAAGCAGCTCGGAGGAGTCTATCGGTGACGCAATATGTTAAAAGCAAGCCCGAGCATCGTTCAACTTCCTTCGGAACTTTCTCTCCGCTCCGTTATCAGCGCAATTCTATTGGAAAACTTCCGCAATTCGCCGGATTTATCATCGAGGTCCCCCACTTACTCTTGGCCTTACTTCGGCTGACTTTAAAATTTACCTTCGCGGCAAAATGGTGTCCCACCCTGCACTCCCCTGAGCTGTTTCGTCTCAATTCCCTTTGAATATCGATCTTCGTTTCGTCAGATTTGCCAACCTAAAAAGACCTGGAACTCGATGAGAAGACAACGCTCCTCCGTCAATGTCAATTATTTTGCAAGCTATTACACTCCTTGGCGACTCTTATCGATAATTCAATTCCCTGACGTTACCCTAAAATATTTAAGAATCTTCTTAAACATCCTCTCACTCTCTCGAATTATTCGCCAATTTCTTAAAAAAACGTTCTCATCTCATCTTAGCATTCGCGTTCATCGTTTCGTCAGTTCTAACCAAATACCGATTTGCGTGAATTTTCAATGAATTACTTTCGCTTGTTGTAATGTAAGGGAATGAGAATCCTTCTCGTAAAATTACGCTTAGCGTTTCCTGTCACTAATTTCTTAATTAAGTGCTCGAACGAAGCTTTCTCCGTAACGAATGGATAGTTACGAACGGATAGTTGCCATAGAGTGGCAACGATTTTCGACGCTCGAAAAAACGTTATCAAGTCAAATTATTCAAAATCTTCCTCCGGCTGGCCAAAAATTAATTTTTTTGTTTTTACTTTTCGAATAGACGGACATTCGCGTGTATCTCGAAACGTAGCTAACTTTATTTTAAATTGCGGATTTATTGTGCTATCTGACGCTTCGTTGTTCAAGCTTGTTTTAGAGAAACGAAATGCGCACGATTTCGTGAACAATCTCAAAACGAAGGATCAAAAAGGGACATCTTCGTTTTTCATATCGTACGGCAAAAACAAAAAAAAAGAAACTCTCAAAAAAGGTTCGCAAAAAGTTATTTTGTCTTCAAACTACGACGATGTCAGAATTGGTTCGCTAAATTTCACTGCTGATATGTCAAATCTTTCTTTTCAATTTTTTTGTATAAAAACTTTCTTGAATCATGAAGTTGCAAATCATGAATGATGGCGAAAGGCAATCGAACAAAATGGCCGACGCATTGAACCAGAGGTGGCTAACTGGCGGCCCGTTGCCCCCACTTTCCTGATATCCCCTCCACTGCCAGAGCCGCCAGTCAGCCACCTCTGTTTTAAACGACCAGTATTATATTAACACTTTGCTGTCGAGAGACTGAGATTACATGCGGAAAACTTGACAGGACTGTAAAATGTATCGCCGTCCCGGTGGTTGATTGTCATATCTCAGTTTTATAAAATGCACGTGTCTCGTGTGACTTTCTCACAATAATAAATATCTCTTTAACCCATTTTTGCCGAAATTTTTTTTCTTTCTTTTTTTTTTTCTTTGGTAATTTTTTGCCGCGCAGAGATGAAACAAACTGTGTTTTTTGTTTTCGAAATCAAGTTCAGAAACAGAAAAGAAAAAAAGAAATGCTTCAAGACACTTCACTGTGCATAACGCAATTAGCTGTTGAAGTTGTCTGACGATGATATAGAGAGACAGAGTTTCTATAAAAGTGAATTTGCTCGAGTTTTGCTGCAGATGTAAGATGCGCGAAAAAATAGCCAAGTGTGTTAACAAGGTCTCTGTTTCACGCGAGAACTTCGCCTTTCATTCTTTCTTGGCCAACCAAAAAAAGCACACAGTGTGCAGTCGCGCTGCAACTTGCAAAATTTCCCACAGAAACCGCGCTCGAATCGGTCGAAGTTATCACTCGCCGATGTTCCTGTCGCGAAACTGTCGAACGCCAGGTGTTCTGTTCTTTTGTAAGAGGATCGCTCGCGACAACCGGGTCGCCCCGGAGTTGAAATTCGAGGCTCGAGGTTATAAACGAGCAGGATATACGGAGGGCACGGTCCGATGCGCCGCTGATTTACAGCCGGCGCTTAACGCGCGATTAGCGGCCACTGTGAAACACAGAGAGGACAGCCCAGTTCAACCAGTGATAGGAAAACAATCGACAGGGGAGGAGGCACAATTCGAAGACTACTCGAGCGAGTGGAATCGAGATCATTCGTCAATAGAAGCCTGTGAAAATCCCTTAGTCAAGAGCATCGGGGGGGGGGCGAGAGAAGAGAGAGAGAGAGAGAGAGAGAGAGTTGAACAACGTTGGTGTGCTTGATCGACCGAGGTTACCGACACCGAACACGGGGCGGTTATATTCGAGGCACAGTGGTGCAAAACTCGATATCAGGAGGTCTAGTTGGCGAAGCGAACGCAATTCGTGTAAATGCGGCTTAAGGGGCAGGAAAGGCGAGGAAACTTTTTAATCTGTTTGTAAGCGCCGTAATTATCCCGGCGTTCAACCGTCTAACTAAAGTATGGGTGTCCAACCTTTTCGATCTTCTGGGCCGAAACGAAAAATTTCAAAGCAGTAAAATGCTTTCAATGCTCTTGTACAGAGACTTTGTACAGTTTGGTACGAGAGAGGACTTTCACCTGATCGAGGCAATCGCATCGGCCAAATATAATTTGATTGCTCTGGAGAATATCTCTTCGAGACACATTTTTCGATTAGGTTTATAGGCTGTTCTTCGCTCTCTCGCGAGATTCGTCGTACTGAATCGATTCTCTTCGATCTCTCCATGAACTCGCGATTCAGGAGATTTCAAGTCGTCGTGAAGACTTTCGAACTTTCACCGCGAACGACAACAGCAAAAAAAAAAAACAGCAGGAAAAAAAATCTGACGGTAAGAAAAATATTCAATTTCGACTATTTCCAAGATACGTAATTGCGAAAATTGATCCGGGGAGTAGAGGAGACAAGCGTCGATGAATACCACGCGAATACAAGCAAGCTAATGAATTCCCCAATCGATGACCGAAGAAATCAGCTCACTTTTCCGCAACATCGAGCCAATTCAGTAGTCGATCCGATAGTAAATTCGCCTGCAATCAGGTTTGAAAAGAATTCTGCGCCAGTGGCGGCGACGCTCGATGAGAAAAGCTACGTTTCCCCCGGAACGATCGGTCCGCGAATCGTTAATTGGATAGGCCGGGAACAGCTCGAGAGCCCTCTCGATCCCGGCTCTCGAGAGGTCGAGACTTTCGACCGGGGAAATGCTCCGATATCGAACAAGGAACAAGGCCACGGAGGACACTGGCAAAACACTATCGAACGCGACAGAGAAATAAATCGGCAAGACGCTTTCGAAATTCCCTCCGACCGAATATATCCCATTTCCAATTTTTCAACGATTTCTTGATCGTTTTAGTTTAAGAAATCTTTGACGCAACTGATGACACATATAATCCTTATTACTCAAAAATTCTCGACGTGGAGGATGGTTAAAAGTTGCTCGCTAACTTGCTTCCAAAGAATATGACACGCATGAAAGAAAAAGTCAAAGGAACGAAACAGTTGACAGGACAGTTGAAGCAGCACTTGAAAAGAATCACTGAGAAATTGTTGAAAAAAAAATAATAATAATAATACGACAAACAGCAAGTAAAATTTTAAAACATTCTCAAAGAGAACCGAGACGCACGAATATAAAATCGTTTTAGTGCTTTTCTCTGTAATAAATTCGATCGTTTAAATCATTATGAAGTAAAATCAAGTAAGTGAACAACTCGTTTCCTCAAATTGTCGCGGAAAGTCAAATTCTCCACATTCGGGCACCGCGGATCTAAATAAAAGTAGATAAAGTAAAAAAAAACTATCGTGCCTGGTTTGGATTAGGTTTTATGGCGCTACAATCGAAACTAATTGTAAAACGATTAAAAGAAAAAAGAAAATTCCCTCGTATATATAGTTTAGCCTTTCTACTCTTCTACTTTGGCCAATCTCTCGTCACAATCTGGACGTTGGAGAGAGAGAGAGAGAGAGAGAGAGAGAGAAATGGCAACTCTCCGAATCCTGAAATTTCTGAAACGACCGAGTCTCTTCGACCGAAAACTCGACTGGAGAAAATATTTTTCCCGATCAGTTTGTAAACATGGCGCCTCGTGCTGACCAAAATTAGACCCCGGTCCACCCCTGTTCCTGGGGGAGGGTGGTTAACTTTCGCGGAATTGTTGGCACGGGCGGGACGACGAGTCGAAAGTGAATCAATGGAGGTTGATTGGCCAACGTTTGAACGACAAGTCCAGAGGGTTGCTCGATTACACGGTCCCGTCGTATAACTACAGGCCACAATGATTCGAACCCGTGATTTTCGTGACTTTGAACTCGCGAGAGCGAGTCTCTCCTCCCCCCAAACTTGAGCCGGAATCGCTCGACGACCAGCAACCGATTCAAGGGAATCGTTAATTCGTTTTGCAACAAGAATTCGACTCAGGTGTGGTACATGGAGTCTCATTCGATTACAGTTCGTTGCTACTCGCTAGATTTGTGGGGATTCAATCTCTTCGAGCCACGTACGGATTCCCGATTCACCTGTTTTCCACCGGTAGATCGAGCGACCAAGAGATTTTTCACTTTTCTCGCAAGAGCTGCAAGAAAATTTCGTCGCACAGCAAAATGCGTCAATTTTTTCTCTTTTTTTCTTGCGACGAAGCGCAACGAGATCTATTCTCATTGTCTGAGCTTTCGCTAAAGTGGCGAAAAAGTTCTTTCTCGCGGGTGCAAGTATGATCGCCTCGAGATAAATAAAGTTCTCAGCAGCGAAACTTCGCTGAAACCAATGCCTATGAGACCAGTGGTCCTATTTTCTGATTCAGTTACGTGCACATGCACGTCGAATGTTTTCTCTGGAAGCACCTTAACCTTCTATTGCATTCCGTTTCCAATTGGCAACTTAAATTTCTAAATGTTCTATAGTAAATTAAGTAGACAATTTATTGGTGGTCATTTGCCAACAGTCACAAAATGCAGTAACTAACGTTATATACTAAAATTTTATTATTTATTTCATGACCACGCTCATTTTTAAGTAGAACCATATATATTTTTTTCGTCATTCAAAAATTCATGCAATAGAGGATTAATAATAAAACGTCTCTGTTAATCGTAGATTTGATCAGCACTCTATTGCATTCCGTTTCCAATTGGGAACTTAAATTTCTAAATGTTCTACAGTAAATTAAGTAGACAGTTTATTGGTGGTCGTTTGCTAACAATCATAAAATGCAATAAATAACATTTTTAAATAGACTAACAGCCATATATATTTTTTTCGTCATAAAAATTCATGCAATAGAGGGTTAATAATAAAACGTCTCGTTCTCGGTTAATCGTAGAATTGATTAACCCTCTATTGCATTCCCAATTGGCAACTTAAATTTCTAAATTTTCTACAGTAAATTAAGTAGACAATTTATTGGTAGTTGTTTGCTAACAGTCATAAAAATAACATTTTCTAATAAAATTTTATTATGTATTATTTATTTCTTGACTACGCTCATTTTTAAGTAGAACCAACGGCCATATATGATTTTTTCGTCATTCAAAAATTCATGCAACAGAGGGTTAATGCTCTTCACCGCATTATGCTTCGCGATAATAAATGACCGCTCGTTTTATGGTAACTCGTTGAACTCTGCACGATAACGAAATCACTTGGCCAGTGCCTCGTCAAAGAGAGAGAATTCGGTATTTTAATTCGGCTTTTTTTTCTTCTTCGTTGTTACACGTTTTCGAGAAATCAATGAATTTCCTTTCCGCGTAAAAAATAAACTCTTTGTTCGGGGTTAAACAATATACGTGTGTTTACGTGTACTTTCAATTCATGGCAGTGACCTAATTTCGATACGACACATCGATTCCCGATAGACGGGCTCGGCTGTACGAGCTACAAATAACTTTTGCAATTCGATAACACACTCCGCGGTGTTTTACACTTTCTTTTTTTTTTTTTTTTAATTTACGCTCCACTCCCGTCGATGTCACGTCGTTCAGTATTAAAAATATCGACGCATTATACCTCGTCGGTTGATTTATCTCGCCTGTCCTGTTCTATTCTGATTAAACAAAAAAAAAGAAAAAAAGAAAAAGAAATTCTAAAACTCCAGCTTAAATCGGAAAAAATACGAGCTACCTACAGAAAGAAGAAAAAGTTACATTTCGCGATATATACTGAATGACTTGGTAATATTTTACACGAAAATACACGAAACGTATAAATTTCAACAGCCGAACTACCCGACGAGAAAAAGTATAATATGTTCGTAGCAAAGAAATTAAAGTGCAAGGTGGAAAGAAAAAAAAGTCGCTTCTGTTAATGTATTAATTATTAATGAAAATCACTCGCTCTTCTGCGTCTGAAAATACACTGCTGCAAACTTATAAAGAAAATTACACAACATCGGTCATTTTCACCACCATTTTGGTAGTTCGAATTGCGAGAAATTTCATGGAAATTTTACGTTTAGAATTGCGCAATGTGTTCTCGGTGGTGGAATTACGCGGAATAATGAAAAATCGATGGATTTCGAGACGCAACGTAACGCAAAACCGTGGAAAAAAAATTCGTGCGAGTGGCTAGTGGTACCGGAAACTCTTCGTTACACGACAATTCAGACAATTCGTCGTTGACAGGTCGGATTTGCAACGAACGCCTGTGACTCCTGGTGCGTTAACATACACTTCGGTGACGTAATTGAATTTTCGCCATTATCATGGCGTCGCTTATCAACGCTCGCCTGCCGATTTAGATGACCCAGAAAGAAAGAAATAAACGCGAAACTTGCGCCTAAATTATAAAGCCAAAAAAAAAACGAATAAAGGGACGACCTTTCCTATTTTCTTCTTCGTATTAACAGAGTTACAACAAATGTAAAGTGATCATCAATACTAACTGGCTGCAACGAATGTAAAATAAAATCGTCACGCTAACCAGCGCTGATCCGAAATTTCTATTAATTATCAGTTTTAAGGATTTACACTTCGTGTATATTTAATGATAAATACGAGTGTAAATCCTTAATTGGCATAATAGAAATTTGGTATCAGGCTAGTTAATTGGATCGAGAGCCAATGAAATATCGATCAAGTGACATTTTACATTCTAAAGTGTACCAATTTAGCACGAAATCTTTCCTCGAACAAAGATAATTTCAATCATCGTGACGAGTACACGTGGTCGTGAATAAATGGCAATTCTTTTTTTTTTTTTTTGTGTGTAACGTCACGCGAGAAAAGTAATTACAATTTCGTCGCTTGAATTAAAATTTATCGCAGAAAAAGGAAACGTATTTGTAAATCTTAGACGTTTTGGAATTTTGAGACCAGACTTCTTTTCTACATCGTTTCAAAATATTTTCTCGCTATTCGTTAATAAAATTATTGATTTTCCAAAAAAAAAAAAAAAAAAGAAAAATTAGTGTCATTTCCTTCGATTCAACTTCACGTACGCCGACTCGTACTGTTCGACGAAAATTTCACGACACCGCAGAAAAATCCAAATGTATCGGGCGACAAGCAGCAGGATCGTAAAGAAAAGAAAAGGAAAGAAAAAAAAAAAAAAGAAAAACAACGGAAGAAGTAAACGATCGTTTACTCACCGCAGCCGAGTAGATTGCAACAAAGATAATACACCAGCCATCGACACCAGAGGAAAACCCTTGGCCGTGCGCGTTTCAACGCGACCAACACCGCCACCATTTCGCGTACGCGGAAAAAGATTTTCTATACGAAGGAGCTCGTACGTACAACGATTTCAAAGGATCGAGTACGTGTGATCCACGCATAGAGGGGCCACGCACTGAAATGGCCCGTATATTAAACAGCAAGGCGGCATGACCGCTGCATAATGTGAACCATCGGCAGAGAGAGAAAATAAGTAAGAGCGCGTGATATAATTCGGAAGGAGGAACAGGGACGGAAGATCGAAAGAAGGCCCGTATAGAGTTCCCCTACTGGCGAACGAACGAGTGACGCCATTCGTTAAATTGCAATTAAGATCCGGATGTGTCGAATCTCAAGTGTTTGCCGCGTCTCGGGGAAACGATGGAAACGCTCAGCTCCCGTTGTTCGAGTTGTTCGTCTCGTCACTACGATTGTAAAATACGAGAAGAGGGGGGGACAGGTGAGTAGTTGTACGTTGTTATATTTTAAAATATAGAGTATAGAGTAAGATGTAAAATATTATTAAATTTTATATATTAAATATGTATATAAATTTTGTGAAACTGTGTCTTTATTATCTAGGAGGTTCAACTACAGTCATAGGGGGTAGTTGTTCGTCTCGTTCGTCTTGTCAGTACGATTTTAAAATACGGAGGGAAAAACGGGTGAGTAGTTGTGCTTTGTTATATTTTAAAATATAAAGTATAGAGTAAGATGTAAAATATTATTAAATTTTATATATTAAATATGTATATAAATTTTGTGAAACTGTGTCTTTATTATCTAGGAGGTTCAACTACAGTCATAGGGGGTAGTTGTTCGTCTCGTTCGTCTTGTCAGTACGATTTTAAAATACGGAGGGAAAAACGGGTGAGTAGTTGTGCTTTGTTATATTTTAAAATATAGAGTATAGAGTAAGATGTAAAATATTATTAAATTTTATATATTAAATATGTATATAAATTTTGTGAAACTGTGTCTTTATTATCTAGGAGGTTCAACTACATTCATAGGGGGTAGTTGTTCGTCTCGTTCGTCTTGTCAGTACGATTTTAAAATACGGAGGGAAAAACGGGTGAGTAGTTGTGCTTTGTTATATTTTAAAATATAGAGTATAGAGTAAGATGTAAAATATTATTAAATTTTATATATTAAATATGTATATAAATTTTGTGAAACTGTGTCTTTATTATCTAGGAGGTTCAACTACATTCATAGGGGGTAGTTGTTCGTCTCGTTCGTCTTGTCAGTACGATTTTAAAATACGGAGGGAAAAACGGGTGAGTAGTTGTGCTTTGTTATATTTTAAAATATAAAGTATAGAGTAAGATGTAAAATATTATTAAATTTTATATATTAAATATGTATATAAATTTTGTGAAACTGTGTCTTTATTATCTAGGAGGTTCAACTACATTCATAGGGGGTAGTTGTTCGTCTCGTTCGTCTTGTCAGTACGATTTTAAAATACGGAGGGAAAAACGGGTGAGTAGTTGTGCTTTGTTATATTTTAAAATATAAAGTATAGAGTAAGATGTAAAATATTATTAAATTTTATATATTAAACATGAATATAAACTTTGTGAAACCGTGGATTTATGATCTAGAAGGTTCAACTATATTCGTATTAAAAATGAGAACGATAAACATAAAATATATATGAAATATTATATGAATATTTTAAGATGTAAAATATGATTAAATTCTAAATATTAGGTATTTTAAAATTTACATATATAAACTTTGTAAAACTGTGGATTTATTATCTAGGAGGTTCAACTATGTTCATAGGGGGTAGTTATTCGTCTCGTTCGTCTTGTCAGTACGATTTTAAAATACAGAGGGAAGAACGGGTGAGTAGTTGTACTTTGTTATATTTTAAAATATAAAGTATAGAGTAAGATGTAAAATATTACTAAATTTTATACATTAAATATGTATATAAATTTTGTGAAACTGTGACTTTACTATCTAGAAGGTTCAACCATGTTCGTATTAAAAAAGGGAAATGTTTTACGAGGAATATAAAATATGTATAAAATATGTATTATATAAATATTATATATACGTAAAATTTCCCGTTCTTTTTTTTTATAGTATATGTTAAAATACTATCGACTTGTGATTTTTTCTTTATGAAACTCTGTTGATTTATGGTTTGGAAGTATAATAATATAAAGCAAAATATACAATGTTATATATTTTGAAGTACTATCAACTTTCCTTTCTTTTTTTGAAACTGTGGATTTTGTCCCCTTTTTCAACAATGTTCATATCGAAAAAAGACAGCAAAACATATATAAAACATATACAGATGGAATGTGTAAACACGCGGACAGATCTCCAATTTTCTAAAAAAAAAACTACCGAACGAAAAAATTTTGAGTTACAATGTTTCGTAACGCTGAGAACGGTGAAAAGCTCCGCGGAGGCAGGAAGTGGCGTAAGGAGTAAAAAAAAAAAAAAAAAAAAAGAAAAGAAACGCGAATAATAGAGAGCAGACATTGCGTGACTTGTCATTGTAAGTTTATGCCGCGGTTACCACTTCCCTCTAAAAGCACGCGTATTTTCTAGAGCGTATCTATTATCGTTTTAATACCCTCGTCTCGGTACCGTTTCATGAAAAAAAAAAAAAAAATGGGAGACTCGAGAATCCTCTCCACATTGGAAGAAGAGGGGTGAAAACTGGTAAGAAATTCGCTGGAAGAAACAAAACTAACTCTATCCTCTTACGATAACGATTTTTATATCTGCTCGAAATAGAGAAACGTCTTCGCCGTTTCAAGGAATAGTCTCCTCTCCCCCCCCCACCCCTCCGTTTTATAGATCGTTCCTTCGAGAGTAACGTTGCCTCGAGAAAAATGTTTATTATACAATAACGAGAACGAGAAGTTTTCATCCTGCCGTCTCTTGGATGCTACCTGTTTACGATAATTGAAAGCGTAACAATTGAACGTCACGGAAGGGGAGAGGGAGAGAAATATAACAAGTTATTGTTGAAAAGGGGTGGAGCTTTATAGAGCATGCTTACAAGAGGAGAATAACCTGCCAGGCTAAAAGAAAATTTCATGTCACAACAGGGTGGGCGATGAATTCGCCAAAAGCGTAAAAATAGAAATTTCCTCCTCGAACATTTCGTTTTCGAACATTTTGCGATCGAGTTTATTCTTATTCTCGAAGGGGTTACGTTCACTGAAGGGGCGAAAGAAAAATGCGCGACTACTCGGAGGGGTAATTTTCACCCCCCTGTTTTGTTCAACTTCGCTTGAACTTTGCACGAGAGGATCGATACTCAACGCAAAGAATGTTTTTTAACGATATAGGATTCAATGTTCAACGCGGATACTGATAGATACGACTTGGTCAGCAACGCGTGTGTTCGAAACGCGATACTGCCGGAAGGAATTTTATGGCAGATCGAACAGGTAACACTAGCTTTTTGTGGTCCCTCACCGCGAATCTATGAAAAATATATTCGAAGCCAAAGATCGATTAGTCCTTGATTGGTTGCCACCAATCTAGAACCGAGGCTGTCTCGAATGAATACCTGCGTATCCGATTCTCTTCTGATTTCTATTTCCTCGATCAATCAGTCCCAATGAATTAATCTCTCCTATAGGTATAATCAAGTCGATGTTGTCAATGAAATTAGATATTCCCTGTGTCTGGCTTTCTAATAAAAATTAAATTATCTTAATAAAACAATGTGTAAGTTTACCAATGTTAAGCTTACACGTGATACTGCAACTTTTCAATCGTAAAACTGATGCTTTCGCCGGTTTGGTTTTTCGCAACGAAGACTGACTTTCGAAACAATTGAGAAACATACCGGGCATTATAACGATGTCTTTCCGGTTCCAGTTACGTGGTATCACAGCAAAATATACCATGATATTCGGAGATGGTTAAAATGAACGTTGAACGTACATGTAGCGTCGTTAAGATGCTTACCTAGTTACTGTCTCGCAGAGCACAAAACGAGGTGATTACTTCGGATGATTTCTGCACGTTGCGACGAGTTCACAACCGCGAAACGAGACACTGCGACACACAAGTACACTATACCCATCGACTTCAGAAGTGGTTACTTCCTTCCTGGAAAAGAAAAGAAATTGCTGAACTGAGTGAAAAGTCAAACGTCAAAACGCTCAAGTTTTTCCAACTACTGGAAATGTCTCTCTCTCTCTCTCTCTCTCGCGAATGAATTTCAAAATATCTAATTTCTAATTATCGGCTCGGATAAATTGTTGGTTGATAGATAAATTTATTATAAGACAACTGTCTGCCCTTAGAAGATACAAAAACAGTCACATTATCAGAATTATTCTCTAGTTACATGAGCGAACAAATAGAACTAAATGAAATGATTTGAATTCAATTAATGAATCTGAATAACGTCGCCGTGGATAAGACTACGTTACATCTGTTTCAATTATCCCATTAGTCGTTTAACCTCTCAGCTATGAATGACGAGTATACTCGTCGTGCGAGAAAAGTAATTACAATTTACTATTAAAAATTAAATTTCTTGCGGAAAGTAAAACCTATTTGTCTAAATCTCTAGACATTTCAGAATATTTTGAGACTAGTTTTGTTCTAAATATTTTCTTGCTATTAATATTAATTGTGTAATATTAATCGAGTTAAACAATGAAATTATTAATTCAAAAGGAAAACCTTAGTGTCGTTTCATTGTAATTCAATTTTACAGCAGCTACACACGCTCTGTGTTAATGACACACTTTTTAACACTAGAACTACCAAAAATGGTCAAAATGACCATCCAATTCACGATTGCTGTTGGAAATTTTTATAGATGACAAAACAATGCATTCTTTAGAGATTCATAAATGATTCCTTGCGAAATGTATAAATAAAAGTTTGTGCAAGTTATTGTTGGCCACAGAGCTTTTCTACTTTTTCACTTCTGTCCGATGGAGTTTTTATGCTTCAGTCGTCGGTAGTCCTCGGCACAGCTAAGAGGTTAACCATTCACAGAGAGAGAAGAGAAAGCGAAGACAACAAGGAGGAGTTCACCGGAGGATTCAGTTCGCTCGAATGATTTCTTTTCACTAGGTGAAACCTCGATTTAGTCGCACATGTCGCGGCGGTTACAACCGTGTAGGGCAGGGTCGTTGCACTATTAAACTCGGTGCGCTTTAGTTTTGTCTAGATACTCGGCTCCTTGACCCTACTTTGCATCACGTGCCACGCCGAGTGGGATCAGGTACCATTTATCCACTCGAACCGGTTGGCGATGCTGTAATTCAAACCGCTTCGAGGGCTGCCATTGTTGGCGACCGGAGATATCAGCGTTCGGTCCCAAGTTAGTGTAAATAATAAACCTTGCCAACCGCCAGAGAATTGGCAAAAACAATGAATCCTCGGGAATGGGTTGGGAATGTGACCATTGAGCTTATTAAAGGGACCTCCCAGAGATTTGCTCTGCGTCTCAATGCTTCCAGAGAGTGAAAAGTTCATACAGTCATTGTATAATTCTATAACAGTCATTGTATAATGTCATCTTGTTTGCTGTTATGGCAAGGCCTTGGATTCAAACGTCAATTAACTCCTTAACATATAATGACGTCTGGGAGACATCATACGTTTCCTAAGGACTACGAATTATTAATTTGTTTACGAATTATTAATTCTTTCATCATTTTTTTATTAATTTCCTTTACAAGTATTGGCGTTCGTGGCATTTCTCAGTATAATACAAGTATAAGAGTATAAAAGTTATCTTTGTCAAGTTTACACAAGTGTTAAAAAAATGAAAAAAATATATATCATTTTTTGGTTATACGTATCGAATTTTATTTAATTCGTATGCCAAGGGGTTAATAACGGTGAGGTCAATTAACTTATCGATACAGTGAGATGTACGAGATGGTCTAAGTTGTATGTTTGTTCCTCGTCATTTCGTGTCATTTCATCTTCTGTGTTCTCGAATTTTCGCAAATGTATCCTTGTTTCGTTTGTTAATATATTCCTGTTTGACGCAGCGATCGATACACAGTGGTCTAGTTGTAAGTAGCACACACTTGTGCTGTTAAATTTTTGCAAATGTATCCATGTCTCGTTTGTTAACGTATATTCCTTCTTCTTTTTGACGCAGCGATCGATACAGTCGGGCTGAGATGGTTTAATTGTAAGTGTGTTTCTCGTCGTTGGAGTCTGATTTCGGACCCATGTGTCCTCGAATTTCTGCAAATATATCACTGTTTCGTTTCGTTAATACATTTCTTTCGCACTATGTTCTCTTTTATCAATGGAATTCGTTTTTTTTCTAGCGTACTCTCTTGGTTCCGCTTCTCGTTACGCTAGATTCTACTCACAATCAGTTTTCAATTGATTTCGTTCGAATTCGTCAGACATTGCATCTGGAGTGGGAAAAGCGCAGCCCGTCATCTTGGAGGATGAGAATCGTCTTACACATTTTCCCGCATTCGCGAGGCATTTTTTAGGCAAGATACGCGACAGAAAACGGGGGATGAAAGATCGGGTGGGGCAGATTTATTCGGTTCTATCCATTCGCAACGTCGTAATTCAAGCTGCAGAGCGGAGGGCATCCATTGTCAGCGGAGAAAGATATCAGTGACAGTGAGTTTAGGTACTTAGTCGCGAGGCTGGTATCAAAAGGGCCAAGCCATTCCAAGCCACGGCGTTGCGTATTGTCCGTAAACGTGGCTTTTGTGCTCCAATTGAACCACGAATGGATCATCTGCGTCACGGGGAAAGGTACCGCGCATTCCGGGGGCCGGTTCCCTTTTGTTTACGACGATAAGGATGAGCAGGAAGAGCAGAGTGAAACGCCAATGGAAGCGAACATTCTCAACATTCACGTCGTGCTTTTACTTTGACCATCGTGTTTGACTATCTCCATTGTGTAGACGTACAACTAAAAAGTTACTTGCCTTTAAATTTTCTCCTTCGTTCTTTTCTCTCTCTCTCTCTCTCTCTCTCTCTCTCTCTCTTCGCATGAACGTGCGTCTCTCCGTTCGAATAGTCACGGACAAAGCGCGACACGCTCCGAAAAATTGCGTAGACGATTTGAAAACATTTCAAATTTCGCAACGACTTGAGAACAGTGTTTGCTGCTTGTTGTTTAATACGTTGCGTGAAAGAATCTCTCCTTTTCCAGAGAGATATCTTCCATTTCTAGATAAATAATGCAGATGACGAATGGTCGATATTTTCCAGGGATATTACGAGGCTGAAATTATTCCCCCGTGACGATTCGTTTCATTTCAATACGCAACGCAATACGGAGGAATGCTCTTCTTGTTTCTTTCATTTCGAAAAAAAAAAGAAAAAGAAAAAATGAAACGAGTCAGCGATACTTTTTTTTTTTCAAATTGTCACGCAGGTGAAAATATCCTCCATAACGAGAGCTGCTTCGTTTTAATGTGCAAACATGATGGAATAATGATTTTTCTGCTCTTTCCGTTTCTTCCGTTAATGAAGGACGAATAAATAATTACTCTTGAAACCTTTGACCCGCGGCTGAAAATATTTTTTTCGTAGCAATTACTTCAATATTGAAACTTCCTTGAATAATATTTTTCCGCTGCCTTCGTAGAACGAATGAGTGATATTTTTTTGAAACTGTCGGAGAACACATTCCAACATCCATCGAACGAGTGATATTTTTTTGAAACTGTCGGAGAACACATTCCACATTCATCGCGCGTAGCGACTTGTCCCGCTCTCGTACGAAAAAATTACGCGAAAAATATAATCGCTTTCATTCGAGTGATATTTCCCAAATTATGGCAAAACTTTTCCTTTTTTTGCTTTTCTTTTTTTTTTTTTTTTTTCATTCAAACATCGTGAAATATAAACGAGTAACATTTCACGAAATACCGCGCGAAAAATCTACCAAATAATCAAATTTCGATATTACCTGGTGAAACATTAATTTCAATATTAACGCGAAAGAATCTTCTGCAGCCAAGAAGCTCTCGATTTCCAATTTCTCGAGAACATAGGGATATCGACTAAAGCTACAGTCTTGAGTGGAAACTCGATGCTCGACGATAGTAGAGACACGATTCTACTCCGGTAGAACGTACAAAAATATACACGATACGAAATCATGCGTTTCCAGGCCGCACGTTCTGACCTCTCTAAATATAATCCTCATCGATAAAACTGTATTTCTAGCCGGTTGGAAATTAATTCCGGCCAACAATATAATCCGATCGTGCGAACGAGAGCCGAATAAAACACACGAATTGACAAACGTATTTGGGGAACGTCGAAAAATGCATCGTTTTTTTTCTTTCCTTCTTTCTTTTTTTTTAATCGCGAATTAAATCAATCAAAGGATATCAACCGAGAGAGGAAATATCTCGTCAAACAACAGATTTCGAAGTGAAACAAAATGGAAAACAAACTTAAAAGTCAGAAGCACAACTTTCGGGAACAGCTCAATCCAGAGGGAGAAACCAATCTACGTATAGATTATTGCTCAATCTTTGTTGTTCTTTTTTTCCAATTTTTTCACTTTGCTATCCACCTTTCGACTAGTTTCAATTTTCAGAGAGAGTTGTAACCCTGTAACGAGAATATACGCTGTGCAAAGAAAAATTGGAAGAACCGCGGAAGGAAAAAATTGGAACGAAATATTGAAAGTTACAACGTTGCAAGGAAAAAAAAAGAAAAAAGAGAAAAAATAAGAATCTATCGGAGCGATAACGAAATTACCAGCCATTTGACGGTCTGTTATCGTTAACTTGTTACCTTCATTTATTCGCCGCGTGCAAAGGTATGGCTCGCACTCACGTGACGCGAGCATTCCAGTCGTAATGCACGTTTTTTGTCACGGCACATAAACGGAGATTAGATTTCGGCCTGTCTCTCTCTGCATCGAAACAAGGCCCATGAATGAACGAGAAGTTAACGCGTTTAAAAACAGAATGACGAATTATTCTTTCATCAAAGGAATAGCCCTGTTTATTAAACATTTCCATCCAGAATGAATCCGTTCCAACGATTGTGGAATTCCGCGTTTTTTTTATTCTCTACTTGTCGTTTTCTGTCTTCCATATTATTCTGTCGTGTGTTGCACGCTTCTACGTCCCAAAACGTACGTTTCTACGTTTTATTTTCCATTTTTCTGCTGTGTTCTGTGTTCTACTTTATACTTATATACGTACGTTTCACGTACTATGAACTCACGTTATAACGAGAAGAAATAAAAATTTAGAATCAGAGAAGGCTGAGATGTCGAATACAAGAACTGTTGTTCCACAAAAAAAAAAAAAAAAAAAAAAAACGTAGAATAAAGTAACAGAAGGAAGAAGAAGAGAAGACTCGAATTTTTATGAGAGATATATATCTCTTGGGTAAAAGATGACGCGTAATTTTCCTCACACATCGAGGGGAAAGTATTCGAATGGTCGGTGTATATGGAATGGAATAGAGAATCACGATCGCGAAGACACACATGCGCGAGCAGCCAAGAGATGAGGACGCAGATTCTTGGGAAAGTTTATAGTGATCAAAGATATTAAGGTCGAGCGTAAAACAACGATGTAACTTTCCCTCGAAACCTTATATTCTCATATGGCATGAAAGCCGATCAATATCCTCAAAATAGAACGAATGAGTATACGCTTCATGTCGCACAAACAGAAAGAGAGAGGGGGGGAGAGAGAGAGAAAAGGAGTGAAAAAGCAAAATTTTTCGAAGCCCCTGTTCATCCTAATATCGACGGTGTCCCATTGTGAACGTAAGAATGAAGGGGCAAGGAGTGCTATAACTAAAAATGCTATAACTTGAAGAAATACGCCAGCTTCCTCTCCAAGAAACAGCGAGGCGTTTCAATTCTTTTTCTCCTATTATTTTCATTCGTATCAATCGCTTGTTAAATCAGTATCAATCGCTTGTTAAATCAGTGGAAAAGAAACTGCGACTTCGAAACTTGTTAAAACTTCGAAATACTAGAATTGTTATCACTTGAAAGTGTGTGATGTTATTATTCAAGACGTATTTTATTTTTTTTTCTTTTTTTTTAAAAACTTGTAAAGGAATGAAAAAAAAAAAAGAACCGTGACTTCGAAACTAGAATTGTTATCACTTGAAAATGTGTGATCTTATTATTCAAGATGCAGCGACGTATTTTATTCTTTTTTTTTTTTTTAGAAGCTTGTAAAGGAATGAAAAAAAAAAAAGAAACTGCGACTTCGAAACTTGTTACAACTTCGAAATACTATAGAATTGTTATCACTTGAAAGTGTGTGATGTTATTATTCAAGACGTATTTTATTTTTTTTTCTTTTTTTTTAAAAACTTGTAAAGGAATGAAAAAAAAAAAAGAACCGTGACTTCGAAACTAGAATTGTTATCACTTGAAAATGTGTGATCTTATTATTCAAGATGCAGCGACGTATTTTATTCTTTTTTTTTCTTTTTAGAATCTTGTAAAGGAATGAAAAAAAAAAAGAACTGCGACTTCGAAACTTGTTACAACTTCGAAATACTATAGAACTGTTATCACTTGAAAGTGTGCGATCATATTATTCAAGATGCAGCGACGTATTTTATTCTTTTTTTTTTTTCGTTCATTCATTATTTACAGTCGCTTATGTGAACGATTGCAAAAAAGGCAAAGAAAAGGTATTTGTATTGTATTAATACGGTTATTAGTGTGATGTAAGGTATCGCTGAAACGCGCGACGCTAATTAAAAGAGTGCAATATGAAAATTTAACCGTGAAACAGAAATAGCTGAAAGGGGCAAAGAGATATTTCGATTAATTTTTCATAATACGGGCGATAACAACCGGGATATTATTCGTTCCATTCGTTGCCACTCACAATTATCCATCTCCCTGTTCTGATTCTTTTTCTCTCGATATCAGAAATAAAATCGCAGTGAAATCGGGTTACATCGAGTTTTAATTATCTGACGATAATTCGGAATTAAATAAAATCTGTATTATTCGTACAACGACGCCCGACTAATTCGAGTCGAATAAAGAATAGATGAACGCGACGCTGAATTAAATCGTCGTTGTGAAAGTAACAAATTATTCGATGGTTACATTAAATTAATTCAACGAATTATCGATTGCCCGATTTCACCATTGTTTGACCGATGTCTTTCATTCAATTCAATTGTCCATTTCTAATATCATAATACTTCTAATGTCAATGAATACAAATGAATTTCAATAAAACGTAAATATAGGTGTAACGAATAAAAATCTGCATCATTTGCACATAAATATGTAGATTTACATATGAACATAATTGAATACGTAATATTGAATATGAATGAACAATGTCGTATTATATACAATATATACTATATATTAAATCATTGGTATCGAGATTTAATATTAGTTTTTATAATAATGAGATTTATCATGTGAATTGTCATAAAATTAGAAGACCTTGATTCTCGCAATTCATGACAATTGTTACATGTTACAAAAATTGATCTAAAATCGGTCCACTTTCCTTCTTACTCGCAAATTTGCAAACTGTCTTTTGCAAACTGTAAATGATGGACGAGGTCGTCACGTGATGCAGTTAAACCGTTTTACATCGTCAAACAAGTGGCTTATGTACGTGTATATTAAAGGCCAACAATGCATTGACATTTCGTTCAAAATCTTTCAATAGCGTGGAAAATCTTGATGAATTTTCTTTCTAAAGCACGAAAATCGAGAATCTCTCATTAAAAAAAAATGTCTACTTTTCTGACGTGATTCTTTGCAATCTCAATATGAACAATATGAACGAAGTGCGTCCACTTATGTGACTTCTTGCATTCTATCAACCAAACTTGTAAAAACTGTTTCGCCGTTCGGTCCTTGACAAATCAATTCAATAAGTTTGTATGGAAAATATCTACCTTGATATATATCTCACACGTTCGGCCGAAGTAGCCTTGCTCTTGCACACACCTGTTTAAATTCCCAACCGTCCGTATTCTGCGCAACAGTAACGCGCCTACACCATTCCACGAGAATCGCAATGATTTCGAGATCTCGATTTCCGACACTAACGACACAGCGATACCGCCTTTACTTTCGAACTGCGACACTGTCGATCGCGGCGCGAATCCGACCGCGATTTAAATCGCGCCACCTCAACATCGTTCGACACTGGTCGAGTAAACAACGAGAACGAGAAGAAGAAGAAGAAGAAGAAAAGGGGAAAGGCAATAATAATAACGAGAGAGAATAAGGACGAGAACGAACAGGACGAGCCGATACTACACGACAAACCACGACTCGCGACACTGACGGTTTGAGGTCGTCACGACGACTGACGGAATCGTCGACAGAGAGCGACACGACAGCCCTCGGCCGGGTCAACGCATGCGCCCTTTACACCCTGTGCCCAACCCTGTTTTTATAAAGGCCACCCTCATGCTACGAATCTCCTTTCGAATACCTGCCTCCTTATTTTTTTCTTTTTTTTTTTCTCGTTGCTTCAATGCTTCCACAGGCACTGGAATTTTTTTACACGAGTGCAAAATTTCGATCACATATATTATGCGTATTGCGCGTACATGGATGGAAATATGCAATGGAAATCTATCAATTTATTTTCTTTCTGGTATTATTTACCATTCAAATTGTACACGTTTCATTGCGAGAGCATTCAATAAAATTTAATCCTTCGTTTTGTACTCACGTGTGTCTGTATGGTAGTATGGTCCATACGTGAGAGAATGTGTTTTCATGTTGTTTTCATACATATCTGTTGGTGGTTTCAATTGGTAGAGAATTCAATTCCTCTGTCAATAGGGAAATCATTCTTTTAATGCATTGATTTCATTCATAGTGACTGCTTTGTCTTGGGGTTGTTTCGCACGATGACACATATCTTTCGTAGGTAGCGTCACGATCGATTCGATTTATGGGAGGTAATATCGAATGATGGAAACACGATTCTTTGTTTCGAGAATATCTGTAAATCCCATTTAAATAATTTATGCATTCAACTTCAAAATCGAAACTTATAGTTTATCTAATTTTTAAAGATATCGCGAAGGGAAATCATTTTATTTTACGAATTATTATAATAAAGTCAATAAATATTTTGTCGTTATCAGATATTAGATGAAAGACAGGAATGTTACTTACAAATAACATTTCATGATCTTTAAAAATTAAATATTCATAGAAAAAACATTGCTGAATAGTAATTTAAATAGTACAACACAAAAATCAAAGGACCGAATTAACAATCACATTTTGAGCTCTTCTAAGACAATTTTAATCGATAGATTGCGAATCTTTGTACAGATTTATATTTTTAAAGGTGAAGAGTTTCAAGTTGCGTGAAAGAATATTTTATTTTTGAAACGTAATAATACGTACTTTACTTGTCATATTTTACAAAACTTGTTCATATCTTTGTACACCTTTTCATATTCACATTTGTCATAAATATTCGCAGTCTATTAATAAAACATCACTAGTGAAATAATGAAAAATTAATTTGTACTTCAGATACGACACTGTGTCGACGCGCTTATCTACCGTGCCGACCATCGACCTTACTGCAGTTCAACTTTAACGTATATTGCCTAGCATTCATTTCTAAAGCATCGTGCATTGCAATGCAATAACAGAAGGGTCCTTCAGTGTAGTAAGCAAACGCGACCTGATTATCCAGCAAGTGAAATTTCAAACACGGTGTATAATAAATTATGTCTCACGCTACAATAATTTTCCAAGAAAATATATCTATTTACATAATTCCTATGATTAAAAATATTATATAAAATATCTTCACTTAAATATGGTACCTGATATGATATTTGATATACTAGATTTTGATGTTAGTAGCTTCTTATCAATTAGATACGGTAAGAAGGAAATATGTTATAAAAAAAGATGTAGAGAATCAAACAAGATTCACATAAAAATATTTTATTCCAATAGAGATAGATCCTTCAATTTAATTTTAGGAAATTGTACTCTCTGTTCGATCCATTTTGCTACTGTAAGAAGTTCCTTCTCTTTGAGAGAAGGTCCCATAAGTTGTAGGGATAGTGGTAAACCATTTTTGGATAGTTTAATTGGCACATTAACTGCTGGTATACCTGCCATGTTAGCAGGTTGGGTACAATAGTCTTGAACTGAACATTGTGCCTGGTTATCCATTGAAATGAAATCATTGTATTTTGGAGCCTCTGTTAAAGTGGTAGGGGTGAGTAGAAGATCAATATTATTATTCCATACTATATTGAAATCATCTGAAATTAATCTTCTTATTTTCATTGCTTTGACATAATATTCCTCGTAATTTTCTTCCAATAAAAAATAATTCCCGACTAAAATACGTTCTTTGACTATTTTACCAAAACCTTCAGACCTTGTCTTTTTATACAAATTATGTACAGAACTCCACTCATCTGATCTATAACCATATTCCATACCATCGTAACAAGCAAGATTGCTAGCAACGTCACAACGGTTTAAAACTGCATAGCACATTATAGAATAGTTGGTATGTGGTAACGATACTGTGGAAAGTGATGCTCCACCTTCTTTCAAATATTGAGAAACTTCATCCCAGCATTCTTGTACTTCTGGGCTTAAATTTTTCTCTTTATATTCTTTCGGTATCCCAATTCTAAAATTACTAATATCTATCGTATCTGGTATATCAAATGGTATATATTCCCTTTGGAAACAAGTAGAATCGAACTCATCTGGACCAGCTACGTTATTTAAAATTAATACAGCATCATCAATGTTCCTTGTAAGAATACCAGGTACATCCATTGAATTTACGAGAGGAATAAGGCCATAACGCGACACTAAACCATAAGTAGGCTTTAAACCAACTAATCCGCAATAAGATGCTGGATTTCTAGTTGAACCTCCAGTATCTGAACCTATTGCAGCGTAACAACTTCCAGTTGCAACAGCCACTGCAGAACCACCGCTGCTACCACCTAAGTAGTTACAATAGAATTATTATAAAACATTCGATAAAGGGTTTCACTAATCTATCTATTATACACCATGAGTATATATACCTGCTATATGCCATGAGTTTGCATCTGTATTTTGTTGTATATGCTCTTTCGTTTGACTATTGCAAGAATAAAATTTTTTAAACACATCTGAATTCCATAAATTTTTTGTTGGTCCATAATATGAATCAATCGTCCCAGAACCCATAGCAAATTCATCGAGATTAGTCTTACCAATTAACACTGCTCCAACATTTTTTAGATTCTGATATACGGTAGCATCGTAGGTGGGAACAAAACGTGACAACATCTTTGATGCACAAGTTGTTAAATGATTCCTTGTGCAATAATTGTCTTTAATCGCAATGGGAATTCCATCGAGTTTTCCCAATAAACTACGATCTTTTTGTCGTGAATCAGAACTTGCGGCATGTTCTTTGGCTGTTTCATTAGCAATAGTGATGTAAGCATTCAAAGGTTTAATAATTGACGTAACTTTAATAGCTGCTTTTGTAATGTCAGAAGATCGCACATCGCCAGCATTTATCCTTTGACTTATTTCTTTTATCGATGCAGTCAATAATTTGTTCATGTTTTCCTAACAATGTAACCAAAAAAGCAATATATGCACATGACATAACCTTAATTTATATACCGGTAAGAAGCATTTAAATTATATTCTGAATTTTAAAATAAATTGCTATAGAAAAGATGATATTAATGTATAAAATATAGTATTGTTAAATTCTACACTGTTTTAAAAATGCATCATAATTAAATTAACAATGCAGTAACGTTAATTAAAAGTCATGTGGCAAACGAATTGTTTAGAACATGTTTATACATATACGTATATATGTAAATTTAATATAATAAATAATTGATAACTCAGCTTTCAATTTTAATTCTTTCAATAAAATAATTGAATTTTCTTTCAATAATAATATGACAAGTAAAACATATTTTTTTGTTTGAAAATAGTGTAATATGAATAAAATTGTCAATTGTCTCTTAATTATTCATTTTTCTTGGATTAAAGTTGTCAAATCTTTCAATTATTCATTTTTTAAATTCATTTTTAGATTCATTTATATTTTAGTAAAATTTCACTCATTTTATCACTCATATATTCAAAGATATTAAAAAATTAAGAAGCATTGTTAAATGTCTTTGAAAAGTAAAAGAATTTGACTTTTCAAACTCAGGGATTATTGATTTGATACGCTAAATCTCTATATGATTATAGTTCTTGAAGATAGTGTTTATATTCCATAATCATGCAATTTTTGAACAAACAACATACAGTATTGAAATTCGTAGTTATGAAACTTTATTATCATATTTCTAACTTTCATTCTCAGAATGAATATCTAGTAATTTAATGGATATTTTATTATCTAATCAGTAACTTTTCATCGGTAATTTATTTAATTACTTGATGAATGTATATTTTTAATACAGGGAATAATTTATACGGACTTGACATAAACACAATAGGTACAGGAAATAGAGAAGATTTTAACCATTGGATGAGTTTAACTTCTTTCACCTTTCAAAAGTTGCATTGAATGCAAAAAGGCAACCTGCTGCCATTTTCACTTGATTCTCTATACATTCAGAGGTTTCCAAGATGGCGAAGAAAACGTTAGCGGATAAAACACCTCAAAACGAGGATAACGTAAAAAATAATGATGATATATTTAACGACGATGAAGAGCCAAATTTCAGCGATCCCGAAGGATTTGTCGATGACATAACAGACGAAGGTAAACGAAACTTTTCCTCAATGACAGTCAAATAGAAGCTATGCCACTTGACTGAAAGCATGGCTACGTATAATCGCAAATGTGGCATGCATACTTAACCTAAAAACCCACGAGTGTTTTATGCTTCGCATTAAATATTGATTAATAAGTCACATTGAAAACAAATTGCGTTTGATATTTTGTCAGTATAATATTTTTTATTTATTATGAATTTATAGAACTTCTTGGTGATATCTTAAAACAAAAGCCATCGGAGACAGATGGAGTGGAATCTGTGATTGTCGTGGACGGAGTTCCTCAGGTTGAGCCAGAAAGATTGGAGAAACTTCAATCTGTCATTAGTAAAGTCTTAGGAAAATTTGGAACAATAGTGAATCAATATTATCCCAAAAATGAAAATGGTTATACAAAAGGGTGTGTATCATTAATCTATGTGATGTTCTTATTCAGAGATTATACATGTGTAATGTATGAATTATGTTTTTTATTTCAGATATATATTTTTAGAATATAATAATCCTCTTAATGCTTTGGCAGCTGCTCAATCTGTAAATAATTACAAAATTGACAAGCAACATACATTCAAAGTAAATCTGTTCACTGATTTTAAGAAATTTGAAGAGATTGCGGATGAATGGGAACCTCCAAAACCACAAGAGTTCAAAGCCGCCGCTGACTTACATTATTATCTTTTAGAACCAGATGCATATGATCAATTTTGTGTGCTTTGTGGCAATGGAGCCTCTGTTACTGTTCAAGTCTGGCAGAATTCTGCTCCTGAACCAACACTACTTGAAGAACGTTCTGTAAGTTATTATATTTTATTTATCGTTCATTTCATTTAATAATGAATTGTCGTATTTTCCATAGCGCTGGACTGAGACATATGTTAAATGGTCTCCACTGGGAACCTATTTAGCGACATTCCATAAATTGGGCGTTGCATTATGGGGTGGCCCTCAATTTCTGCAACAAGCCAGATTCAGCCAGAAAGGTGTTGAATGTATTGACTTTTCTCCTGGCGAACGTTATTTAGTAACATATACTCCGCGAACTGATCTTGGTTCTGATCAAAAACGTCTTGTAATTTGGGACATTCTTACTGGACAAGAAAAACGTGCATTTTTCGCAGACGGCTCTTCAGTGTGGCCTATATTTCGTTGGTCACATGATGATAAATATCTTGCACGCATGGGAGAAGATGTTTTGAGTGTTTATGAAACACCTGTATGCTTTTTTTTTTAATGATGTAGACAATATTTCATTATGTCTGAACTTTAGTAAATTTATTGTAAATGTTGCAGTCATTTGGATTATTGGATAAAAAGAGTATAAAAATTCCTGGTATCAGAGATTTTAGTTGGTCTCCCACGGATAACGTTCTTGCTTACTGGGTGCCAGAAGATAAAGACGTTCCTGCTAGAGTCACTCTTCTTGAGATTCCAAAGTAATGCATTTTTAATATCTTTTAACATATTCCATATTTCATAAATTGTTTAAATTATCGATTGTGATGCATATTTTCAGCCGAAATGAAATTCGTAACAAAAACTTGTTTAACGTAGCTGACTGTAAAATTTATTGGCAAAAGTCGGGAGATTACTTGTGTGTGAAAGTTGATCGGTTTGCCAAGCGCAAGGAGAAGACAGAACAGAAATACACGGTGTTTATTAAATTAATTGAACGTAATGAAATAAAATACGTGTATTATGTATAGTAATTCATGTGTTCATTAACAGGGTATGTCATATAATTTTGAAATCTTTCATATGAGAGAAAAGCAAATTCCAGTTGACAGTGTTGAAATAAAGGAACCAATTCATGCATTTGCTTGGGAACCCGTTGGAAGCAAATTTGCTATCATTCATGGAGAAATTCCAAGTGTGAACGTTAGCTTTTACGAAGTACGATATGGCCATCAACCAGCCCTTCTTAGTAAGTTATAGTAATAGTAAGTTGTAGTAATATAGTTGTAAATCTCAATGTTACCGTGATATCATGTATATAAATATTTGTTTTATTCAACAGAAAAATTAGAAAAAAAGGCTTGCAATCACTTATTTTGGTCACCATCCGGACAATTTATTGTTCTTGCTGGATTAACAACTATGGCAGGAGCTTTGGAATTCATTGATACTAATGATTTTACCATTATGAACTCGACTGACCATTATCAAACTTCAGATGTAGAGTGGGATCCTACTGGACGGTAGGAATTTATTTTTACATTTATATACACACACGTAGGAAACATTTTTTGTTATAAAAATTATATGAATACATATTTTATCATAGGTATGTAGTAACAGCAGTTTCGAGCTGGAAAACTAGTGTAGATAACGGGTATTGGATTTGGACGTTCCAAGGACGTATCTTAAAAAGAGTTAATCTTAATCAATTCAATCAATTATTATGGAGACCAAGACCACCAACGTTATTAACACCAGAACAAATTAAAGAAATTAAGAAAAATTTGAAGAAATATTCAGCACAATTTGAAAGCAAAGATCGTATGCGATTGACGCGTGCTTCAAAGGTAAGTACTTATATTAATGGATAGTAATAAATTACACATTTGCTAATAATATTTTTTTAGGAATTAATCGAGAAACGCTGCGCAGCAATGAAAGCATTTGAAGAATATCGTTCAAAACGTATCCAAGAATGGAATAACCAGAAGAAGCGACGTTTAGAATTACGTAATGGTTTGTATCGTGACAAATATTTTTATTAAATAAATTTAAAAGTGAAGTATATTACATTATGTATTAAATTCTTTTTCAGGTATCGATACCGACGAATTAGATTCTGATTCAAAGAACGTAGAAGAAGAAGTAATAGAATTTTTCGTCAAAGAAGAAACATTCGTCATCGACGAAAAGTAAAAAAAAAAAAAAAAAAAAACTGTGTGGAAGAAGTTTCTATCTCTGCCATTTTTGGAAATCTCTAGTGCAAAACCAATTCAATCATTTGAGAAAAGTGTCATCGAAGCAATTATCTTCCAGAGTCACATAAATTGTGACTCTCAATAGTGGACTGAAATGACTGTTTTAAGTGGTTATGAACAGTTTCTCTTATACTATTTCTGTACTTTAATTGGAATTACTTCCACTCTCCCGATATTGCGTATGAAACGTCGTAAACATAGTACCATAAAGTTTTATCACGTTCCATACAGGATAGTATGTCATTTAACAAATAATTATCAGTATAAACATATACGACGTACGTTTTTATTTATCAAACCCATATAACTCGATTTGTCCAATTTTATGTATTTAAAATGGAAAAAGAATTTTTTTATTCATACCTTTTTACTAATTATAATGTAAATGATGAATGAGGAATTTGTAAACTAATAATGTAAATTATTCTTTTCTAATTCATATAATTATTTGTATTTAAAAAAAACAATATAAATGAATTTTACCCATATGTATATTGACTTAGATTATAAATGGTAGACATTTAATAGATAAAATATTAAAAATAGTATCGAAATAGAACAACGATAGCACATACCCAACTTGGAGGAATTCTATCTCGTTCAAAAAATGTTTCATTTGTTATACGTTGAGCATGTAAAAACAAACGTTCTTGCTCTTTTTGTAGTTCATTTTGTAAATTTCTATTCTTGGTTACAATAGCAATCTGAGTTTCTAAGTCTTTATTCACTGATCTGTAACCTAAAATTAATTTTCTTTTTTTCTATTATTTTAAAATCGATTTCTCTTTGACTTTTAGATTTTTACCAAAATTAGGAGATCCAATAAGCGTGAGACACGGTTTTTCTTGATTTGGTAAGGAATACCAAAGTCCTTTAGCGTGGTATGTCCATCCTGGCTTAATAAATTCCCATAAAGTTACTCTATCTTGTTGTCCTAACTTGTTACAGTATTTAACAAATGATTCTTCTATTTTTGTGTACGCTGCTGGAATACCATTAGCAATGCCCTTTGCAGCTAAATATAATCCATCACATTAATCGAAAAAATAAACAATTTTCTTTCGGTTATTTTTACAATGTAAACTTACTATAGAAACCATTTGTAGTTGGATGTGCTGTCAGAAGATGACACGTTCCTTGACAATGCTCAAGTAATGCTTTACTGTACTCCGAAGTTAAGTTAAAATAACCAGTTGCTAATTTAAGTGTTGCTCCTTCTGGAGCTGTCTGTAAAAGCTTCAATGTTATCTGGCTATCGTGATAAATGTTTAATTGGCCCATTTGTACCAAAGGAAAGATCCAAGTATCTTTTCCTACAAATTGAACTTAAACTTTAATCTTGATTTATATAAACATAAAAGATACACACACACACACACACACACCTATTTTTTCAGGATCAGAAGATCCTAATTCTCCCTGGAACAAAGTTTTTATGCTATGTGCAGCTTCTTTAATGAATGTAACAGGGTCTTCAAGAGGATTGACTTTCATAGCAGAAATTACCGTACCATCAGATTGAAGTACAAAACTAAATTCTCCGACTCTTAGAACCAACTCATCATAAAAATCACAAAGCTCTTTACAATTTTCAATTAGAAAATAACGATCTTGTCTATTTGTAAAGTAGTCATTGCTGAGATTAGCACTAGAAAACATAATAAATTATAACTTTTCATTTATATGACATAAAATTAAATATGTAATTATTATTTACCCACTAATTATTATGTCATTGTCTATCATATATAGCTTCATATGTTGTAATCCTATCAATTCATTGAAACGGTCTGGTATAATCATTTTTAAGAATCCACGAAGTTTAGGAGTATGATACAAGAAAATCTGACAACAATGACCATATTTTCCATTAAGTAATGGTTCTAACATTTTACGGGAATTTAATTTACCTCTGGATCCTCTCATAAAATCTAACAAAATTTTAACTTCAACATTACCATTATTTGCAATTAAAGCTTCATTTACAGCATTTACCTATGCATAACAAAAACACTAAATTAACACTAAATTATCATGCCAATCCGTTAAATGTCTAGATCTAGAAATATGCTTACTAAATTAGATTCTAATTTTCCTGTGCCTAAATATAGCGATGCAAATGTTATCCTTTTTCTAGCATTCTTGCATTTACGTACAAGAGTAGAATAAAATGTATTTGGTTCATGAATTATTTTAATCTGAAAGTAAAATATCTCTGTCGAATATATTTCTAATTCTTTCAGAGTTAAGTAATTTCAACATCTACCTTAGATCCATTCACAGGAAAGCAAGGAGCACTTTTATACAACCAGGTTAATATGCAAAATTCAGACTGAATTGTCCCATACTCGAAATCTTTCTCTTCATCTGTCACAGTAATTGATGTAATATTTTTTGACATAGGTGAAGAAGAAGGTTTTAATTCAGCTTGAGTAGAAATTAATAACTTCCTTGTATGAAACCTAAAATTTTAGATAATCATAAAGTGATACATAAAACGTGCATATTCTATTGATAATAAAACTGTAAAAACTATAATAGTTTCATTCATGAAAATTCAAGTCAAGTAACTCAAATGAAATTTTTTCATGATACGAGTGTATGACAATTTATGGATATCGAAAAATAAATGTTATTAATTCGCTTCCTAATAAAATTTTTATTCCAAATTTTCGTATTTCCCAAATTTGTCAGATTTGTCAAATTCATAGATACATAAATACATAAATACATCACGTTATATTCATTGTCAAATTATACACATATAGGTTAATCTATCTTTATTCATTTCGAAAAGAATGAAATTTGATAGGACATCTGTATTGGTTAAATTTCTCACATCATACTCACCGTTTCACGGTTTGCAAAATTACGCTATGCATGAATAACTTCTTAAATAACAAGATTACAGACTATTAACGATCACAGACTTTAAATTACAAATAATCTCTTCCCTCCCGAATACAAATTGCAGCGCACGCGATCTTCTGGTCCTTTCATGCATTATATAAATCTACTTGGATACATCTCTTTCTTTCATACAGCTGTAAACAATTTTTTGATTGATTGAAACGAAAATAGCAATTGTAATGCACGTTTATTTTATTTTGTCAGTAGTCCTGTTACAACATATCAAATATTTATAACAAAATTTCAAATCTCATTTAGTCTAAATTCTTAGCAAAATTTAAAAAGAACTTAAAGAAAATGTGTCTAATATTTTACTAATTTACATATATATCAGTTTTTTGTAATTTGTTATTATTATTTATTGGAATAGGATCATGTTCATTTCTTTGAAAAATTCTTAGCAATGAATTTTTTGAAGTATTTGATTTTTTATTACGAAAAGATAACATTTGTAAAGAATAAAATAAATAAATAGTAGCTGAAGAATAGCGAAAGTTCTTGACGAATTTTTTACTTATTTATTATTGAAATACAAAGTTCGTTCTTTCTGTTAAAAAATCATACCGTTAAAAATTAATAAGAATGGAATGTACTTTTTCTATTGATAAATTCCAGATTTTTAACTGATGCTAGTCTGATCTCTAACTGAAAATAAACAGTTTATTTTGTCAAAGTTCATGATAGATAATCCTGTATAAATCTTATCAAGAACAGTCATAAAAATCCGATACCTACTTACATAAATTGCAAACGAAGCGCCTCTTTGCGGGGGCACTTAGAATCAATGGTCGATAGAGAATACATGTACGGAGTAGCAGAGGATTGATGTAGAAGGTTCGTATCGTAACAGGCGTGTAAAAATGGATATAAACGTTAAGAAATTGGTCAAAGACGCTGGTGCTGCGCTTAGCAGGGTTGTACAGGTAAGAAGTACCTTCTATGGTAATTAAAAAATTATTGACAAGAGACAGTACTAGTTAAGGCACTTGTGATTGAACGCTGTCATTTCTGACATTTTGTACCTTTTCCACTGGGGAAAACATTTAAACAAGATGATCTTTACTTGATAGTTACTGCTTTGTTTAAACGTTATGAAATTATATATTCGCCAATGGTTTCTGTACGGAAAAATATATGTATACTTTCATTTGTAATTTGTCTCTGTGCATTAAATTTAATTATTGAGATGTAAGGTTAGTAAATATATAGCACGTCTCAATAATTGTTTACATGTTCTACACTGTACTATTTGTTAATCTTTTATTTTTTTTTTTTTTTGTATTGTTTATACTTATAAAACTCCTCAATTTTACATGATTGCAGAATGGCTGTATAATGTGTGTGAGTTTAAATAACTGATCATTTGATGACTCAGATATAGATTGGAATGACTAACACTTTAGTCCTTCTTATTATCTATGCTAACATCGTCGAAATTTAGATATAGGATCTATTTTGATGTTAGGAAAAATATAAGAATTTATAACGAATTAAATAGTCAAGTGCTTTGATTTATTACAATATTTAAAATTTGTTCATAGTTAACAGAGGAAACATTGGGAACATCGGAGAAAACTGAATTAGATGCACATTTAGAGCATCTTGCGGAAAGAGCAAATGCAACTAAGACATGGACTGAGAAAATCCTTAGAAATATGGAGGCAGTACTTACTCCAAATCCAGGTATTAAAATATATATTAATTAAAATTATAATGTGTATTTATACGATGTATTTTATTGTAGGCAATAGAATTGAAGACTTCTTCTATGAAAAAATCGATAAGAAGAGACCTAACAGATTAAGCAATCTAGAATATGTAGGCTTGGATATGATAGAAGCAGGAAATGATTTTGGTCCAGGAACTGCTTATGGTATGTAGCTGTGATTTTTTTTTTTTTTTGTCAGCGCTCTTCTGTATTTTCTATAATTCCTAAAACTTTTCTTTAGGCAGTGCATTAAACAAGGTTGGACAATGTCAGCAAAAATTAGGACAAATTGAGAGAAATTTCATTAAAGATGCAGCTATTTGTTATATACAACCCTTGAGGAAATTTTTGGAAGGTGAAATGAAAACTGTAACTAAGGAAATGTCAATATTGGAAAATAAACGGTATGTATTTCATTTTTTCCCACACATTTAAGTGTTCATTGTTAATATTTCTATTTCTCATTTTTAGATTGGACTTAGATGCATGTAAAAATCGAGTGAGGAAAGCAAGAAGTATGCTAGGTCAACAGAGTGTAAGTTCTAGTATTTATCGTTATATTTCATTATGTACTCTTTATGTTTACTATGTGCTTTGTCCTATATATTGCTGCATCTCATAGGAGTCTGGGGTATCACCCGAAGTATTACTTGATCAGGTATTGATGGAGTTGATACCTTCAAAGTTTATGGCTAGCTTTAAAATATGTACATGTTTTTAATTTTCAAATCTGTCCATTTACATATTTTTCATCATAAAGATTATTCTATAAATTATTCTCTATTATCAGTAATCTTTATGTTTTACAAATAATCAGACATGTTAATGAGACATAAGATAATAAAACTCTCTATTACTCTACTTAGGCAGAGAGGGAGTTGAGAATAGCACAATCGGAGTTCGATCGTCAAGCAGAGATAGTAAAGCTACTGCTGGAAGGCGTTCAAAGCTCTCAGGCTGGGCATTTGCGTTGTTTGCATGAATTTGTTGAGGCACAAGCTCGTTATTATGCTCAGTGTCATGCAACAATGCAAGATTTACAACGTGAACTTGCTGGGTAAGATAATAAACTTTTTTTAAAGATTCTTTTTTCAAATATTGTTTAATTATCCTGCACTACCCTTGTACAGCTATCCCACTCTTTGGTGATCCGAGTGAGTAATGTTTAATAATTATTGTTATGTCATATATGACATGTAAAAGTATTTAGAACAAGCTTATAGAACCATTACTCATTCGCAGAGATCATCATTTTGTACTGTTTAAAACTCTGCTGATTTCTATAAATATGTAATGTAATATGTAATGTCTTTCTTTCTTTTTGTTTCTCGTTTTAAGTAGTAGTAGTAATCTATCTTAATTATATGCTTCACAATAAAACTGGTACCTTTTTTTTGCTCTAGTCCTGTGCTTTTTATATTTATTTATTCTTTCAATGTACTCTTTCTATTTTCTATCTGCCTGCATGATTGGGATTGCAGGACACGACAACCGAGTCCTTTGCTGCGAGTCAACAGCGAAGATGTGATCGAGCTAACACCTTCACCTTCACAATCCCAAAATTCCTCTATACATCCATCACTTGCTGGTTCTACCTATGTTACTGCTACCTTTGATACCGATATTTCAAAAGTTTAGCTTTAAAAGCTTATAAGCACGTTAAAAAAAGGGCAATAACTACTTTGTAATAATTGTGATCTAAAATAATAAACGAAAGCTAGGGCATTTTCTCTTTGATATATATAGATATATACTTGTTAACTGGTGCAATTTTAGAAATATGTTGAATGATTTTTAATCTATTATACTACTTTAAAACCTGTAACTATCAGAAATCAGTAAATAAATTATCTCTATAAAATGTTTATTAAATATTTATAAAATGTTATTAAATATTTACTATCGATGAATAAAGATTCTGTTTATTATATTAACCAAAAAAATAATGCAACTAGGAGAGAAATTGTACATATTTTTTTTGATTTCTCGCTGTTCTTTACAGTTGAATTAATGTCCAAGTATATATTGTATAGTTAATTAATGTTTGTTTTTAATGCATGTTGCTAAATTTTCTTTAATACTAACAAGATATTTATCAAGAGATATTCTTTCTTTCACAAAATTTCATTATCTTCCAAAATGTTGTTTTTCGTTTTCTTATTTGTTGAACTGCTTACGCCTTTATGTGTACGTCAATTTTTCAGTAATTTTAATTATATTCATTTATGTATCTAGCACGTAGATTACATAAAATCCTAATGATACAAGTAATAAAAATTCCTGCTTATTTCTTGCAAAGTAAAGAATATATTAGAGTATTCCATTATCAAGTTTTTTGTGTTAAATATCATGGATTACAAATACAATTAAAATTCAAAATATTTAAGAAAAAAATTTTTTCATGTTTACACAAATAGTTGATTCACTTTAAAACGCATGTACACCAAACTCATCCAATTTGTAATTTATCCTACCCAGCTTATCTGGGGGTCCTTATCATCCGACCACCCAATCAACATCCAATGTATCAGGAAAAGATGATGAGCAACTAGCAAGGGTATTATGCAATTTTTCTGCGACAAATTCCGATGAATTAAGCGTCGAACAAAATGAGGTAACAAAATTTGTAATTTAATTTGAGAAGCATGTTTGCAGCATAGCCGTACAAATGGCATGAAACGTTATTAAAAGTGAGTTTCATTAGTTCAATTATTATATGTAAAAATTTTGTAATAGTGATTGAAAGAGTTTTATAATTTCATTAGGTTAATTGTTGTTCGAATTTTTTGTTTTTTATAATTAATAAAATTTCATTATTGAGTATTAAAAATCGAATTTTTAAAAAAATATATTACTTGTATATGAAAACATGTAAAAAATTGTGCATTTTAATATAACGTAAATGCATTTTAGCTTCATAGATGTAGGAGATAACACTGCTACTTATAAAAGAATTCTCTATGATACATTGTATAGATCTTGAATAGTGTGTAAAAAAAAAGTAAAATGTTTAAAAGTAGTGTAAATAAATTTTTGTAGTTTTATATCTCCTAAGAATGATTTAAGGTGTTATCAAGATATATATATTACTTATGATACTCATTTAGCTTAAGTCTTTCTGTTTAAAGATTTTAAAGCATTTTTACATACCTGACATTAAATTTCTAAGAAATTATGCATGATATCTATATTTTTTAATTATAAGTTTTACGAATGTAATTAATTTTCCTACTTTTGTTAAATTTGTTCTTGGTATTTAATATTATATGTTTGTCTTAATTTGTATATTTGTTTATATATAAAAAATTATTGTTACTTGTACGCATATAAAAAACACAAATGTAAATTTACTCAATACTTGCATGTATAAACAATAAATTGTCATTCATCCTGTTAAATGTATTTTATTTTTTATATCCTTAAACTTTTGCTTTTATATTATTTCAGCTTCAGTTCTTTTTATTCGTTTAATTCAATGAGTTCCTTTGGTGCATTAAAATTCAGTAGATTAAATTTGAACAAATTTAGAATTTAATTACCTTATAGGTAATTACGGTTATCGAGATACCTGGCGATGAGGACTACGTAATTGGTATAAGTGGAATAAAACGAGGAAAAGTACCAGCAGCATATTTAGAATTAATCGATGTTGGTCAACGAAAATTCAGTCAATAACTTTAACGTACATTCCTTATATTTAAATATTTCATTCTATTTTCGGTTTGAATTCAAATTACACTATGCACTATGAAATATTTCTTATGCCGTTGATGTAAAAACTAACTACCAAATTGTAATTAATCGAGAAACACATTTTTGAACTATATATTCCTAAACTCTGTATAAATAATGCGAAATATTGTACAAAAAAGCAAGCAGTCAATTTTCAAAATAAGTGTATCAAAACAAGCAGTCAATTTTCAAAATATGAAAACGAAATATTTCGAGAATGTTACGCAATTGTAAATCTGTTCAAAAGAAAAATTATATTCTACAAATATTAAAATCATTATGTATGTATATATGTTAATATTGCATATAATAAATATATTGTTCAAAACAAGTGCCATTCACTCTTCAAATAAAACTCTTAATGCTGTTTTATTAATTTATTGATAATCAACATAGAAAACATAAAATTACTTCTTTTTCGATACACCTACAGTACGTCCACGGCGACCCGTGGTCTTTGTATGTTGACCACGTACACGCAGACCCCAATAGTGGCGCAAACCTCGATGAGCACGAATCTTTTTCATTCGTTCCAAATCCTCACGAAGTTTTGAATCCAAATATGAACTGGTAAGCTTTAAAATGTGATACAATAATCATTATTTGTTTATTATTCCTCGATAAGCTATCATGATATTAAATTTCATATGTTGCAGAGTAATCAATCATTCAATATATTATTTAATTTCAATATTAAATAATAAAATCTACCATGCAGTTTCTCTAGCACAAGCTACCAACTAATTCATACATAAAGTTCATATGATTAGTCGTGATATTGTGCTTTACATATTTATGTTTTTCATTCGTATATTTTATATATACATACCTGTGAATATTTGCCATCAACAATATCTTTCTGTCTATTCAAGAACCAATCTGGGATTTTGTATTGCCTGGGATTAGCCATTATAGTAACAATTTTTTCAACCTGATAAAAATATTAAAAAAAAAAATATAGATAAAAGATATGATATGATAAATTTTGATTGTATGATATTAACGGTAAATCAATTTTTACTTCTTCCTCAGAACATTCTCCAGCACGTTTATCCAAATCAATATCAGCTTTTTTCAAAACAATATTGGCATAACGGCGACCAACACCTTTGATTGCTGTCATGGCAAACATAACCTTTCTATTACCATCAATGTTCGTGCCCATGACACGAAGAATGTGTTGGAATTTTTCAGGAATTACAAGTGACTGAAACATAAATTTAAAGCAATGAAACAACGTTCGCGTGAGAATCGTACACATTATAGTTACCACGCGAGTTAACCTACAAACGTACACTGCCGTCAGTTAATTATTTCAAAATTCATTTTTACAATAACAGAAAATGACGTGTAAAGAATGAAAAAATATAATAAGAAAAGTAACGAACTTCACATTAGTGAAGAATTTCACATTATATTGTAATCCTTCGAAATAAAAATAATAATCAAAACATTTAACAAACAGATGATAGAATATCATACAATTTCCCCCGAGAAGATAAAAAATATTTTTATAGAAGATTACACGAATAAACGTTTCTTAGTTTTCTATTAAAAATTTCCATATTCTGTGCAAGATTCTACCCGTAATTATAGATTTAAAGATATTATGTACAAAACTCACCATCTTGTCGCTTTGTCAGTTGCTGAAAGAACTAACATCCGAATCGTAATTTTCTTCCTAGAGAGGGCATTGATGGTCGATTATTCAAGTTAGAAAATATAATTAAAACAAAAATACATGTCACACTATTGTACATTATTTCACAAAGTGGGAAATAAATAATAATTATTTTATATAATCTATCAGTGAATATTTTTTTATCATGGCCCATTTTACAAAATTGACAATTTTGTAATATTCAATTTATGGACACTAAAATGCTAGCGTCGCGTAGCGGTGAAACGCTGGAACTAATCCTTGTCCTATGATATTGCGTTCCTTGTCCTATAATCAGGTGCTGCCCTCTATTGAATCTGGTTGAAATTACGAAGTAAGTAACAGGAATGCAGAATGTGCAAGAAGGTATCTCGACTCCTGTTAGACAAGGAGCGCCATATACCGTGCGATAAAGACAAATATACGTGTATTAGAAACGAAGAGTAAGAGAATGAAATTATTCCTTTCCTAAACTACATTTATACACTTTTGAAATGGCAAAATAAAGTTTAGACTATAAGGAATATCCACAAGTAGTTGTGGAACGGAATTTTTCTTCTGTTAAGTAGTTATTAATAATTATTGTGTCTTACGTTACGCGTAATTGATTCATGAACTTTTATACTCAGAAAATAAAGTAGAATGAGAAGTCCAAGGAAGTCTTCTCAATCTCACAAGACCTAAATCAATCTTGCAAAAGTTAAACATTAAGAGAAAATAGAAGACATCTGTTGCAGTAGTAGTCTTGACATTTGTTACAATATTTATAATAACTAATTAATTAGACGGAAATTCCGTTCCAAAATTGTACGTGAAGATTGTTTGAAATCTGCTCTTTATTATATACTCCTAAAAGCGCACAAGCCAGTTTCAGAAATCGAATGACTAAAATTTAATAGATAAGACGAAGTATCTAGTCCTCTGTTGCAGAGTATTGCGCTGTTTATTTAAAAGACACCGAGACACCGAGACACTTTCTCACACGTTCTATGTTACTTTTTTACATTTTTCAGCCCAATTGAACAGATGGCAGCACTTATGCCACAACTATAAATTTATTAGTTCCGATTTTTCATATAGCGTTAGTGTCAAATCAATGTCATTGCATGGTGGCAGTTCGTGCATGTGCATGCTTATTTCTTTAATTATTAAAAGTAATTAATCGTTAATTATCGCAAAGGAATTAATTTATGAATCTTAATTTTCGAGTTTAATCTTCTTCGTATCATCGGGATTTCGAAGTGGGCATATACCGTTAGTGTTAATGTGCATAACCCGTTAATTGCCAATCAGTTCATTAAGGTTAGTATTGACAAGTGTGATAAAACTATGAAGAAATGAAATAAAATAAAATAACAAGGAATCAAATAAAATCAAATAAAATAATGAGAAATCTAATATTAAGAAGCTTTGCTGGTATGATCTTTCTCGTATGATTTATGTTATATTTACGTTATGTAGGTTATAAAATACTTCTCGAATATTCGCACTGCGCATGCTCGAATTTCGATCGATTTTATCAAATTTATCGAATTTTCGATAGTGAAAAATGGCGGATTGGTAGAAAATTTTTTCGTCCGTAGCGCAGTGAAAATCGATCTCGCGGGTATAGTTCCGATAATTCAATAAGAAGCAAAGGTCTGAAAAGTAATTGTGTGTATAGGGAGGATCGCCATTTTCAACGGAATACGATTTCCCGCTTGGTTTCTCGAGCATTTTCCTCTTTTCATCGCCGAATCCAGGAGGGTGGAGCAAAAAACGAGCGTCCAGAGGGAAATAGGGAGAAGAAATTCCGAGGTATGATACCCCTCTGATTCGTTTTACGACGGTCGTTTCCTCGAATTAGGACGAAATAAGAAAGAATTCGTGGAATCCGCTGATTTCGACCGGTCCCTCTTTGGGATATTCACGTACATCATATAAATATGCAAAAGTTCATGTATGTAAATGGGCAGCCATATCTTGAAACGAGAAAGATTTTACTAGAGAATCTTCCGTATACTATGTTTGTGACAGAGATTTACCAATGCATGGTAAATTAAATTAAGGCTGGCCGCATGATTTTTCATTTTCTTGCCGGTAGTCTATTCTACCTATCCTTCCCTTTTGTTCTCAGATTGACAGTTTGACAGTTATAACCCTATAATTCTGTTGTTTCTTAAGCTTAAACTTCCGTATGTTTCAAGTTATTTTAATATTTAGTTTTATTAATTTTCAGTTATTAATTTTAATAATTTTAAATTGTTAATTTTAATATTTAATTTCATTAATTTTAAGCTATTAATTTCAATATTTAGAAACATCGAAGAATTGTTATTGTTAGAAATATTCATATAACCGATTCCATAATTAACTAATGGAAATAATGTAAAATTATATTAAAATATTACGACCACCATATAAAGGAGAACACGAAGTTGAGTACATTCTGTCTCTTTTTTTTTTGATATAGAAAAGTTTTAATTCTACTCGTTTTACATTATACGTTAAAGTATTTTGTTTTACGTTAAATATTTAATTGCTTATAGACCTGATCTTTCTAAATCAGGAAACAGTGCAATTTTAATCCGGACAAGAAGATGAAAAGTCACAAAGTCATGGTGGAAAAGTGTTAATTTTCACGTGATACGTGACGTCGTGATGTTTGTGACGAATAAACTGGAGAAACTGACCGTTTGCTATTAGTAACAGTACGAACATTGAACGATATACAGAACACCTATGGTCATCGGCACGTGCTAACATATGGGCTTTAGGGCTTTGTCGGTATCCTGTGGTCTCTTTGCGGGGGTGGTGAATGGGATGTCATCGTGTTAAATGGCCCTGATGCCCGCGAATCCATTCAAGGGATTCGCACGTTCACCAAGATTCAAAACCAATTCTTGCGGCTAATTTCCATCGTTTATACGTTTAATTGCCTTTTCAAGCCACCTGGACTAGCGCTCCACAAAACGATTTCGTTCAATGGACTTTCAAATTGTCGCATCTTCCCCCGCATCTATTGATATCCATTGTTACACGAAAATCGCACGTTATTTGTGCACGCTATAATCTGTACTGTTGACTCTCTCTTCTTTCTCATCTTTTGGAACACTCTAAGACACGTGTCTTTTGTCTTTTGACTAAAATTGGAGTTAAAATTTAATGCAATTATTATACATATAAATAATAAGTTAAGATTGTTAGAGGAAATTGACGAGTCGAATGTTATGTTGTTTCATGGGCGCGGCACGCAATTGTGAGAAGTCAAGGTCAAGTAAAAGGTCAAAGTTGTAATAATTTTACGATTTATTATTGAAAAACATGAAATTGCTTTCGTAGTGGGGGAAACAAAAATTTACGAGATTTTGTCGAATGCATTGTGGTATTTTATAATACGGTGAATGAGACAAGATATTTCTCTCGATGAAACACAGTCACTTTCATTTTTATCTCGAAAATTCTTCAAAACTTTCCCTGTACCTGCATCTTCATCTCCAAGGTTGCTTCTTTCTTTCTTTTTTTCTTCGAAAATCGACTTTCTAATCGGCTACTGAACACCCTGTTACCCTTCCCTATTTTTCTCTGACTTATCAAAACTTCATCTCAGAAGTATCTCCTGCCTCGTATTAATTTTTTTAATTTTGTGTCACTTCGACCCCCCTCTGTCTTTGGTACCAAAATTCTTTTTCTCAGTCTTCTCGGAAATTAGTCGAGACAGTCTTCTAATCGATATTCTCAATTGTGTAACGTCGATCCTCTCGTTTAACACTAAACGTACCAAGCGGGGTCAAATGACCTCTTTTCAAAATTCACTTTAAAATCGTACATTCATTGTTATTCCTTTCGCTAATCTGACTTTTTGTAAATTCTTATATTATTATCTGATTATTCAATTTTTTGCTTTCTGTTTTTCTCTTAGCTTATTTTTTTTTACCGAGAAAAATTCTTTGCATGCCTTATGTACCGCGAGGGGTACGTTTCGTTCGACCCCTTACGAAATTTACGTATTTTTCTGACTGAATTTATAAATCGAAACCAACGAAAAAAGTTACGATACTAAGTTTGAGACATAAATGCGTCAAAACCAAAAACCAAATGGAATACCCGAGACAATTAGTTATTAATAATAAGACTAAATTTGGCGTCGATGTGGTTGCACCAAATGGCGCGGAAACACAGCGTCAAATCTAAATTCAATAGATGGCCTGTGCATGTATTCTTCAATGTATCCTGGATCAATGCATGGATACTCTATCGGAAAACAACTAGAATAAAGATATCAAGACAGCGTTTCCTGTTACAATTAGCAGATGAACTGAGACAAAGTCACAGAGTATCACGAATTTCTTGAAGGAGGAAAGGAAAACCTACAACAAGGAACATCAAGCTGCCCAAGCAATATTTCCCAATCATGTCAAATAAGATTGTACACCGGTAATAAAACCACTCAAACTTGCATAATTTGCAAAAAAATTTATCTGCGGACAAATGTATGAAGGAGAAACCAGTCATATGTAAAAAGTGCAATTAATTGATTTTTTTTTATTTAAATAAAAATATATGTTTTATTTAAATAAAAATATATGATTATTTTATTAGAAATCAGAAGTTATGCTGCGAATTATTTCCTTTAATAAATTAAGAATTTCTTTCTAAAAATCAACGTTCATTCATAAGGGGTCAAATGACCTCTTACGGTAAGATAGGTATATGTAAAATGCCGGTACGTTCAGTGTTAAAAAGTCACATTCTATACGACCTGTCTTTCGATCGAAGGGAATACTCGAGAGGACACGCAGCTGCAAGTAAGCAGCGTGTTCTACGTATTGAGCAACTTTCTCCTCCTCATGGAAGTATGATCGACAATAATGCACAATACGATCGTGTTCGAACGGTGACCGTGACGAAAATCAATTTTCCAGTACCATTTCAGCCTTGCAAGAGCCACCCGCAATCTTTGTCAGCAAACAGGAGCTCGTAAATTACGGTAGGAACGTCTCAATGTTTGCAGAACCCTCGCCTCCCATTCTCTACGTGTCTACGAGGTAGCGACATGTTAGACATGCATCCTGAATCTCAGTTAGTTGGAATAGCTCTTTCAGACTATAGAAACCCACATGTAAGAGATGTTTTTCTTCCCCTTGTTAAATGTTTATCGCAAAAATCATCCGCGTCTCGTGCTACCGTTTGTTAGACTTTCAGATTAAAACTACGTACTATCATCGAGGACAAAGTACTCTGAAATGCTCTGGAATAGCTCTTTCAGACTATAGAGACCCACATGTAAGAGATGTTTTTCTTCCCCTTGTTAAATGTTTATCGCAAAAATCATCCGCGTCTCGCGCTACCGTTTGTTAGACTTTCAGATTAAAACTACGTACTATCATCGAGGACAAAGTACTCTGAAATGCTCTGGAATAGCTCTTTCAGACTATAGAGACCCACATGTAAGAGATGTTTTTCTTCCCCTTGTTAAATGTTTATCGCAAAAATCATCCGCGTCTCGCGCTACCGTTTGTTAGACTTTCAGATTAAAACTACGTACTATCGTCGAGGACGAATTACTCTGAAACGCGGATGTTGTTGATAAGCTAAACAATTTCTTTTTAGCATGCACGTCAAGGTCATTAGCGACTAGGACACGTGTGGATGGTATCTTATAGTATAGATCTGTGTTCTCTTCAGATGATTTTTCTTTGAAGAAAATCAGTGCAGAGGTTTCAAAGGTTTGTGCATTTATATGTAGAAACGTGTCGACATATTTCTGACGGATTTGTCCCAGATTTGGGAGATTCAGTTTTCTCAATCAGATTTGATCTTCTTTCCTTATTTGATTTCGTGGCCGGTATAATTTCTTCTTTTCCAATATAAAAGGATCTACTTGACAGTAATCATTAACCACGTTGTGTGATCATTGGATTTGATATTCCTCAACGTTGGTTTCTAGTATGGTATACAAGTTCTTGATATGGCATAGTGATTTACGACTCGCTTAGATGCTTTCTTGGCATTCAAATCTACCGTTTCATTCCCAATTACGTCATAATGAGAGGCAATTATCCAGGCAATTACATAGCATTTTTCCAACTCCAAGTTGGAAAGTTCAGTGCAAATTAATAGAAATGTTTCTTAATATCGTCGTATTTTCATTTTCCTGTATATATATTATTTTCATAAAGCTTTGGTCGCACTCGTTCAATCTGTATATATATTATCCGTGTAGACGTTGGTTTAAATGTAAGATAATTAGAGTTTTATTAGAGCGTCGTAAATTGTGCATGGTGCTTCTGCTGAGAGAAAGTACCAATAGTAATTTAAGAGGGAAGGCGTTCTTTTTTAAAACTGTCTCGATTTTCGAGGCATCAGTATAGATCTCACGGTAGTGTCTGAATCTTTTTAATAGAAATTTCTCCTTACAGTGAAATCGTAGCGTAATTTCTTTATTCTTCCAACAGATAGAAGCTTCTAAGGAGATTATCTGAGAGAAAGATAGAAAGAGACAGCCCTGTCTTCGAGTGATTCCTCGAATTCGCCGGATTTCATTCGGTTCCTTTCATCCTTCTCCTCGCGATAGATACGTTTCTGCTCACACACACACGCGCGCGCGCGCGCGCGCGCACACACACACACACACACACACACACACAGTGATAACACTGATGCCTATATCCTGAACATAGAAGCACGTAAGGCTGTGGCGTCGGTGGCGCAGGTGGCGGCGTTCAAAGCCAATTATGCGAACGCGCCCCGACGTCGGCGTCGTTCTCGCAAATCCCTATCCTCGCGTTTAAACCCACACCGTGGCGAGGAGAGAGCTCTCTCCGCAGCTGGCAGAGACAGCACCCAGAGAGTGGGAGAGAAGTTTAACTTGTCTACGCTATAACGGATTAACGGCCGCGATTTATTCGCAAGTAATTGCCTCCGCCCTTTAATTAACTCGCATTTATTTCACGTAATGGCGACCGCTTGCCAGCCAGTACACAAACTTTTCAATGGAAGTGAAAGAAGTCTTCCACTCCGTGGAATCTCGTTTCGAGAATGTCTCTACGTCTATCTTTCACGGATCGATCTCTCGATATATTTCCAATGTAATTGTGCGTTTTAAAAGCAACGTTTTATGACAGAGTGTGATAACGTAGTTTTTTTTCTTTTTTCTAGTAATTATTGACAGTAACGTGAATTTCAGTGAGATGTCAATGCAGATTTTTCGACGATCAATAGGTGATGTAGATAACACTAATTCTGTTTCAAACAAAATTCCATCGAATTTAGATATATGTGTGTGTGTGTGTGTGTGTGTAAATTCGATAGAATTTTGTTTGGAATAGAATTAGTGTTTTATATATATATATATGATCTTATGATCCTGTAATTGTACCAATGACAATGAAAAATGATCGATAATTTCAACTGATTTAACTTTGTAAAAAAAGGATCCACTTGATCTCATATTATAACGTGAGAGACTTCTACTAAAATCAAAGATGATTCTACATCGTAGGATTTTCTCAAAAATTCAAACGTATATAAAAACACTAAAAATTTCTTCTCGCAATTGAATTTAGCATCATTTTAAAGATCGAAGTCTCTCCTTTTGCCATGGCTCCTTGAAATTTATTGTACGTTTTTTTTTTTCATCGTTTTATTGAACGTTAAATACTGATGTTCCAAATTCAATAAAATGGCGAAGAAGAATCAATACGGCGAATTTTATGGGCTCGTTGTAAAGAGGAGACATCAGTCTTCAAGATCATAGCGGATTTAATCGGGAACATACTATAAAATTTTTTAATGTTTAAATTCTTACAATTTTCACACTGGAATAATGTGAGATCATCTTCGAGAAGAGGAAACACGCGAGTGTCAAAGTAGAGGCTTCGCGCGTTAAAATGAGACCAAGCGGATCGTTGTGTGACCATTTTTCACGATTTTTTTTTTTTTTTTTGTATCAGTTTAAATCATCATGTTGCTTGTTGTATCGATGAATGAAAAGTAGAATTGATACCGTCTGAATTCCGAAAAGAAAAGAGAGAGAGAGAGAGAGAGAGAGAAAGAGAAAAGATAGAAAAGAGATGGAATCTTGGGCAAACTCTGGGGCTGGCCAGAGAGACTCACGGTCGCCATTTCTGGAGCGATAAAGTTTCCTGGAGGGGGGGGGGGGTTGACTCTTATCTTTCCTATTATCGATAGTTGGCGACGGACCAATATGACCACAACATGGTCGCCATGGTTACTTTGGATATAGTTAATTCAAGAACCAAGGCAGTTCCCTAATCCCATCATCCGTGCCATTATCGTGCTTTGCTATAAATAAGAACTAGCTACTTTCTCATCTCTCACCAAAACTTTCCAGCCTTCCTTTCATCAAACTTCCCGCTTCGCGATCATCGGAGAACAAGTCGTCCTCTCGATGCATACTCGATTAACTAAATTAACTATCCAGAAGTTTGACGTAACTTCGAAATAGCAGTAGATGGAAGGAAATTTCGCTAGATGAAATTTAAAAGATTTCTCAGATGATGCTCTTTAGATTTGAGGTTAACCTGACAACGAAGTTCCAAGACTTCTTGCAGTTTTATTTTTCTGACACAAGTTTCGGAAATACTCTATCTAGCGTCGATGAAGAAAATTTCAAGACTTCTTGTAGCTTCATTTCTCTGGTACAAGTTTTGGAAGTACTTGTCAATTAAAAGTGAACGAAAGAAATTTTAAAACTCCTTGCGGTTTTATTTCTTTAATATAAATTTTGGAAATACTCTAGCGTCGATTAAAAAAGAACAAACGAAGTTCCTAGACTTTTTGTAGTTTTATTTCTCCGACACAGGTATTCTAGCGTCGATTAGAACGAAGTTCTAAGACTTTCTGCAGCTTTATTTCTCTGACGCATTTTTTTTTTTTTTTTGGAAGTCTCTTGCAGTTTCATTTCTTTTTTTTGTCAAATTTTGGAGATACTCCAGTATCGATCAAAAGAGAACGAACAAAGTTCTCGTAGCTTCTTAGTAGTTTCATTTCTCTGACGCGAGCTTTGGAAGTGCTCTAGTCTCGATTAAAAGACTCTTTTAATCGCGGTGACTTGCCGAGAATCACTCAGCGATTATAAATGGTAACTAAGAAAATGTCGAACGAAACGAAGCAAGTAAGGTTCGTGCAATGTTCACGCGCCTGGCAGGCGATTCGTATTAGATCGATTGCCGGGACTGTCTGAGAGAGCGAGGGGATGCTCTCGCAGAAAATGAAAAGGCTGGAGGGCGATGATATCGCTGACGAGAGCCGCCGTATTGGCTGCCACCCAATCCAATTGGGTTGGCATACTCCCTCTAAACGAGTGATAACAGCGCGTGCCGCCATCTTGGCTATTATATAGCCCAGCAACCTTCGTTTCACCCTCCGCGAGGGGTTCACCGGGAAGATAAGAAAGGCTGCAGTGCCGTAATCAACCGGGCCCTGCAGCCCCCGACGTTCAGAATCTTCGGAACTCGCTCACAATCAGACGAGTGTGTTCATCTTCTAAGATGAGAAATCCTTAGCTGTTGAGGCTTTAGAAAATATTGAATCCATCTTAGAAAGAGAGTCATCTTAAAAAGAGATTTCTCTGGCGTATACATTCGAGTGTTCGTCGGTTGATAAATTTCGTCACTGCCGAAATTACCTCTACCTTGAACCCAGCAATTCGTTCGAATATGTGTCACGGTACATTCCAAGCGGGAAAGTTGAAACAGAGATTTCCTCTGGATCTCGAAAGGAGATACTTTGAGTACGCGTAGACGTTCTCAAAGAGTCTTGTGTGCAGTGCATGAATCTTTCAACAGGGTCTCCTTCAATTTTGAAACACTTTAAAGGTTCGTGCAATTCTGCGTTTCACGGTGAAATGTGGGAGGTGCAGATAAACGAAGACACATGGCAATTGCGGCTCGATAAAGCCCGATCCTAGTGGAATCGTGAATCACGAGGAACAGGGCGAACGAGGAGAGGGGGGGGGTAGATTTATCGTTTTCTACGTTTCCTTTCCTTTCCTTTCCTTTTCCACCGGACCGAACGCATGATATGCTCCGGCAATTGCTCTGTCATCCTCTCGCGAACGTGAAAAGTAATCTCGTCATTAGTCGAGCAACTTTGGCGCACGACGTTTTGTTCTTAACACTTTACCGACCGGTGGCCTATTAATCGGCTAACATATTTTAACACTTTACCGACCGGTAGCCTATTAATCGGCTAACTATTCACCGCTAATACACGGTCGATAAAGTGTTAACAGTTTTCTAAGAAAGTTCTTTCATTGTGGCTGTTGATTCTCTCCAGCTTCTCCTGTTTCCACTTTCAATGGTCTGTTCAATTCTGATAGATTCAATTAGTTAAACCTTTCAATCGAATGAAAATTTGCCTACGTATTTAACTAACTTTAACTGCTACACTATAATTTACTGTACAAACAGTATCACTAGTTGCTTATCCATAATCCGATATAATTTACCTACCTGCCTGTAATCCATCTACCTGTTACAATCGCATTACAAATAACCATATTTGTATTAATAACTATATTAGTACGGTACATCAGTCCCTCTTCCCAGAATCAAATTTCTTACCATTTACAAAGAAAACGTTCCATATCGTCCCAAAAACAATTTTCTATATATTACTTTTAGATCTAGAGATTTCCCTCTTTTCTCTCCCTTGATTGATTAGGCCTTTCATCTATAAGCACCCCCCCATTTCCTCAAAAAAGTTTTTTCTTTTTCTTAAATTTTCTCAAACCAGCTAAATAATCGAAAGACTCAAATTAACCTAATGACATTCGTAGGCTTACATTTTACAATTTCTTTCTTTCTTTTCTCTCTTTGTAAATTGAAACTCTATAATTTTGTTTCCGTGTACCCCCTCCTCTCGTAAATTCCCACCGTTTCTTAAAAAAGTTTGTTTTTTTTTTAATTTTCTCTGGGCTGGGTAAATAATTAAACGACTCAAATTAACCTAATAATCTAATAATAACATGGTAATAATGGCACGGGTAACCTCAACAATCGAACGATTCCAGTTAACCTATTGACATTATATTCTACAATTTAATTCAATTTTCTTATAACAGTAGCCTAACGTAAAGTCGCGCGATATGGGCGAGTCTAGTGACAAAGTCTTTCATAGTAAATCAAAACTCTATAACTTTGTTGTTTTGGCGTTTTTACTTTTACTCCTTTTGTCCGCCATTACCAATATTATTTTCGCGCGCCCCCTATCGGTACTTCTAGGAACACCACAGGTTGAGAACCGTTGATCTAAAGTCCGGAGGATCGTCAGGCAAGAATAATTCCGTCGTTGCGAAAGCTTCTAATCGAATTGCTGTTTTTTTTTTTTTTTTTTTTTCCCGGAGGATCGCGCACCACTTGTCAAAGAGTCGAAGCATTGTGTAACAGGGGGGCGGACAATGGTTCACATGGCCTTGACACAATATTTTGACATGCCACTCCTGCAAGGATAACGAGTATCCTCGCCCGTGGGTGGTGGGCCCATGGCTAATTCAGAAAATTCGAGAATCGTGACGGCGTGACTGTCTCGCATCGGCGAGGAACCCCCGCCTGGGACATCGTCTTCTCGCCGATCTTGCCACATTACTTTGCATCTCCCGGTGTGACTGTTGTGACTTCTCCAGACACTGTTTTGTCAACGAATGTTCTACCACTTCCACGATAATTCGATGCAGTGAATGCTTTTCACCAGTTTTCTTTCACGAAACTCTCCCGTCTTAGGACGAATCATCGCGGATCGTAGCACGTCGTAGCAGTTGGTGAAAATGTCTGAATTTCCTTATTGTCGTCTCCTATTGCTCTAGTCACTGTACGTAGATTAACTTTAGAATTAGTGAAAGTGAAACTCTTGCTGCAGTTTCTACACCTTTTAGCTCCTTCCAACCTTCTCACTAGAGAAAGAATTATTTTCGGAAGGAAAATCGCAAAGAGTTTCTGTAAAAATTATCCTTCAACTCTCGCGGACCAATCAATCAAATTTTTCCAATTTTTCAACACCCCGCCATCCCTTTCGTCACGGTCGAGTTCATAATTCTATCCGGAATTAAGTGGATCGCTATTTCTCGTTTGATTGAATTTTCTTATCGTAGTAAAAAAACGTCAACGTGCAAATTTAATGGAATTTCATGGTACGGAATACTAGAATAAATCATCGTAGTTGAATTTGAACGAATTGTATAACTGTGACGGAGATCTCGGTAGGTATCCGAAAATTATCAGAAATTTCTTGGTAAAAAGATTGAATTTAGACAGGAGAAAAAGAATCTAAAAAAATTTAACTATTTTAACTAAAAAATTTTTTTCATTTTACCTGAAAAAAAAGTCCCAAACTTCGCGAGACAGTCGATCGTCTGAAGTTACGATTATATAATCATTATAGTAATTATTAGTGAACAATCCGTAGATAATTATATTTTTCATTATTAGTAAAATTTTACGAATTTTACTGATTGCTGATGAAAGTTGTTGTTCAACAACATCAGCGAGCAATCATAACGCCAATAAAAATTCGGAAGCTCGTTAAGCAGGTGACAAGTCGCGGGACAAAAGATCGACGTAAGAGGGTTGTAAATGTTTTTTCAACTGGTCAATGACGCGTTTATGTTGTTCCAATAAAACTTTCTTGTTTCGGCTTTCAAGGTCAGCCGTTGTCGTCGTCGTCGTCGTCGCGGGGGTTAGCCCTCCATTTAGGCTAAGCATTTTCTCCCCGAGCTTCGAAAAAAGGAGAAAAGGAGAAAGAAGGGTGGACACTGAATCGAAAAAGTGGCGCGTGCCTCGCCACAGGGTGGCCGTTAAATATTTTGGAAATATTGTCCGAGTCGCCTAGATTCGGGAACACGAAAAGAAGATTTATGCTCTCGACACACCAACCTAGTTTCGCTATTTAACTTTTTCTTCGAAACGGAGATTGCTCCAAGGACGAGCCAACCCTCTTTCTCTTCTCGCAGCAACCGGCTACTTTCGAAAGGTTTGCTTTCACGGTTTTGGAACAGACGAGCGATCGACGCTCAAATCGTTGATCGTTCACCCCCGTCTCGCGATTTTCTTCAAGAATAATTCTGACGAGAAAGGTGGAAGCTGCAGGACGAAGAAAAAGGAAGATTTGTAGTCTGTTTGGAGGAAACTGAAGCGGAATTTAAGTTTCCGTGTAAGAAATTATATTCGTGATACGGTTTCCAAAACAGATAAGCGATCGACACTCAAATCGTTGATCGTTCACCCCCCTGTCTCGCGATTTTCTTCAAAAATAATTCTGACGAGAAAGGTGGAAGCTGGAGGACGAAGAAAAAGGAAGATTCAGTTTGAAGGAAACTGAAGCGGAATTTAAGTTTCCGTGTCAGAAATTATTCGTGACACGATTCCAAAATAGATGAGCGATCGTGACATTGAAATCGTTGATCATCCCTCGTCTCGTGATTTTCTTTAAGAATAATTCCGGCGAGAAAGGTGAAAACTCGAGGACGAAGAAAAGGACGATTTAATCTATTTGAAGGAAGCTGAAAAAGAGTCGAAGGCTTGTCAAAGTTTCCTTGTCTTCTTTCCCTTCGGTTAAATTCGTTCTCCCAACACGTGCCACGCAGGCTAGTCTGTGTCACTGTCACACAAATGTGCTTTAACTTCTCAATTTTATCAATGTATGATAAAAAAAAAATACTTCTCTCTTTTCGTGCACGTGTCATCACGGCGATCGTAATTTCAGCTCTTTATAATTTACGACTGGCTCAGGGTTTCAACTCTCAATTAACAATTATTACACATTCTTGCATCGCTTTATTTAAAAAGAAAAGGGTATCTTTAATTTTTGTTGTAAACGGCAATAACGAAATGAAGTGAATTATACTGGAAAAGGTTCTTCAAATACGGTTCCCAAAGAAGGGTGCAGTTCACGAGGCCGCCATTTTGACTCGCAGGCCTTAAGATGTATATACAAATTTCGAGGACATCATAAATCTGTCAGTTGCATTCTTCGGTTTTATTGCTCACTCGTTCATCATTGTCTTCGCTATTTCCGTTATACTCCGTGAAGAAACAAATTTTTTTTGCTAATTGACATTATCGATTCACATAACAATCATTCGAATAATAACGAGACATTCTTCGACAATGTCCATTCCTAATGTTTCTTATTATTTCTCGTTCTTAAAATTTATTACTCTTCATTGTTCGTTCGTTATATTTCGAAGGCTCGATATACAATCTTTGTATCTCTAATTTCATAATTTCTACGGCAATACGTTACAATACCAAGCTTGGTATATAACTGAAATGGTATTATTGAAAAATGTCAGCATGCAAGTTAATAGGATCTGGAATTGTATACCTTCTATTTACAAAACAATTTAACACTTTCGACGCGCTTCGTTACATTTCATTATTACAGACACAAGCTGTTCAATTTGGCTTTGAAAACGGTAGAACAATTCACGAAGACAATGAAACCTATCGCGCGAAACACAAAAACAACATTAACGCAAGAATATTCTATCCTTTTTACAATCGAGATTGTATGATTCGTCTACAAGTCATCTCTTGGTCGTAAAATTGAAAGTTGAAAACGATTACATTGACGTTACGATAGAATTGAAGTTCGCCAAAAAACAAAGTCTCTCCCATTTGTCGATCGTTTTCATCTTTTGCGAAGGAATTATTAAGGTTTCCACTTAAAGGGAACAGCCTGTATATGTAACAAGCTGTGTATATATAATACACGGTGAAGCAAATTTTTGAAAAAATTTTTTTATTGCCAATTGCAACCAAGTCGATTGACTTTTGTTTCAAAACATTCTTCTGTGAGATAATTGGAAATTTCAGCCTGTAAACATTATGAAATATTACTCCCTCTGTACGAAAATATGGTATACATTTTAATATTTTTTTTGTCCGAAAATGTGGTATATACATTTGCGAAAAAACATCAAATGAAACTAAAATTAAATATGAAGAAAATATTAAATTCATTTTATTATCACAATATAACTATAAATACAAATAATTTTAGTGTAATCGAAATTTAGTTAAAGTGAGATTTAGCCGCTGTTGAACGCTTCTTTTGAACATACATATATATACTTTTCAGCTAATCGATCCTCACGACGAAGTTTTACCTTATTTATATGAGGTGTTTTATAGGAATTTCCCCCTCCTGTCAACATAATCGATTCCGTACACGTTTGTAATGTTATAGAAAAACGTTATCAAGAGTATTTCTCTCTAATTTATTAAATGTATCTTGAACACATTCAATCAATTTATCAATTGTGTTTGGCGAAGCTTCATGTTGTAGTGATTGAATATAGTTAAAAAATCGAGAACGTTTAAATTAGGACTGTTTGGTGGTTGTGACTTAAATTGAACATTCCAACCATCAGTAGAACCTGCAGCAACAATATCTTTATCATTATCAGAGGAATGTGGCTTTGCATTATCTTGCTGCACGCTTGTTTGTTTTTATACTTTTGAGGAAATTTTGATTTAATTGCTGTAATTGGAGTAACATTTTCTACAATCATTTTCTTACAGTGTGCTGCTTTCGCTGTAACGCTGATTCCACATTTTTCGTTATTAGTGTTCCTTTAGCTCTATTCTTGGAATTTCTTTGAGCCGGTTCTTGATATACAATGGGCCATATTCCAATTTTACCGTAAAAAAAAAGTGCTTTGAAATGTGTTTCGTGCTACGATTTGGCATCTCTTCTTTGTAAATTCACGTTATTATTTGGGTTGAAATTTTCCATTTTGAAATTACAGCGGTGACTATTTTATTTCTCTTAAAAAAAACTAATTTTTGGTCTTCAAATTCCTTAACTCAAAACTTAACTCAAAAGCAACGGAACCTGTCAAATATATTATAGGTTATTTAGCTATCAATGTAAACAATACCGATATAATGAGTATTGCCAGTTGCTTTCGAAACTCTAGATAATCTAAGATTTTCTTTCAAATGTATACCATATTTTCGGACAGAGGGAGTATTCATTACTCTATAAAGTCTCATTCTCAATGAACAGCGATTATAACATAATTACTTATATCAAATAATTACTCGCTTCAAGTTTTTTTTCCTTCACCCCTACGTATTTGTAATTTGAAGTATCAACGTAATTATCTGCAAATTAGCGCGACACCATGCCTTTATTATTCGATTGAAAAACAGTAATAAGTAGATCACTCAGGACAATGCCGATTGAATATCTTTGTAATTTGCCTCTAATCATTCACCAGTGAGTAAGCAATTGTTATTTTCGTTATTTTCAAATGATATACGCTAATACAGGAATCCATCCTAGCCACAATTCATTTCTCCCCATCATAATGCTACACGATCGACTGGCCAAGCACGTGTCCGAACCGAATATGGCAAATTCCGTCAAGGTTAACTCGCTGAATACCGAAAGAGTGCTCCCACTCTCCTCCGGGTAACAGCTAAGGTAAGGACCAAGGGTGGACCCGAAAGGTTTGGTTTACGTGAGAGCTACTGTGTCTCCAGCTTTTCGATGATTTACTGAAGCTCGGGGCATAAAGCACGAGGCAGCCTCATAAAATAATAAACCATCTATTAGGGCCGTTTCCTGGTCGAGGTTACTGCAACTGTTACGGTTATACACACCGTGCCTTTTGCAATCATAAACACGACAGCTTCACGGTTTTCCTTCTTATTTATAACGGCCGGAACTAATTCGCCAGAACAGTGGAAAGCTTTGCGCAACGACTACCGGACTTCCTCGCCGAGGAAGATCTCTCCTCTCAATGCGTGATATTTCGCACTTTAAATCGGTGATCTTTCTCTTTCTTTCCTCCCTCAATGTAGTCGCTCAACTCTTTGCTTCATAACGTCCGATCGCATTCACGGCGGTGAATGGTAGGCTTCTCATCGGTAGGCGATGATCGATCGTTCTCGGCTGTTTGGAAAGCTCGGTTATTCGCAGAATCTTCAAAAAGAGAAATTCGGTGGCTGCGCGTGTATATAATCGGACCGATCGATTCAATTTCACGACCGCGAAATTATTGTTGTTACCCTCCGCCGGTAACAATGGGAACAACTTCGGTTGTTTAGTGCCTTCGAGTCTTTTTTGTAATTGTAAACGGGTAATTAAATTCACTCGTATATCAGAGTAAACTGAGTACTCTGGAATTTCCTTAGATTCTATCGAGAGCTCGGAACCTAGAGGAGTTATAAGATACAAATTCACATTATTCTGTGAATAAAGGAACCACAATTTTCTTTCAAATGGAAACCGCAATTCCTGCCACGAGCGTAATTTTAGCAATTAGTGTTACAACTCGAAGCATTAATGACAATAATCTGTCAACTACTTCTCCTCTATAATTAACTAATCTTCGAATGTGCTTCATCTGTATGAAAAAAAATCATAAACTTGCAAATAATACAAACTGATCAGTTCGAGTTCTTGTTTCACTTTTTTTTTTTTTTTTTTTTGAGCCAGATGTCAGATTTTGAATTTAATCTTCTCGTTGATAATCTCCGCCAATTATCGTACGAGGACATCAGGTGCCCTGATAGTTTGCCAACGACCTCGAGCTTCTGTGTTTTTAGAGGCGTGTAAAGAGGCAAAGTTACACAAAGTCGGAAATCTCATCAGGACGCACATAGGTTGATCGTAAAACGAGACGAAGGGCTTCTATCGCGTTCATCCCGTGCCAGGTAATAAAGGTTAGAGGGGAGAGAGAGAGAGAGAGAGAGAGAGCAACATCTCCGGGGCTATAGGTGAGTTAATTCCATCAAGGGAGACCTGATTCATTATCCAATATCGGGTCTCGTAAATCCTGGCTAGGCCAAATAAATTATCGCCCTTGGAAACCTCGTCGCGCTGACCTCCCTTGACTTTCGTGGACTTACACGACGGACGTACGTGGATATACTTTCAGAGTACACTCTGTCTCTGTGCGCAGTTCAAAAAGTTCTCTCTCTCTCTCTCTCTCTCTCTCTTTTATTCTTCGGTGATAAAAACGTTAGTACGAAATGTCACTCAAATGACGTTTGCTAGAACTAATAAAAAATAAAGCACAAAATTTCAGATTACGTTGAAGGAAAAAGAAAAAAAAAGAAAAGAGAAAGATGGAAAACTTTATAGTACAATGAATTACAAGAGCTTTTATTCATGTACTCTGTGAGACGTCATTTGCATCTGTAAAAATACAGTGTTTTACATCCGTAGATGTTATAAGTTGCTCATCGGTCGAAAATTGTTCAACTTTGTTAAGGAAAAAACACGAAGAGAGAGATTCTGCGATCTGAAGAATCGAACAAAATGGCGGAAACTCGGCAATTTGGTTCACCATGCCGAGTCATAATGACGGACCCCCGTTCGTCCTTGCGTTCCATTTGCGGCCAGAAATTACGAGGGTGCGTTGCTCCTTTGCGCGAGGCTCAAAAGTTGCGGGCTAAAGACACAATCGAGGTCGTAAATTTTTTTTTCTTTTCTTGAAAAAATCCCGCCTGCACGAGGAATTTACGCGTTTATGTGTCTCAGCTGTGCTCCGCAGCCTGGTCGCAGCCAGGCCTTTTTTATTCTCTGCCGTTTTAATCGATCTCCGTGAACGTATTTCGTTTTTTCGAATTTTTCAAAGCTTCCCGGAAAAAAGAGAGAAAAAAAAAGAAAAAAAAAGAAACGAAAACACCGAAAATTTTCAGAAAATATTATCACACTATGGAAATGATTGCTGAAAATATACGTATGATAAGTATAAAAGATTCAGTGAAAACTTGATGAAGGACAGGCCTGAAATTGCCACAATATTATCAGATCTTGTAACTTTTCAAAGGCAACAGGCTTCGATGGGAACGAAATTTTTCGTTAGTGAACGTGAATGTGAAAACTCCGTTTTTGGACAATAAATGGTCCCCGGTCGAAGAACGTTCGAAGATCATTTTTGGTTGGCGAAAGTCTCTCAAAGTAGTCGTGTCCCCAACTATACGACAATGGAGTTGCAGGAGGTAGGTTTTTGGTGGAAATTACCGCGTTTCGCAACCAATTAAAGAAGATCCTTGCCGAGTGATGACAGTTCATCTTCAGTAGTAAATCTTCGGATGGTTTTATTTTGGTTTATTATTTCCCTTCTTCTTCCTGGCTACTCTTTTGGCACTTCGACTTCCCTGATTACGTAAGAACTAGCAACGTGATATTGCGAAAATCACGGTTCATATTGCCCGTCTCGTTCTCGATTTTCCATCACAAATTCGTCGGAATTATTTTTCCTTTACTACTTTAACACTGCTTTAACACTAACACTAGACTTAATTACCAAAATGGTCCAAAAATGACCAATAATATATAATTTTTGTCGGATATTTTACAGACGCGGAACAGCATATTTTCAGAGATTTGAGTGATTTTTCGTGTATTATTAAAATGTGCACTCTTTTAGTGATATAAGGTTTTTTTATTTTTGTTACCTTAACATCTCTGATGGAAATTTTTCGGACGTTTTAATCGTTGGTAGCTCTGGTGTTAAAACGCGAAGCAATTTAGGAATCGAAAGGGAAAAAGTAGCGCGAGCAGCGAGATTTAAAAAAAAAAATCTAGACGAAGGCGTGAAAATCACTTTGACGCGACTAATGAAATCAATAAAGACTTTCGTTTCAGAAAATTAAATTAGACCTGAAGGCATAGTGTCACAGGCTGCTGCAAAATTATTCCTTCTAATTTGTGGTTTTTCGTGGACGTATTTCAGGTCGGTACGAGGTCGTTTTCTCACATAAGTAAATGTTTTTCGAGTAACGACCAGTTTCTGTTAAAGGGAAGTATAGATCAGGCTTGGACTAATTATATCCTCAACCGACGGAAGTCGACCGGCCATGGTCACTTTACCTGAAAAGAAAACCAAGCGAAAGCCGGGCTGCATAATAAAACGAAAATTATTTATAAGATCAAATTTTCAAAAGCGTCTGTTTATGTAAAAAATGATGCTCGTTTTTGTCTTTTAATAGACATTTAAGTGAAACTTTTGTTACCCAATTACATCGTTTGAATGTTCAAAACTTGTTCATTATCGTGAAAAGTGACCATCGTTTTAAGTGACGATCTACCAATCTAAAGTACCGATCGCAAATATAAATTTGAGAAAAAAAAAGTGTTACTATAGTGTACTGTATTATGCTATATTACTATATTACACTGCATTATACTATAGTATAGTGAAAAGAGGCCATTCATTTTCGTCTTCGTCAATGTAAAATGCCGAGAATGCAAATTTGAGAAGAAAATGTTACCACAGTATACTATGTATATCCCTGAATTTCTCCAACTTTTAACATCACCTGTCCAATTTTCAAAGTTTATCAATGAACGAAAGAACCGTCTAATGTGCATAATTTCAGGAACGTGTAATTCTAATTTCTAATTACAGAGAACAAGCGAGAGAATATACAATATTAAATATACCTGTATACGATATTAATTTTCTTCTCGTCCAAAACACATTGATCGTAGTTTCCCACAGTACATCAACAGTACATGAATTAGATTCCCGAATTAATTCCCACAGTCGGTAGCAGCGTCGATAATCGATCGAGACGAGAGTCGATCGAAACGTGGAGAGGAAACTTGAAAAGAGAGATCGGTCACGGTTGTTTCTATCGAGGATCAGCTCGAAGCTAATATCGCGCAGTTATTTATTGGCAGCCGCCACGCATTCGGATTCGATATGCCTGCCGTTTATGAGGGAAATATTATGCCACCGAGATAGATCGAAATGCCGATTAGAATCGATACATCCTTCGCGTGAAATTGATTCGAAGGATCAGATACCGGTCGCTTATTTGTCGCTTTCCGAGGATTCGATACAGATTCGAGGATTTTTGCATACAACAATGACGCGACGAGATCAGGATGTGGCCTCGAAATTTGCGAAAAATTCGATACGGAGGAAACGTGCGTTTTACGTTGCACGAATATTGTGCAAATTTGAATTCTATCGAAATGATAGACGACTGAAAAATTGAAGAAAACTCCCTGTGAAAATTAATTGGAAAGGCAACAGAAAATTCTACTGTTTTTATACGAATTGTTGAAAGTATTCAAAGATTCTAGAAAGTAGGTGTAACATTCAGTCTCTTCTAGTTTTCTAGAAATTTCTCTCCGTTATATATGTAATAAAGCATTTTTTTTTTTTTTTTTTTTAACCATAATGGTCGTGTTTCCGCCGTTCCTTTCTATTATGGCTCGTTAAAACATTTACTCGAAACGAGAATAGCAAAAACTACGCTGTTTTCGTAGGATGCTTTTTTACAAGGAGAAAGCTCGACACATCGTAAAAACCGGGCGAATATTTTCCCAACAGTGCCAGAACGGGTGAGAGTCGCTTCGTTCTTTAAAATTTTCGCATGATCCGCAGCGGTACCATTTTTTTTTCTGGGTCAACAAACTGACGGGGGCGGAGGTACAAAAACGGTACAAAAACCAGGGCAAAAACTTGCCAGGGTTAGAGCTTCCGTGGACTGGAAGAAAGAAAGAAGTTCACTGCGAGAAAAGGGTTAACTTTATCGAATGGACGTTAACAGGATACTTCATGGGCCTCGTAAAACGCCACGTTTTTTTCTTTCTTTCTTATAGAAAGAAAAAAAAAGAGAAAAAGAAAAAACCGACGGCACAGCCAAATTATTCGGTTTGTACCATTTACGGCTATAACCTTTATAGCTATAAATGGCTTCTGTTACCTAACAGACTTTTATGGAGGTATCGAGGTATCCCTCGGTTACACCATTCTGGCAATTTTGATACTTCTTTCTTTTTCTTTTCTCTTTTTCTTTTTACTCCCTTAAATAATGTACAGCACGAATTTTATTTTATTTATGTTTTATCTTGTAAAGTTGAATGGCTCTCAGGAGCCAAAGTGACATGTTCTATTTTTTTTTTTTTTTTTTTTTTTTTTGTTAATTTCTTAACACTTTGCTGTATCTAGTTTTCGCGCGTCTTACGTCCGCGAACCCGAGCAAATTAATTAGTCAATAAAATCAAAGTAAATCAAATACACATAAAATAACATAGTACCAACATGATAAAAATATTATCCAGATAAGACGTGAGATAATTTACGAATGATGCCTCGGACTGTAATCTCAGTCTCTCCCGACAGCAAAGTGTTAATCCGCTTCCGAATTCAGATGTTTCATCCTTCTGAATTCCAGAGAATTGAAACGTGAAACGATTTCGACGTGGAATCTCAAGAGAGAGAGATGAACTGTTGAGAGAGGAAAGTAACCTACTCGTAATGGTTCGATCACAGCAGGGAAATGTCTCCCTTTTTTCGTGCGGAACAGCGCAGGGTGCCCCGTAGAACGAAACGCCTCCACGCTTTCACGACTAATCGGTAGCTTCTTTCAGTAGTTTTGACTTTTCAATTGGCCACAGGCTCGCCTTCACCCAAATATTGTGCCTAATGCACTTTCGTTACAGCATCTTTCTTCTGTCAGTTTTCAGTTTTGGAAGAATTTCCCCAAAACTCTCCAGCCCGAAGTTGAACGAACGCTTTAACGTACAGAAGTTCTACGACTTCTGAATTTCATTTCCGTAAAGCAAATAACTGGAAGGAATGAAGGTTGGGGATTAGGTTGATCGTTTTTCGATCATACTGGCTACAAAAAGATTTTTCGTAGTTGAGAAAGAATCTTTTGAAAGATGAGACGTAATTTTATTTTAAGCCGTTCCTCTTGCATTCTTCGTCTTCGAACTTGTGTCGTCTCATGTTAATAAACTTGAATGAACCTCTGAATCGACGAGTGAAATTATGAGACATAATATTATTTAAGTCTCTTGCATATTCTTCATCTTCATCTTCCTCTTCTCTCATCTGACGTTCATGAGTTGGAGTTAACTGTTCTTCTAACTCCAGAAAACAGAAACTTGCTTCGATGATCGAAGGTCGAGGGATCTTAGATCTGACAGATATTCGACTCACTCATATTTCATTCAGTTTGCCATTATATCGTCGAACATTTTTCGGCGTGTCTCGCTGCCTCTAGGTCGCACGAAAAATTCGAAATTCGATTCGCAGGGTATACTAAGATTTTGATACTGAGTTCCCGTGATTTTTTCAGGTGCGCAACTCGTGTAGACACGTAGCTGCGGACATGCGACGTAGCTATGGGAAGTCTATGGAGACGTGACCAGAAGCTGTCAACATCACTCTCCGCCGACGAGACAAACTCGATCACGGTTTAAACACGTCTCAAAAATCCCGGTTTCCTTCGAAAGCGGCGACAAAAAAGATCCGAAGCGCTCGCTGCGGTCAGAACGAAACCCCCCCCCCCCCTTTACAAAATATCCGTAAAACTGGCAAAGATTTTAGATCTCAATGCAACGAAACCACCATGTAGTAGAGATCTGTTTCCTCGCTTGAAACGTTGCGTTTTACTTAAATCGGAACAACCGGAAAAGAATTCGGCGATGCGAGAATTTGATAACATTCTGGAAATCGGAAGATCGTAAAGTTGGAAAAATTTGGACAATTCGAATTCGAAGGTTAGGGGGAAGTTTGAAAATCAACAGTGACATTGGAAAATTGGTGATTTTTATTCCGAACGAGATCGTCAACACTGAAAAAGAATCGACTTGAGAATTTCAATCGAACCGCGAGAGATTCTAGAAATTACGAGATCACGATGCGATTACGCTGCAATTCTAACAAAGCGTCAAGATTCGTTTCTTTATACTTATATTTTACAATTCATATAAACAAAAAGAGAAAAGAAATGTAAATGCTGGGTACGGTACATATGTCTCCAATAAATAACGCGTTATCGTCTCCGAACAATTCGAGGCAATCGTATGCTTATTATCTTGACGCAGAAAGACTGTTCGCAATCTACCCCCTCGGACAATACTGCAAATAGATTGTTAAGAAACAGTCGTCTAAACGTCACCTAATGGCTCGTCAGATAAGATAATGCAATTTCACGATCGACCGTGATTCCTTGAAAAGATGGCCACCATCTAAGCCAGAGGGTGACGACCTACTGAACCGGAGGGTCCTTTGTCGTAATTTCCAAGGGACGAACTTGTATATTCGGGGATGATCCTTCCATCGAAGGTATAAATTGGATATTAATATTTAATGAACTCGCTGCGATCCTGAGAGAAGGAAGAAAATGATCGATCTTAAGGGTTGATTTTTATTCATCAACTTTTTTTTCTTTAAATATGTATATATATGTATTTTTTTGGGGGGGGGGGGAAATTGCTTGTGCAATTACGAAGAATTCAAATCAAGAATATTTTATTCGGATGAAATAATCTCGATTGTTTGATAAAATGCGTAGATTTTCGTAGTTCGAAAATACTTGGACTTGATTTTTAAAAACTCTGTCTTCCCTTAACACATATCCGTCCGGCATTATTTGCACCGCCATTGACCAAATGCCGACATTTTGTAGAAACGATATGCTCTATATAAAAGCAACCTAACTTTTAAAAAGTCATATATTTTTTTAGTGAAATTTTGGGAAATGAAATAAAATGAATTTGTATTTATATATACACACCTTTATTTTCGATTTTTTCCTTTCTGAAGTTAAATAAAAATTAAATCCACAAAAATGTTGAAATGAATTACTGAAAACATACTCGTTACTTTATTAGACAAAGTAAATTATTTTCGAAACTTTAATTTTATCAGTAATTAATAGTAATTAACACCCAATTGCTTAAACTTTGAATAAACTTCTTCTATACGCTGTACCGACTAATACGTTTTTAAATTAATTTTTTTTTTTTACGTTTGCACCCTTATACGACGCAACTAACGCTGAAATCAGTTTTTTCGTAGAATTGTCTCTGTTTGGTAAAAATTACGTTTTGATTTATTCGGATTTAATAAAACAACAATCAATTATTTACTAGCAATACAAATGACGAATCTTCGTCACTTGTATTGGCGATTGTCTATGAAATGACGAATTTTCGTCATGCGGACGGATATGTATTAAAAGCGAACCGAACGGAACGAAAAGCTGAAGGGGGAAAAAAAAAAAGAAAAAGAAAGAAAAGGAGAGAAGTTGGGCGAGAAAATTCAACGCGCTAATAGTTACCTCTGTGACTACTTGACCGTCGAAAAAAGCTAAACGCTTTACGGTAATAGGTTTACGGGTAGATAATATAACGCTTAAATATTTTATATTTTCTGAACGAAACCCTCGTACCTCGACTCCATTGATGAGTTCTTTCCTCAAATTTTTTCAATGATTTTTTTACGAGCCGCCGACAGAACTGCTCGTATTTATATTTTACGACGGCTGATAAGCGTGGTGATTTTTTTTTCTTTTCTCTTTTTTTTTTTACCCTCCATCCTCCGCAGCTCGAAAAATTTTATGATTTTACCAGTGACAGGTATCTCGCCTTCTCGTTGGGCAGAATTGCAGCTGCAATTTCTTTTTGCAAATTGACAACATTGTTTGTCAATAAAATTTCTCAGCACGTACTGTATAATAATAAAATGTTCTTACTATAATCCAATTAGAAATTATCTACTTGTTATTATCTACTTATCGTCCATTGTAAATCTTAAAAATTTTTACACGTTATTTAGAAAGTTGAAAAAAATATAAAGTCTCGTTTAGATTAAATATAAACCAAAAGTTTTTTACGTCGAGCTGCGTCGATTGGAAAAAAAAAAAAAAGAAACGTATTGAAAGAATGAATTTAACCTTGTGACCTCGGGCCAACGAATTCTAGCCAGGATTAATGAAATATATTCTGTCTCGATTTAAAATTTTAAAATGAAAACCTTAAAATCTTTTTATGGGGGCGATAAAGGACCTTGTAGAATTTTATATCATTATCATCGACACGACAAATGTTTAGTAACAATCTCTCACAAAATCGTACACAATTTCTTTATTTACAATTTATAGGGATCGCTGTATCATCGCTAATAAAATCTAGAATTTACCAACAATTGGCCAGAGAATGAATGACGCGTGCGATCGATCTTGTAAAAACTGATGGAATTGTGTTTGGTCTATTTGTGGACGCGTTTGTTCACCCCATCGTGCGTACAAACCGTGCCTCGACTTGAAGTAAGGGAGAATGAGTGAAGCATGGGTGGGTCGCACAGTTAAATCTCAATGGATTGTTAAACGGATGGCATTTATGCGGAATAATCTCGTTTTCCCTCAGCCGAATCGTTCGAAGAGTTAATTGTTCACGGCACGTTCCCTTCGAGAACGACGTAAACGATACCCTTCGGCTTGATTCACAGTAGTTCAAGCAATTTATATCTATTCGACAGGTCGTATAAACTTGCGTCTACATCCCTGCATCCCTCCGGAAGGCCACTGGCTTTTGTCCGTTTCTCTTCTAGGGATTGGCCCCGCCCTTAACTCTTTGTCACCGTGAATTCTTCGTCCCGTCGTTTGAAAATTTAATATTTATTTTCACGATGTATTAAGCGCAGATAGATTGTGTCTTGAAAGTGAAGGAAATGATTCCGATCGATAGAAAATAAAAGTTGTTTTACACACGAAGTTTTGTTCCTTTCAAAGATGTTGATCTTAAATGTCTCAACTTTGAGTTTGTTTCAACGTAGCGCGGGAAGATCATTTATTTATTTTCGTTATTTTGTAATTATAATTTTTCATAGCTTTCATTGTTTTCTTTTTACTTATTTATTTATTGATACGAACGATTATATTATACAATGTATAATAAACGCAATGATACAAGCAATTGTTTTCTCAGATTTTTTTTGTTAAATCGAGCAAATTCAGGTGATGTTTCATTATTTAGAATATAAATAAATCGTATTTCTTCTTCATTTTCTTCAATACTTTCGTCTAGCATTTATTGTGAAAAACATCTGACTGCAGTTTGCATGTTCGATGCAGTCGTAACTTTTCCAGATTCTGAAACAGTCTTTTCCGCATTTTTTCTTTTTTTTTTTTTTTTTTTTTTTAAGGAATTATTCTCCTTTATAAATCGTAGGGATTTTTTGTTAATTTGTAATAAAAAAATTATCGCACATTGTCCCAAATTAAAGTCGAATTTCAATGTTATTACGGGAGTAAGTTGACCTAAGGCGAATGTTCAATTTAAATATATAGTATACAAATGTAACAGTATTACATGTATAAATAATTAACGTGAAATAAAAACGAGTGTGTGGATTATATCCGTCAATATCAAAACGTGTAACGCGAATGGAAGAAATTATTTTCAAAATTATTGGAAGTTTTTGATTTACGATTTAAGTACGTTCTCGTGGCAATTGTCGATGAGAAAATTATGATGAAACGATTCACTTCAGTTTTGCTTTGAAACATTGGCCGATATCTTCCGGTGATCGAACTATCTCAGACTTACCCTAAATAATTAAGTCTAGCACGGTGCAAGATGTGTACTTAGCCGACAAATATACATTTTAATGCATCGAAATTCACGTAGAATCGTTTCTTTCGCGGTACCGAATCATTCAGAGCTGTAGAGCATCGTGAAGTATGATATGGGAACAATTAATTTATTCTCTCGTTTATTATTTCGTCCCCTCTCTTCACACACTCAACCAAATAATAAGCCCATCGACTGTAACATACGTACTGAATTCTTATTTTTTTGATCCGATTCGCCTCGAGATCTGCTGCAAGATTCGATTCTTCACTTACAAAATTCTTTGATAGAGATTTAACAGAAATAATAGCAACGAATAAAACGATGGATCTCTCTGATTGATTCTCTTTCTAAGAAGAGCAATTGGGTATTGAAAGCTCATTTAGATTCTATGCTACATGCATACTTACATGCGCAATATCATTCGTCTATCAATAAACGAACGAATGCAAAGCTTCTCGTCTTGCATCGTTGTTTGGTAACTCTGTCGAAAATGAAAAATCGTTGAAAACTGGAAGTATCATGTAAATAAGAGAATATAATCACTTTGTTAAATTACAAGCTATTTCTAATTAAAGGGAGGAATGTCATCAAACGAAAAGTCAAAATTATTTCTGTTTACATACACACAATATATCTATGTACATATGAAATATATATATTTATATATATATAAATATATTTACAGTTATGTATTTATATATATATGTAAATGTTTATATTTTATATGTACATATATGTATGTATAATTATTTATTGCATATAGCAGCTCTATTGTTGACGTATATACATATATTTAATATATAATTCTATATTGCGGAATTCGCTTATTTAATAACTTATTGGACTACGATGATGCTAACTAACGAAGATAGATATCTACAAAAGTTAATAGATATTAATTATAAATAAATTATTTAAAACTCTAAAATTTGTACAAGTTGCTAGTCGCTAAGTCGTAAAATTACACGGCATATATTACAGATTATTATTATTATGCAAAAGTTACGTAATTAATACAATCGGTGCAATCTTTTAAACAGGTACAAGATTCGACTTAATCGACGCTTAATAAGTTTACTATTACATTCCATCTATCCCGTTCGTTGATAGTCGCCAGTAGTTTCGGAGCTTCGTAAGAAATAAAAGTATAGGAAAAGAAAAAACAAATAACGGTTTAAAATCTGCCGCAGCCTGATATATAAATCTAACACTAGAACTAAGTAACAATGAACTGATAAAAATGAATAAACAAATGTACATACTTTTGAATTGTATTAAATGTATTCGTTTTGGTATGACTCGTCCGCAGTTCGATGGGTATTGTATTATTATATGATAATAGCGAGTCCCATCGAATGCATCCCTCCCAGATAACTCGATTGTTAATCCTTGACGTCGATCGATCGTCATCAATTTCCAAATCGAGATCTCTTCGTTGTGTTCCCTTCTTTTTTTTTTTTCCTTTTTTCTTCTTTTTTTATTTTTTTTTTTATTTTTCTCTTTTTTTCTTTTCTTTCCTCTCTTTCTCTCCTTTACGCCCTTTCCGATATATCGTTCTTATACGGTTGGAACAATTTCGGCGCCTCCTTCGTCGACGTGCTGACGTACGAATTCTTGGCGTCGAACGTGCCTATGCTATGGATGTTGCCAGGGAGGCCAGCGATGCTGATACCGGCGGGTAGTTTGATCGGTTGCGCGGTGTTGTTGGCATGGGCGGTGTTGTTGGGTGTCGGGCTCTTCTCCCGTATCTCGTGTATCCGTTGGTGTTGCTGACAGGTGTGGTGGTGATGCTGATGCGGTTGCGTGCCGACGCAGTCGCAATCGCTCGAGGCGTCCGACTGAGCCGGGCTCAGCTCCGGGATCATCGCTGGTCGGTAGGAAGCCGGCGCGTTCGTGGGTGGGCTGTTCACCTGTGTTGTTGGGAAGGCGGCGTTCGCGACCGTAGAAACGCCCAGGCTCGACAGATGCAGGGGTTGCAACGTGGGGTGAGGCTGCAGGATATGGGGATGATGCGCCGGATACGCGGCCGCTGTGCGCGGATGCGGCCGATGAAGCGACGACGCGGTGGTGTTGGTCGTCGGGGTAGCTCCCGAATATGGCGTGTACCTGACCGCGTAGTACGCGGCAGCTGCGGCCGCTGGGTAACTGGGCGCCAGATGAGCCGGCGGCAGACCCGGTGCCCCAGGGTGGTAAGGCGGTGGCGGCAGACTCGCCGTCGCTGCAGCCAGAAGGGTAGCCGCCAGCGTCGGGTCCGTGTACATCGCGTACGGCCACGCCATCGCCATCCTCTGCCGTTTGTCCTTCATGCGACGATTCTGGAACCAGACCTGCAATTACACGTGATCCGAACGTTAAATGGATCTCAACGGTGTTAGACGGATTTTGTCGCTGAATTTAACTAACCCTTTTGAACCCCGAACTCCTTTGAACACTGAACTCTTGTCACGTTATCACTTATGTCACGCTCGATATGTTTATGTAACATGTTGTTTGTTACGCCAAGAAACAAAAAAGAAAGATATGTAGTTTTTCGGGAGCAAAAGGATTAGAGACGGAAGATCGATCGAGTTGAATCTTTCAGGGGGACGAAGATGTTTCGCAAGCTTTTTCGTAGCACCGGCGGAGATGTTAGAGTAAAGAGAAATGGAGAACTTCGTGATACACACAACCAAGTACACAAGCTTGAAAAAAATACACGTACTCTGTTTCAACGGAAATTACAAATTTCGACGATTTCGATGCTTTCGTTGGAAGGAATGCGAATATCTGATCGGTTCCTTGGGATACAGACGCTCGATACAATTTATTATCGACTGAGAAACGCCGCGTAAACGAACAAGCCATCGTGTAGCGGAGCGTATCGACGAGTGATAGGAGGTGAACTATCAAATCACCGTTGTCCTTCTGTCGTCTCTTCAACTCTCAACACGCGGATGCTGACCGCGGTGCCTAACGTTTCTACCATTTAACACCTTGATCATTTCCATCGGTAGATGGTTTTATAGCCATTGTGCGGCCGAGGTAGCGCGAGATGAGAAATTAAGGGATCCATTAAAGTCGAAAGGTAACACGGGGAAAACCGCTAATTAAAGTGTTTAACACCTCGAACCGGATCGACCGGTCGTGGTCGTGGTCGAAAGAAATTAAGAAGTCACGGGAAAAGGATCAAGGGGGATCCAAAGCAGCGAGCCAAAAGACCAAGAGGCTTTTGTTTGCCCTTCGTGATTGACTGTTTGCTCGGACGTCGAGGCGAAAAGGCAGGCGAAGAATAGCTAGAGAGAAGAAGGGAAAAAGAATCCGAGAGGGGGGCGAGTCTCCTTCTCTCTTCGAGTTATAATCGCCGATCAAACATGGCGGTGTGTGTCTGTAAAAACGAGCGACGCGACGCGACGCGACGCGACGGGACGCACTCTGTGTGATTCATGTGTGAAAAACTCCTAATTGCCTCGATTAAGCGTTCTTCGTATTCGGTTCTCCTTGATGTATGCGATATTTTCTGCCTCTCTTCGTCGAAAGAAAGATCTAGATTTCTTCGATCGAGATTTCTTCGAGCGAACGAACGTTCGAAAAAAATTGCGTAAGATACTCAAGGCTTCCCCCTCTCCCTCCCCCCTTTCCTTTCCTTGTGTCTTGGTCGCTTCGTCGATTACCGGCATTTATTAAACACAGAGAGGTGTTAATAAAGCGTTTTTCTGCGTGCGCGGCCGAAAGGTGAGCTCATTGTTTACTGAACTTTATCGCGATAGGTTTACTTATCCTCGATAAATATTCCGTCGTAGCAGCGCGAGGTGAGCGACGGGGACGATTTGTCTAATTAGTCGGTCCGATAATTAAAAGCCTCTAACTACCTTGATCGTCGATTCCGGCAGGTGTAATTGTGCAGCTAATTCGCATCTCCTAGGCCTGCTCACGTAGTTCTCTCTGTGAAACTCTTTTTCCAAACGCGACAACTGTTCCCTGGTAAACGCCGTCCTGTACCTTCTTATGTTTGGATCCATCGAGGATAGTGGCTGTTGTTGTTGTGACGGCGACGTGCCTGTGAATCAGTAACAATTCGAAAACCTAACGTTAAGTGAATCGGAACATTTCGATAAAAATTTCCACTAAGTCTCGGAAGAAAATCTTTTGGTCAATCGCGATAGATTTACGTAGATTTACTTTCATCGTGGCTCGATGACTCGTCCGATGACTCGCTCGATGACATTCTGGATGATGCTATATCTGTGACAACTGTTGGATCTGTGACAACTGTCTGGATGATACACACAACTGTTGAAAGTTGCGAAGCGAAAGAAAAAGTCAGTTGAAGGAGGTGATGAGGTTGAAGTAGAAAAACGCGCGGCGTTGGCCCCGACAAGCAAAAGACCAGCTCTCGAGAGTCGGACCGAAAAGAGAGGAGCCAAGTATTGGAGCGAAAAATTTTGCAGATTTTCCTCAAGACTAGACGAGATTCGTGCAGTCGATTGTGCCGACAATCGGACACGCTGCGATTCGTTACGATGAGAAATAGTACAGGCACACAGGGTAAGCGGTTCGTTCCCGATGCGGTTACACGTTGTCACTGGCGAGGAACAGCAGGTGATCGCGTTTAAAGTCATGTAAACAAGGAGAGAGAAAGGACAGAGAGAGGGAGAGAAGAGATCTTGGAGGGTAGTTAGGCTGCTTTTCATCGTGCCGGCGTTCTTTTATCGCGATTCTCTTCGGTTTGCCGACAGTTTCACCCGAGACAATTTTCGGATTCTCTCTCTTGGAGAATAGCGAGAAAAAGAAAAAAAAATTACACTTTCCTTACAAACCGCTAGTTACGAACTACTCGTTCACCCTCTTACAATCAGTTATTGTCATTACGTCGGCTGTTGCCTCAAGCTATCAAAAGTCACACGATCATCGGTAAAAATTTTACGACCAATCCACGGAAATAGACTAATCTGCAAATATGGCGATAATACGAATAGACGTCGCATTATATCGTAATGAATCACTGTAGGATAATTAAAGATTCACCATCGATCATCGTCGCATTAACAAATAACACCCTAATAAGCGCCTTAACAATCAGTCGGTCCGATCAAAGAGTGAATTTGTTTGAATTTATACCTGTCGTGTAATTCTTAACTCGACCATTATTAACTTCAAAACTTTAACGTTAAACTTCAACTTCCCACAAGGCGAAGTTGTAAATCCAATTGTACTCCAGAGAATAGGAAGGAATTTGTATGTCAATGGCAACCGGTATCGTTCCGTCGGTAAATGTCCTGTTCCCGTACGTCTCATTTAATTTCAAGTTTCCTACATTTATTCACATCTACGTGCTAGATACAATTTAATCCTTCGGCAAGTTCCTCGAAACTGACACCTTTTTTCTTTTTTTTTTTTTTTCTAGGTTTTTGCTTGGGAATTGGACTTTGGCAATCGACACTGGAACAACATTGATCGATCCAACACTTGATCCGCAAGGAATTTTTGGAAAGTTAACTGGACGTTCAGGAGGAGGAGGAAGGAAGATCAAGAGCTATCCTATGGCATAGGAATTTCTTTTCGTGCAAAGATTCACCTTTTTCCGGCGTTTTTGGTATATTCCCCGGCGGCGGACTGTGCGGAGGGCTGAGCTGGTACTGCGGAGGTATAAGGTCCACCACTATAGTTTCTTCCTCCCTCTGATCCTTTTGCTGATCGTCGAAATTTCTCTGGTATCCCTGCATTCTCTTTCTTTTTCGTTCCTCTTTCTTTCTTTAGCTCTCGACACTAACGACAGAGTGTAAATAAATTCATCCGTCTCTCAAAGTGTCCACTGTCTGCACTTTTTTTTTTTTTTTTTTTTTTTTAAATACTCTCTCTCTCGATGCTCGCGGATTTCACTTTTTCAAACTGTTTCATCGATGAAAAAAAACGACATTGTCGTGTTTAATAAAAATCGTTCGCCGTATTTCGTTCGTTTGCGAACAAAATCACTGCTGTACTCGCAGACGAGGAAAAAAAAAACTATTCGCCAATACGGTACGAGTGAAGACGCCAAAGCGTAACTGGAGGGACTAGTTGGTGAAACAGGAATTTATATGACCTTGCCAATCCACCGAGGAGCCATCGTTTTGTCGCGGTTCGGGATTGGTCAGCTACCAGTGTATCGCTATCCAATGGGATGATAGCACCAGCGGTTCTGCCTATTTTCTCCCCTTTGACCCTACTACTTCTCCCTCTTTCGAAGATGCATCTCTCTTCCCCTCTCCCTCTCTCTTTCTCTCTCTCGCTCCCTCTCGCGAGATAAGGCAACAACATTGGTTTCATGCATGCGAGGGCTCGCGGAAATTATCTGTCGTTATTTCCTCAGGCAAATTCGGTCGAATTCGCCCTCTGTGAACTTCCGGGCGCTGATCAACTTCAATTTTCCACAAGCAACACCCTTCTCCTTTTTTCTTCTTTTTGCTTCACCGTTGATATCGCGCTGCCGCGGAGAAAATCTTCGAAAAACCTCGAGCAAACCTGTCCAACCATTGATCCAGTGTTACGGCTAAGGGGTTCATCAACACGTTGTTGACGAGTTAACTCGCGTTTGCACTTGCATCAGCTACTTTAATTTTTGACGTAATTTCAGGCTGTAGTGTGAAATGTTTCTTCGCCGTGTTCAACCTGTGTTCACTTTATTATAAAAAAAAAAAAAAAAAAAAAAAAAGAAAATTACTTTTACCGACGTTTAGTTTAGGTTTTCACATCGCAGTGATTGCAAAAATTTCAATCGTGACGCTGAAGAACTTGAACAATGAATTATATTTGCAGACGTTTTATCTGATTGTCCGATTTTGTAATATATTATAGCGATGTGGTGGAGACTGACAGTTTATCGGATGTTAGAACTGCGAAACGTCAACATTGCAAAACCTGTTGTGTACCATTACACAATTATAGGTGATTGCTATACAGTTTCATCACGCAGAAAAAGTAATTACATATATTATAATATATATATGCATGTATTATATTACATGTATTATGTATAAAATGACATAATATAAGAGATGTGCAAAATTTTTATTGAAATTCATTCTGTACAAATATGTTGAAGTTATTTTTATTGCTTCACTTTCATACTCAATTACGAAGTAATAGTCGATGACACGAGATAGCTTCTGCATAAGATTGCCGGTCAACACATCCGACGATCATTCGGATTCGCGCCATCAGTCGAGAGGGAAGTTTATACGAGGCGATATTGTTCCACGCTATTGGTTGTGAGCGGACTGAAGAATATCTGGAATTAAAGGTTTGTTACTTAAATACGTACACACACGCGCGCGCGCGCGTATATATGTAAAAATATGTATACATTACATATACATATGTAAACACTCGTAGACTAAGATTTCCCTCGCGTTTTATTATCGTTAACAAGCGTGCATCAATCTGTGAGACACATATTCAGAATCACAGAGTGTTTTTATTCAAATAAAATACCAACAGCGTTACAAAATTCCAGCATTTTTTTCTTTTTTTTTTTTGCAGCTGAATCTACGGACATTGTGGAAAACATGGTCGAAGGTGGGAAATTTCCTCCCCATTTGGGAAGACCCAAGGTACTATAATGTCATAAAAAAGTAAAGAACTCTGGTTTCTTGCCATTATTGTAGCGGTTGTTCTCGTAAAAACTCTTTGCTCCGTTTCAAACGACCGCGCGATTGTAAAAACCGTATCACTTCCTTCTGCCATCTTTCCTCCTCCTTGTCACTCCTCCGAGGGACGTGGAAACAACGTTCATTTCGTCGAAATTCGCCGAGACGCCTTCCTGAAAATAATCATAGTATATCAGAAATATAAAAAATAGCAAGGAAAACTCGTTACCAACAACAAGCGATCACTTCTCTTGCCAAGTGATACTTTATCTACAAGTTCTTCGTATGATCGAACGATCTCGCGTGTAAAAAGTAATGAATATTGTAGTAGCTAATAGATTTGCATATATGTGCGTTAGAATTTTTTTTCCTTTTTTTTTTTCAAAATTTTACGTAATTGCAAATATCTACGACTAAGTACCTTGACCTTCGATTTATCGTCAGTTAGCTAATAATAAAAAGAGGAAACATCTCTCGAAATCTTCATTCTCGAAGTTTTTCGAGAATTTCCTCGAAATTCAGGTACGCTGCTGACCATTGTAGGGATATATTCACTTCCGGGCATTATCTCCAGAACAAATTGAACTTCACCGGCCATTCTTTCCGTTGTTTGACGAATTATTTTATTTCGCACAACATCTAACAGTATGTCAATAAATCACGGCTGGAAATTTCGAAGATTCTCCAGGTATGGAGAATGGCAATATCTGGGCAAACAGCAGGCACACACCATGTTGGAAATTGTATCAGAGATTGCTAATAATTTTTGCACGACCGGGATCGTTCGACGTTTACGACGACACCGACAATCTCTACTTCTTGTTCATTTTTTAATCAGTCCGTTTCGCCGACTCGAACGAACTCCGAGGCACGCTTTGATTCGACTTTAATTCGCCTCCGATTGCAAGCGAACAAAAAAAAAAAAAAAAGAAAGAAAAAGAGGAAAAGAGAAAGCAAAATAACGTCGCGTGCCGCGGATTAAAATTTTTTCGAACCTTCATTGGCCGATTTACAGCCATTGAAAACTAATAAAAAAAAAAAAATCTGATAACCAAATTTAATTTTTAGAAAATGACCGGAATGTCAGAATTATTACAGCAAAGATGCTACGATTTTTCATTACACCGGGGTAATGGAAATAAAAGACTTGGACCCTCGTCTAGAGACTAATTTTACTTCGTAATCATTAAACGCTTTACGTTAGATCATGTCCTTTATTTTATCTACATGTCGTTCGATGTCAGAACGATGCACTGTATTTAACACCTCTCGCGGTACATAAGGTATGCAAAGAACTTTTCTCGGTAAGAAATAAGCTAAGAGAAAAACAGAAAGTGAGAAATTGTATAATCGGATAATATAAGAATTTACAGAAAGTCAGATTAGCGAAAGAAATAACGATGAATGTACGATTTTAAAGTAAATTTTGAAAAGGGATCATTTGACCCCGCTTGGTCAAATGGCTAATAGTGTTAAGACACGGTATTCTGCGACAAGTATAATCTCTCTCGAAATATTCCTTAATTGTCTACTCGTCAGTTCTGTCACGAAGCTATTTTGATACAAATTGAATGATCGTGATTTAATACTCCGCCGATGGCGGAACAATTGGCAAGCAAACGTCCCAGAGGGAGGATTCGTAAGGCTGAAGGATGAACCGTAAAGCAACTAAGCAAATTGTGTCACTATGCTTAGGGTGAGCTTCATTTCTCGAAGAAATTTCTTTCGCAAAAATTACGCAACGGTGCAGTTCAGTGTCGTAATTCATGTTTTATGCGGGCAAAATTTATCGTTCATCTTCTTTTGGCAGAACCTTTGGTAGGGAAAACAGTGTCAGATCTTTTTTTCCTGCCGTTGAAAACACGAACGTTATTCCTCGTGCATATTTTACAGCCGGCGAGACTCTTGACTTTCTCGTTGAAATACAGCCTGGCTGTTAAATCTGGAGCATTTTTTTTTTTTTTTTTTGTTTTGTCCCGTTTCGTTTCGTTGGGCTTTTCTGGGGCTGCTGCTGCGTCCGGCCCTCGTTGGCCGAATTTAAGACACAGTGACGCAACGCCCATTATGCGACCGTAGAGTTTCCCAAAGGAAAACAGTCCGAGTCCAGAAAAAAATCGCGAACTGGTCCTTATGGTTGCCCGTTTCACTGTATATTTCGGACGAAAATGAACTTTCGACGAAACTGTCCACCTGTTAGGATTAACAAGTCGGCCTGGGATTCTCTTCTGTTGAATCGTAATGGACCAATTCTCTAATTCCTGACTGATATGACAAACAAAGTTCGTAGATGTACCAGATGATTCATCTCGAAATGAAAACAAAAAAAAGAAAAAGAAACAAAGATTCAGCAAGCGGTGCAATTATAAATAATTGCAAACTTTACTAATTCTGGAAAATTGGATCTTATTGACAAAGGATGATTAATGGACTACGAATGATTAAGACAAATGACACGCTAAACGAATACTCTTGAATAGAACCTGTGATTTTCGTGCTATGAGATATTCTTAGGACAATAGGATTAAGGTTCGATAGTACCCAGTGGAGCTATTAATTGAACAAATTCAAAACAATTTCCCCTAAAAAGGCATCAAACACCTTAATCCCATTAAGGTGTGTAACGCGATTTGCAGAGCAAATCAGCTGCTTGTTCCTCTCTTTGCGAAAACTGTTTACAGAGGATTAATTCGAAAACTTTAAAACTAAAACTGACCTGATGAACAGCGAGTGTGTGAGTATTTTTCTCCGACGAGAACTCAAAATTGCAAAGGTATCGAAGGTTGCTTCACACGGTAAATTCTTTCTCGATTCTCTCCGAATGTGATTTTTTCCCTCCCTCCGCTCACTGGAAAAAACTGTAACTGTGATCTTCCGATTCCCGAAGATGGAAGATTTCTTTCCAGTCAGGGGGAAAGCTGCGCGAGCTTGAAATTACTTCCGAAAAGAAAATAAAGCTGTAAAATTAAGTTTGGATTTAAAGTTACAAGATATTATAATTTCTGGAGAATCGGTGAATATTAACGCTGCGGCGTTTGACGACGAATTGAACGAGGTGTCGCGATTCACAGAAATTGCGATGCAGATCTCGGTTGTTTTTGCGAAACTGTTCCGTTTAGTTCGCGCGCGAGGTGAAAACGCGGATCGATTTGGAAAATTTGTGAACCCGGTCGGTACGGATCGTGGTGGTAATACTGCGCTGGTAGTAGTAGTCCAGTGCGATTTTGTGCCAGGCAGTTCATAGACAAGCCTCTTTTATAAATGTCATCGTCGTTCGAAACGCGCCTTTCGACGGAGAAGATTAACAGAGCGCAGCGCGTGAGATGTTGGAACTATTTCCATGCTTTCTATTAGAGACGTCACTCACTATATTTTCCATTTTTAATTTTTGAAATAAATACGCGTATCCTCAAAAAAAAGTATAAATAGTCTCATTTTCTCAAAAAATGATTGTGTTTTCCAACATATATATAGACTGACTGTTATTTCACTCGCCGATATTTTCTATTTTTTATTTTTGAAATAAATCGCGAATCACCAAAAAACATAAACAGTTTCATTTTCTCAAAGAATGATTATATTCCCTCCCCCCCAACACACACACACACATATATAAATATATATATATTTATATATTTATATATATCATATATATCATATATATTTATATATTTATATATATCATATATATACATGTATATTTATATATTTATATATCATATATATACATGTATATTTATATATTTATATATATCATATATATATACATGTATATTTATATATATATAAACTGACTGTTATTTCACTTGCCGATATTTTTAATTTTTGAAATAAATACGCGAAAAAACATAAACAGTCTCATTTTCTCAAAAAAGATTATATTTTCCCATATATACTATTTAGTAAAGAGAAATGAAAATGTTATTCGCAGGATCGAGCTATGGTCACAGCGAGTTATTTAAACGTTTCATTCACGCGAATAGCGTCTTCCTGTCGCAATGCACGAATTATAACAATATCGAATAATTATAACGTGCAATAATAATATCGTGCGTTGTTTCACGAGAAAGTATTTTACATTTATACTAAAACTACTTCTGGCAAAAAGTTTTCGATCAAACGCGTACAGTTAAACGTGTTTGAAAAAGCATCCTTCAGGTGTGAAATATCGTTCCATTTGCTTGAAATGTAAAATATAGAATCGGTAATCTCTTTGCGAAAGAGAAAGAGGGAGATAGAACTCAACGTTTTTAAAAATAATTCCGAACGCTTACTTACGATCGAGAGAACTTTTCATAGAGTTTATAGAGTTTATAGAGAGGGTTATAGCGATCAGGATAGATGGTCGAACGAGTTGGGATAACATTATTCGGTAGAAAGTAAAACACGTAAAACGAGCTCATCGGACCAGTCGATGGTCGGTCCGTCTCTCTCTCTTTCTCTCTCTCTCTCTCTCTCTCGTGGATGTAATTCGCACGCACGCGAGAGGCTTGACCAAGGGAGTTTATAGATTTCGCGTAAACCAACGTTACACCGCACACGCGAGTAAATTAGGCGTTTAATCAAACCGTTTAATCAGCCGCATGATTGCGACCGCATCTGCACCGGCTGTTCGCGCCAATTATCTCCTCCGGGTTCGCAAATCTACAGTCACTTCCAAAAAGGATTTCGAACATTCGTCGGCTCGACAACTCTCTGTCACTTTTACAGGCCACGGTCCAAAAATTTTCCAAGCGGCGCCAATTTCAAACGCTCCTGTTTCCAGGCGAAAATTATTTTTTTTCCTTTTCTATAAGTCTAATTATTCTTTCTTTCCAATTATCATTTTTTTTAATAATATGTAATTTTTAATAATATGTAATAATCTATCTCTCAAGGCAGAGTGATCTTTCTTTCTTTTTTTTAATAAGGTATTCTTTCTCTAATTAGTCTTCCTTTGTGATCATTTTTTTTCAATAATATGTAATTATCAGTCTCGAGGTTTTTTTGTTGTATATTTGAAATATTCTAAGGTAGATTTGACGTGCACAAGGAGTGAGATGAGAAAAGAATCCAAAAGTGTTTGAACAGGCCATTGTCAAAAATCAGGCTCAAGGTTCTTCAAGATTAGAAACAGGATAATATTAACAGCATCAATAATAGAACACTATGTACAGTTTGCACTATGCCACTTTGTACAGAATGTCCTTATTTGTAAATATTTGTTTAGTGTTTCGGTTATAAATATTTTAAATTGGAAAATTAACAAAGGAATGTACCTAGATCATTAGTCAAAACGCTTATTATTCTTCTATAGGGTGCAATATTATTAACTAAAATAGACAACATAGATTTCCTCTATTTATGATTTTTTGTCCAGTTGTTCGAATTGACTGTAAAAGAATTTCAAGTTTATTGTTTTTATTCTTCTACTTTCGATTCCTTCGGTTTTGATTGTAACTTGTAATAGTGAAATCGTATTGTCCAATAAATTAAACTAGCGAAATTGTTTTAGTACAATGTTTAGTTCAACAAAATAATAGAATATTCATATTGTAGTATCTACAAAGTTATTAACAAAGTTAATAAGAAAACCTAAATTAAAATGTGTCATTTTAATATAGGTAACGTAAATTAGTAATATATCATCCCTAATTCTTCTTAAATCCTCTCCCATAAAATTTCACGTACTTATGGCATATTTGACTTTCTCCGTAAGTCAAATCCTAGATGTTTTCGTTTTACAACCCTCTATAATCTTCTAGAACACTTCATTCACATTCTACAATGTCAGTTTTTTTTTTAAATAATTTGTTACTAATATTTCGTTGTAATTTAATTCCGTATATAATTTTGCAATTTAATTTACGTAATTCGAGTTCACCTATACGAGCAGTTAACATTTTAGCTGACAATTCTCTGAGTCCTGGCTGAGTTCTGATTTCCAATTATCGTAATTTTCAATCGATAAGTTTATCTTTTTTTTTTTTTATGCAAACGGAGAAAATTTCTTTACAAAGAATTTTAATCGGCAAGTCTGTCTATCTTTTTCGTTGAAAAAAGAAATTCGTAAAAATTCCAAAACTTCCAAGCGGGGGCGTGTCTGTCACTCGGTCAGTGAACAACCTGTCGAAATAAAGTATCATTTACGCGCAAACGTGTTTGAGTAATCGCGTAAATACGCCGACGCGCGCGAGAGGAAAGAGCTCCCCCCCTCCCTCTCCCCCGAAATATACGCAGATTGCGTGCGAAGCTTGTTAATTCGAGCGTTTACCGTGGAAACACGGCTGATCTGCGTCCGATGCATTCCTCGTATCCGACAGTTACAAAGCTATTAGCACGCTCATAAAGCTCACATTTTGCCGGTTGCCAATAAACATTTCCTGTTACGCGGTACACTAATTTCTGGATATTCGCCGATAATTGGCTTAATTCAACTCTACATTGCGTGCCCCGCCAATAATCTCGAACAACCGACGCGCCAAGCGCAACAACGCTCTCGCTCGATATCCGTATATATCAAGCGTCGGTTCCCCCGGGCTAACTCGACGTTGTTACATTTTTATTTTTCTTTTTTTTTTTTTTTTTTTCTTTTTCACGAAATCGTTTCGTCCTTTTGCCTGCGCGTGTCTACGTATTTTTTCTCTCCTTTGTTCTTCTTTTTTTTCTCTCTCTCTCTCTCTCTCTCTCTCTCATTTTGCAGACCGAGAGTTCTAATCAGAGCTTGATCGAAACGTCCCACGTTCTCTGTTCGATGCAATGAAGATGCATTTTCGTTTTCTCGTTTTCTCTTCTTTCGCGCTTCGTCCGACTCCTTCCGATATTCCAGAGCACTTTGTTCGTAAGAAAACGAGAGGAGATGACAAACGTCGAGACGATTTCCTTTATCATTTCTTTTTTTCGTCTCATAGGCCGAGTTTTTCCAGAACCTGATCCCGATGGACTTGAAATGTCCCACGTTCTCAACTCGGCGCTCAATTTGTTCGTCTTTTCGATCAAATGACCAAAGCGCTTTTTTCTTTTTTTTTTTTTTTATTTAATAATGGCTTTTGGCCTGTGTGCCTTACATTCTTACAAATTAGGTAGCTTAAGGTTAAATTAACAGTGTATACAATGAGATCTCACGATGCGGAGGTTAAGTTGTGGCAGCTAGATAAAAGATAAATAAAAAGAGGAATAAGAAAAGAGTGTTACTATAGAGGAACTTGTACAAAGAGCTTGAAGGCTTATGACTAGATTACATTTTTCTTGTGGCGCTTATATTTTGATGTTGCTGATTTTAATGAAACTATCTATTTTGAGTAGCTTGATGTCAGGTTCGATTAGAAGTTGCTTCATAGCGATTGGAGGTTTGACATTACGTTTTTTAAAGAGAGAGAGAGAGCATTTTTTCTCTGTTTTTGGAGTAAATCGGGCATGCCCAAATTATATGGTCAAGGTCTTGCATTTTGTGCCCACAATTACAGGAGGCATCTTTGATTAGGCCAAATCTGATAAGTAAGGAGCCAAGACTGTGATGCCCTGTTCTCGCTCTGTTGATTCATACTGTCACGTGCCTTGTGATGTTTTTGTTATGAAACCAAGGTGTGATTGCTCTGTTGTAGTAATGTTGAAAGTAGTTTACTCCCGATTCGATGGCCCCCTTGTTTTCCATTTTGTTTCCCTTGGGGCTTGGTTTTTCCGTTTAATTATCCGAATGCAGTCGGTGTACGGTATCCTCGAATGCTGGGGACTTGTGTGTGAAGACGCTTTCTTCGCCTCCTTATCAGCTAGTTCATTATCATAAATACCCACATGTGCAGGAATCTCCACATTATGGTGATGGAGTTTTCCGAAGTGTTCGCTCTGAACTGTTGGATTCCTGTTTTAATGTTGGAGACGTAGACCAAAGCGCTTTCTATTCGTAAGGATACTAGCGAACTCTAGCGAGACGGACCATGGAACACACAGTTTTCGTTCGTCGAGGTCAGCCTTGAAAAAGTCGTAAAGTCAGAATGTAAAAATCGGAAAACGCATCAATGCAGGCCAGTTCACAGTGATTGTCGTCGCAAGTAAATAAAAACTGATTGAGGATAAACGTCGAAGACATATACGTCAGACGGAAATACGGTTCGAAGAGTGGTTTACGATGATGTTACAAATCATTCGTTAATGATCACCGATTTCATGGTCTCATAATACTCGTGCTCGACGTCTGCCAATTATTCAATTGTCGATGGTAATTCGAGGGATTGTACCATTTGCATTCACTAGATCCAGGTCAACCTGTCGTTCGAGGACTTCTTTCTCTTTGCAGGCACAAGGGACATTACAAGGTACCGAGTCGAGTTTCTCGAACTTTGTTCGAAACTGACGAGGTATTTAATGACCAAATCGTCGGCGTGCATTGTTGTTCGTCACTGCTCGGTTGAATATCACTATATTTGCCTTTACAAGGCAAAGGTGTTGCAACCAAGATACACTCGGGCTCTACCTGAATTCGAAATTGGTCGAAATCTGATTTCTCTCGCTTTTCCACTGGGAAATTGTTGTTCGTCACTGCTCGGTTGAAAATTCGCACCAGTCGGCCTTTCTTATCACAAAATTTGCCTTCACAAGGCAAAGGTGTTGCAACCAAGATACACTCGGGCTCTACCTGAATTCGAAATTGGTCGAAATCTGATTTCTCTCGCTTTTCCACTGGGAATCGAATCTTTCGTTTTGCAACGCGGGATCCCCCGATACGCGATAACCGTAATCGTGAATGAAGCATGGAGCCGACACTCTCCTCTCTCTCGTAAACCTTCGATTAGGTATCTCCCTCGATTTTTACCATTTGTTCTCGCGAGAGATTTCTTCCGCCTGTGAATGACATTGCACGGCTATAGGCGTTATATAATTGTTTCTCACACCGAGAAATTAATAAAAAGAGAGAGAGAGAGAGAGAGAGAGAGAGAGAAAAGGATGAGCTATTTTATTATTTGCCCACTTTGGGAAAAGATCGAAGGAAATATACTCGCATTTTTTGAAAAATTCCACGAGTTCCAGAGGATTGAGTATTGAATCGTGAATGCTCCGAGTAAATTCGAGAAGTTTCTTCCGATCGAATGTTTCAATGTAACCCTTTTTCGCGAGATAGCGTCGTCGACATCGTGCTGAGGAATTAATGAAAAAAGGAAAAAAAAAGAAAGAAAAGGAGGGGCCGTTTTAACGTTTGAACATTTTGGGAGAAAATGTTAACGGAGGAAATGTTAACATTTTCTGAGGATTGCTTGGTTTTGCAGAGGATTGAGTATCGGATCGTGGATAAATCCGAGAAGTTTCTCCCGATCGAATATTCCAACCATAATTGTTTCTCACGGCGAGGCGGCTTCGTCGACGAGGAATTAAAAAGCAAGGAGGGGCCGTTTTAACATTTGGGCACTCATCGGTGAGCAACCAATCGTCACGATAAAAGGGGGGGAAAAAATCGAAGGAAATACTCGCATATGGATATACTTGAAAAGAGCCGTGGCGAGTTCATCGTGTTCTCGTTTCATCTTTTGTGCCTGTATGCCTTTCTCTCTCACGCTTGTTCGACTACTCGAAACTCTCTCGAGTCGATTGTCGGGTGAAAAAGAAAAAAAAAAAAAAAGAAAAAAAAAGGGTGTAACGAAACGAAAACCTCACTTTTACATACGCGTAGTGTCCTGTAGTTCCGTCATCATTTCGTTGGGAAAACTATTAAAAACCGCTCAGAGAATCATAGTTACACGCTCTGATATTTTCCCGATCTTATGTTCTCGATCATTTTTCTTCCGCGCGTGATACCCTTCATACCCTCGATCGATCATTCGCACCGTCACTGTCAAGTCAAAGACGCTTTATATTCGGTAAATCCGAGGCAGAAGAAGTTGCGCGTGGAAACCTTGGTGCCAAAAAAAGTGATCAGCCTGTCACGAACGCAAGGTACACTCGGTCGTTTCGGTGGAGGAAACCACCACGCGGGCAGAGGTGGGCAGAAGTTGTAAGCGGCAAGATGAAAGGGACCACTCGTTCGCCGGTTTTTCAGCCGCACGCTTACGAGACCTCATCTGCGACGTGTTCGTTTGCTTCCGCCCGTGTACGTCGACGCGGAGCTTGAACGTATTTAGTGCATCGGCGCTAATTGCACGATGCCACAAGAGGATGAAACTGGAGAACACCCGGTAGCCACTGCTGGACGTTCGAATTTCGTTTCGTCAGAACTCGAGAATCCGGACGTCCGTTTTTCTGCGATCTCCCCTCGCGCACAGATTCGATCGGGGGAGTAATGTTTCCCCCGAGTAATTCGAGTAAATGAAAGTAGAGGATGATGGAAAAATTGTCGATGATCTCAACTGATGTAATTTTGGGGGGGAAAAAACGATCATAGGAACTTGATCTCATTTCAAGGCGTGAGCGTACTTCTACTTTGACAGTCGCGAGTTTTGCGTCTTCTTTTTTTCAATACGATGATTTTACATCACGTATATAAGTTTCTCTTAGAAGTTTCTCTTAAAAATTCAAATGAGTGAGTGAAAACGCTGGAGAAAACGTTTTCCGTAATTAAATTCAGCGTCGTGCTGAAGATTGAAGTGTCGGACGTTTACAAGAATCCTTCGAAACTCGTTGCACGATCTTTCTTTCGTCATTTTATTCAACATTGAATATTTGGTTTAATGGGTTTTAAAGGACAGAAATTCAAGGGATCCTAACATTTCGTTTCGAATTCGATAAAATGGCGAAGAAAAGATCGTACAGCGAATTTTAAGGGTTCCTTGTAAAGAGAAGATGTCAATCTTCAAGATCGTGGCAGATTTAATCGCGAAGGAAATCTTCTAACGTTTTTACATGCGTTTGAATTTTTACAGTTTTCGAGAAGTGTCCTCACTTTTTCACCCTCTGGATAAAATCATCTTCGTGAAGAACAAACTTCGCGACTGTTAAAGCAGAGGCTTCACGCTTTAAAACGAGACCAAATGGATCGTTTTTTTTTTTTATTTTTGGACTAATCGTGGTTATATCGGTTGAAATTTTTTCATTGCCATTGGTACAGTCGTGCGCTTCATCGTAATTTTCAATTTACACATTTAGACAAAGGGATTCTGTAATATATAATCTAGGACACTGAGCCTACAGTAACTATTTTTCAGAACAATGAGTCAAATTGGAGTAATTTTTCTGTTTTTCACACTCGCGAATAGAATAATAGCTAAATACGTACGAATAGTGTCTGCTTTGCAATAATGTTACATTTCATTCTAAACACCACGAGAGGAAGCAATTTGGTGAGATGATGGCAGGAGGAGAGGAAAGACAAAATTAGAACGAGATTAGGCAGAACACTTAGGCCACTTAATTGGAAAGCACTTCTGGATCAAGGTGTTCCTCTCTTTTTTTTTAAAGACCGAATATCCTGCTTTTCTACTTCCTGCTCTTCCTTTTTTTCTTTCTTTCTTTCTTTCATCTCGAGTGCTTTGACTCGAGAAAAGGGGAAAAAAAAAGTTTGTTCTCGTCTAGGCTACGACAGTGCCTAGCTCGAGTTGAGCTGTCGTGTGAGCAATCTCTGTCTCGCTTATCGTGGCAGGCAGATGCATCAAAGTGCATTCGCGAGGCGCATCGTGAAGAAAACGAAATCTCCTTAGACGAGCTTACACGAGAGATCTCACTTTCGGGTCTTCGCCGAACGACACTGCCTTTAATTTCTCCTTGTGAGAAAAAAAAAACGTACTTCGAGTCTACTCTCTCTCTCTCTCTCTCTCTCTCTCTCTCTCTCTCTCTCTCATTTGCTCCATTAAATTTAGGACAAATGAAAGAGAGTCTCGAGTATGCCGACAATTGACTTTCAAAACAGCCTAATATCCAAGAACAATCGTAAAATAATCATTATTATCAAGCAAAATGCTTATAATCCCTAAGAACGTACACTTTACAGGAATTTCAACGCTAAAACTTCCGTCAGAGACGATAAAGTAAAAGAAAACGGAAAATCTTTATGATACAATAGAGCGCACAAACTTTTATTTGTGTATTTCACGAGGAATCGTTCGACTCTCCAAAAATACACTGTTTTTGCATATAATGTGGCCACTGAAAGACTGATTGACATTAAACAAAAATAACTTTTACAGGCACATGTCTTTTTTCAATTTCTTACTATTTTATTTGGAAATATAATAATGGATTTTTTCAGTATTATGTGTGGAAAACTAAAAAGAAAAAAGAAAAAAGAAAATAAACAAGATTGAAAACGAACAAGTTATGACTTTTTTCAAACCCTTCAGTTTTTCAGTGGTCACCCTATATCTATAAAATATCTAACGAAAATATCATTATTTTGATCATTTTGTTCTAGCACCTTCTAGATAACTTAAGGATTTTTTTCTCTTTAGATCATTAAAAAAAAAAAAAAAAAACCCGATCAATCCAATCAATTTCAACATTAAGCACTTTGCCTGACAATAATAATAGTTTGACGATTGTTCTTGGATTATCTAGAATGTGCGCTTTATTACAGGAATTTAATATAAGTGCGCCTTCTAATTAGGTTAGGGATTTTTCTCCCCTTAGATCGGAGATTCGTACAAAAAAATTGAACTCGCACTGAATTCGACTCTATAACGATAAAGACTCTGATCTCGATCATTTCGACGACTCCCTGGATCTCACAATCAGATTAAACGTAAAGTGCCCCTTGTGACATAATCTATGCGCAAATGTGACATAAACCTTGTTTCCTTTACATTTTTCACCGTATTTGTCGCTTGTTCTACGTTCTTTTATTGTCATCGCTCCTTTTCTTTCCTCAGTGAATGTTTCCCACTAAATAAACGAATAGAAAACTAAATCCTCAGTTCGACTTCTGTTTTTTTTGTTAAAAATTCTTGAAAATTCTTACCCGTGTGTGTTATTTTACCCTTTTACTTCCCTTAGGTGGGCACTAAGTTTCCCCCCCTAAATAAACGAATAAACAGATAAACATAAAACTTCTGTTTTTGTTAAAAAATTTCTTGAACATTCTTGCCCTGCGTTATTTCGCCGTTATTGTCGTCGCTGTTTCTCGCACACCCCTCCTTCCCTCAGTGGGCATTTCCCAAACGTTGAATAAACGTTGAACAAACAAATAAATTTAACAGTAAAAATTTTTTCAGCTTCATCAAGTGAAACTGGAAGATCGGCCTCTCCTCTGTTTCATTCACTTGGTTCAGAGGAATGAAATGAAATTCCGCGTTGCTAAATAGATTCCTTTCCACGGGGGTTTCGGCGACTACAACCCCCCCCCCTCCTTTCGACTAACACAATACGCCAGTATACCTCCTCATAGCAGCCATCATAACCAGCTATGGTTGAGGCGCGATAGTGGGCGGAGGCACAGGAAAAGGGGGAATTTATTTCTGAACATAATACCAAGTTTATAACCGAGTTAGCGAAATCGGCTTCTCGCGCCCCGCTTATTCCACGGTCAGAAATAACGACGGTACAGGAACCGGTGGAAAGGGGAGGCAAGCGGTGTGAACGGTGCCTTGATTAAATTAGGGGATGATCGCGCGAAATTAGAGACATTAAATTCTATACCGGGGGGAGCACGGTCGCGAGCGAGCACTTCGCTTCTATATACAGACTTTGCCCTGTTCTTGCACCTGAAAAGTGTAGCTGAAGAGTGTCTCCGTTTCTAATGGCGTCGGCCGCGCGAATTTCGAATCGGGGGGCAGAAAGAAAAAGAAAGGTTAGCTGAAACCCGTTAGTCTCGGATTAACGTTCTTTCTCCGTTTGTTTCGTTGTCTGACTCTCGCGAGACACGAGGAAGATATTGTTCGATCTTTCTCCGACAGATCTCGCCTTCGAGTTCCCGAGTTTTCCGTACTTCTTCGAAGTAGCCTATCGAAATCAACTGAAAATTTTCGAAATTCACTCGGAGAAGTCGAACTACGCCAAGAAATCGAATTACTCGAAAGAAGAAGGAAAGAAAGAAAGAAGCAAGATATCAGTGAAAGTAACAACGTAAGAGAGGGGGAGAATCTTCCGAATCTAAAAAGGGGCATTTCACACAGTGAACGCGACAATCATGAAGATAAATCGTACGAAAGTGAAGAAAAAAAAAAAAAAAAAAAAAGCGGGACAAGTGGAGGCTGCATCTGGCCGAGAGAGATAATGCGAATCTCGAGGCTCGGAGATACGGTCGTCGAGCGGTCGACGTATTAAACGAGTGAAGAGGCTACGATTGGCTGCTGAAATTGTGAAAGCTTTACGACCCACCGTCAGCCAGATCTACGACATCGCCCGTAGTGTAGGCTCGTTAATGGTACTTCGTCGCTCATTGCGCGTTTGCCTTTCCACTCGTGTGCCTCCTTGTCTGTTGATAATGTTAACCCGATCTCTCTGGGAAAACTGCGTACACTCCACTCGCGTACACCATTTTTCCGATGGACGGATATTTGCATTTAATTTTCGGCCAAGCTAAAATTGGCTCGCTAATCGCTGGACCAAAATGGCCCATTTTATAATTTCATCGGAGACTTTAGATAGATGCGAAACAGTGTATTTTTAGAGATTTTCGAATTTCTCGCAGAATGTATATAAATTGAATCATCCTGTACTGTGTGTATAGTGTTTTTCTATCTCTTTTGACTCTAATGTCAACTTGACGTGATAACAGAGATTCTACTTCTAGGCTTTAGTTCCGGCGTTGACAAGAGATGTTCGGCGAAAAACCACTATTCGTAGAAACATTAAATGGATTAAATCTCTAAGAGATCGACTGAATCAAAGATACGCTGATTTTACGTAAGATCGAGAACGAGTCCAATTAATTTCGTGGCATGTTTTCTTGGCATCTTACTAGTTTTGGCCTAATTCGCGAACGAGCAAAGAAAAAGGCAAGGTGTAAAGATGGCGGGGAATATGAAGCGGAGAAGCGGCGCGAAGCCGTGGATTAAGTTAGCCTCTCAGCTTTGGGAATATAGGTAACAGATCGTTAAGGCGGAAGATCGAGGAGGTCTGGCGGTGAAATTACATTTTTTAATTATGGCCGGAGCAAGTTCATAATTGGTGCTCACTACGCGGGGGATGAAACTTATTAGTCGGCAAGGCTTCACCGTCCTGGGGGGATGTAACACAACCCCTAGCTTGCGGAGGGATAACGCCTCGCCACTTCCAGGGACGCATCGCGGAAATTGAAAATATCCACGAGGTTAATTAATTTCTTTCGCTCGTTCTCCTCTCCTCTCCTCTCCTCTCCTCTCCTCTCCTCTCCTCTCCTCTCCTCTTACCACCGACCGGGCGAGAATTTGTAACGCTCTGTGTAAGCTGGACGTGATATTTCCCGATTCGAGTTTTATTTATCTATTTATTTATTTATTTATTTTTTTCTTCTCTTCCGCACGAAATTCTCAACCAAGAACTCTCTCTCTCTCTCAGATTTTTAACTGAAATTTAAACTGTATTTTTAACCAACGTGGAAAGTTCAATAAAATTCGTAATTTAATAATAGAAAACGAGTGAAAGAAGATGAGGAAACGAACTGATGTGAACACGACAGCTATTTTCTCGCCGTTAGAGGAAAATTTTCAAAAAAATTTTAGATATATTTTCCGAGATATATTTTCAAAAAAATGCTAACAAACAGATCGAGCGAAGGAAAGCAATGAAAGAATCAAGAAAATAGGAAATTCATGAACTTTGTGAATACGCTACCTATTTTCTCGCGGCTAGCAAACATTTCCAAGATATTTTGAAAAATAATAACGCGTAGAGAGAAAGGAATGAAAGACTCAAGAAATACGAAGTGTATGAACTTTCTGGCGAACTTGCTGGCTATTTTCTCGCGGCTAGCAAAAATTTTCAAAACACTTTGAAAAATAATAGCAGACAGATCGAACGAGAGAAAGGAATAAAAGACTCAAGAAATACGAAATGTATGAACTTTGTGAATCTGCTGGCTATTTCCTCGCGGCTAGCAAAAATCTCCGAGGTATCTTGAAAGATGATAACAGACAGATGGAGCGGGGGGAAAGGGTAACAGCGGCCCTGACACTAATCTAGAGTTAGGTGGCAACATTTTCTCGTAGACGAAGGATATACGGAGCTTGCGTGCCTTCGTACACACGTACACAGCATTTATATACATTTTTAAACGCACACGGACATACGTTGGCCGAGACGACAAGATAAGCTTCTTGGAAATCGCATTTTCATTTTTGCATTTTCGTTTTCATTCCGTTCGCCGAACGAAAGGGTTACGGCGGAAGAATATAAAATGGACGAAGAACGAAAATGAAATTCACGAATTCAGTAAAGTATCCGCGGTGACACGTGTTTGTCCAGCCGGAGAAACTGGTTTTCAAATTAAATCGTTGCTTTCCATCTTAAATATTAAACGCGGCGGAGGTGTTAATTTCGCTGATTAACGCTAGCCAACTTAGTAGCATAGAAAAGTCCTTTGTGCGCCTCGGGGAAGCCACGAGGCTCGCGAAGACAATCATTCCTGCGAGACAACGTTGTGAAATATTTCTTTGGAAATATTCTGATAGCGAGTATATACCGATAGCGAAAAATGTTCTGTAATTCTCGAGAAAACAGGGCGGTTAGTCGAATATTAGTCTATAACCAGACTAATATTTCTACAATAATTCACACCTGCAAGGAAATATATTAATTAAATCCTGCGAATTTTCTTTGATTCTCTGTAATCGTAACGTGAAAAATTTAAGCCCAATCTGCAATAATTCACACCTACAAGGAAATATAAATTAATTAAATCCTGCGAATTTTCTTTGATTCTCTGTAATCGTAACGTGAAAAATTTAAACCCAATCTGCAATAATTCACACCTACAAGGAAATATAAATTAATTAAATCTTGCGAATTTTCTTTCATTTTCTGTAATCGTAACGTGAAGAATTTAAACCCAATCTGCAATAATTCACACCTACAAGGAAATATAAATTAATTAAATCCTGCGAATTTTCTTTGATTCTCTGTAATCGTAACGTGAAAAATTTAAACCCAATCTGCAATAATTCACACCTACAAGGAAATATAAATTAATTAAATCTTGCGAATTTTCTTTCATTTTCTGTAATCGTAACGTGAAGAATTTAAACCCAATCTGCAATAATTCACACCTGCAAGGAAATATAAATTAATTAAATCCTGCGAATTTTCTTTGATTCTCTGTAATCGTAACGTGAAAAATTTAAACCCAATCTGCAATAATTCACACCTGCAAGGAAATATAAATTAATTAAATCTTGCGAATTTTCTTTGATTCTCTGTAATCGTAACGTGAAAAATCGATCCGAAAGAAAAATTACAAATGAAGATCCATTAATGGTATTTGTGCTATCGACGAGCCAAGCTTCTATTACTTCTAATTACTCGTTAATATGTACGCACAAAGTCCAATGCACTCTGCTCGAATCATCGTTTCAGGATATCAGCTTCGTTAGCAAACTAAGCCTTGTGCTTGATTTGTTGTCAATGAATTTTCAAAGAAAAAAAAAAAAAAAAAAGAAAAAAAAAGAAGTCCTCGTCCGACGTTCACGCTACTGGAAAGTAAAAAATTAAACTAAAATTTTCCATCGTGATCCAGTACCTGATTGTTTACAGAAGGCACTCACCTCCTGTTTTACGATTGTCGCAGCTGAATCTTTACTTGAAAATGAAAAACAATGTCGACAATGTTCAACGCTTGATTTCTTTCTGTTACAATGATAAAAATTACACACATTAAAACAAATGAAACACCATCGATACGTAGTTCTATGGTGACTTATTCGTCGATGATATTAATCCTTTGCACTCGGCTGTCCTTCATCGTCGATTGAAATCTAGCCAACAGCTCGGATTTCCTTTTTTTATAATTTGTTAGAAGTATCCACAAGTGATGTCTTAGTTTATCTTCAAATTTCATAAACATCGCCATCTAGTGACAATAATTTAACTTGTCGCAACATAGCCACAACGTGACCTCACCCTGGCGAACAAGTTCAATATCTGTAAAAGAAGAAAAAAAAAAAGAAAAAGTAGAAGGTGAATAGCGTGACACACTTCGCTTGTCTTCGATCGACGAAGCGATCTGCCCTCTCTTTCTCCGTGATATTTTCTTATCCTTCCGTTTCTTCCTTAATCTGCCTTTCCCTCGCGCGTTCACGACCGCCAAGGGGTAAAATGGGGTTGAATCTCGTTACAAACGCAGCAGCGCGCGTTGCTCGCTCGTGTTAGTGGACGTTTACATGAAGAAGTAAATAGACAGGTGGTACACACAGCTTCCGGTGGCACGGGAGTATCGTTGGCGAAGAGGGTCGATGGCGGAGAGATTCACAGGGGTTGGAAGGGGTGGCAAGGTGGTAGGTAGCAATAAGGTGCTGGGCACCGCGCTGTTACGACCCCTGATCTAGTGATGTCATGTATGAGGGAACAGCTTCGTGTACTTCCACCTTGAAAATTATATGGAACACTTGCCCCTCTCTCTCTTAATACTTTAACACCTTGATGAAATACACTATACATGTACACCGACTATCTTTTCTTCTTCTTCTTCTTCTTCTTCTTCTTCTTCTTCTTCTTCTTGTATCGTGTTGAGATACTATCTCGAAGATGTCGCGAGATTGATAATAATTTAACCCTCTTTGCCGTCGACAAATTTTCCTTGCATCATCTGTCAGCAATTTATCTACGAAGCAGCACCACTTCAAATAAAATAATGTAGCATTGGAAATAATCATTCAATATAGCATTCAACGCGAAATTCCGTTGATTCAATATCTTTCTAAGCGTGTGATATCGTTTGAATTTAAAGCGATCGTCAAGCCGTGCATCGCGGGTTCTCCTAGAACAGGTATAATATAGTTAGTGACACATAGTTTTAATCTTTTAAACTTTCGCGAGAAGCAGCAAGAAGTTTAGTTCATGCGAATTATTCGGAATTATTGAGTGTCAATTGATTCGAGGAATTTCTTTTGTTCTTCTTACGTCGTTATTGTAGCTCTCAATCTGTTCAAGTATTATACTAATATGCATCGCATCATGCAACATCAAATCCATAATTCGTTCATTGTAATTATCAGAAAATTATAAAGAGAGGAGATCTGAGCTAGACGGACAGTCGAATGCAAAGTATGGCGAATAATAATTTGCTCGAAATAGAAACTTTTTTCAAAAAAAAACACGAGAGCGGTTAATTTGTTGAAAGTTCGAATTTGTAACGTTTTCTGTCGAAACCGAGATCGACGTGATATTTCTAGACAATGGTCGTTGTAAATTTGCCAAATCGGGAATTTAATATTCCATCCGAGGCGGATCGGAACGGAAGTTGAATGAAAATGAAACGAAAGCGATACTTCTTAGAATTGGAATTACTTTCGGCTCGTGCATATTTGACGCACGGGTTAAAAGAATAGATTGGTATTTTGAGATATTTAGGGATACCGGATACCGGGATACAAGTGATAAGAGAACGTATAAGATATTGCTTACAGCGTCCACGAAGATGGGAGCCACGCTTTATGTAAACTGCATATTCACGCAGTTTCTGAATTTAATTATACGCGCGGCGGACGAAACTATCGCGCAACCCTGCTCCTAATTGCCGAAATGCTTACTAATTAACTAGCTCGCGCAACCCAGATCATTATATCGGTTACTGAGCTCTAAACGCTCTGCCCCCCGCCGCCGTCTGCGTATTATATACTACACCCATTTTATCTCTGTCTCGCATTTTCCTACGATACGATGATAAAGGATACGAAGTACGCGACACGACAGAAAATTACTACCGATGCGTGAAAGATAAAAAAAAAAAAAAAACGAAAAAAGAGAGAAGAGTTCGATGTTCAGATCAATTTTGTACTTGTCTGGAAGAAAATACTTTTATGCAATGGCGAGGGATACGAAGAAGATCCCGAGTACGTGAGGGGATATAACAAAAAAAAAATAGATGCCCTAGAATAATTCTCCTTAAAAAAAAAAAAAAAGAAAAACTATTTAAACCACTCAAAGCATAACCAGGTCCGAGAAAAAAAATTCGAAAAATATGAAAAAGAAAGAGGAGAATGAACGAAGACGAGAAAAGAAGAGATCGCGCGACCTCCGATGAATATGCGAGACAGTAGGAGTAAATACCGAAATCCGTATCGGGAAATTTGCAAGTGAATGAATGATTATTAAACATCCTTGACGCGAAACGATTTCCAAGACGTAAAATGTTGAAAGGAGCGTCAGGTAAAAAAGAACAGCCACCGGGGGCCATGATGGCTCTGACCTTTCTCGCTTATCTGTGGGGCCAGGCAGCGAGAGAGGCAAAGACAGAGAGGAGGGAGAGAGAGAGAGAGAGAGAGAGAGAGACCCGGGTCAATACTTCTCGGGAGGGTTTCCACGAGGAAAGAGGGGATCGCTTCGCCACCCCCTTCGTTTCTCTGCTGGCCGACGATTGGCGGTGGCAGGAGGCGGGATGCTAGTCCTACAGGGGTGGAAACAACAGACAGATATCTGAATGTACGAAACAATCTCTACCGAAACTATCTCTACTTACACGGCTTACCCTTACAATTTGCATTCGATTAACTGCTAAATAATACAGGAGTATATCATTCTTGGGGGTACCGGCATTTTCTTCAGCTGGTTACTCCGATCTAGACGTGGTTAAGCGTTTACGTCGAGTATACTCGTCGAGTAGAAGAAACATTCGCTTTTGCTATTTATCGCAAAATTTAGATAAAAGAATTATATGTGTGTGTGTGTGTGTGTGTGTGTATATATATATATATATATATATATATATATATATATTGTTGTGTCTCCGCTATGACATCGCCGGAAAATCAATGCCGTTTCTTTTGTATAAATAAAACTTTACATCTAGAATACATCATCAACGTCCGCACATTTCGGTGGTCAGAGAGCAACTTTTTATTCGAACATTGCCGGTCGCTAACGAAACGACCGGCCGATCAATACATCGATATTCGTATTCGAAGGAACATCTTCGGACGGTGCAGCAACTTCATGTCGGGGAGTAACAATATATATATTTGTGATTTTAGCAAATTTTAGAATATTTCAAGAGAACAAAACTAGAAGATAAAATAAAACCAACAAAATTGAAAAAAGAATAAATTTATCAAAAAACAAATTTATCATTTCAATTTATAATTTAACTCAATCTTACAGCAAGTGTATTTACTGTGTTTTCGTCGAGTATACTCGTCATCGCTTAGAAATGCACAATACCACAGTGCACGTTCTCAAAATAAAGCAAAACGCTTAAGGGGTTAACGGTAGCCATTTAATCGATACTTTACGACGACTGCTTGCGATCGCATTTAGAAGCGGGACTCGTTTTTGGTCCTCGAACGAAGAAAAAGAAAAAACTGCGAAAAAAAGTTGGCTGATCTCGAAATTTCGGGAAACATTCGCAGACATTTGGAAAATCTCGATACGATCTCGATGCTTTTCTCTCGGAAGAATCTTTCAGAGGATTTCGCACGAAGAAATTCGATGGATCGTCTCCAATTGAGATCGTTCGCGCGCGCAGAGGAAGCAATTATCACGTAAAACAGATCTCGGTCTGTTTAAACGATGAAAAATAATTAAAGCGACCGGTTACGACTCCCACGGTCGGCGAACGTTAAATTTAATTTCAATGATCGTGATAAATATCTGTTCTCTCTGGTTAAACCCGAGAAAAAGACAGAGAGAGAGAAAGAGAGAGAGAGAGAAAGCGAGGAAGAGAGAGAGGAGAACGACCCACTACACCTCGTTTTAGTGTTCGACGACGATTGGTTCTGGCAGATCCCAGAGGATAGAGATAGAAGAAGGTAGCGAAAAAATGAAAGCGGTGGAGAAACGTCGCGGGGTAGCTTCTCGAGAAACGAGAAGGAAAGTCGACGGAGGAGCGACGAGGACGATTATTCGCCCGACGAGATTCAAGGGGTGTGAGACGGCTCGTGAAAGACGCCATCATCAAGCATTCATAAGGTGTAGCAGCCTGTTTATCAGAAGAATATACCTTCTCCCAGTTTCCAGTGGATTATTCCTTGCAGCAACGACCGACGCGTTTAACAGCGAAATATTCGAGCGAAAAGAAAAAAGAAAAATACGCAGAAGGGAATCGCTTTGAAATTCAGTTTCGGAGAGGGAATTGGCTGTTGCGTTTAATTCCTCTACTCGCTGAAAAATAAATTAGATTTTACACGATTGGAAACGCTCCATAAAGAAATGCTTTGGAAATTTGTATCTCTGCCTCGATTTTCGAAATATCCGTGCGATCTGTGCCGATCGCGGGTATTGCTTTACGTTGAATTCCTGATATAAATTACATTTTTTTCTTTTTTTTTCTCTCTTTTTTTTTCTTACAGAGAGAGCCTCCATTCAGCTGTTCCTGTCTATAAAATTGATGGTCCAACGAGATGACTCTTTTATCCTCGCTTTCAGCAACTAATGATGTGGGCTGAACGCTGGCTCCATCCTTCAGACACGGGGAAATGATCGTCATCCATCAACATCGGGGATCGATACACCCGACAAACCCTTCGATTACTCTTATTCCAAAAGATAACTCTCATTCGATCGAGTGGAAGAAAACTCTGACGTCGAATATACGAGTTGTTGTCACTTACGCAGACTTGAAAAGAAAAGAAGTAAATTGAAAAGTGAGTCAAATATTACTCGTTTCTTTCTCCTTTTTTTTTTTTAAATAAAACAGTGAGAATTTATTGCCTGCCTTCGAAAAAGAATTCACGGCGTATCTTCGAATCTGTCAGATTATTCCTTCCTTCTCGATCATTTCGTATTATTCGATCGGTCAAGCGAAATCGATCTTTTGCGAAAAGTGAGAGGGATTCATTTTGCATTAAATGAATTGTGAGGGAAAAGAATCACGCCTGACGACATATTATATTACGTAATAATATTTAATAATAATTATATAATAATAATAATATTTAACATCATGTACGATATTACATCACCATTGTTTCGATATTATTTACAAAATTTCCCATTTGCAGGGAATCGGAGTGCAAATGCAGTTCAATTTCGGCATGCACGGAATTTCACCAGTTGTTACGGAAATGAAATCCCGAACCACGCTACCGAAGAACGCTACGATGTCATTTGTATCGGCGGCCACCGGCAGAGAAGAACAGAGAAGAACAGAGAGAGCAGCGAGCAACGAGAACGTATCGAGCCGTTCTCGCGAGATGATTAAATCCCATGGACGAACGATGATTTCGATCGGGTTTAACGGCCGGTTTCGCCGGTTAGCCGGTTTTGGTCCTGCTTTGTCATCTATTCGGTTACAGCAATTTCGCATCGCCGGCGCGCATAAAACTCGCAGCATATGCGGATGGTAGCCACCCCACGACGGCGCTGTTGTCACCATCGGTGGCCGTGTCCGTTTTGTCATTGGAATTTGATGATCCACCGTCCCGTTGGGGCCTGGCTACATAAATATTTGCCCCCGGTAATCCCTACGCGCGATCCACTTGCTCCTTCGACAGGCGTGCGATCCCCTTTGTTCCAATTTCGACATCACACACCCTTTCGTTTTATCGTCACAGATCCTCGTCAACGATCCGCGCTTTACGATCCGCGCGATTCGAATAAAAATCTTCGAATCGTGATGGTCATCGAAGTCAGAAAGGCCCGACCAGAGACGCGGTTGTAATTTAATTGTGATTTTCACGCGTGCAAAAGTAATTTCTGGTCTTGGTAATTTCAGGTTTCAGGATTCTCCGCGCTTGCTCTCTCTCTCTCTCTCTCTCTCTCTCTCTGTGAGTATGTTTGATCAGCGTTACTCGAAACGCGAAGCAATGACTGCAATAGACATAATTATCTCGTCGATAGTTTTCCCAATATGTTCCCCGAGATTATTTTATTTTCGAATCGAGACCTAAAATGAAAGGAAAAATCTCGATGAACACGCGACAGACGATAAATCAAGGGTATAATTCTCTTATGGGAGTATGTAGCGGACACGAAAGCTATTAATCATACTCTCGATGACTGCGTGTCGCGACAGACGAAGTCACTGCATTATACATGATCACCGCTTTAAATGGGATTAGATTGGGATTTACAGAATCTACTGACATATGCCATCTTCTAATATGTCATACTGCTACTACTGTGACGCAAGAACATTCAAATATAATGGGAAAATATTATTTTACGCTGTATAACCGTAAAATAATATTTATATTTATATTTTGTACTTCATCACCATAAAATAATATTTCCCTGCCTCGTTTATCATTTTTACTTGTTCAACTAATTTTCAATTAATTTCTTAATTTTTACTTGTTTACTTGCTCAACAGTTCTACCTTATTTTAATAGTCTTACTGTTATTTCAAACTATTAAAACAATGAACGCTAATAATATTCAAATAAAATGGGAAAATATTATTTTACGCTGTATCACCGTAAAATAATATTTATATTTATATTTTGTACTTGATCACCATAAAATAATATTTCCCTGCCTCGTTTATCATCTTTACTTGTTCAACTAATTTTCAATTAATTTCTTAATTTTTACTTGTTTACTTGCTCAATAGTTCTACCTTATTTTAATAGTCTTACTCTTATTTCAAACTATTAAAACAATGAACGCTAATAATATTCAAATAAAATGGGAAAATATTATTTTACGCTGTATCACCGTAAAATAATATTTATATTTATATTTTGTACTTGATCACCATAAAATAATATTTCCCTGCCTCGTTTATCATCTTTACTTGTTCAACTAATTTTCAATTAATTTCTTAATTTTTACTTGTTTACTTGCTCAACAGTTCTACCTTATTTTAATAGTCTTACTCTTATTTCAAACTATTAAAACAATGAACGCTAATAATATTCAAATAAAATGGGAAAATATTATTTTACGCTGTATCACCGTAAAATAATATTTATATTTATATTTTGTACTTGATCACCATAAAATAATATTTCCCTGCCTCGTTTATCATCTTTACTTGTTCAACTAATTTTCAATTAATTTCTTAATTTTTACTTGTTTACTTGCTCAACAGTTCTACCTTATTTTAATAGTCTTACTCTTATTTCAAACTATTAAAACAATGAACGCTAATAATATTCAAATAAAATGGGAAAATATTATTTTACGCTGTATCACCGTAAAATAATATTTATATTTATATTTTGTACTTGATCACCATAAAATAATATTTCCCTGCCTCGTTTATCATCTTTACTTGTTCAACTAATTTTCAATTAATTTCTTAATTTTTACTTGTTTACTTGCTCAACAGTTCTACCTTATTTTAATAGTCTTACTCCTATTTCAAACTATTAAAAACAATTTCACCTTATTTTAATAGCTCTTACTATTAAAACGACAGACGCTAATGGATGCGAGATTGACAAATCGATGAACGTAAATCGCTCATAGGGGAACCATGTACTTCTCTCTACATATGGTAACGATCCTGTTTATTACTTTGCGGGGATCTACTGCACTTGTCAAAAGGATAATCCGTACCTGCTGTCACGCGGAGAACAAGGGTCGAGGAAGGGTTGAATCTTGTTAATGAAATTAACCAAGCGTGAAATCGTCGAATCTGTGATTCGAGTTTTATTATCCGTGACGATTTCTCTCTGTGGCGTAGAAAAACTACTGCTAACGTTAATTTCAACGGGTAGAAATGATTTACAACATTTGAAAACGAAAGAAACAACTTTGTACAACAAAGTACCTAAGTACAGTAATTTTCTACCCAAGTTAATCTCTGTATGTTTAATCCATGGTGTGTGTGTGTGTGTGTGTGTGTGTGTACGTGTGTACGTACAATGGTCATTGAAAAATTTCATCGAGCGAGTAATAAATAGTTTTATTTTCTTTTTCCAGTCTAGTAATGAATTTATACAGAAAAAATTTTTTCTGTCTAATTTCTACGATTTCTTTCGTTTCACCAAATATCTATAAATTCTGTTGGATTTTCGTGTTTCAGTTGAACTTCCCACGTATGCATCAGCATTCTAGTGACAATTATCATTATAATATGATAATGAAGTATAATAATGAATAATTTACGGCAGATCGCCGTCATCGTGACGGATTTGCTCTCTCTCTCTCTCTCTCTCTCTCTCTCTCTCTCTCTCTCTTTTCCGAGAGAACAAATCGAAAAGTAGCGGAATTAATTTAGCCGCGAGACCGGTGCACGACCGATCCTCCACGTCAAAGTGCCGTCGTTATCAACGTCCTGTTCACCTCTCTCAGCTGACGTACCATAAATCGCGGATCGACGTGCCGCCGCAAAAAAATCGTCCCGGCGCGAGAGAGATCGCGGCCGTTCTCTCCTGCAATCTCCAGGAAAATGAACGCCATAAATAAGCACGGTCGGCCAATAATTCCGTCGCGATCGAGCAACAAGAGTTTTTCATCGGTGCAGACAGAACGGGGTGGCGGACACGGATTAAAGTAGCGATGGCGCCGACATTCTTTCCCCTCTGCCGTCGTCTCGTCGTATTTTATTAACCGATTTTTATCCAACCGATCAATTAACGAGTAAATTGAAAAATTTACCGAGTTCAACTGAAAGTGGTGAACGATTGATTAATGGTTGATAATCTATATTTTAAAGATAGTCTATATCGTATGCTCTGCAACGATTGGTGCTCTATATTATAAAAATACTCTATTATATTATACTCTATTATAGAGATAAATTATTCTATATTATACTCTGTAATGATTGACACTCTATGTTATAAAAATATATTATAAAAATATAGAATGTCAATCGTTACAGAGCGTAGTATAGAATAATTTATCTCTATAATATACTCTATATTATACTCTATCATAGAGGTACTCAATATTACACTCTATTACAGAGATATATACTCTATATTAATAATATCAACGCTATAAAGATCGGTGACGCTATAAAGTTAATGTGCGTTGAGAGGTGTAAAAGATCGCCAATGAACCGTCATCGGCGATTGTGAATTGTCACTCTTGGATGGTTGAAATTATTAATCAGCGTAAAGAGTAGATTATTGTCAATTTATCAGACTATCGGATTATCGTCGATTTATCAAGCTAAAAAATAGTTCGAAAAGATTAGAAGAGGCAATAGAGGGAGTAATTGCACGATTTACAATCATCGTTGATCATGAAACGATCGTTAAGGGAGATTGGAATATATTCTGCGTTAGATTGCTGCGTCGTCACTTGGCACGAAACGAGGAAAGAGTTAAGCAAACTAAACTCGGGAGGGTGTTGGTCCCATCGCTAGCAGCAAGAGTAAAAGCACAATTGTAGCGGAGGTGGAGGAGACGGTGTCGATGGTAGGAGTGTAGTACGACGCGTTTTGTAATCAAATCTAAAATTCCCAGAGCGGAGGAACCCGATGAAAGAGTAACCAACGGACACAATCGAATCGGGCTACGAGCTTGTCACCTGACTTCGAATAAGCGACCACTGTCCTGTGCTCTCCTTTCCTCTCTCTCTCTCTCTCTCTCTCTCTCTCTCTCTCTCTCTCTCCCTGCGTGCAGTTATCTGCACACCTTTAGCCTTGCTTTCGCTACGACTCAACCTCAGATTTCCCTTGGGACTGAAAAAAAAACAAAGGAAAAAAAAAGAAAGAAAACGCGAAACTTTCGCACCCCTTCGCCGCTTCTTCGAGAGAGTTAAAACAACGCTCAGCTCCTACTAAACTTCGAAATTTTCAGGAAACCTGCCGATTTTCTATAACACACGAATACACTTGAGGGAGAAAATTCTGAGGTGAAGGTTTTCTGAAAAAAAGGTTGACTGAATCCGGCTTGTTCGATTTTTACGTGTATTTTTTTTTTTTTTAGCACTACAAGTTTTTTTATTATTATTATACGTTATATTATTATTATTATACATTATATTATTTTTATATTATCATTACACGTTATTATTATACTATTTAATTTTTGCTCGTCAACTTAGTGAAATTGACTTTACAAAAATTGTTAACAAAAATTAATAAATATTAAAATAATAATTAAATCGTAATAAAAATTGTTAACTCGACAAAGTTATTAACTTTACAAAAATTCACTAACGTAAATTAACTTCTCGTTCAAGTATACAACACGGACTGGTAAACGTAAAGACATTTACAGACATTTACAAAATTTCAACCTGTACGTAAACAACAAGAGTGTTTCGATAAACGTGTACATGTATAAAGCGAGAGATCATTCAATTGCTTACTTTTTTTTCACGATACCTGTAATCATCAAGTCCCGATGCGGATCCGAAATCCTGCAGGATCTTGTATCGATATGGCTCTTTGTCTCAAGCCAGGCTACACAATTCACACTGTTCACACTGGATGTCCTAAACTTCGAAGTGCAAATTCGAAAGCAATGACGACGTTGATCATAATTCTGCAGGTACGCGAGAGAAACAAATCGTTCGCGAAATCGATTGGATTCTCCGAAGCTTGGGAAGCTTTTCGATTGGAAGATTTCGCAAGCAAGCCGAATCGACGGAACAAAGATGCATTTTAATTGAACGTGTAACGATTTGTGATACTACGTTTCACGACACTTGTACCGCACTGACAATGAGCATCGAACGGTTTAGGCTTGGTCGCACGTTAGCACGGTATGGTGATAAATTTCGTATATTTTATATCACTGATTTTTCGCCGAGTTCTATTGTGCAGCTGACGTTAGGCTGACTGACAAAATGGTCAAAATCTGTACTTTATGTAGCCTGTTGAAAGGTATAGTTGCAGTTAGGTAGGGACAGGTAGGTACATAGGTAGACAGTTACTAGGCTTTGGTTGGTCTAGAAATTATGCCCGCTTCTTTTAAATTTTCCATACTTTCCTATCCTAGTACAGCACTGTAAGAATCTAGGGAGATAGAGAGGTAGCACGCAAAAGTCTTGCGATCAACGATTTCTCTGACGCAGCAGATTTTTGATGATAAAAAAAAAAAAAAATCCTTCAATTAGGAGATGAATTCTTGGCTGAAAATTGAAGTTCAATATTGGGAGAATAAAGAAGTGACACGAGAAAGAATCAAGGAGAAATCAGGTGAAAACAGGTTTCCACACTTTGATTTGAAAATCTTTATTAACACAAGTTATCTTTATCAATTATATTTAGAAGGCAGGAAAAAAAAGAAATGAATCTGAAACAAATAATGCAACTGTTAAAAATCACTCAATCTCAATTGATTCTCCATTAGTTTTGCGTAATTAATGCAAAATATCTTGCTTTGGACATTGCGGTGCCAATAATTAATTTTTTGAAATATTCATTTCTACGTTTCTTTTCAGGCTACGATTACAAATATTCACAATTAATTAATTAATCCACGAAATTAGTTCTTTTTTCGCAGATCAAGATTTAAACAATTTTTTTTTTTTTTTAATTTATGAGCACGTGGGAGCTTTGTTGGAAGAAGGGACACTACTTTCGATTCCCCTTTTTCTAGTAACATTTTGTCAATAAATACGATTTTCGCGAATTTTCGCGAATAAATTATGCGCAATAACAGAATAAAAGGATATTATAAGAATTATAGTCTGTATACTATTAACATTAGTTTATACATTAAACTGTAAGGATTAAATTAAATACACGTATAACCGAGCAAGGTGTGATTCTATATTTAAAAATAAGTTGAAGAAAAAAGAAACGAATAAAATTTTTCCATCTAAAACACCTTGTGCATGCATATGCAAAAATCGAAAACATAACTGGAATCACGAAAATCTTCTGGATGCTCACAGTGCAACGATTCGATACAAAATAAATTTTCCTCCAAGTAACTCCCTCGTCAGGAAGAAAACTTACTAAGTTACTAGCCATCTCTTTGTGGAAGCGAAATTTCTCGAAAATGCACCATTTGACGCCAAAAACATTCAAATTTCAAGCGTCATCTAGCGACGTGACCGGTGGAACCAAATTTGTAATTTCTGGCGCGAAAATGCCATCCACCGAATTAAAATGCACAAAATCAAATATTTCTGCACTTTTGGAAATCATTCGAAATATTCACAGGAATGTTCATGCTTTCACGGAATATACATGTAGCTTTTGAACATGTGGATTTTCTCTCTCCTAAATGAACAATTATCAATTGTATCACAGCTTTCTGCATTGCACAAGACATGGCACGATAAATTTTTGAATAATTCACGTTACACGAAAACAGAGGGTTCGAGGAAGTTCTCACGCTGAATCTAAATTTATTTTGGTTGGGAATTTTGATTTTAATGAAAAACTTGAAGCACGCACCGCAGTAACCCCGACGCTTGTCACCGTATAATTGTCTAATAATTAATTAACTAAACCGAAATTCCGTTCTACAACTGTGTGCAAAACCTATTTGAGATTCGCTCTTTGTTGTGCGAGTCTAAAAGTGCACGAATTTATCCCAGAAATCGAGTAGCTAATAAATATATAATCGAATTGATTAGACGAAGAAGTATCTCCGTCCTCGTCGCACAATAGCCGCTCTCCTTGTCTTTCACGTGACGTCTATCTGTCCTTGTCGCGCAATAGTCGCTCTCCTTGTCTTTCACGTGACGTCTATCTGTCCTTGTCGCGCAATAGTGCGCTCCTTGTCTTTCACGTGGTATATATCTGTCCTTGTCGCACAGTATTGCGTTCCTTTTCTAACAGGGATTGAGATACCTCCTTGCTCATTCTATGTTCCTGTTACTTCCCCCACGTTTTTAGCCAAATCCTATAGGTGGCAGCACTTGTTCGGGGAAAAAAAAGGAACGCCATACTGTGCGACAAAGACAGAGATATATCGTGAAAAGGATAAGGAGAGCACTATTAGTAGACAAGGACAGATGGCCGTCATGGGCCAGACAAGAAGAGCACTATTGGGCGACAAGGACAGACATATATCTCCGTCTAATCAATTCGATATTTATTAATTACTCGATTTCTGGAGCAGATCCAAATAATTTTGGAATCGTATAAAGATTGGATCTCTAACGACTACACTTACAATTTCAGAGATGATATTCTGTTTGAATATACTTTGTTTTTAATGATTACTGAACCAAGGATCAGAACTATTGTCATATAGTGGCTTTTCGTTAATTCTATGGAAGATTTCTTAAACTCTACGCTTTATTTCGCGTTCATAAAATTGTTGATAAATTAATTCGACAAAACATAAATTTGTATGTAACTTCATTCCACTCCTCTTGTGCAATTTGTTGATAATTGATGATCAAATGAGGAATCTTATTTAAAATTACGTTGTTCTACATATTATTAACTATGTTCATGTACGATTTTCATTCAAATTTACTGGACAGTTTCCAAGAAATGAAATTTTATTCCAGCAGATGCTTCAATGATTGAACAAAATTTTGAAAATTTTTATTCGTCCGTTTTGTAAGTCATATTGAACAGTGGAAGAAAGGTGGGGTATCCAAAATCGATGATGCAATTTCAAAAGTTCAAAAATTAACAATTTTAATTAACTTTTTTTGCAATTGAAATAAAAAGTCTCATTTTTGACATGATTGTTTCATCTGTCAAGAAATGTAGGTACTAAAGTTACCGACTTTTTCAGCTTTCTTTCTAAATTTGCAAATTTTACTCAAATGAAAAAGAACATACTTTATAGTTTCACTTTGCAATGATATCCAACTTTTTTGCACATTATCATGCTCTTTGTCCAATAGGCTGAGATACCTCTATTTAAAAAATACAATAATTTAAAAAATATCTTTCTTTAATATAGATCAACATACATCATACAACATAAGTATTGAACAAAGACATAATACTAAATGTACTAATGCTAATATAGTTATTGTAAATTGTACAGATAAATGCTATAATATATTATGAATTTATGAATTTAGTTACAAAACATGTGAATACTTTTCAAATCAAATGATACACTTACATAACATCTAATGAAGAACTTGTTGTTTTTTATATTTTAAAGTTACAGATTAATACAACTTTTATGTTTTAAAATAGTAATTTTAAATATTTTTATATAAATCTTATTTTAATAAAGACCACTTGAGTTGTTCCTTTGCAGATTGCAAAACCTAGAACAAAAACAAAATATTTAATGACATAAATGAATATTTTGTGAAAGATTATTGATAATTCTGCATTCTAGAATCACAAAAACTTACAATCAGAGACTATGCGAAGAATGTAGAATGATGCATGAACACAAAATAAAAAAATCGAAAATGTTTCTATGTGATAAATGGACATAAACTTTGCTATGCCATTAAATCAATTAAATATTCTGTACTTAACATTAAATATTACCTGTGCAACGGTTTGTTCTCCAAGTGGAATATCATCTGTTCTTAATGCCACCCTTTGAACAACGCTTGAAGCATCGGCATCAAGAATAATTCTAAAAAAGTTTCAAATTACTCTTTCTATTGATAGTATTTAAGCATAGTATTTAATTATTGTTTATTTACCCTCCATCACAGATTTCATCCATTGCTAACATAACTATATCTAAGCTATCTAAAACAGCTTTTTTCTCAACGTTTTTTCTTAAAATTTGGCTCACTGAATCGTATAAACAATTTAATACACTCATTAAGATTAGCTGAAATAAAAAGAAATAAACTATTAGAATGTAAAATATTTTTTATTACAAATGTAAGTGAATGTTTAAATTTTATACATACCTCATTTTCATGAGAGCTTCCCATAACATAAAAGAATAGATCTACGTTACTTCTATAAACGCAAGTCAAGCCATCCAACATTATAATTTCTGCATTTGCTCTGTGTGTTTTGTTAAAAAGATTTTTTTCGAATGTTTTCTGTTCCTTTGATGTAGGAAATACATTTTTATCATAATATTTCGCTAATATTCTGTTACCATCATTGTCCAAAATGGCCATACCCTTGACTGTGTAAAGTGTTGGTTCCTATAAATCCATATGTGCATATAAATATAAAAATTTATGTTAAATCACAATTCATTAAAAATTCTCTCTCGGATATGCACCCATATAACACTCAAATAAAATTGTGTTTAACAAACACACATGCTGCACTAAATTGAAAGAGGTTAGAGAACACTCCCATTATTAATAAACGAGAATAAATTGAAACAAATGCAGAAAACAAACTTAAAGTCAATAAAAATCATACACGTTGCTGAAATTCGCGATCCTGGTCACTCAGAAGCATCGAAGATTGGTTATGTTGCACGACTTTCGATGATCCAGCACGATTCATGATCACGATCGGACGAAACAATACTTACATCATGAATACATTAATAAGAAGCACACTTTGCTACGGAATCTACATAAAAAAAAATGCAAAACGCGCATTAAAATACTTACCGATAACTGGCCATCCATGTTTACGTCAAGCTTGATTGCGTTGTCACTGTCTACACAACTACGTGAATCATATTGTTTTCCAGCCAATAACTAATTCAATTGCCCGACAAATTGGAATAATTATAAAATGTCAATAAAAAAATTATCCTTACGTTATAATTATTTAATTTCAACTTCGTTCAACAATTAAATTTTACATACATATTATCGCACATTGCGTAATATTGCATAATATTACATACTATGTAAACGCATTATTTACAGTTTTTACATAATTTTATAAAATTTAATCATGTTACAAAATATATGATGCAATTTCACTTATTATTATTACTGTTACTATCATACAAATATTTTTTAAATATTATATAATTTCAGTTTCACTTTCAGTTTGAAACAATTTTAATTGGCTACAAATTGTTTCAAATTTCCTTCTTTTTTATCATACTCGAATATTTCCGGAAAAATTCAGGTCCATCCCATTTTCCACTGCAAATTACAACAATGTTATGAAATTCTATATTTTTCCTGCACAGAAGTCATAGATTTATTTCAAATTTGTAATAAATTTACCGAGTCATTAAGGTCCAATATAAAAGGGGAAATACGTAGGCTTTAAGTATAAATGTGAAAAAATATTCTCGGCCTTGATTCACAGGGAATGTTTCCAATGGTTTTAAATCATAATCGAATTCTGCTAAAATGCATTTTCTATAACCAGTCACTAAAGGACAGGATGAGTAACCATTGTAAGTCATAGTCATTGGTTTACCAGCCAAATCATCCATAATGTTCTTGTATAATACTTTTCCTTGAGCAGCTACAAAAAAAATAGAATATTTTAAATAAGATTTCATTCAATAATTGATAAAAAAAAAATCATGTAATACCTATCGCTGCCATCGTTTTGGAGTTTGGTGCGCTAATACAATCTCCGATTCCATATATGTTCGAATACTTTGTATGACGTAAAGTATTGGGATCTACTAACAAGAATCCCACTTCGTTCGTTAAAGAAGGATGTTTTTTTAAAACATCAGGTGGACCCATTGGTGGACATACATGAAGTAACGAATACTGAATGGAAAAATATAAATTGCAATGTGTATATAAATTCTACGAGTATTATACACGTACATATATTTTATCAAAAATAGAAAAGATACCTTTTCAACAAATGTTTCATTTGATCCATCTAATTTTCGAAACACAGCTTCTTCTTTAATTGGATCTATTTCTATAAGATTAGTTTGAACATTTACAGTAATATCCCTTCGTTTACAAACATCCCAAAGTGCATCAGCGTACTTTTTAACTCCAAATATAACTGGTAAAGCAGTGTTATACACAACTTTCACATTATCGCGTACCTTTTGCTTTGGAAAGAAGAATTTACATGAATATAACATATTAAGATTTAAAAAGTGTTAGAATGCAATATTTACATTTCGAAAATAATCTTCTGCGATGTATGCAATTTTTTGAGGTGCTCCAGGACACTTAACAGGACTGTTTGGGAAAGTAAATATTGCAGTACCACTTTTAGTTCTTGCAATTTTTGGAAATACATTTGTAACAGTATCAGATCCATAAATGGAGCAAACACCTGACATATTATCTTTAAGACACTCTATTAGACCTGGTATCTGTATATGTATAACAAAACAAAACATTGATTTTTATTTGTTAATTAGAAGGAATAAAATAATTTGTCCAACCTCACTTTTTCCCAATGTAGTTGCAATCCCATTGCAACGATCATGATTTCATATTGCACAGTATCTCCATTGCTCATGGTCACTTGATTTTGTGGTGGTTCAAAGCTCATTACATTTTCTTGAAACCATTTTGCATTCTTTGGTAAAGTGTCTTTCATTAGCTTTTTCGATGCTTCAAAAGATCTTATGCCACCTCCGATCAAAGTAAACATTGGTTGATAATAATGCAACTAAAACATATTGTTCTGTTTTATATATAATAAAACACTTTATTTAATTATAAAAAGCACTTAATACCTTTATTATCTAAAAGATATTTACCTCATTTGGTTCTATTACAATAACTTGATCTTTAAATTTATCAGCAAATTTTGCGGCCATGCTGCAACCCCCAGTACCACCACCAACTATTAACACTTTACATCTAAAATATTTCCCCTTGACATTAATACTCATATAGTTGTAAGATTTTGAACACATATAGACTTTTATATATATATATACTTACGAATGATGTATTTCTCTATATCCATTTTTGATTAATATCTGTCTTTTAAGAGATTCCAAATTACAGATATTTAAACAAGATACAGTGTGACGTAAGCTCCTGATATGATTCATTCTCAAAACTAATAGAAATGATTAGATTGTGAATATATTTATAAAAAGAGATACAAACTTGTAAATTTCAAATCATTACGTGATTTTAACTAATTGATTAAATTATATTAAATAAAATTGCAATTAATTATCAAGTAATTAATAGTATTTAAAGTAAGCAACAGTCAAAAACAACCACAACCACATGTTTAAGAATATTTTTAAACAATATACCTGTTCCTTTTTAGCCTTGATGTCAATCGAAGGCAACGTGATCGTTGAAACTTGTAAAATAATTGCTGTTTCTCGAATTCTTGAATTATGTTCTTGAATTATGCGTGTTTTTAACCAGAAGTAACGGTTAAAAATCTTTGAAGTCAGAGGTTTGCAAACTGGGGCACAGTAGTGCTCGGTTTGACACCACTTCGATACTGTGTATGAATTTCAATCCTATCGAGTTTTATCGAAGTATCCAGATGAATCGATCTCGATTATTGTCGCAGAACTCGTATCAAAAAGAATCGATTCTCTTTCAATACAAATATCGACTCGATATCTATATTAAAAAATCGATATATAACTAAAACGATTTGATTACATCTTTAAATTTGAATAAAAGTATCTTAGCACAATGACAACTGACTCGGAACTTTATTTTTATGCAGCTAAAAATCACACGACACTTCTTTCCTATATGTATATATCAACTACTATAATTCATAAACTATATGTAAATGGGATTTATTCTGTACAAAAAGAAAAAAGAAAAAAGAAAAGGAAAAAATTAAACAATTCATGATCCATGCATAAAAAGGAGAAATAATAAAAATCACGTAGATAGTTGTTTTAGTCATTCTTTTGCTTCTCTCTTTATTAAGGATAATTTTTTATTGCTGCCTGAAACTAGGCAAGCTTAACTCGAATTCCGAAAATCATCAGTCATGAGAGAGGAAAATAAAGATTCTTTTATTTTTCTTATAAAATATTTTTCTTAAAAAGGAAAAAAAAGTATATATATATATATAACTTTATATATATATATATATATATATATATATATATATATATATATACTTTACACACACATATATATTTGTCCGGTAGTTTTCATCATTAAATAATAATTGCACTTGTCGAAAAAAAATTTTCATCTCCGTTTCGATTACAGGGTGATTAGATTTAAAACAAAAAGAAGTACATCAAAATAATGGCAGCGTATATTCTTCTTCTGAATCAGTTTTTCTTTTTTCTTTAACACGAAGTTACTTTTCATTTCAAGAAAGAATTTTCTCACGACTAAAGACTTCCGGATCGAGCATATATCCACGATACGCAAGCTCCATGGCATGCGCTGAAATACAAATGCACGACGACTTGCAAATGATGATAATAATAATAATAATAATAATAATAATAATAATAATAATAATAATAATAATAATAATAATAATGATAATGATGATGATGATGATGATGATGATGATGATGATGATGATGATGATGGATGATGATGATGATGATGGATGATGATGATGATGATGATGATGATGATGATGATAATAATGATAATAATAAGATACACTCTCCACGAATCGTCGCTTCTATTTAAGTCCTTAAGAATAAATTTATGTACATCGCGGACACGGTATTTTTCCTTCGATTATCTGCCATTTGTCCTTTTAAAAAAATTTCTTCGTCTTTCACATCGATCGAACTCTTGTATACGTTTTGCCAAATTCTTTTTAAATCCTTCTTCGAAGAACGAAACGGAAGCAACATGCTTCACCAAAGACGCGTATCATTTTCGCGTCCTACCCGAAGTTTTATAGTTAAATTTAGCCTAACAATTTTCAAGTAAGTCCGTTCCGATCTTCGAAAAATATCGATCGACAGACGAATCATTTATTCGATAAAACAATGCCATGCGCTTGGACATTGTCTCATTCGAAATTTTACTTACGTGATTAACTTTTCTCTCTCTCTCTCTCTCTCTCTCTCGCTCGCTCGTTTGCTCATTCTCTCGCTCTCTCTCTCTCTCTCTTTCTCTGTGTCGTTTAATTGTGTTACAATTGTTTTATCATTTACCACAATTGAACGACACAGAGAAAGAGCTTAACTGAGAACAATTAGCAATAAACGTCGTTTTTGTACCACATAGCCAAGAGAATACCAAAAAATTCATCTACTATAACGATTAGGAAGAGGAAACGTGCCAGAAATGAGGAAAAATGTACTTGGTGCGATCTTTCTCTCTCTCTCTCTCTTTGAGGGACGATAACGTATGCATAAACTGTATACAATTGCAATATTCTATAAGTAGAATTACTCTCGGCTACGGTACAACGCACTAAAGTCGACACGATAAAATGAGCTTGTCATTCTCACCTGTCTTGTAATAAGAATGAAAAATATTATCCTGCAACATTATATTCGACGAACGACGAAGCCAGTGATATTTTATCGCGCCGAAAGTCGTCTCGAAACATTTATTGCTAACATACAATTTTGTTTTTTTTTTCTTCCTCCCCCCCCCCCCCCCCTCTCTCTCTCTCCTCTCTCTTTCGTTGAACAAATGTGTCAAAGGCATATTTGACAATAACTGAAACAGGATCCACGAATCTAAGTTTACAATCGATCGGCTTATTACTTATAATCAATAATAAATACATTTTTTTTTCTCCGTACACGATTCCGAACTCGGCGTGCAATCTTCGATATGCACGATAAAAAGAAGAAATGGCTATGCGCGTGAATTATCTGAATGATTCGCAAACCAGATTAGAGGTGTTTTCACCCTTTTGCTGTTCTTACTGTTTACAATTATCAATGTATCGTGTGTTATTATAATTACCGTTATTTAAATGTTAATTGATATTAATATTATTATTATTATAGCTGCTCTTCTTCCCCCCCCGAGATAACGCAACAAATCGCTCAGGTATGAAATATGCGTGAAAATCTTCAGTGATAACACCTTTGTTTCTCTTAAAATCGATACAGTACACACGGCCGTTCGCAAATATACTCGAATAACAGCGATTTTTCTTATCGGTTTTGTCTCTTAAAAAATAATACCTACAGAGAATGGAGTCGAGTATTAATTGTGTGTTCGCTAAATATATAACGCATTTATCCTTTGAGTGAACGAGTGAAGATAATTAATGGAATCTTTCGTTTATTACCATCGCGCGTCTTTTACGTTTTCTTTTTTTTCTTCTCTCATTTCAATATTTCTTACATTGTGTGTAATGGTGTGTAATAACGCGATTGTGTGTAACCGTAGTGTGTCGAGTCGTTCATTTGGTTTATTTTGGCATACAAAATAATTTTATTTACAGTCTGACAACAATATTAATCGTTTATCTATAGTCTTTTATACTAAGTGGCGATAGTATAATTCGAATTACTTACTATATTATGCGGTCTTTTCGGCTATGTACATAACAAAACGGCGCGAATAAATATCATTGGACATGGACCAAGTTTTCCCTTTCAGTGTGCATGCTCACCGCTTCGCGCAAACGATTCGTTTTTCTTAGGGACATTCGAACCTGTAGAAAATTCATCTTTAAAGGATATCTATCGACAAAGGCGGGATACTAAAAATTATATCATATTACATTACATTATATTAATATAATATAATATAACCGTATCGTATTATTATTATTTGCATCATTAACAACTACGCTATTCTACGCTTCGATCGAAACAAATCATTATGATCCTTGATTCTTCGTCAAAGGAAGAGAAAGAAAATTATGGTAGGAAGAGATGCGTTGAGAGAAACTTTTTCAAATGCATCGCGAACAGAAATGAAATGAAATGTAACTGACGACGCTGAAAATGTACAATTGAACTGAATAAAATCCCTTCGCTTTATCGGTAAGAATGTCGCACAAAGCATCACGTGTTTTCTGAAACCACTGAACAACAAAGAAAAACTTGTCACTTAAGGCGTAAAACGTAGAAACATCGCTCTACGCTCGACTCGACTCGACTTTGAGCTTCGAGTTTCTGTTTGATCACGTCCCTGTCTAGCGAATCGATCGACGATCAGTTCGATAGCGATCTGTTTGAGATTTACAGTGCAACGCGGTACTCGCATTCTTCGATGCAAATGAAAACATGTGGCAGGTTGAACGGAATACTAAGTGGAAAAACCGCGGGAGAAAGTAATATTTAGCCCTCGGGACGAAGTTACATATGTTCGACTTATACCACGACTCTTAATTCGTAAGAATCGTATCTTTCATCATGCTGTATCAAATGATGACAGACGTTTCTATTCGTAACTTTGAGAAAGGACGAAGACGAAGGCCGTAGAGAAACTTAAATATCGCGCACGATACGGGTTACTCATCTTCGTAGAAACGATGCAAAATATATCGATAGGATCGTTATCGATAGGATTTGATATTTGAGATCGATCCTGAGGCGTACGGTTAATACGAGACGTATTCTTTCGAGTATTTGCACATCGAGAGAATAATTGGAAGAACACGCCTCGTACTTTATAAAACAGTTCAATGGAAGAAAAAAAAAAGAAAAAGAAGAAAAGAAAAAAAGAGACAACTTGCATAAGTCGGTACAGACAGAATGAAAATTCAATCCAACGCGAGCAACGACAACGTGAAATTCTCTTTTCTCTTAACTTACCGTGTACCTAATTTGACCTGAGTATGATTAATTATTTCTTTTTCTTTTCGTTTTTCGTTTTCTTTTCTCTAGTTTCGAAAGCATAAATCGCTGATTTATGTTTACGTTAAACTTTGGCTAAAACGTTTAAGGCGCGTCAAGCTCGCGGTCTTCGATGCAGCCACGTGATGGGGAATAGCGTCAGCAGCAACCATTCCTTTTCATCGGGTGAACTCTGCAGGTAGGGTTGGCTGCGGAACGGATGAAGCTAGGGACAAAAATCGGTTCTCCGCTTGATGATCGGTTCTCTGGGACGACTGTTAGAAACGAGGACGATGATGAAAAGCTGCCTCGCTTCGGAATCTCTCTCTCTCTCTTTCTCTCTCTCTCGAATGCAGTTTCAACGAGGACGAAGAAGCAAAACGAGATGAATTTCCCTCTTTCCACGTTGGAAACCAACCGGAGCACTTCCTGAAGAGACACTTTTATCGACATCCTCTTCTACCGATGTCCAGATACTACGACGTGTGAGACTGCTGAGACTGCGACAGCTTGCTAGAACTTTTATGGTGGCTAGACGTGTGTTTCTCCTGAAAATACAAACAGAACTGTGTGAACTCCATCTTTTTAATAATAATCTCGAAAGTAAAGGAATTTTGTTTGACAAATTAACAACAACGAGCCGATTGATATTTGCCCAGTTTTATATCGCGAACGAAAGCAAATAAATCTCTCTAAGTATCCTTCTGTCTGTAGAAGTGTTTTAGGAATTATTTGACGTGTTGATGACGTTTGCTCTCTCTATTTCGACGTTGAAATTCCTTTTTTGTTACTTTTCCTTCTTCTTTCTTCGGCGATCGCGAAAGGAAAGCATAGATAAGCAATACAGGCGCTCTATTTGCTATTATAAAAATTCCATTAACAACAATCGATATTAATGACATATGCTGGTTAAATATTACCGATTGCAATTATTCATTTTTTGAGGCGACACTGGTCTACGACAGGTATTCAGTTTAATCACGAATCGGAAAATTACTTTTCTTTCGAAAATGTCGCAAATGCGATTACAGAAACTGACTTTTAATCTCTTTTCAATCTCACGCGATCAAGCGAGAATGAAAAAAAAAAAAAAAAAAAAAAAGAAAAGAAAAGAAAACAAAAGAAAAAGAAAAAAACGAAGTAATTTCACGAATAAACGATATTGAAACTCCTGTCTGTTCTAATGTGACGGTATTGCCGAATAGAATCTCAACAAGATTTTATCCTTTCCCTCAAAAAATGTAACCTGCTGTTATCGCAAGGATTGAAGTGAAACACGCAAATTAAAGCGCAATTCTTGGAAGAAGAAGAAGAAGAAGAAGAAGAAGAAGAAAAGAAAGAAAGAAAGTATGTGAATATGTGCACACAAAAAGCCTGCTAGTGCGTGCATGCTCATGCATAAAATTACACGCACACGCGATACACTCGAATAATAATAAACAGAAATGATAATACAATAGCATCGACGTTTCGACGATAAGGTACAGGCGAACATTACAAGTACCCATCACCAAGCGAGATATAAATCAAATAACACGTTGCGTTTCGACATACTCTGCCGTGTCTCTTATACACTATGAAGATCATTAATTTCCACGTATGATAGAGCGTACAAAAATGAAGAACTTTTACACATGATAGTAAAATCGTATTACATACTGTGACGAGCTGTGATATTATGTTAGTACACAAAAAAGGATGCGGCGATGTATGGTGTGCGATTGTTACATCTAAAAATATATATTCATATATGTATGTATATAGGTAAACATCGTCGTGCACCGTGGTATATGCATACATATACTTTTGTTTTAATGGTGTGTTAAGAAAGAGACAAAATAATCACTAAGGTACTTTTCGTTTCCATAGAATGTTTATTTCGGATTGATTATTTCTTTTCTTGGTCGAACACATGACGCATACGATTCCTGCCATAATAATAATAATAATAATAATAATAATAATAATAATAATAATAATAATAGTAGTAGTAGTAGTAGTAGTAGTAGTAGTAGTAGTAGTAGTAGTAGTAATAATAATAATAATGATGATGATGATGATAATAATAATGATAATAATAATGATAATAATAATAATAATGATGATGATAATAATAATAATGATAATAATAATGATAATAATGATAATGATAATAATAATGATAGTGATAATAATGATAGTAATAGTAATAATAATAATAGTAATAATAGTAATAGTAATAGTAATAATAGTAATAATAATAGTAGTAATAGTAATAATAATAATAATAATAATAATAATAATAATAATAATGATAATAATAATAATAATAATAAGTAATTATTCGCAACGATAGAACAATCTAATTTCATAAAATTATACACAATATTAGACCTTTCCTTTTTATAAAATTAAGATATTATACATATAGTGTATGCACAAGCACCTGCGTGTTCCTCTCTAATAAGTTCATAATTGTGTGGACGATCCAGGTACAAAAGTTTCATTCACGGTAACACAATAAACCTGGATAAAGGAAACTGGTGATTTGCGCGAACGGTGTATTTTACAAAGAGACAAATACCATGGGTATCTGCGAGATTTTGAAATGATAATGTTTCCAAAATTTTCTAAGCGTATAATTACTATATAAAATAAGTAAACACCTCATCAGTAAGCATAGGTGACTACTATAAGACAATTGCAGGAAACGTACGCGACAAGTGACAGATATATATATACATATATGCATATATGTGTGTGTGTGTGTGTGTGTGTGTGTGTGTGTGTGTGTGTGTGTGTGTGTGTGTGTGTGTGTGTGTGTGTGTACACATACATTGTGTACAGTACTGATGCAGTGTTTCGCAGAATTTTACACATCTCGTGTTCCTTTTCTCTATAAACGATTCATAAATTTCATATCACTCATATCGATCGCTACGCGTGAGTCGTATCTCGTAATCACTATTATATTTATATATATATGTATATAAATTTATACATGTATGTGTGTAAGTGTGTGTATAAATAAATTTATACTCTCTTTCAATTTCTTGCTTTCTCGGAGAGTACAAAGTCTATATAATTTACCTTAGTAATTATTTTGTCTTCACACAACTTGTACAATTGCACAATTTCTTTTCTAACTAGGCCGATCCTATTTAATTTTCCTGCAATTTCTCAGTACTGTTCTCTTCTTTTTTTCCTGCCTCGTTTCTTCCAGTTTTTCTTTTCTTTTTTTTTTTAATATCACACGCTACGAATTTTACACAAAGATCTTAATTATATTTATGATTAAAAGCTAGAGGTTCGTTCCCGTTTCATGCTCGAAAAAGATATCCAGGAAGAACAAAAAGTATCGAAATAATCATTCAAATAAGAACTAATTTTTCATTATTATATATAGAATATATATACATATATATATATTTTTTTTTAACTAGAAGAAAATAAAACTCCGACCTCGCTGAAAAATACAGAAATATAAGAAGAGATACAGAATTTTGCACTGAGAAATCTAAGAAAAGAGACAACGATCCTAACAATCACACAGTACACATGTAATGGTCTAAATTCAAAATACCAGATAATAATTGTGATAATAATTGCAACAACAATAATAGTGATATTTTTTTTTTATATAATTGATACTCCAACGCTTAGCAGTACGATAAATTCTTATCATGTCGCAATGACAAATCACGATACACGCGTGCATACGTGCCGTGTGTATATTTTATGTAAATATAAACGCATTTTTATTTATTATTGTATATATGTATTCTTTTTTTGTTTCAATATATTAATTACATCTATCTCTCGCTCTGATTTGACACGTTCCTGAGATAATATCCATTCTATAATAATCATTACTCTTATTTTGTTAAATATATGTATATATATAATATATACACGTGTTTTATATATATATATATATATATATATATATAATACATATATAATGTGCACATATATTGTCAAAGACACGAATTATATTAATAAGAATAGAGAGGGAGGAAAAAGAAGAGACACACATTCGCGATTCGTCGGAATAAATATAAAATTAATCTACATATACACATAAGAACGCACGAAGTATTATACGAGAGAATGTAAAAGTAGGTAGGAAAGTTCTTAATAAATGGACCTCCGTTTCGTTATGGTGATGTTACCAACTCTAAATAAAGAATCCTCCCTTCAAATTCTCTTCTCTTTATCGATGTTAGAGCAACGATTTATAATAACGCTTCCTTGATCACACATATATCACTTTTCGTCTTGTTAATCTTCGCGAGCATGCCTTATCTTTTGAAAAATATAAACGAATGTATAAAATTATAAATTTTTATAGACCTTTTATAAGACTTGTAAAAAAGATCCCTTTATACATTCATATACGACTAAAAAAAGATACGCTTGCGAAGATTAACAAGACGCGAGGATATATGTGACCAAAGAAGTATGAAATCGTTGCTCTGATATCGATAAATTAGATTTGTTCAGCGAATCTGAAGAGGATTCGTTCTTTATTTAGAACATCACCGTAACGAGAAATAGAAATCTATTTATTCTTTTGCTCCGAGAACTATTGCTCCGATTTTTTGAAAGGTTTCGCATAGATGAGCCGCGATTTTGCATCAGTGACGCTAAACAATTTGCACAGTTAGATTAGAAGATCATTCTGCGAAAATGGAAATGAAGAGAGCGAGATTTTTCCGTTTGAAATACAGCGGCGAAATGAGAAAGTCAGTCCGCTATTGATGGATAACATCTATTTGAAATTCGATTTTTCGAAAATTTTCTCAAAAATGAGAGATCTCGACTGAGAAAGCTTTATACAAGATATAAAATTGTTGAAATGTACAATATCACTTTTGTAAAAAAAAAAAAAAAAAAGAAAACTGTTCGAGGAAAAATATTTAATGAAATTAATTGAATGACAACGGAATTTGATTCCTTTCAATCTGCAAAGAAACAGATTTCACGATCTGCATCGATGACGAAATCTTAGATAGACGAAAGAAATGATTCTATAAAAAAAGAAAAAAAAGAAAAAAAAAACACAAGCAATACAGCTCTTGAAAAATCATATCCAAGCCAATATTTTTCAATAACTAAATCACACCACGATCTGCACTCCATGATCAAAAATATAACGACCGTCAAATCGCAGCTCACTTCAACAAAATTTCAATAATAATGCACAATTCGTCTACACTGAACCTAAACTGAATTATCGTTAATCGTGACCTGATTTCGGCTCAGGCTTCGTTGTTCGAGCTCGAGAAATAAAGGATAAGAAAGATATTAACAAATCTATGGTAGTCGTGTGTTAACAATACGAGTGAATTCTACGTACTCCATCACTTCATTTGAAATCACATTCAACAGTCTGTGCCGTAGTTTAATAAATGGGCATACAAAAAAAAAACAGAAGACATAAAAATAGAATGTCACGAAACTAAATCACATGCTGAAGTTGCATTCTTTTTTCAGTTGTTTCAACTTTCTTTCTTCCTCTTTTTTCCCATACCATCAGGATTAATGCAACTTCTTATTGCACAGAAGAACAAGGCGATAGTAACCCTTTGCGTTCCTTGTGACTTCCACAATATTATAATCTAACAATAAATGTGTTACAGCAATTACAACGATGGATTTTGTTCTTTCTTCTAGTTTAGACTTTAAAATCGGTGTACATATAAAATAATATTTGATGGCAATGTCAATGCTAGAATATAAAAAGAAACAGTATTGAAAAAAATATCGTGAAAAAAGCTCGGCAAGCATTAGCTTTCTTCAGATAAGTCGGACTGCAAAGGATTAGTGAAAGGAAAGAATTTTTGTTAATATGTTATAACATCATCCGCGTATAAGAAGAAGAAGGAAAAAAAAACAATGACCACGCGATACATAAAACGTGTTAGCTTGAACAAGATTATATATATCTTTACAAACACTTTCAAATTCGTATTAATGGTACACTTGTGTTTCTCTGAACACTCTCAATCACTTCACTACATACATTTTTCTTTTTTTCTTTTTTTTTTACCCCTTTTCGTGTCTCTTGTTTGTAATTTTTTTTTCTTTTTACTTTTATTCGTACTTTATCTAATTTTGTTATCGTTTCTTAAGTAACTGTGTAAGTTGCTCTAGCCCTTTCACAACGATTTGATTTAATATGAACACAACACGCTGCACACCACCCTTTCTCCGAGACCCTTTGCCAGCAAAGGAATTTCTTTTCGACTATTTCGACGAGAGTTTGTTCGCAAGAAAACCAATCAATTGGCTGTAGGTACTGTGATACGTAAAAAATAGGAAAAAGAACAAGACTGTGGAAAGCTGTCCTTCTTTTTCCTTAATTCTTCTTGAGCATTCGTTAATCAAAAATCTGTCGACGTTTGACCATAAGCGCAAAACATAATTACCTTTTCATTTCTGATCTGGCAGTGTTTCGTGCATTAAACGTTTCACGACAACGTTTCCCTTGCCTTCTTCTTCGTCTTCCTCTTTTTTTGAAGGAAAAAGAAAGTTTGGCACGAAACAAAAAATTACTAACAATCTACAAAATGATAATTCTTCGATAATATATATACACGATTGTTGCATGTACTTTTTGGACTATTTTTTATACAGAATAAAGGAAATGGTTGCCGTGAAATTTCATGATGGTTTATAGGTTGTCTTTACTCTTCTCAAATTCAAGGACCTACTTTGAAAATATGTCAAAATGAAGCAGTTACCAATTGATATTCGATAAAGAGATGGTCCTTAGTTAAAATAAAAATGAGTTTATTTTAACTAAGAACGCCAATAAGAACGTCACCTAAAGATCTTATCTCTTTGTAGAAATCAATTTCTGCTTGATCTTGAGATATTTTCTTCAAATCGCCGTAAAGTCGTCTTCGTGAATTACTTCATCCATAAAGTCGTCTTCGTGAATTACTTCATCCATTCATCCAAGGTCGTGCGGCGGACCTCGTGAAATTTCTTAACGTTTCGAAACGAAGACTGACATTCATTTAACTACTCTAAGGATGCGCTACAGGTACAAAGGTGGAAAGATCAAAGTGATAATTTTTAACACTAGGGGAATAGAGATCGTACGTTGTCATGCTGCTACTTCTACCATTCACAAACTGAAAGGGAGAAGAAGAGAGGATAGAGGCAAAGGTGAAAGTGTGTTCCTTTTGATCGAAGATTCATCCTACGGGAATCTCCAGCCACTTCTCCTTTTCTCCTTTTTTTTTTCCAACTCATCGTTTAAATCGCGAACTATCTTTTCTCTTGCAAAACAAAGAATACTCGTTATTCTTTCTTTCAAGAACCTCTCGAGACTTGTGATGTTACTCTACCTTTCGTACAAAGATAATGTAACGCATATACTCAATAAACACTGAGTACAATTCTAAAATTCAATTAACCAGCATAAACGTAATAACTAAGAAGAAGACAATTGGACGGCTGGAAATCACAGTGGTGTAGTAAAGCATTCGTTACTTCTGAGAGAAGAGCGGCCTGCCTTTCATCAGAAATGTTATCAAAAATTTCACTATATATCCTTCCAAGTCGTTAAAACGTTACGTGAATGAAATTAATAAAGTGAATCACTCGGTCAATTACAAACACTTGATAAGGCAATGCTTCGAAAAGTCGAGCGAGAGTACAAGAGCGTGATTGAACCTAAAAGAAAAATAATCTGTATTTACACAGCCAATGTAGATTTCCAGCCAATTGCTCAATGTAAAAGAGAACGGAGCAAGAAGTGACTGCAGTTACTACCACTACTTTAGAAAGTCTACCTCTGAAAGTCCACTACAAGACAGGAATTCCGTACGAACGTTATTCCGGTGGCGGAGGTGGTGGCGGTGAGGAACTAGGAGGTGGCCCGCTCGGCAATGGCGGCGGTGTCTTAGGTTCCTGCCGAGCAGACGGGATTGGGATCATGCTTTGACTTTGTCGCACATTCTGTGACAAGGACGGTGGCGGTACAGACGTATCAATAGCACCATCTGATGTTATAATGACGTTACCCGCCGGATACATCGGATATTGTTGCTGATACTGCGAATAGTACATGATGGGATCGTAAACGTATCCGGCAGGATTGAACATCGAGGGCGGCGGGTAATTAGAAAAGAAATAAGAATCCGTTTGGGACTGATTTACGTGGCCAGCCCTCGAGTAGCCTGGATCACCACGAGCCGAGGATGCGTGAGAGTGATGTGGATTACGGACATTGTTACTATTGTACTCTTGATAGTAGCCGTCGCGCTGGCCAGGAGCATTGTAATGGCCCGCCGATCCTGCTGGTGGTGGACCACGCCCGATATACTGGCGGCCGCCTCTACCGCCTCCACGTACCTTATTATTGCTGCCTGAACTATAATGTCTGCCGTTTTGCCGTTCGCCTGGTCGGTGTTGCCCGTAACCCGCCGAGGTAACCTGCGATTGCTTCTTCGTCGGTGGGACACTGGTCGTCGGGTTCTCCTTCATATCCGAACGATCGCGCTTCCGGCTCTCGTTCGTGAACTCTGGAACGATACTGCTCGAGCTAGTTGTAGTCGTCAACGGCGTACCAGAACTCCTCGAGATCCCGTCCGTCCGGATTTTAATCTTTAACGGACCCTGTACCACCGACTGACCTGGCGAACTGGACACACTGTCCGTGCCCTTTAGCCGTTCCTTTGGAATAATGATTTTGATGCTGGTGTTCTGAGGAGACTTATTTTTATCAGGCGGCACCGCGCTACTCGTCGACTCGGTGCTCAGGTTTAATTTATCCTTAGGAATTGTGATTTTAATGGGTACCGCGAGCACGGTGTCCTCGCTCTTTTCCTTATCCTTTTCCCGATGTTTCTCCTTGTCTTTGTCTTTATGCTTGTGCTTGTGCTTCTCCTTGGTTTTCTCCTTGTCCTTGTGCTTGTGTTTCTCCTTCTTTTTCTTCTTCTCGCTCTTGTGGTGCTCCGATCTTTTCTCTTCTACCGGTGGAGCAACGGTTATGGTGGTTGAAGTCGGCACAGAGAGCATAGATTCCGTAGTGGTTTGCACGGGAACAGAGAGGATACTTATATCTACAGTCGAGGCTATCATCGGTTCACTAATCGTTGATAAGGACAGACACTGGCTTTGAACAGGAACAGGTTCCTGTTGCGCGAGCAACACGGAATGAGATATAGGTGGCTGATGAAGTTGTGAAGATGATGATGATGATGATGATGATGATGACGATGATGACGATGATGATGATGATGATGGTGGTGGTGGTGGTGGTGGTGGTGGCGGTGGTGCTAGTGGTTGTTGTTGAAGTTGTTGTTGTTGTTGTTGTTGTTGCTGCTGCTGTGGCTGTTGCTGTTGAAACTGTTCCTGATGAATTTGTTGTTGTTGCGATTGCATTGTTTGACTAAATTGTTGCATATTTTGTAACAACGATGGCATCGGTGCTAAAGGTTCCTGAAGCAGGGCACTTATACTTTGAGCAGATTTCAATGGTGACAAATATTCACTTTTAATCTGAGAATGTTCAGCCTTTATCGGCAAATCTGTTGTTTTGTAAGGTTCCTTCTTGATTTGATATTCTTGAGGCTCTTGTTTCATTAGATTAGTGTCCAATCCGTTCGTCAAACCGTGCTGATTCGAAGAAACGTGTTGCTGTGCAGGTATCGTGGCAAAACGCGATATCGTCGGCTCAGAGTCAAACGGTTTGATCAGCTCCGGCGGTTTCATATCGTTCGCGATTTGAATGGCTCTACCGTTCGCCGAAGGATTGTCTCTTATAGGCTGTATCAGTTCTGGTACTCTACCGAGCATTTTAGTTGCCTCGAAACTCGTATCGTCGATTTTCACTTTCGCTTGTTGCCCGCTTTCGTTACCCGTGCTACCCGTACGATGCCTTTTGTGGGACGTTGTGGAAACATCGTTAGCCGATCGTTTATTCGATTGTGCTTCTTGCTGCTGCAAACCTGGCGGGCTTGCAAAAGGCGATACTAAATTAAAGCTTATCGACGAATCTGGTACGCGTTCTTGTTTAGGAACTTTTGCAGCCGAGGGCGGCGTCTTTTGCTTAGTCTTAGGCCTCTGTGAATGAGATTCCCGAGGCGTTGGTACTTTCTCTGGACTGAATAGCGATTTCGGCTTGCCAGAGGGGGTTTGTAATACACTCTGTTGGATATCGGACGAACTTTTGTCTATGTCATCGTGCCGTGGTCGTTTCTCAGTTTTTGGATCATCGAGATTGTTCAAAGATGATAAACTCGACAATTGGGAATTAGTTCTTAAAGTATCCTTCAATATTTGAGACACGCCATGAGCTGTATTGGATATTATTTTCGACGATAATGTCGGTTTCTGATTAAGCAATGAAGTTGAAACGGAGCTGGTTGGAGACTTTTCTTGCGTAAACGAACTCTGGCTAGTACCACCAAGCTTCGTATCAGTCGGCATCGTCCCAGAACTAGCTTGTAGTTTCTCTGATTGATTGTATTTTGTATGATGCGGCGGCTTCTGTGCATTCGAACTATATGGTACGTCGAGCGTTGGTTTCGGTGGAGGCAATGGCTTTTCGATAAGCTTTCTGACCTCTTCGCACCTCTGCTCCAACGTATCAGACTTTCTTTGTCGATCGATTCTGGTTGGATCAGGATATTTGTATGGCTTTTGTTCACTATCTTTCCTATGGTCTACAGGTTTGTGCCTTGGATCGTATATTCTTTTATCATGACCCTGATGTTTACTTTCTACTCCGCTTGATCTGTGCACACTATGATTGTTATTACTAAGTTTTTCTTGTATACTGCCGTGAGACGTTGGCTCCTGTAACGATCCGACATCCGATCTGTGAGTAACGGAATCGGTCATAGAACTATCCAAAGTTAATTCTTTCTGTACGGTATGACTGTGAGAATGGAGAGCACTATTATTACTACTACTACTGCTACTTGTACCAGTGTTTGAATTGTACTCTCTTTGTAGCCTCTGTCTATTGGGATCGCGATTTGGTTCCCTAGCTTGAGTACTACTCGAGTGCCTCTGAGGTACTGGTTGTCCAACTTTTATATCTGGTCTGTGATGATGATTATGATGGAGCGTCTTCTGTCCAAGAGGCAACGGATGTTTGTTCAGCACATTTGTACTAGATACAGGTTTATGGTGATGAGAATGATGCTTATTAATATCCGACACGTGACTTTGCGGAACCGACGGTGGAATCGATGCCTTTTCCCTTTCCAAACGTTCGCGTTCTTTCTTCTCTCGATACTCCCGATAATCTACAGGAGGTCTCGCAGACACAGGTACATTCTGTTTCTTTTCTTCTTGTTTCTCCATCTGATGAGGACGATTCGTATGAAATGTGGGTCCATCAGCAGTCGTCGCTGGAGACTGTACCTTACGAGGTTCCGCATCCTACACAAAACATTGTATAGGATCATCTAATGAATTCTCTAATAAATTACCTAGTTAATATGACGTTACTTAATGTGATAACGATACTTACAAATGGTGAGTTTGGTAAACTAGGATGATTAATGCTTGGACTTTGATTAGCAGATATGCTCATTATTTTCCTTTTCAATCTTGACGGGCACTTATCAAATATGTGAAGGAATTCTGCTGTAAGCTCTTGTAACAGTTCAGATGTCACAGTTCTGTCGACGTACCAAAACCAATGCTTTCCTTCCGTGCTTTGGGGTATCTATATGTAATAATAAACAATCATATTAATAAATAATCATGAAATTGCAGTTAATCAGACACTCTCTGTGATAAATTGTAATAACACTTGCCTCCCAGTTAGACCATTTACATGCGAGATGAATGCAAAAACAGGCAACTACCGTTGGCTTGTACTGCAGACACATGGTTGTTAAATGCAAACTGAAAAAATAAATTTTTTTTACAAGTTAACGTGAGAACATGCTTTCCTCAACCTTTTTTTTTTAAATATAACCCAGGGCATAAAAAGAACTGTACTATAAAATCAAAGTACTAGTTCCATTAAACATGGGTAACATCAGGATAAAATCAAGATGGAACTTTTTATGATTCGTTGAAAATAACTACACAACAATATTTCCAATTATAAACTTTCGTAAACGGAATTTAATTCCAAAGAGTACGTTTCCAAAACAGTTAAAAAAACAGTACGTGTAAATGTAACACTCTGTCGCGATGAGCTACACAAAAATTTGAACACAAATGTTATTAGCTAAAGCAATGTGCGATATTTTTCTACGCTGATAATTATAAACGTAAGCTTCGCAACACTCTGTTATATCGTAGCAAATTTGCCAAAGTTTGTCCTACAATACAGAGGACTTTAAGTTAGTTGTATTAAGTTACATAGATTTGAAATTAAATATTGAAGAAGTTACTAGAGGAAAGTATCATTTCAAGTAAATAAAATAATTCATAATTTTAGTATATTTGCTATTATTCATAAAAATTATTTCTTACTAAAAAAAATTATACAAATATTCAAAAATTTCTTTGTAAAGAAATAAACCTTCAGAGATAAATTAAGGCTTAATCTACATCGATTATTTAATTGCAATTATAATCTGTTCAAATATTACTGCTTAAATAATATTTGAATGAATTATAAACAGACCGTGTCATCAGAATGAATTACTAGCTTAATAGTACGGCTTTCTTTTTTATCATTAAATATTTTTGGTCATTCACTCGTCAATGCAATACTTCCACATTCATTTCATTCACGCTTAATTTATTTTGTGCATCTACAGCTTAAAAATAAGTGTATGTAAATATAAAAATAAAAATTGGACAATATATACCGTAATGTAAGAGAAAACGATCAGTCCTTAAGATTATTTCATTTACCTTCGATTAAGCAATCCTCATCGTGAACTTAGTTTACGAAATAAACTTCGTTTCGCTTTGGCATACGTTCTCTTTAGAATCAGACATTACCGCGACTGCAACGCAACATTCCTCCCCAAAAGTTACTGTTGACATTTAAACATTCGCATTAGAACTCACGAAAAAATATGAAATCAAAGTAAACTTTTGTATACTAAATTTTATCCAATATTTAATCCAATATTTCAGTTCGTTCTGAAGCAAAGAATTGTGATAGATCTTTCTATCATTTGTCAAAGATATTTGCAAAATTTTATTCCACGTTTACTTTGCTTTCTAAGAAAAATATAGGTCAGAATGTTGCGCCAGTGGCTATTGCCTGACGTTATTAGCTTGGAAATATACTCCAGCTGGCATCTATTTGACCAGAAGACTGCTAAGAGTAAGAGATACTAGGAAATAATGTGTAGCCACCTGTTAGATGCCATGAAGTATGAAGTCTGGGCTAAGTCCTTGCTCGCTGCAAAAAAAAAATTATAGTTGAATAAAATTTTTTATAAGTTCTAAGAATCTAAACCTATCATTACGGAATCAGTAACTTCACAGAAAATATAAGGAAAATGTAAATATAATAAATTAATATTACAGAATTCTTTTTGAACACATAATTTATGTACCTTTAACCAGGTGACAACATTTAACAACATGTGTGTGGGGATGATCAATGGCGACATCAAACCCCAATGTTTGCAGTAGAACATTCTCATTGAACACCAGGTCTTGAGCTTGTTCAAGGTATTGCTAAATATTACAAAATAAATTACAATAATTAAATTCACGATATCGATTAACTCCAAATTGATATTGATATTAATTTCTTTCTACTTTACCTCAGACCTGACATCAGGTGGGGGCTGATCTCTGTGGAGACACATGTGTGCCATTTTGATAACATGTTCTAACTTGCGTGGTTGTTCTTCGACTTTTGCTGCTAAAAATAATGCTGCTGCTGCAATTGCATTCCTGTGAAAATGTGACAGCGAGTGGAATACGTAAAATCTGTGCATATACACTATTGCCGTGTTGATACATAATTGTGACCTATATTTATTTAATTAAGGAAAATATTGAATAAATAATGTACCATTCAATGATCAATAATTATTCTCTTTTATAAACTGTAAATGACATTTTTTATTACAGATTATTGAAAATAAAAATATTTCCTATCTCATCGCATAAATTTATCGTAATATATAATTATTTCAATTTATTGTAACATTATTTATTAATATATTAATATTTATTAATATATAATCATAATATAATCATTTCACATAATTATTTCAAATAATTAACAATTAAATTAGTTGCTGATATTAATTGATAAATTGACATGTAAACAAAATAATAAAAGTAATTACCGAATTTTTTTATTAAAATATTAATTCAAGCTTCACGCAATAATATAAATATTTATAAATTATTAAAACAATGTGTAAACATAATTAAAACACAATTCTTATTCAATAGTTATTCAATAATTTTAAATTATTAAATTAAATGGTAAGATTAAAAAATGGAGGGCACAACAGATTACATGTAAAAAATTTTATTTAATCTATATATTACATTAATGTGAAAACTTGATCAAACAAATCACATAATTTTGATGCATATTCTTGATTCAACTTATACAATTTTTAAAATCCTTCTTCATTCGTGTTTTCTATCATATTATTAATTTTCATATCTCAGAGCATTTGTTATTTTACTAAAAGAAAAATATACAAATGAAGAATTTAGAATAAGTTACAATATAAAAAAACAAGAAGAATACAAAAACAAATATTATACTACGTATTAAATATCATTAGTCTATTTTATCTACTATAATTATGACACATGCGTTCCAAAAAGTAAAACGACAATATATTAACATGACTATCTTTAAAAGAGTCCCGCAACATTTAATTTGAAATAATCTGAAGTGATATGTTGAAGTGCTCACAATTGGAAAGATAATTAATATGTCTATGATCTTTAAATATATATCTGAAACATAAAAATATTATAGGAAATGGAAATAGAATTTACATACTATATTGGAAAAATATACTTAAAATATTTCTGAAATATTAGTAAATATATAATTCTATTAGTAAACGTTTATGCAAAACTAGTAGAAGTTTCATAGTTAGCTAATATGAGTTAGTGTATATTAAATTTTACTATATTACTTTTACTATACTACTGAAAGTAAAATAACAACTGATCTGTGAATAATGAAATTGGGCGAAGAATCATCTAAAGTTTGCTACTTTGGTACAAGATTTTGAGAATGAAGAATATTATTTGCACAAATACTCAATTGTCAAATTGTCCCCTCTTTGTGACCTTGGTCTATTACTTTTATTATCATTTACACTCATTTAAAGAACAATGCATAACGACAGAGCATTGTGACGAACTACCCATAGTCCCAATATAGTTTGATTTTAAACGTGAATGTAAGTACGTATGTGTACATGTACATGTACATGTACATGTACATATATGCAAAATATACACATACATAAATTAAAATTATAAGATATTATATACTTGTATAAAAAAATATAAGCAGAAATTATGATTTTGCTGGTGCTATTGCCAAACTTAGTTTCACAAACAATACTGCTGTTCTCTGCCTTCCTTGATATCAACAGAGATATCAAAATTCTAATAGGTTTTCATTCACTTGTGTCGTTCTATCGTTAATGCAAATACAACAGCAGAAAAATTCCAAAATTTATCGTATATCGAAGCTAACACAATGAGGTTCAATATGGAGAACCGTAATCATGACGCGTGACCTCTTCTTTCGCACGTCACTCGTGTTTACAACGAATCAGGAATTTCACGTGAATACCGACCGAATTTAAATATGAAAAGATGAACGTGCACAGAGAACGGAGTCGCATAATTGCGCGCTACGATGTGGGAATAATTCCGAGTTGATAAAAGGAGTAAAGGAGTAAAACGTGAAATAACGAAGATAGGGGGAAAGGGAGGTTGAGAAACACGCAACTCGTACGCAAACGTACACTCGTTAAAAGGATACACCACAAGCCGCTGTCCCATATCCTGAATGAAATTTGCTGCCTGCTGCCTGTAGCTCAGTTCCTTATCCGCATCGATGCCACATCTTCTGCTCGGAGTATTTGTTAGCTGTTCTTTCGTGAAGTACCATTTTTCGTCCGTCGCCATTTATATGTACACACAACTCGGTACTAACGATGCGAACTTCACAGCGATCAGCTATGGCGGCGAGCACACAACGCACAATAGCAACACGTTGAGAACTCACGTCACTACGCTAGCCGGAAACTCCCCTCCAAGTTCATACTCGTTCGACATACTCTTTTCACAGTGAAACATAACCATACGTTAATCGTCGAATAAAAAAAAATGTCGAATACGTCGTATATTATTTCATAAGCAATTAAAATCGTTTTTCTGTTAATTATTATTTTTCTTTTGTTTACTCTGTGTGCAACTTCACTCTATGCCTTTACATAAGAAAGGTTCCATTTTGAATTCCGGAAATAGCAAAGATTTCATTTTGAATCCCGGAATTTTTAACTCGTTTCATACGGATCTAATTTCACGGCACTGCTTTAGAATCATGGCAGCAGAAAGCAACTTCGAAACACTTATTTCGTAGATAATCTCGATATTGTTTTATACGTTTTTAACGTGAGATTATCGTTGAGTTTAGAGGTTGATACGAAACTTCGACGTACCGTTAAAATTCGATTATGGACGTTTTATTCGCTTTTATATTTTACAAAAGGCTTTTCCCGTATTGTTATAATAGTCGTGATAAATTAATAGAATCAACGTTTCGATAGTTGCATCACAGTAACAATATTTATCCTTTAAGATTTGTTATAGAAACCGCTGCGTTCTTGCGTAAAGTTAAGTAGTAGATTTTTATAATTTTGATGAGAATTTTACAGTTCGATAAACATTAAGCATTCAAAGTAATTAATTATATACGACATTAATTAATGTACGGAAATATCTCTCACATTTTCCATTTTCACGTTATCGTTACCGTTAAAACCACGTTAAAACCAACTTGATTTACGAATTTTCGGCAGGCTATGAGGTTGGTTATGGAAAGAATTCTATTATTTTCTTTCTCAAACAGTTTCAATTATGGCAATAAAGGTGAAAATTCCATAATGTTTAGGTTAGAGTAAGGTTACTTAACCTTGTCACAATTTTATACATTGACAAAATTTTTTGCATTGAATCAAAATTCTAAGAATTATTATTCTTGTTGCTATGTTGCACGAGAAATTGCAATTTTTTCTAAACACTGGATAAATGCGGTAAATTTTTATTTGGATTAATTTAAATTAGATACCAATGTTATTTTTATTTTTATTTTTGACAACGAATATGTTGCACTGGTTAATCGCAAACACACGTGCGTAATGAAAAATCAACTTGGCTAAATACTTTATGACCAACGTCATAACCTACCTGAACCTTTCTCAGTCTACGATAGGTATGAATCACGTAGTTTATCAATTAGAAGTTTTAGAGCTTTAAACTCCCGGAAATGACGTAGTTGAGCTAGCAGTATGTGCACGCAGCCAATGTTACCCCTGTAGCAGCGTCCCGTTATCTTGGTCCTATTGAAGGATCCAGTGTGTTGTCTTTCGAGTTATTTATTATTTATTTGCATACAACTTCAGACTTGCTTCACAATTACGAATAATTTACATTTCACGATATTAATCCTTTCGTTCTCTTGAAATATCCAGAAGTACGCTGACGGTGACAAGCGTGATTCGGTTGGCACTGTCTTTTCTTCACGGAAGAATTGATGTAAGAAATCACAGTAAGTTTCTAAAAGAATTATGCTTCGCGGCTTTTTTAAGTCCCGCTTAGTTTCGTTTTATTCGAATTTTCACAAAAAACAATCACATGTCCGTCTCATTCTTTCGAAATCCGTACATACATCAATGAGACTTCATTCAACATCTCACGTATAAAATGGCGGCGACTACCACTTGTTACAAATACGTATTATATTATAATTCTATTGTATAAAATAGTTGGAAATTTTAATGTTTATAATAATTAATTTTATACATGCTATTATTTTTATATTTAAAATATTATTCATTGTGAAAATATTATTCATTTCCGAGTAGTGAAACGAATGCAATTGTTCTGATTTCCGATGTAAACTGTGGCGCCAAATTTGAAATTACAATATAAATGTACTAGTTTAAATTTCATTCTCAGAAGTTATTTTGCAATTTTTTTTTATATATTGTAAAAATTTTATTTAAATTTTATCATTTCTATTTATTTTACAGGTAAGTTATGTTTCGTATCCCCAAAGCAACAATGCCTGTGACTATTGTAGCCACAAAAAAGCAGAAACAAATGCAAACATGCTTATATTCATCTTATGAATGCTCACAACTTTGCCTTGAAGGATTTAATTATTGTGCTAAACATATCCTCGAAGATCCAAATGCACCTTATAAGCAATGTGGCTTTGTATATAATACTAATGGCAGAAAATGTCAAAATCCTGCACCAATATTGGACAGAAGAGATATTTCGTATGTGTAAATCTATATTTAATGAATTTAATGAATTATTATATCTTTTAAATTATATAAAAAAAAATTTATTTTTAATATGTGCTTATAGATATTGCACTGAACATACTAGAAAAGCCCAAATAGCACGCATAAAATCAACAGCAAGACATTCTTTACCACAGACACCTGAAATGCTTTTACTTAATTTAAGTCATTATGTTAAGAAAGCAGATTCAAGTACTGAAGAAACTGAAGATGAAGAAGGAAAAGTTAAAGCATTAGATCCTTTCAGTAAGTTTCAATCTAATTCTGTTGATGAAAAAAAAATAAAATTCAACAACGTGCAAATCTTGTACTAAAATTATTTTTAGCTGAAGTTGATGCATACAAAGTAAATGCAAGTGGATGTGATATTCTGGATTATGCAAGTTCCTCTGATAGTGACATTGAACCTACAACAGTAACTGATACTTTAAGAGGAAGTTATCTCGACGATAGTGATAATGAAAGTTTATACAGTGCGCAAGAAGATCCTCTAAAGTAAGAATATATATGAATACTCATCGTACTTTGTTTCTTTTTGTAGAACATAAGCTAGTTTGCTTTGGCTTGAGCAAATTTTAAAACTGGTATTATATCAGTTGCCTTTATCTTTACTTACTTTCCTTTTGTAGTTGCTTTTTGCAAAAATAAAACAGTAATTTCTATTGAATCATTAGTATTAATTTTTTAAGGCATGCTGGAATTTTTACTGCTGAGGAAGTGATCTACATTGCACGGGAAAAACTAATTAGATTGCAATCACTTTACATAGATCAGTATAGAAGACTGCAATACATATTAAGAGAGAAAAGACGAAAGTATTTACATACACTTAAAAAAGAAAAGGAAACATTGTGTAGTATACACGACCAACCAAAGGAAACTGTAAAAGAAAAAAAGATTTATGAAAAATTAAAAGCTTTAAATCGTTATCATAGAAGAAGCGGAATTGAAGCTATATTGTATAGAAAATCTTTAGAACGCAGAGCACAGGTAATTAAAGTACAGTTTTTTATTTTAATTTATTATTTTAATTATAACGAACGCGTTCCTCTAGTCTTCGTTCTACAGCCAGACCCAATAAACGTATAAATGTAATGTAAGGGACGTATCCCTGGGCAGTACCATTAGACCCATAAAACAATTACGAAAGTTACTTTATATAAAGAATGTACAATTATACAATTCAACAAAAACGCTGCAGTTCGTCCGATTCGTTCAATGGCTTGTATAGAATTGAATTCTTCCGTCTTTATTTCCGAGTCTTCAAGTACCACTCATTTATAGTCTTTATAGTTACTACTCTTATTTCTTATAGGGATCTCGCAGTTCCTAGAAGAGGTCCGAAGATTCTTTATGTTTGTTTTATGTTTTTTCTTTAATGTGAATTTTATGTACTATATCGACTTTCTTTACATTTATGGGCCTAATCTTTGCCCAACGGCAGATTTTGGCTGAAAACAACTTACTAAATAGAATCTTGTATACACATAGTACGCATAGTAGTAACATAAAAGTATGCATAGTAACACACAACAGTAATAAACACTAGTAAATCAGGAAGTAACGAAGACGCGACGCGACCACTCACCGCGGACTCCCAAATTAATTAATACAATATATTAAATTTTTATACTATTTTATACTACTAATATAACAGATGATGATAATGAAAATTATGATTATATATTTTTCATAGGCAACTGAAGGACCTGCACAAAAAATACCAAGTATATCAAAATGTATCTTTACAGAAGGTGGAGTAAAATGTGGAGAGAGAACTCTTCCTGCTGCAAAGCATTGTCGTAAACATATTCTTAAAGTAAAATAATTTTATTTAACTATATAATCAAAAATATATATTTTAAAAAATTTATTATGTTAATAGGATCAACATCAAGTTTTATTTAAAGCATGTGGAGCAGTTCGAGCAGATATAGAGTGTCATGAACCAGTACCTGTTATTTTTGATACAAATTGCGTATTTCATATGAATTTACCATCTGAATGTAAATTAGAAACTATGAAAGTAAGTATTTAAGCAGATTTTTCTGTATATTGGTGAAAGTAACACAACAATATTAATTCTTTTTATTACACGATACTTAGTTTAAGGAATCAAAATCTGAAGCACGGGAAATATCAGCAACAGACAGTCACTCTATGGAAATTGATGTAGTAGGAGAACTTCAAGAAATTGATCCAGATGATGATATGGCAGGATTAATGAGAGAGATGAGTGATGCAGCACACATGAAACCAGTATTCAATGAAAGTTTAAATAGTGAAGCTAGCACAGATACAGCTTTTAGTTTATCAGCACAAATGAGTGATAGAGATGATCTTGTTTCTGTGTGACAAGTTATTTTTCTATGACTTCAAATAACATAGAATATTAATGATTATTGTTACATAATTGTATACTAATTTTATTTATGAATTTTGTTTCACTGAACTTGTATATTAAGTGCCTAAACATTAAAAACACAAACATGCACATTGTATGGCAAATATATTGATATAATTTATAGTTTTATGTATTTATTATATGTTGTGTATATAGTTACCGAGTATCATTTTCATTTGTAAATATATGATTCCCATTTTTTCATTGTAAAATTTTAAAAATTAAAAAAAAGTGCATCTTCTTAATGATCGTTTTGTTTCACCCTTTATATTATGCTATTTTTTCAATGAATTATTATTTAAATATTACTTTTATTAATGCTGTATTTCATTTGATATTAAACTTAATTTAAGAAAATACAATGTTTATTATAAATTATAAATAAAGGATTAAATTTAATATCTTAGAATAACTATTATTAAAATAGTTATTGAAGTTTATTACAGTAAATAAGAACAAATAAAAAAAAACAATTTAAAACAAAACATTTTTTTTAAATATAACAAATTTACTATTTCTAAAGATGTATATTATATGTAAAAAGAAATTAAAATCTTTCATAGGATACATAATAATAGGATATAAACGTCTTTCCAAAAACTAACGTTTATGCTTTGCATTTAAATTTTTACAAAAAGCGCAAATCATTTAGTTAAATACACTAGTATTAATATAAGATGTAATGTAAGAAAGTATTTCGCTTACAAGAATATAACGCTTTTTTCAATTTTTTACATTTTCTGTAAAAAAATACATTGTTATTGATCATGGTATTAATCATTGACATACAAACAAAATAAATGTAACTTACAATAAGTAGATGAGGTTTTATCATAATTTGGTTCTTTAAATAGTATGTTTTTTTTAAGTAATAAAAAAGATGTATGACATATTTTATAAATGAATCTTTCATTTCATTATAGTGATAAATGCAGTGTGTAGAAATAATTGTACAACATTGACAAAATTTTGTTTAAAACACAATTTTAGAAAATTGGAAATATTTCTATTTTCATAGTTATAAATAATGATTGCATTTTTTAATGTAAATACAGCTAAAAATATTTAGCTTTGAAATTTTAATTATGTATTATCTTATGCAGACATGCAGATATGTACATATAATTGTAAGTAATTACCAACCCAACAATTGATAATTACTATGGCAGTATAAGAGTACTTTAAAATTTTAACATATCCAATCATTTTGAATAATGATTTACCGCCTTCGTTTATCTGTGTCTATACTTGAAGAATTTACTTTGTGCACAAGCTTAACTATAGTTACATAAAACTGTGAATATGCTGTGACATTATCAGTAATTACCATATTATTTGTTAGTTACTAAAACAAGAATTTAAATATATCCACTCTTTTTGTGGTGTAACATTTAAAACTTTGTGCAAATGCTGAATTGTAATAAAACAACTTGAAAGAAATAAGCACCAAAGAACAAATATTTTTATAATAATTTAAAATGCATTTATGATCAATAAGTATCTAATTTTCTATCATTTCATAAATAACTTGATAACACTGTTTTTTTTTTTAATCTTATAATTCAACTAATATATATCTATTTCAACTTAAAAGCATATTGTTAACTTTTATAGTAAGCAGTTTGTTAACTTTTATAGTAATACATTTATGGTAGAATTATGTATAACATTGATTCAATTACAAAGTATTTATCTGAAGCAGTATTTATCTAAATTATTATATCAAAATAAAGGATGCAGTTATTAAATATATCACAATTAACTTAGACATTTATACATTAATATTTATAAAACACATACATATCATGTAAATGCCAGGCGTCTGATAACTAAAAAGATAATTTAGATTTTAATTATTCAACGCACAATTGTCATAACAGACAATACACATTCATACTGATTTGTTATCTAAATATAAAATCAAAACAATCATATTTGTAGAGAGTCAGGTAAATCAAACTAAAAATATTTTAATTAAAATAAATGTGTTAATGAAATAATAGCTACTCAGTTTTTGTACACAATTTCTTTTTATATTAACTTTAATATTACATTTCTCATTTTTTTACAATAATGTAATCCAAGTATCATTTACTATTAATAAACTTAGAAGAAAGAACTGCATGGCATTTTCACAGTTGATGTGATTTTAGTAACAAAATATCAAAAACTATCCAGTAAAAATTGACTACAATTATCTATTTTTATAATAATCTATCAAGTAAATTGCAAAACGCTTAAATTTTAGCCTGAATTCTGACTTTTTTTATTATTTTCAAAGAACGCAATATCTCAAATATAATTTTTAATAAGTATACTTCAAATATTGTCGTTGCATTTGAATTATCTAACTTTCTTCAAGTTGTTTAGCTCATTTTTTCTTGTGCACGGAATATTCTTAGTATTGTAAAACATTTAGCATTTATTCCATTATAGTACCTTCTTAAGTATTTAACAACAAACTATGTTGTTATCGATAAGAAATCTTATGCTAAATGTAAGAAGAAGAAAAAGTAAATTGTTTATGTCATAGTAACAGTAAATATTGTTTCGGTAAGAATGCACAGTCAAAATTTTATTGACTTAATTGTTGACTGTAAATATAGATCTAGGAAGTACTGCAAGCTTACCATCGTTCAAAAAAGTTGTCAGTCTTTGCAAATTTAATCGCTGAATATATTTTTCAGATCGTGTTCATAGAGCGCTATAATTAACATTATTCCAAGGCCACATAATAGCCCTAATGCTTGCAAAATACACTGCCATTGAGAGCTACGCTCCACAGAGTGACTTGAAGATAATTCTGGAATCTGTGCAAATGTTTAATTTTTAATTACAATTCATTCGATGAATACAAATTATATGCTACAAGAATATGATACTACTTACCATATCTACTAATGCTATATATATAAACATTCCTGCAGCAGCTGCAAACATCCAACTACTTATAGCAGGAGTGCTCCCTAATAATACACCAAATATCATACCGAATAAACAAAGTACAGAAGATAACAAATTATAAAAAACAGCCTGTTTAGCACTCATACCGGCTTTTAACAAAACTGCAAAATCTCCTGTTATGAATGGAATAAAATTGAGATAAAAATTCTAAACATTTTATAAAATTATTTATCTATTACAAGTTATGTATACCTATTTCATGAGGTAATTCATGGCAAAATACAGCTATTGCCGTGGAGAAACCACCTGCTATATTTGCCGAAAAGGCGGCGCCTATAGCCATACCATCTGTGAAGTTATGCAAACCATCACCCATTACTACCATCCAAGCAACACTAGACATAGATTCAGGCGCAGAATGAACGTGACCTAACAAAAAAATTTTAAATCATATTTAAAAAATATATTTTAAATTATACTTATCAAATAAATCAGATATGAAATGATATAATTAAATAGTACCATGTGAATGAGTATGACCATGATGTTTCATTTCATGTTCGCGTATAATAACAGTATAACTTTCTGATTCATTTAAAGGTATATCTGCACCATCCGCATTTTTCTTAGTATTTACAATTGAATCGTCTAATCTCCAATCTTCGCTTGGTTTTTTCTCCACATCATTTGTCATAATTTTTGAAACTGAATTGCAGTTTGATGTTAATGGTTTTTCCTCTTCGATCACAGGAGGCCTTTCATGATTATTATGTTGGCGATTATGATGATTATCTGAATAATAAACATATTTAAACAATAATAAACATTATTAAAACAAATAATATGATAATAATAATACTATACCTTGATCTGTGCTAATTTCTCCATAACAATATGGATATGATGAATATTTGTGTTTGCAAAGTTTTTCTCCAACAACATTACTGTTTGGTCCATCAGTTTCTCTCATCACTCGAACACGTGACGGAAGCTAAACGAACAATTTTCGTAAGCATATTTAAATGTTTATGTTTTATAAATGTAACAAATAATTACTTTGTTACGCCGTTGTCGAAGTTTTCTCCATTCCGCTAACATCGTTAAAGCTTTCTCCGTGAAAAAAAATAAAGCAAGACCCATCATTGCAATAAGTCCTTTCCACATATTCATATTGTGTTCCTCTTTAAAATCTACTTCAACATGATCATTATGAATATGTTCATGAGTATGATGTGACATCATTGCCTAAGACAAAAACAATTCTTTCCTATGTTATAACATAATTTATTTTTTTTTATGCTAAAAATTCATAGTATAATATCTTACATGTGGTAAAAGATGAATGAGAGCATCACCACATAATGTTCCTACAGCAAGAGCAACTAAAAATTGTAATAACTGATGATAATAAATTTTACCCATGAAAGGTATAACAGCTAGCCCAAGTAAACCACAGAGACTGATTATTAGAATACTGACTGTTGAATAGGCCCACACTAAATAGGAAAGTCATGTACTTAGAATTCTACAGTACTTAAAAATATAAAATTGATATTATATTAATTATATACCTTGAACCATATTGCGAGTGATGTCTTCTCCATGATATTTATTAATTTTTATCAGTTTATAATTCTCGGGTACACGAATACATCCATTTCTCTCTGAACTTGATTCACCTGCTAGTTGATAAACAAGAGCTGGACACACGCGTTCAAAAAGCCAACTTGGTAATGTTGAATTATTATTAGCAATGTATGGCATATCTCTTGCAACAGTACTTAATAATTCTTTACTACTTAAGCACTGAAATAGCGAGATAGTCGTTTATAAGGAATATTTAATACAAGGAAAAAAATTAATTTGAGTTTTCTATGATAGAGTATAATTTTAATTGTTGCAATTTATCTCACCCTTTCCTTTTTAACTCCATTTTCATATTCTGGTAGGCCATTATTTTGTAAATTCTTTGACTTGTCTACACAAAAAGAAAAGGATTTATATTGGAAAATTTTGTTTAATATTACCTATTATAAAAACATAAAATGATTTTATAACAATAGAATACGCTTAAGCAGAACATATAGATGTTATATTATAAAATATGTATTTTATAGCAACAAGACAGTAACAAGAATTTACGATGTCACTGATAATAGAAATATGTCAGTTATCTACGTAGAGGATAATATTACACATGATATGATTATTTAACCACTGATATCTCATATAGTGAACAAGAATAATATTAAATTTTGTTTATTCATTCATTAAAATCTGCAAAATGGACATTGTAAATTTTTTTAAATCTTTAATTATATTCTCAGACACATATTTCACAAAACAGTACACTTATTTCATAAAATAGCATAAATACATTTTAATATAGTTATAAATGAAATCAATAAATAACTATGAATCAATTGAAAAGGAATTTGAACTCTTAAATTACACTAAATGATGATTCTCACATTGAATAAAGATAAAATATTATCAGCTTATATATATGAGCAGATGTAGCTTTATTTCTTATTATGATTGATAGATTGGCTAATTGGTAATTAAAAGTGGTATATATATATATCTATATATATATATATATATAAATATATATATATATACATATATGTATAATACCAATTGATCTTGAAATGAGTTCTTAAATATAAATTCTGAAATTCATCAAAGAGAAATGCTTTTAATAATGACCTAATTAATAAATTAAGAAACTTACCTAGTGGATTTTTATTCTGACTAGTAATAATATTATGATTTTCTAAATTTGATGCATCTGTCAATAATCTTAATAGTCCTAATTTTTTCAACAATTTTTCAAAACCTTCCATTGTTATGCTTGTACCATCTCCATAAGCTTCAAAAATCTTTTTCATGAAATATTTTTCATCTATAATATCTACATTTCTTTTTGCTCTAATCCTATTAAGAGGATTTTGATCTTTGTTAAATTGTGCTGCATTTAATTCACTATTGTGCATGATTTCAATTTGGCCTAGCCTTTCTAATATTTCTATATCCTTCAAAGTTTTAGGATCTGTTTTTACCATTGGATTATCACTATTTTCAATATTTTCATTAATCTTTACATTTCCTGGATTTTCATGTTTAGTATAGATTTCATTTGGTACCAATGAAGTAGTTTTGCTTCTGCTATTTGTATCCAATACGTTAGAAAATTTAACAGCACCATTATTGTAAGCAAAATTATTTAAATTTAATTTTCTCACATCCTTTTGCTGTGTTTCTTTAAATTTTATTAATAACCAAGATGGTTGTAATTGTTCATGAGGTCCTAGCTGCTTCTCAGAGTTAATTGAATTATAAGTCGTCTGTCCTGTTGTTGAGAATTCAGTGTGTGCTGAACATGGAGTATGTGCAGCACATAAAACACAAACTACACAAACTGTGACAAAATGATGTGACATGTTGTATATCCTGAAAAATGAAATAAAAAATTTTGATTTAAATATAGTTAATTTATAGGTATATATGTTGAAGGTTAATATTTACCAACCTTTATCATATTTTATCATGTAATAATGAAATAATATTAAAGTACGTTCAAACTATTTGTTATTCAGCATTATGGTCTACTCAAAAACTCATTACATCAGAGGATAGGCAATAGAATATTACATCAAATGGGAAGTTGTTATCTATGTAACAATCATAATGATAATGAATCCAATTATAGCTAATGTTATCATTGAGTTATATTATATATTTTTTTAAAATAAGAAATTTATATTGAATTTATATTCAAAATATAGTATAAAGTGTAACTAATTAATTATTTAAGTCACATCTCATAAATTTTATTATGAACAAATAAAAAATTATAAATAAAAAAATAATATAATTTAATATTTTTTAATATATGAAAGATAAACGCAACTTACAATTTTGTAATAATATTAATATTAAATAAAATGAATTTATTGTTGAAATCACAAGTATAAATTATATGATTCTTACAATAAAGATATTGCTTGCAAATGTTATAATAATAATTTAAAAAAATATATATTTTTGAAAAATATGTATATATATATATGTATATATATTCTTGATTCTTTTTTGTATATTACAATTTTTAAAAAAAGAATTCAAAAAATATTATTTCCATTTATAAAAAGAATGAATGATTAAATTTTGATCAACACATTATTGTATATTACAGATATCAATGCCATAGATAAGATGACACAAAATAAATATTTTCAACAGTAGCAATTGATGATAAACTTAAAAAGCGATTATTTTGAGCAATTCTATTTTGAAGAATAAATACATTTTTATAACAGATGTAATAAGAAAAAATAAAATTCGAAATTAATTTAATTTAATTTAATTTAAATAATTATTACAATATTGTATTAAGTAAAGAATTAGTATTTTTGCCCAACTATCGTTATGCATTTTTTTGTTTTTACTTCACACGAAAATTGTAAACGTCTAATTATAATTCTTATCGCATAAATTACAATTTCAAATAGAAAGGAAAAGTACAGAAGTAGAAAATAGAAAAGATCGCGCGTAAAGCACGTCTAGCTATCTTGTTAACTTATTCCGACAGTGATATACAACAAATGAAAAAATTCGAAGCATATAATTTTCATTTAAACTTTGTATTAAATTCATTGCAGATTAAACGCTTACGTTCAAACGTAAAGCAAAAAAAAAAAAGAAATTGCTAATGCATAACTGCTCAATATGGGAATGTTAACCAACCAATACAAATATAATTAATCGCAACTCATACAGAAACACATGATACAGCGAGAAATGAAAAAGCGCGCATTTTATGAGGCAAAAGTACGTGAACGAGTCGAAATGCGTGCATGATGTATTGTGTCCGAAATAGTCAAGGTGTATGATATTACGGTCGTTCCTTCAAAAACCGTATTTTTAGCTGTCAAAAAGAGGAGGAGATTCATGGATACAGCCCTCCTTACCCTACCCCGCATTTAGGATCCATGACAGAATTTAGAATTTAGGTTAGAAAGGCGGCCTCTTGCTTTAATATAAAAAAAAAAGACGTGTCAAGTTTTGGCTCGAGACCCGGTTGTTTTTCGTCAGTATACGTTATCAAATGAACAGCCACCAGATTATACTGTAATAGCACACTGTCATGTAATTACCTTTATTCAATCAGTGAAACAAAATTCCCGCTAGGAAGTGGCATATGCTAATTGATCGAGACGCGCTCACTAGCTTGCGGAAAGCTCGCGAAGTCCCACGTTAACGTAAGAAGAATCTTTCGCTATTCTTGTCTCTGTCCCCTTTCTTCCCTCCTCGGCCAACCACCGATACAACACTCCACCGCGTGCAACAAGTATACTCTGAACATAGCAGACTGGCAAATCTCAACAGGACCGACAAGTCCCGAAAAATCCTTCAATATTACACAATCACTAGCTAGAGGCAGCACTATCGCAATTCCAAGGTTTCCATTTCAAGTTACATTGTCAGCACTGTTACTGCGAAACGTCGATTTAAATAAACCTTGCAATAAAAATCCTTGTAACATTTAACAATAAAGATAAATGAAATACCAAACTGATTAAGTTATTACCTCTTACGAAATAAATTTAATGAAAAATAAAAATTAATTTAATAAAATATTATATATTATAAGCTTTCTAACACGGTTTAATAAATTATTCTGTTGAAACAATTTATCAGACGAGATTAAAAATTAGTAATATTTTTTTTTAATCTCTTCTCCTTATATTCGTTCTTTGTTTCCATTAAGCAACAATTTGAATTCTCGCTAATATTTTCTTATTAATTTTCAGGATTTTCTGAAGATTACACGTTCTTCACGTCTAATCTTTATTTATGTCCGAAGAAACACAGATTCAGATAAAGATTAAAACTTTATTAGTAATGAAAATTTTACATAAAAAATAGCTTAATCTTCTTCCTCCTCTGGAGCAGCTCCTGCACTTCCCTTACGCAAGTTTTTCCTCTTGACACGGCCAGGTCTGCCACCACCAAACGGAGATTTCAACGAGAAGTCAATGTGCTTCTGTGAATCCAATCTCACAATAAAGGATGGAATGTTTACTACTTGTTTGCGCACTCTGAAACAAGAATATACATTTTACGTTTCTCTTCTTTATACTTTCTAATCTTTATACTTTCCAATAATGCGTATTTTTAATATTTTAAAACATCAATTTATGGTTCTACTTAACATGTAAAAAAAATATACCAATTATTTTTAACACGAATACGTATCCACTAGCACCAGACAGACGTTAAGTGCTAGTTTCCTAACACTTAAGTGGCCTGCCTGAAAGAAAACATTAGTATACAGCGCAGCACATTCTTGCACATCATAGTTAACCCAGCCACTATTTAAAGTCGCACTTTTTTTTTGTTTTGATAATAGTTGTTTTGATAATTGTTTTTTTGGACAATCAATCAGGAAAAGTGTTTGAATACCTGCAGTAGCCAAAAGACTATTACTCTCATGTTTTATAATCAACTAAAGGAAATTAAAAATTATGTTTCCAGTTTTGAAACCAAACAAGCAATATTTCTTATTTGGTGATTAAAATTGGAATTTACTGTAGCCTTAAAGATTAGAAATCATCTGCATGTGATCAGATATTTCTTGCCCATTTTTCAAGGCATATGAATCTTTCTATTCAGCGAGATTTACCTAATATGACGTTGGCGAATAAGTACACGAGCATGATGAATAGACTTGGCAAGTCCCAACTTGAATACTTGAGTTTGAAGTCGTCTTTCCAAGAAATCTTCGATTTTCAAGCCAAGAACGTAATCAAGTTTCATACGGCTTTCGTCCAACACTCCAATTCTTACCAATCGACGCAAAAGAGCATTTCCTGACAAAATACACATAAATACATGCTTTAATAAATAAAGGATAAAGTATATATAAATAAAATTATACTGTATAACTTCATCAGTAGAAATAAAGAAATAACATCAAAATAATCAGACAAGAGGTGTCAGATGTGAATAAATTCATCATACAAGTCTATTCTAAAGTCTATTAAATAAATAGTAAAGTTGATAAGTTTGATACCTCACTACTAAATTGATAAAAATTGATTCAATACCTTCGAACAGACGTTTGGGATCCTTTTCTTCTAAAGTAAGAAGTTCACGGGCAGCTTTTCGTATATTTGCTAGGGTGTATTTGACTCTCCATACTTCACGCTTGTTACGAAGGCCATATTCACCAATAATACGTAATTCTTGATCTAAACGAGCCTTTTCGTAAGGCCTCCTTGGAGTAACATAAGTTTTCGAGAAAACTGATGGTATTCGTCCGTTAACCATTTTGTACGGCCGTTACCTAACATACATTTAACAAAACGTATTCTTTTTTAAATCTCAAATACATATGACTTTTAAATGAACAGATTTATTACAACGCTGTGAAATTATATTTCTACATAAGATAAGAAATATAAAATTTGTTGCTGCCACGTGTATAAGAAACGTTAGAAAATGTAATTAGTTTGAAAGAAACTTTAGAGTTAACTTAATACAATTTAAAAGAAATAAACATTGGCATTATTAAACATTTATATTGTAATTAGAATAAATTGAATTAAATATCCTCTAAATAAATTGCATACCGTACTTAATTCCGTGAGGAACACAGCCACTCGGCGTTACACACGAAGTTAAAATGGCCGAGCTCCTACTTGGAAGTAAACTATTGCAGAGCACAGTTCTGAAACGAATGCAGCGCTCAAACAGGAAATTCATTTCCAATAGTGGGCTTTTTGAAAGACATTTATTTATATAATGTATAATAATATTTCTTATATATACATAATATTTTTTGTAGTATTAAGGTTTAACATAAATTAAGAAAATTTATAATTTCATCTCACACTGTTATATTTAAGGTAAAAGACACTTTTTACTTTAGTAGTATATTTGAGTAAAATATCAATAAAATAAAATATTAATAAAAAATAGACTTGAAAAGTGGATATTTTCTAATATTTTTTATTATTATTTGGTAATTTCTTCTATACGATAAATTTAATAGACTAATTTCATTATATAATTCGTCTTCATGTTTAATATCATAAATCTGTATTTTATTTGTTTTGTGCGTTATTATAACTGTATTGGAAGCTATATTTTATAAATTTAAAATATATATCTTGCAAAATATTTACCAGTGAAGTGTTTTTACTACTGTATTATTGTGAAATGAAAGTTGAAAACAAACAATTCATACATCATTGCTAATATGATAGGCAATATTGCAGGCAGATTTATTTCGAAATAATAAATTAGATAATAATGAATTTTATCAATCTCGAAATATATTCATAGAATTTTGTTTTCATTTATTGTCATTTATATTGTCTTTATTGTCTTTATTGATTTGTTTCAATTTTAATTTATTACGTATGAAATACATATAACTGATTATATTTACAACATATATATATATATATATATATATATATATTAACCATAAACGTATAATATATTTTTATAAGGAAAATTAATTGTGTATTTAGTGTTATAAAATATCAGTGTTTTGTCGTCACATTTTTTTATTCTAACCTAATCAACTGTTTTTTATGTACAAAATTTACTTAATTGTATTATGAATGTCATTTAATCAATTGTAGATGTAATAGATATAATAAATATAACCAATTATATATATTATATGAATATTTAAATATTTAAAACAGATGCTCATTTTAATTTTGCAAGATGGTTTCACTAGAATAAATATCTTTTAATTATTTAAAGAATTTTTTAAAATAATCATTGAATTTCATAATAGTAATTAAATAATTTATAAACAATGAAAAATGTACGATATTAAAATTAATAAATAAACATATTTTGTGTTCCTACATCTTTAGATTAAATGTACGTTTTATCACGTACAAGTCACGTTTCATATTAAGTCACGTTTAAATCACGTTTTAGTTTGATATTCTTGGATTTTTTGCTGAAGTACATGTCGATATGCAGGGTTATTCTATTGACCCCGAACATGGTGAAACAAAGATAAAAGGAGATGTAAGTAACAGTCACGTTTTCAACATACTCAGTAACTTGGTAACAGTAAAAGGAAACATTAAGAAAACGTTTTACTTCAATTTTTTGTCTTATATTGAGAACTAGTTCAATTTATTGTAATTTCAAATCTATTCATTTTTAAGCTTCCAATAAATTTTTTACATTATGGAGGCTTTTGGAACTGTAAGTATTGCAGTTTTATTATTTTCTAGCTTTTTTAAAAATAATTTCTGAGAAATCTAATCAAATTTTTCTGATCTATAATAAAAAGGTCAAAAATTGATAGGGGTAAATATTTTATGCTGGAAGCTACTGCTGGGTATAAAACATTTTATTTATTTATTTATTTATTTTGCTTGTATGAACAGTTATCTTTTAATAAAATTAGTTATAATATTCTATGCTTAATATTATGTAAATATAAAAATATTGAAAGTAAATGAAACTTTTCATGACAAAATTTATTTTATAAATTTTAATAAAAAAAAAAAAAAATACTAAATATTTGAATAAAAAATACCTCTAATTAGAAAAAGAGGTGTACTGGATGGAAGATGATTTATGTGGAGCAGTATCCACCATTTAGTATCTCATGTGTTCATTTGCATTATGAGTTTGCGAGTTTGATGTCCCAAATTTACAAGTATAAGCTGAAAAAGAAAATAAAAAATTATCTATTCTACGACTATCATAAGAATGTAACTGTTATATTATAAAAAATAGTTTTATAATTTTGATAACATTTAAGGACTTTAAAGATAAGACATAAAATAAGACAAAAAACACATATTAACAATCATTTTGGAATATTATCTTTATACCAAAAATCTTTTGAATTCAATATCTTGAATTTTTTTCTACAAAATAGTTACATTCTACTGCTGTAAACAATTGGGAAATATTTAAAAAAAAGAAAAAAAAAAGATCTTATAATATATAGTGACTCAAAAAACTGCATTTAGATAGTAATTATATTGACCTTTCAAAGGAAATTTGTCACGTGAGCAAACTCATGCAAGATACATGACATATATATTACAATGATAATTTTTATGAGATACATCTACATACTCTGTTGTATAATATCTTCAATATTTATTATTTTTTAAAATTATATAAATGGAGATATATTTGTAGACTATTTCAAATATTTTAATTAGAAATATATCATTTATTCTAATATATTATCAAAATCAAGACTTTTTTTTAGTATCCTATTTTGAAGTCTTTTCTTGTGGGATCACTATCTGGTACATTTTCAACTATTTTATTTCAACCTTTGGACCTTGTTAAAACCAGACTTCAAAGCAAAGTAAATCTTCATCTTGGGTGAGTGTAAAATATTTAACATTTAAAATTAATTTATTCCAAATTGTTTAATTTGTTTATTTTGTACAGTTCTTCAAAAAGTGATACTTTAAGCATAGTTATTCATATAATTAAAAACGAAAATGTGCTTGGACTCTGGAGGGGCATGACTCCAGTAAGAATATAGCAATTATTAGATTTAACGAGCTTAAACAAAAAAATATTGATTAAAAATAATTTTTCAGACCATTACTAGAGTTGTACCTGGTGTTGGATTGTATTTTGCATCATTGCATTGGTTAAAGCACACATTGAATTTAAAAGATCCACTCACACCTACAGAAGCTTTGTTATTAGGCATTACTGCAAGATCTATGTCTGGAGCTTTATTGATTCCAATAACGGTAGTAAAAACACGTTTTGAAGTACGTATATTTTAATGTATAATATATAAAACACTATAGAAATGAAAAATACATGAGATTAGGAAATGTAATATTGCTTTTTTTTTTTATAGAGTGAAGTTTATAAATACAATGGTATAGCAGAAGCATTAAAATTAATATACAAGCAGGAAGGAGTAAGAGGTCTTTCGAGTGGATTAGTACCGACGTTATTAAGAGATGCTCCTTATAGTGGTCTTTATCTCACGTTTTATACTCAATTAAGAACTATTTTTACAAAAGCAGGTAAATTTTGATTAGTATAAAATTAGAAAATAATTTATCTATGACATAATTATATTTTTTTAGATTTGCCCTATACCAAGTCGTCTGTTCCGCTGCATTTTAGTTGCGGAATATTAGCAGGAATATTTGCTTCTATCGTAACACAACCTGCAGATGTAATCAAGACAAAGATGCAATTATATCCTGACGAATTTAAAAACATTCGTAATGCAACTTTAAGGGTTTATGAAAAATATGGTATATTAGGATATTTCAAAGGCATTGTTCCACGAATGTTGAGAAGGACATTAGTGACTGCAATGGCTTGGACCGTATACGAAGAGGTAGCAAAATTTTTAGATCTTTCAATTTTTTATTATCAAGACAATTCTAAAACAAATCATACGAATTAAATAATATATTATTTTCAGGTTACAAAATTTATAGGACTTAAATAAAATTGTTTCTATTTAATAATATAAGTTTTTGGTGATCGTTGACATAATTTTAAAGAAAGTCAATAATTTACGCACGATGGAATCAATGGCTGAATCATCATTCAGCCGATATTTACACTTGATGTACAGTATTTTAGTTTTGTACAAAGATTTGATTCTAGTGGACAATTGTATTATAGCAAATATCACTACTATGTACAGTATTCAGATAGAACCTATCGCTCAATAATGTATTATTCATATATATATTTTTATTTAATAAATTTTATAATTTAATGTTAGAAATTGTACAGTATACTGTTACTTTGCACATAATTCTGATTATTTTAATGTTTGCATGTTTTCCAAAATAACCTGATATTTTCATTGCAGTACTGTTTTATTAATTTTAATTAACAATCTTAAGAGTATTACAATATAAATTATAGACAATTTACCTTGATATCTTTTTTCATATGTAGCCTAAAGTAACATTTATCAGATACAGATAAATTACTAGTAAATTCGTTTTTAATTTTTTCCTGATGTTATAACATAATGTTAAACAATAATTCCAATAGATCCAATTTTAAAAATTCTCATAATTAACTTTAAGAAAACGTGATGCAGCAAAGATGAACTCAAACGCAAGTGTATAAAATTCATGATTGGAATTTTTAGATTATGCAAAATCTTTACCTTAATATTATATTAAGCAGTGTGCAAGTGAGCCTGTTGTATTGGTTATATCCCCATGGCATGTCTTCTCTCTGAAAATAGACAATACAAGTTTTAGAAATTATAATCCTACTATTTTTTTCTCTCATAATTTCGGTCGTTACCAAATGCACAGGATAATATATTTGCATATTATTTATTAACCTTGTCCTAATACATATTTTAAAAAATCATCATACTTCTGTCGGCTACATATGTGAGAAAGCATATTACATAATCAAAATTGATCATCTTTTCTTGTAACATTGGAAATAAATAAAATAAATGTCTAAATTGTATGAAATTAAGATAAAAATAATTAATATGTTAATCAACTTTTGAACAAAAAATTACATTAATCATAATATTATTACAAAAGATATACAATAAATGCTATTAATCTCTTTAAAGAGAAGTTTCTAAAAATTTGATTTTGACTATTTAATAAATATATATTTTTTTTTTATAAATCTATGCTGAAATAATGTTTTAATAAATTTTCTTTTAGTAATTATTTTCATATAAAATCATTTAACATATGTATGACAATATAAAAATGAAATGAGAATGGAATGAAAACCTATAGTGTGCGATGAAGATAATTTTTAATTATAAATAGTTGATATTTTTTATAATACTAAATTAGACTCCTGTCATCCCAATGTAACAATACAAGACGATCCTTTATGTAGAGCCGTTATTTCGGTATTTCGTTTCTTCGGTATGTCTTTCTGTTTGATTTTTTTTTTTTAATTTCAGTGGTCCAGAAAGTATTGTTATTAAATGTGTAAATGATTTATCATGAGTCAATATGTTGCACAAATGTAGTACGCGCTCAAAGTATGAATTTTCTATAAGCCGAAATGAAGGACGCGACAAAAGAATAAGACAAGATGTGATTAAGGGAGATGTCCTCGGAGCACCATAAGACACATTCCACATGACCTGTCATCAACCTTCATATTGCTATACCGTGATACTATACGTGATACTATAAGAATTACGACTCTCTGCTAAGAAAATTTGACCGAGCTTCGCCATGTCCTATTTCTCAGAACTAAAAATAATGGAGAAAAGATGCATGCAAAGGGAACAATATGTATCATACATGATACATGTTTCTTGAAATATATGTTTTTACAAATAGAGTTCAAAAGACGACGATATGCCAAGTTACAATCCCGATTTATTTATCTATTAGTTATAGCCACAAATAAATTAAATATATAAGTATATTTTATATTTCTGGACTATACGTATGAATCTTTTGTTATTTCAAAAACTATGGCTTTCGGACGTAATTGTTAAAATTATTCCTTTGAGTATATAGCAAAAATTTTCCCTGACTAATTGACAATTGTTCGATTTTTAATTGAATATGCTCCAATAAGTTGCAATCAGGGAATAAGGAAAGTAAGAGCAGGAGTTTGTTATCGTAACTTTAAGCATTCAAATATTGTTCAAAAATAAAGATCACCATTTTGAAAATGTCTAATTTTCCTAATAAAAGGACATGTTTGGTATTATCATTCCGATATAAATACCTCAGAAATGCGTAGTAGAAGCTAGGATTGTATAGTCACAGTCACACAGGGCACTGTTGTGGCAGGTCTACGGAAGTAGGCACTGTTTCCTCCACTAAACCACTAATTTCTTTTCGACAAAAAAGCTATGCAGTTGTTGAAATTACATAATTGATTTACCCTATGAAGACATTATACCGATCAAAGCAAGCATAGGTATACCTTCTCCTATCTTGCTCTGTAGACAATATCTATAATACTACATGATAAAAATACCTTTCGTATGGGAACGACTTTTACTATTCCTTGCTCGACATTACCTCGATGCACCGTTTTTCAGTAATATGTTACATAGAACAAGCTCGTCACTTTGAAAATTAAACGCTGTACAAACAGGTCCATATGAAATTTAGTACAAGTGTTTCTCCGATTAATAGGCAGGACCAGAGACTGGCTCGCTGTGACTATGCCATTCTTCAAAATTACAGATAATTATCATGTATATATTATGTGCATCTAATGAAACTTACCTGGTAAAAAACCTGTACAGTAATTGAGACGAATATGATATATTGTTTAGTGCATACCTGGCTTACTTCTCACTCACTAACCAATCAAGAGTAGTTACTTGTGACTTCGACTTCTAGATCGATGACGACGTCGGTTGTGATGACTCGAGCTCCGATGATCACGATTTCCTGAACGTTAAATGTATTTTTTAATAGTTCAAATTTTACAATGGTGTATTCTTTATTTACCTTTATCTCGAGCATGACGTCGGTGGTCATCATCTCGATGTCTGTCGTGTTTGTCTCTTGATCTGCTTCTACTTCTGTGTCCTGAATTTCTACACATAATTAGTAATGTGAAATTAATATTTTGACACTTAATAATTTAATGGCATAAGTAACTGCATACCTGTGACTGCCTGAATCATGTCTGCTTTTATCATCATCGCGTCTACGACGTTTATCTCTTTCTCTATCTCTGTCTCTGTCATCTCTTCTTCGTCTATCAAGTTCTTCATTGGCACGTGCTCTTTGTTTTCTATCTTCTTCCCTTCTTTGTTCTTTTTCATCTCTAGCTTTTTCACGTTTACTCTACAAGATTATTTTTATAATAATCATATATCATTTCAAGCTATTGAAATTTAATAAAGACTATGAATTACCATAATTTCTTGAAGAGCACTCTTTAATCTAGCATAGCCAACATGTTGTTTACCCATTAGATGATCATCAATTCGTTGTTGAGCATCACCGACAATAAGAAATGCACCACATACATCGCATACCTCCATTTGTTTTTCTTGTGCAGCAGCTAATTCAGCGGTCTGAGTGAAAGTGAAATTTTAATCTTTAGTACTTTTTATTTATTTTATTACGATGCTTTATACAATGTATTAAAATATTTACCTGATTGTAGTGACTATTATCGTTAGATTTTCTTAGTGTTTCTCGTTCTTCCTTTAATTGATCGCATAATCTCATTAGGCCTTGAGCCTGTTCCACATTGCCTTGTATTCCACTTTGTTCTGCTTCTTCTACCAGTTTATTAATTTTTTCAGTTAAAAGTGCAATTTGTTCTTCGTTTCTTTGAGTTTGCGCTGGCGTCAAAGTAGGCTAAAGAAACATCAATTTATAGATTCTTAGTAACGAAATTAACATACAACATTCTTTAAAATGATTCACTAAAATTGATTTACCGCTTCCGTTCTTCCAATAAGGGCCAAGCGCTGCTTTCCCTTTATGATTTTTCTCTCAACTTCATTCAACATGCTTTGGCAAAATCTAATAAACTCATCCTCATACTGTTGCTTCCGATATGAATAGGGAGCTTTCTCAAATAGTTCCCTAGCTTCGTCGTCATGCACTCGAGAACACGCGCCTAAATCAGCTCTTGTATTAACGAATAAATCGTGGGGGCAAAATTTAACTAGATACAACTTGCAGAACTGCAACAGAAAACAGAAATAAAAATTACAACGGGACATCAATATTTGGAAATTGCAATTCTCTGGACGGGCACGCTAAGGTATCAACATTTTCGAAAACTTACTTCAGGATCTTCCCAATTAAGTTCCTTGGGTTTTTCATTGGGAAGAACGTTCCTATTTCTTCCCATAAGTTCATCGAGCAGAGCAGCAGCAGCAGCAGCAGCCATATTCCAAAATTCTTCAACGAACGTCGATTATTAGTGAAATACGAAAATGCACCGATAGTTTTTAGGTATTTAGACGCTATGTGAAATCTACGTGTTTTGTTTGCACTTTACGCGAAGTATTCAATAAACGATAGAATTCACTATGTAAATTCACTTGAAAAGAAGGAAAACAGATGAGAACATCAAGTGAGTCTAACGAAGTGATGATACTTTCATTCTAACCCCTTTTTACTTTAGAAGGCGGTAGTGTAGCAAACAATATGGCGGAACTCACAGAACGCACGTATGTGAAAGTGTGAACAAGAGAAAATCTAATTTTTCACTCCTTCAGTTCAATAACGAATAATGCACATTAAACAGATTCCAGCTTGTTTTATATTTCTCGTAGCTGTCTGCTTTTTTCTTACTTATCGCAAATATTCTGAAAAATTGAAAGAAAAAAAAACACGCAGACATGAGTTGCGCTGTGACGTTCTCACGTTACTACGTGATATGACATCAATCAATGTCATTTTTTAGCAATAAATAAATAAATAAATATACACACACACACGCGCGCGCACACACACACACACACACACACATCTAATTTTCTTTATGAGAATAAAAATAATTTCATTATTTAGTTATATTTGATAGATGCCCGTGACTTCATTTTTCCATGTATTTTACATCGTACGAAACTCATTCAAGCTGATGATTGACTATTTCTCCGCGTACATAAACTTAAGCGTCTTATTTGAATTTTGCGTCTCATTTTAATCGTTATCGCTAAAAATAACGCGATAACAATTTATTGGTTGTCACTGTTAAAGTAATGTCGATTATACATATGTTATCATGCTTGACGATATGCGTAAATGTAATTTCATAGTCAATTTTACATATCAACTATAAATCCGATAATATGAATCGTTTTCAATCTAAAAAGATTTATCAAATTTTTACAGAATAAGAATATAAAATGTACAATACGATATTAATTTATGGGACTATACTTTATTACAACTATACTTTATTCGAATAAATATAATAATTATTCCAAAATGTAGTTTTTTTTCCCTTGTAATTTCAACGTAAGATGTACGATGACACCAGATGTAACATAATTAATGAGAAAAATGTGACGATGATCGCGACGATGAGTGATAATTATCGAAATGCCGATCGAATTTATTCATACTCTTCGTCGTCAGGCCGTACTTGAGGGAATCTTCTCACAGGTGTCTGGTGTTGAGGTTGCGGTCGTCTATGTTGAAGAGGGATGTTGACTTCCTCGGGGCTACGAAAAACTTGGTTCACTGGTAAGCGAAATTGAGGAAGACCCTGAGTTGGTTGTGGACGCGCCGACGATGGGATGCTGTTCAACGTGGCTGATTGCGCGTACACCTATATACATTTACATATCTCGCATTTTTTATGTTCTTTCGCTTTGCGAAAATTTGCATTTTAGAAGAAGGTCACGTTTCAACGAGCTCTTACAGGTGGAGTAGGACGGCGAATAGGCGCAGAGGGAGTGATCTGATAGTCGCCAACTTCGCGCTCGTCCGGGTGAATGTCTGCGGGGAAAAATCTTTCACTGTATCTCAAGGTTACGTTAGGCTTGGTCTCAGCTTCAGCCAAGTTCAATGGTTTGTAGAGGTACTCGTTGACGAAATGATACTGCGAGCTCTTCTTGCAGCTAATGTCACCGCTCGGGGGCATACAAATCAGGTGAACCTGTAATAGATACGTGTAATTGTGCAACGACGTCGATAGTCTCGAGGTTTAAGGAGAGAAAGGAGGAGAGAGAGTGGGACAGTTAGCGCACGACGTGTGCTTTTATTTGCATCTCTGCTCACCGAGAACAGGAGTCGATTACCCCGGAAACGCACATACCATAACGGTGTACTGGTATCGGGCGATTGATCGTACGATTTATGATTGGCCTTACTCACCTGTTTGTCCGGGTTGTACAGAGAACCGGAAGAGGCGGCGCGAAAAAGCGCGAGAGAAGTGAAATTTGCTTATCAGTTGCATATTTGAACTCGATCGCTCGCACGATCGCAAGAATTTTACATTCGTTCGACTCGTTTTCACTTGGAGCAACGTTTTCGATTGCGCATAAAAGGTCACCACTCGTGTAATTACGGAACAGAACAGGTATGAAAAGTATCCCGCATTCTTGCATCGAACGTGGAAAGTAGATCTATGATCTAAAGATCGTGTTTGCTGTTAAAAGTTACCTGATGGAATGTAAATCCTTCGGGACAGATCCAAGAGTGCCTCGCGTTATCTTGACAATAATGGAAGACTTCGCAATTAAGATCTTCATCAGCATAATAGCCCGTTTGCTTGTTCACACAATCAAATTTACTTTGTGGTAAAAGAAGAGTCAAACGATCGGGCTCTTCTTTCTCTTCTAATTCTTCAACCTCCTTTAAGATTAGAACGCAATTAGAATTAACTCCTAAACCATTTACGTAAGACGTTTCTTTGCTGTATCCTTTTTTCATTAAATTATCTTAACGATTGCTTAATTTCGATAGCTGTAGTTAAAGTAATAATTATTGGAAATCACTGATTGGAAAAAAATAAAACTAACAAAATACTAATTTGCAAAAATAAAACGTCGTGATGGTTGGTCGTTACGTAAGTTTACTGTGTAGAATTGCAAATAATGGATGCAAGAATTTCTTACGCTACTTTCACTTATTGTGAGATACAAAAGCGCAACAGTTTCACCTGCATATCGATATTCCCCAAAATTTTATAGATAATAATCTTGTAACTTGTGCTGGATAGACATTAAGAAGTATAATTACCCGAGGATTTTGTGGTTGTCCACCACGAACAATACTACCACGTGATGGCCCATTCACTCTGATAGCTGTTTGATCGAGAGATGGTTTACGGTACAGCTACAAAAGAAAAAGGAACACTCGTGAATGAGAAGAGTATCTCCATTCATATTTATGAATGAAAAGCAATCAAACTCTTCCTATAATCTTTGGATCGCAATCTCCATGAAAGTATGCGCATTTTTTATTCGGTTATGCATTATGGTAACATGAAATATATACCTGATAGTCGATATGTTAAAGCAATTGAAAGTAATTTATTTTTACGTAACTTGTTATTTTTACGTAACATGCATCGACAGATGAAATATACGCATGACATAACTGCTTTCGTTGGAACTAATAACTTTAATCGTACATACATGTTCATAATTGCATAAAAATGAAACGCAAGGGTAATGATATTATACGATAAGTCGATCGCGCTAGAAATATCTGGCCTTTTCTTTGAAAAAAAACAATATTCATATTTCGTTGTTCTACTTTTCACCTGAATAGAATCCTCAAAGTGAAGAAAAAACTCGAGAGAATTCCATTAAGCAAACGCGAATAATCGCGAATAAGTTATTATAACATTGTTATTGCTTACGGGTGATTGACTGCTGGGATTTCTGTAGGCAGGCGTCGGAGAAGGCGTAGGCGTTACAATGTTATCCTCGTAGCTGTTATCGCGGAAACCTTGACCACCGCCAAGGCCAGACGAGTACAGTGGCCCTAAACTGGATGATTTGCCGGGGAAAGAAACTCTTGGTTCTAAGTCGTAAGAACTCTGCGCTGCCGCAGACGCAGCCAATGCCGCCAGACAAAGCCAATACATTCTGCAAATGGAAAACGAGAGAGAGCACCGGATTAAGCGATTCGCAAGCTGATTCTTCTACTCGCTCGAGGATGACTCGCGTGCGAAATATATTTTTCAATATGTAGTACAGAGAGAAAATTTATCGCATTTCTGGCATGGACATGTGCAAGGCGAAAGCGACCTTGGCTCTCGATGCCCTCCATAAACCACGATCGTCCGAGCCGAAGTGAAAAGCAACGATATTTCATTAGATTTACGTAAACGCTGATGCTCATCTCGCGCGAAATATTATTACCGTCGTTTATAAACTAATCGATCTTATTTATCATGTCGCGGACGCGTCGATTATTATCTTTCAAGATCGTTCGTGTAATTACTTTTTACGCTCGAGTTGATTAACGACGATGGTGATAACTGCACTCGTGCAGCGTTTCATTAATCAAATATATCATTACAATTTCACTACGCAGGTACGAGGTATTAGGAATGACAGAATCATTAAAGAGAGACAGAAGCACGAAATTATCGTTTAGAAAAATGACGTGTGCAAACATAAAGAAAGCCGATATAGATGCCGATGAATCCTGGAATATTTGCGAGAAACAGAGCTACCGGGAAATGTAGTGAAATAACTCAATCAAAGTTTCCACGCAAGTATGCCTTAGCGAAATTGTTATGTATTATTATTTTATTAATGCTTGTCGAATTTAGCGAGAGTTCGTTAAACTTGTCTATTTTGTTTGTCTTGAAAGAATAAACGGACGTTTACACTTCTATCGATAATGGCTGTGGAAAGCACCAGCACTTTCTAAGTGCGTAAAACACGGATAGTGGTTTCACGATTCGTTGGAAACATCTCATTCGTAACGGTGACGATGTATCGCAAGAGACCCGGGGCTTTCGATAAATCTGAAAGGCTCGACTTACGAAAGCGAACGTTTTGACGTCTCGGAGGTAATGATCTGCCGGCTGTTAAGAGAAATCTCACGCGAGATGACAAATGCGAAGAGACATCACGCAGATTGATAAATCGAGAAATTAAAGTGATCGTTACATTTAAGATAATAACAAATAGATTAGGGAGAAACAGAAATTGTAATGAATATTCTCTTGCACTTTCTTCTTACAAATTAAGCTGAATGAATTGCAAAGAAATATTTCGAATGGCCTTGTGTTGACATTCCATAAAATTCAATGATTTAAAAAGAAGTCAGATGAAAAGATACTTTTGTCAAAAATCTTTAGAATTAAATACGTGTCTGCACGCAATGCAGCAGAGACACAGAAATGGATCAGAACGAAAGGTTTCCCGAACATGTTACAAAGCTCGAATCTAATCACTTGTTTTTTCCCTGTTTCATGCAACTTTTGCTTATGCAATCTGTTACACGCGTAGGTCCCGGGTCATCGCGTCGATTTACTTGATTAACCAGTCCATTTAAAGCAACAAAATGGTATAAGTGGCAACTGGGGAAAGCAAAAGAAAAAAAGAAAAAAATGTAGTTGTCGCTCTTAATGAGAATCTTGTCTTTACTAGGCGTGAGGTCCGCAAACCGGCCGATCGTTAAAGAATCAGTCACAAACTTGGTTCGATCGGCAGCCCCGAGTGAAAGTGAGAGGGTCTGCGTGTAAAAATGATACTACCTGAAGAAAAATGGGAACGTATTTGCTCGAGTGTTGCGAATTTATGTTGTTGTGTTATGAAGTATGATAGTGCAGATCGGTAAACAATATCGTCCAAGGTTCGCAGCTGGGAAAGACATCGATCGAGGACTCGATAGAGCTCCTAAAGAATCGTTAGGAACTTGATCACTATTCTTTTCGTGCTCTATTTCTATTTCAGTTTCACCGAGATCATTGATCAAGGAAAATCGTAAAAACTTTCTCCGCGTGTTGGTATATGATCAAACGTAGTTAACGTCTCTCGATCGCAACTTTCAGAGATTACCGAGAACGTCATTCAGCGAATTTAATTTCTTTTCTACTCAAACGTACTTATAGCGACGATTATTAGTTGGACGAGGCTTGGAAACTGTCGGAGATTTACTCAAAGATTTCAATGGTTACTCTGAAATTTAATTTAATTTGCTTTTAAATCTTTCGTTTCCAAGTTATGCCCGAGGTCCACGGGGTCGTATTAAAGAAAGCAATTGCATAATGAAAAAAGAGATAGTTGTCGGACAACTACAAACGAGAGGAACGCGACGATACAATCAGTAGAAGGCACACGTAACTGGTCGGCCAGTTGTCGGACTTGGACGTGCTCTTACGGAAATCTGGAGCAGGCTTTACACGCACACGTTATAAATACGTGTCGTTTAAAGTACGTAAAAACGATATTATACAAACTTACGAACGTTATATGAAACAGAGTACTTTGTTTTGAGAGGCGTGTTACAACATAAAAAAATAATTGATAAAAACAGATCGATGCAATAACGCATCAATAATGGTAGTAATGGTGCTAAAATCTTTCATAAATTCCTAACTCGCAGTTCCTGATCTCCCTCGCACAACCGGTTTCCTTTCCCATTTCCAAGGCACGTGCCACCAATCTCTGTCTCGCCACGCATAACGACGATAATTTCGACGAAAATTTTTCATCATATCTCCATAGACTTCTCTACTGCGATACACATTGGCATTCTATTAGATTGGACGTTGTTTGGATTGATCATCCGGATCGTTTATTTATCGTTAATTATTCCAGACGATTATTTACACATTCGAAATGAAAGGACACCAATGATACACAGATGAAAGGTCTCATTGGATTTCCAAATGGGAAACACTTGCACTGTTCGATTGTTCGTCACTAGTCCCCGCATTTGTCCCTTCTTTTGTCTCCTCGCTGAAATTTTTTAGAACGTACTTTTTTTACCCCACTTACCTGTCAACGACGACGGTAGAGGAGTAACAGCACGATTGACAACACACGAGCTTTATCTTGGTCGGCCGGTTCTTCATTCTCTTATATAGCGTGTCTCGCTGAAAGTTACCTCCACCAAGTAATATCTGGCTTCGCTTTGGGGTAGTGGGAGATATTGGCTGTACATTGTAAAACAAAGTGTTGTTCTCCAAAATCCTTGGTCCGCAGAGATTTTGAACAAAGAAAAATAATCGTGTCAGTTTGACAAGTTATAAGGTTGATTACTGCAACACAATGCAGTGTGGAACCTGTCGACAGGCTAAATGTAACTTACTTTCTAAGATCTAGATGATGCGTGATATTGAATTTCCTAAAGAATCTTAACATTTGGAACTAAATTAAACGCATCCTTAGTAGATCGGTTCTTCCGCACTAGAAGAAGATGTATATCTTTATAACGAAAAAATTGGAATTTCATGATGTGACTGGCAAAGTAATTTCTTCGGCTTACTTTTGTTGTAAAGTTGAGATCTCTTCTCTCTGGCTTTCCATTTTCGTTTCAAGCAGTTAATAAGTCGTTTCGCGTGGCTTTATCCGCAATACGTTAAAAAAGGTTTCTTTCGTCCATGCATTCCCAAAATAAATTTTGTGCAACGAATGGACTGTGTAGAGATCTCGATTAACAGGATGCGAAGTGAAATTTTGGTTGAAATTTCTGTTTCACATCGCTGAAAAGCTTTTCAAACGAGCTCCATGCTGTCAATCTGTATTGTAGTACATAGATCCTCAAAAAAAAAAAAAAAAAAATTAATCGAAAGTGATTGAATTATGTTTAAACGGTATTTATTAGTATATACGTAACGAAGCACGTATATGCTACGATATGTAATCGATTGCACGTTAAAGCACGATGTAATTCACTTGGTAATTCAAGAAAGTGAAACAGATTTCGCGTCAAATTGGGAATTCTTAAGTGAAATTCCTCAAATTTTCTCGCATAAATGTCGAAAACCTACCGATCGAGAAAGGAATTAAGAAAGAACAAAGAATAAAGGTAAAACATAATTGCCGATAATGTTTCAAAGAACATGTTTTCATGGCTAATGAGATTTTAACGAAGCATCGGAAGAAAAGGCATCGAATTGATTGCACGGTTGAATGCAATTCTTGCATCATCGATAGATACTTGGTCTTTTGATACTTTTTATACTTTCATACACGTGAGACTTCACACCCGTGTGGTCGTTTTCGCAAAACACTTTCAATACCAATGGGAATCCCAACGAAATCAGGTGAAGTGGCTTTCTACCAGGCACTGAAACTACCTGAAAATTTCCTTCCGATAGTGGGTCAAATTTTGAAACCGTTGTTACGATTTTATTTGCATTCGATAAACGTGACTTTAATCTTTATGTGGACCAATGAACGCGTATCTCCGTTTCATTTGTTTGTTTTAAAGGCTGCAAGTGAAAGAAGCGTATCAGTTGTTTCCGTACCTTTGAATTTGCTTGGGTGCACTGTGCGTAAATAAATACACACTTTAATTGCTTCTCACCTAAATCGTAAGTTGCACACTGTGCTACTGAAATGTTGAAAGTAGGTTGGTTTGATTTAATCGCCTTTCACGTAGAATGCGTGTGTATATATATATATATATATATATATATATATCTTGATTACATTCATAAAAAAAGAAGATGTTGTCTCTCCTCTTCTTTCTTCTTATACATTTGTCCCCTTTTTGATACTATTGCATTGTATTCTTACAGTGTCAGTTTGACATAATAATTCTGAAAATTCTATTAACGTCATACAATCAAGTAGATTTAATAAATGGACCTGATCTGATTCTCGAGCTGAGAAATCAATCAGTCAATCGCCAAGCGCCTATTCCCAAGAGGAATCAAAGAGGAATCAAAGTAAGGGAGAACAAAGACAATATTCACGCCCATTGAGAAACTTTCGATCTCTTCTCTTCGATTTCTTGACTCTTCGGAAGCGTGAATCGTCTTTCTCCCTTGAATTCAACGCGCTGCTTAGCATGTAATTTATTGAAATCGTATGGAAACGGATCGCATGTACTTTCTTTCTTCCAGAGAGACGAAGGTCAATTGTTTTCACTTGACGGAAATCGAGAAGTGATTCCTTTCGATCAGTATACGATCGACAATATCCCACCAAGATTCGGTCGTCATTCACTTTCCATGCCTTTCCTTGTCCTTCGTACTGCAACTTTTCCTTTTCTCGTCAACGAAGCGTGTAGTTTTCGATGTAGTTATGTATATACTTGGTTTCTAACATTGTTACTTTTTAAAGGGACACGTGTTATCGATGTTTTTCTTGATTAAATTCCGGTTGAAGGTGCGCCCCAAGGGATTCGTTCGATCGAGCAATTAGCATCGCGCATTGTTAAGCACTGATTAAAATCAGTTTCATCCGCGCGGTCGATATACTTTGTTCTTCATAAATGATACATCAAACGGGACGGAATTCCCGTTCGTTTCCCGCTATGTACTCCAAACTCTGGTGCGTTTCGTTCCTTAGAAAATTGACCTCGTCGAACAGAACTGACTTTTTCCAGATATCAAACCGGTTTCTTCTGACTGCAGCTTAGAATTTAGATCGTTACGTTAAAAATGAGTAAAATGAAACGTTCTCCATAGATGAACGTACGATCGTATGTACGTTGTTGTTAAATCTTCATTGTTCTCGATGAATCGCTCCTTTAGCCTATTCATTGTAGTACATCATCGAAACATTTAATCTTAAATCTTCAACTTTCACGTTGGCTATCAGATTGGCTATAGCTTTTTTTTTACGATAAAAATATCAAACGTACCGATATGTACGGGCTTCGCTTCATTCTACGCAATGTGACAGATCTTGGAAAGGTGGTGGTGCCTTTATAGATTTCATATGGAAAGAGCAATTATCCATCCAAATATGTAAAAGTGTCATTACAAATGGATATTATTTGGTAATTATTTCCAGGGAGGCGTGTTACCGATGGAGTAACTGATATTTGGGCCCGATCGAACAAAGGCGTAAGAAATACTTTCACCAGCCGTCAGACTTACAGGAGAAAGTTTGTTCACCCTGTCCGTTCCGCCCCTGTAATACGCAAATGGACCATTAAAGAGGAAAATGAAGCAGACGATATGGAAATCGTATTTAAGAGGGAATTGAACTTTGGTCTGTCGATTAAACGCGTTTAATTCATTTCGGTTTTTTCCCTTAATTTTGTTTGCATTATAGTAATCGTTTCGACAGTTTCAGGTAAATAACCGTCACCATTACGAATAGATCGCCTTCTTTCCATTCAGGAGATTAACTTACGTAAATGCTTTGTGATATACAAATATAGGGAACCGAAATCAATAGTTATCTTGTTAATTTAAAAATGTCTAAATTTCTTTCTTTTCTGATCATTGATATTCATATTTTCTCTAAATTAAATTGCAACAATGTGTTTCGAAAATCGTAATCTTTGCCAAAAATTCCAAGGATCTTCTCGTTAACATTTGAAATCAAAATTAAACATGTAAATGAATCGAAGATTTTTTTAAACGTAATTCCCTCCAAAGGAATATTTTGTGTTATGTTTAGAAAGAAAGACTAAACAAGTGGTTACCACGTATGTACATACATGTAAATACATGTTGTGTAAAATTAATTAAATATTTGCATAATTATATTGACTTTTATTGATGTTTCCTGTTCATACAGGCTTCTAAAATATGATACTGATATAAAATCGAATAGATTAGCCTTACTATTTATTTGTACAAAAATACTAAAGTTGAAACGGTAAAAATTAATATTTTGTAAATTAATATTGCCTAAATAGTAAACTAAAATAGGAAGGACAGACGAGAAATTCATGAATATGTTTCTCTAACTACAAATATGTACATATTGAATGCTATAATAATAAATAAAGTACATATTTCATCCAATTGATATTATATATTTAGATGTTTATCCAATATTATTCGTAATAATATTTCGTAATAATATTTCTTATCATATTCTTTATTCGTAAAAATATTTTTGATAAAATAAAAAGTATCAGTTGTGGTGTCACCCGACGTCTTAGCGTTCCTACGTCGCTATGTCACTGCAGGTCTTTCGCGATTCAATTTCTACTGTCTCGTTGCAATCTTAAGTTGCTCTTTTCCAGTCGGAATAGAGATAATTGATCCATCTGATGTCAAATCCTCGCTATTTCCAACAAGTTGCAGCTAACCGATGGTGATCGTTAGACAAACGTGCAGTTTGCGGACCAACTTTTTAGAACGAGTGCCACTCCGGTGCCAGTCTTGGAGATCTCACCAAAGCTTCTGGGGTAGAATGTTGCTTCCATCTGACCGACGATACCGTGACAAAACATACACTCCTTTAATCTCACTTTTCCCTATTGACATGATCCCTCTGGAGCCTCAGGGTGCGATACCTGATACTCTATAGATTCCACCTGGGACGTAACATTAATCATTTCTCAGACAATTTCATTGATTAACGATGTGTTGGAACTGTTGGAAATAATAAATAAATATCTTTACAATCTTGCTACGATACCACATTAGTATTTCCAAATGTAACAAAAAAGTTGCCAACAAATCGCCATACAGAAACCAAAGATATACACTTTAAATGAAATAACAAAGTGTATAATTTTTCTTTACAAGTATAGTTGTATTCTTGGACTCTGTATTGTCAATTGTCATCAATTGAGACTAGAAAATAAAATTTGGGCAGTGAATCTACAGAAATATGTTGTAATAACATGATTCAGATGAACGTTCTGCAATCAACAATATTATACAATATTAATCACACATTAACTTTGGTCACGTGGTTTCGGATACTTTGCGGGATCGAATAGTTTTTTTATGTTTCACAGGTTCTATTACACTATCATTGTCAGACATTGAAGAATCTCTTAATGTTTTTCTTCCGCGTCCCACGTTTCTCTCTTCATTTTCAGATCCAACAGATTCTCTGTTTGATTTCCGCCTTTGACGTTGTGGAATTTGATTATGAACTTCCATAGCTTCGCGAAGATGTTTCCGTTTTGCTTCCCAAAATATTTCTTGTCTTTGTGCAATTTCAGGATATCTATCAAATTAATTGCGTTCAACGAATGAAGTAGAAAATTCAATATTTCTTAAATCTATAATAAAGATTACTATAATACCTTTCAGTAAATTCTTTAGTAGGTGGAATGACTAAACGCCATCCTTTTTGTGTTTCATATACTGCTAAATTTGTGAAGATTTCTTTAATTTCGTCAGGAGGCAACTTAATAACAGATGAAATTGTTTTTCGATCTAGAAATTCATGTTCTGTGAATGATAACAACTGAAATTATGCAATCGTTAGTATGATATTATACATATGATCTTTTTCCATAAATTATGTAATGAATATAACACTTACAACATAATCCCTAGCTCTGCACATAAGTTCAGCAGGAATACCATTATGTGATGATACTGTATCTTTTGGGTATAGAAGTTCACTACTTACAACCCAATTTCCCTGTACTAAAACTGCTACTTGTTGCAAATATTTTAAAATAGCTGCTACTTCTTGATCTGGCGATAAAATTGATCTCAATTGTGCAAAGGACATTACTTTGGCTAAAAAATAAATTTTTAATATTATCGCACAATAATTTAAAATTAATATATCTTTAAAATACTAACCATCTTTCATGAATGTTTTAACTTGATCAAGAAGAGGTAAACTCCTAATATAATTGAGAGATGAAGTGGAGTTGGCAAAATCTGATGCTGATTCTTCTTTTATTTTTGGTACTAATAAATTTAAATATTGTTTCGTTGATATATTTAATGTATTTATAGTTTCATCAGTAGCAGAACAAAACATTTCTAAACGAGTAAGCTGAAAATATGTGTTTGCAATAAGTGTTTAATACAATATTTCAATGATAAAAAAGATAAAATATATACCTCTGCTTGAGAACCATTTGCTGGGACATAATTTGTATGAATCCATCTTTCTTCTAAACTTTTTTTAGTATGATGTTGAAAAGATTGTTCTTGCATCTTTTTCATATATTCAGGCTTCTGTCTAGCAAAAGTTACGTTAACTTGTTTCGGACCTTCATCTTCCTCATCATAATCTATACATTAAAGATTATCATCGTTGAAAAATTAAATTAAAAGCAAATTAAATTAAATCAATAGAAATTTATTACCTTCACCCATATTTTTAGCTTCGTCTCTTATACGTTTATCACTTTTATCTAAATAATCAAACCCTGGACGTAACTGAATAATTCCCTTTAGTGGTGTTATATGTAACTCCCCATCTTGAAATATGCCAACTCCATAATTAGAGCAATTTGGCAATACACGAGAAGATTGTAATACTACTTTATCCATAATATTACTGTAACATGAAATGTAATACATGATATAAATTGAACAAATAAAACATTATCTATTTGTATGTTTATACTCTTTGAAATACCTATCAAATGCCTTTTCATCATCTTCTTGACTAGTATTTCCATTGCCATCAGCATTAATTGCAATTTGTTCGCCCTTACTTTGATCATAATTGACATTATGTATGTCAATTGATACTTCTATGCGAACTTCCTGATTCTCTGGCTTTATTGAACTTTTTAAGAAATCGGCATTGTCATAACCTTCTCCAGAAGGACGAACGGGGTATTGAAAAACAAATAATTTATCTGCAAGTGTTTTTGAGAGATATACTGGAATCTAAAAGAAATTTAAAATAAAAATTTGTCATGCTTTAGTAAATACTGATACAATATCTACAATTAATTAATATATACAAATTATCATATAAAATCATATTAAGTTGCAAATTAGTACTTACAAAAAAAAAAACATTGTAACAATACAATTTAGGAACATAACCTAAACTTAACCTAAAAACTGAATAACCAAAAGATAAAAATTTGTTTACCAACCTCTTTAACCACTGGATCGGTCTCATTTTCCATCTTACTAGTACCGGACATTTAAATAATAATAATAATAATTACTTCGTACTTATTTCTTAATATCACTTAAATGTGCTTTAATATTTGATTTTTGCAACACGTTCCTAAGTAGATAATTAAGATAAAATATACATGTATAGATGAAATGTGTATATTTCGTAGTAGAGATAGTGTGATCATGCACAATGCAAAAATTATTTGTGAATTGATAATACGTAATTAATTTTTTGTAATATGTTGCGTGAAATATTTCTAGAATATGTCTGGAATTCGTTTTCTGAATTACACGCTATACACAATATGTATTTGCAAATATATTTATTACAAATCCGTCTTATGCCTCTCCTACCAACAGTACGTACTTATTAGATACGTAGTGGAACAATACAATGAAATGTAACGAACTTTTTATTACTTACTGTTTTAGAACGTAATATTACAATATTTGTACAATAAACAATGCACGATATCAAAAATCTTCCATTTAACTTTTATATATATATATTTTTATAGGTGTATATATATATATCTAAAATGCACACCGATGATACGCAAAGAAGTCTACAGTGGTTTGAATTTTATCATTGTTACCACACCATTGCAGTTAAATTTCATAAGTTACTGTCAGGTATTAGTTGCATTAAAAAGTATCGTAAATTTGATGTTTACAACGATATATGTATTTAATCGAAAAGTGATTTATAATCATATGTATAATAAATCATAAAAAAGGACATTAATTCATAATTTAAAACTGAATTAAATCACCATTGAAATTATTATTGCATTTAGAATAGTTATATTTTAATATGTAAGTATATATGTACAATAGAGTATTGACTTCTAAATTGTAAGGCACAATTATAATATATATATATTTAATTAAATACAGTGAAATAAACAGTTTTTAATTAAGGCAATAACAATGACATCAATGTTTGATCAGTATGAACAAGCATCTCAAAGATCAAAACAATTATATGCACCACCAATTCGTCCAGATATTGTAAGTTTATAATAATAATAATTTTTCCTAAATGTTTGTAATAAAGACTTTATAAATCTCCATTTCATGTTCCTTTTTTTGATGTTTCTAGAGTACTGCTGGATTTATTCAAATGAAATTTCAAGATGATGGGCCAATTTTTATTAAACAAAAAGTTAATTTTTTACCACCGGACAAAATTTTACATCTTGTTGTTAATAATAATATCATTGTTATTGCCATGGCTAATAATCTTCTTTTACGTATCGATATGAAACATCCAGATTCACCTGAAGGTATTTGAATTATAATATGGAATGAATTATAATATAGAATATAAGTGCTCTTACAAGAATACAAGATGCTCTTTTTCTAGAGATCGATATATCTAAATATGGAATGAATATGAAAATGTCAGGAATGTTTCTTGATCCTCTAGGTAATCATTTGTTAATAGCTTTGATTTCAAAATCTCAAGAGCCTCCCAATTCTCCCCCTGAATTATATTATTTACACAGAAAAACAACAAAATTAAAACAGGTAAATAAGTTAAATAATATGATAAATATAATGCATGAAATATAGTAGATGTTTATAATAATTTATGCAATGTATATGTTTTAAAAGAAATATAGTTTTCAAGATTTGTTCATTTAGGCAAGTAAGTTCAAAGGACATGAGATTACTGCCGTTGGTTGGAACTATTCAAACTCTTCGGAAACTACTACAGGTCCAATTCTCTTAGGAACGTCAAAAGGTCTTATTTTTGAAACAGAAATTGGTTTAGATGGTGATAAAATATTTAATACAAGCTTGGAACAATATTGGCGTCAGGTATAAATAAAATATACAAATTAATTTTCAATATCATTATCAGTAAATCATTATCATTTCATAATAATAGAAGTACTACCCTTATATCATTATTCATTGTGTCCAAAGCTTCCTAACTATTTACCTCTTTATGGTGCTAAAGAGGTAGAAGGATTGGTGAGTTAAAAATTATACTTTTCGCATGTGCAGAATATTTATATGCTAGAAACTTAAAGATAATAATATAATGCACTATATACATTTATATGAAATTATAATTCTTTAATCATTTATTCCTTAATCATGCTTATTAATTTTGCTATTTTCATATCATAGACATATTTTATCACAACATTCCATAACATTCGTCTATAATAAATATTTAATCGTTTATTTTAGGTATTTGATATAGGGAAAGATAGTAAACCACCAATTACTGGATTAGAGTTTCATAAGATACCAAGTACTGATAAATATGTCATTATTGTTACTACTCTTATGCGAATTTATCAATATATTGGAGCAGTGCAAAATCCAGATGAAAAACCTTTATTGCAGCAAATTTTTAATAAATATTTGAATGTACAAGGTATATATTTCTTATTTCATCAAACTTCATTAAATTATAATTGCGATTATAATCAAAGTAATATTTTAATAGAGAGCTTCAATGAAGTGATAAATCATTTGCCTTATTCTAAAATTCAATTTTATTATCCGTCACTTGGTATTTTACCAAAATCATTTGGTTGGTTAACTGAAACTGGTATATTATATGCTCAGGTAATAATTATTTTTTAATTATTTATTTTCAATGTATATTATGCTGTAGAATGTCTCTCATAATTTGAATTTATTTAGATTGATCCAAAAATAGATCCAAAAAGTGTATTAACAAATCAGCAGATGTTAACTTGCCCTGAGGCGAGTTTAATGGGAATCAGTATTTCACAAACAAGTACTGCACCATTATCATTTGTCTTAACAGAATTTCATGCTTTATTACTCTATACAGATCGTGTAAAAGGCATGTCGCTTTTAAATCAGGATTTGATATTTGAAGACATTTATAACGATGTATGTATAATGAATTAAAATTATAACAATATCTATATAATTATTACATTTAATAATTCTTAGGCAGTGGGAAAATTGCTTAATATTACCAAGGATTATGTAACACGTTCCATATGGGCTTATAGTGAAAAAGCAGTATTTAAATATAAAGTTAATAAGGAAGATAGAAATGTTTGGCAGGTGAAACTAATGCAATTAATTTAATATAAATTAATATGAATTTAGTATGAATTAACAAATACATATATTATTTTTAAACAGATCTATGTTGATAAAGGTGAATTTGAACTTGCAAAACAATATTGTAAAGATAATCCAGCACATATAGACCAAGTGCTTGTAAGACAAGCAGAAATGCTTTTCAAAAATAAGGAATACGAGGAAAGTGCTCTCATCTATGCAGATACTCATTCATCATTTGAAGAAATTTCTTTAAAATTTTTACAGGAATGGCAAATAGAAGCGTTAAAAACATTTCTTAAAAAGGTGATATATTTCCAACTTTAAATTTTCTAAATTTAAATATTTGAAATAATTTAATCTTTTATGTACCTAGAAACTTGAAGGATTAAAAACACAAGATAAAACGCAAATAACTATGATTGTTGTATGGGTAATTGAATTATTTATGAATCAAATGGGTGTATTACGGAGTAATAATACATCATATTTACACGATTCACAATATCTAGAATTACAAAAACAATTTGATAGTTTCCTTGCAATACCAAAAGTTGAGGTATTAATAATACTAAATAAATAAATATGACATTACAAAAAGAATTTGTTGGCATAGGAAAAATTATTTTAATTTCAGGAATGCATAAAAAGAAATCGCAGCACTATATATGATTTAATGGCAACTCATGGTGATAAAGACAATCTTATTCGTTTAACTATTATGCATTGTAACTATGAAGAAGTAATACGTCAGCATTTATATAAAAATAATTATTTAGAAGCTCTCGAAGTTCTAAAAAGCCAAAATAATAAAGAGTTGTTTTATCACTTTGCTGGTATTCTTCTACAAGAACTACCACGCCCTACAATGACTGCTTTAATATCACAAGGTTCTTTATTAAAGCCATCTAAGCTCCTCCCAGCTTTAGTATCTTGTAATACTGACGAAAAACATGTAAGATATTTATTTTCTTATTACATGTAGAGTTTAAATTTTATAACAATTAACTAACATTTATCATTATAGGCAAAAGAAGTAATCAGGTATTTAGAATTCTGCGTTTATAAACAAAGCTGTCAAGAACAGGCAATCCATAATTTTTTATTGTCTTTATATGCACGTTATAAACGGGACGAAGTAATGCGTTATATTAGTTCTCAAGGTAATTTTTCGGACTATATATATTCTATATATATTCTATATATTCTATATATTTTCATTAAAAATAATATTTTTAATGAGATATTTACTCTAGGGCAAGATATAAATATGGTACATTATGATGTGCATTATGCATTACGATTATGCCAAGAAGTTGGCTTAACAGAAGCTTGTGTACAGTTATCTGCTTTACTTGGATTATGGACAACAGCAGTTGATTTAGCTTTAACAATTAATGTTGATCTTGCTAAACAAATAGCTGCTATGCCCTCTGATCATGATGATGAATTAAGAAAAAAGTTGTGGTTAAAAATCGGTAATTAAAAATATAATTTTAAATTTTACACTTCATCCCAATTTTAATTTATCATAATTCTAGCTGAACATGTGGTTCGAGAAAAAGATGACATTCAACAAGCAATGGAATTTTTGCAACATTGCGATATAGTTAGAATAGAGGACATATTACCTTTCTTTTCAGATTTTGTTACTATAGATCACTTCAAAGATGCCATTTGCAATTCATTACAGGTATAAAAATAAAAATAAATTTATTTGCAAGACAAAGAAAATTTTGCGTGATTCTTTTCTCTTTTAAATTGTAAATGAGATGTTTAACACATGAAATATGTAACATGGATATTAAATAAATAGTATTATTTATTTTAATTTTATTTATAATAGGAATACAATCAACATATTCAAGATCTAAAGGAAGAAATGCAAGAAGCAACAAAAGCAGCAGAACTTATTAGGAAAGATATACAAGAATTTAGAACGAGGTAAATAGATTATTTAATGATATGATATTAATATTTTTTATATATTATTAACATTATTATTATCAATATCACGATATTTATATTATTATTATTAATACTTTTTTAGGTGCACATTTGTCAATACGAAAGACACATGCAATACCTGTAGCGTTCAATTACTATTACGACCTTTCTATGTATTTCCGTGTGGACACAGATTTCATAGTGATTGTCTTGTAGCTGCATTAACGCCTATGTTGTCAATGGATCAGAGAACAAAGCTAGCTGATCTTCAACGACAACTTACTGCTCTTTCAAGTAGACCTGAAGATACTAGATCAGTTGGATCTGTAACTTTATCTACAAAAGATCAAATTAAGGCCGATATTGACGACTTAATAGCTTCTGAATGTTTATATTGTGGAGAATTAATGATAGAGTGAGTTTTTTCAAATTTTTTAAATTTATGTTCTAGTTTATGTGATATATATAAATTAAAATAATATAATAACTTTATATTGCAGGTCGATAGATAAACCATTTATTGAAGAAGAAGATTATGAGAGAGTAATGAAAGAATGGATATGAGTAATATGAAATATTACTTGTTCTGAAATGTTGTATATTATATTTATTTACGAAGATTATTATTTGTGATAAATACAGTATGTATTATATTTTATCATATATAATTATTATCATATATTTATCATTTATAATTATTTATTTTATACATGCATTATAAATTACTCGTAATTTAAAAAATGAAAAATTCAAGTAATCTTTAAATAATAGATTACAAATTTCACGATTTTGTATGCTTCAACTTATATGTATATAATACTATAAATATTTGTAATGTGTTAAACTACATCGAAGAATATTAATATTAATTTTAAGCAATTTCGAAATATTTCACATTAATTATAATTTAACTCAGTTCCAGATGTTGTTCTGCTTCTTTATTTCGTTTACTCACAGCTTTATTTCCATAAATATAATACCGTAGTGGCTTATTTGTCCATTCTTCTCCATAATTATCGATTCCTATTCTACGACATTTGACAATATTGAATTCCTCCATTTCACCATTCTCAATCCATAAACCTTTCCAAGAGCACATGGAATATTTACTATGATTTTTATGAAGTTGGAATGCCATACATAACTTTGATGGACCATTACATAATTCATGTTCTTTTAAACCTTTTAAAGGCTTTTTGGGTGCACTTGATAATCCCTTCGAAGTTCGTTGATTAATCATGTATTCAATACCTTCTAAGGGTTCAACAGCCCTTATTAAAACAGCAGACCCTTCACCTAAAATCTTACCAAGAGGTTTCTTTATTGGAAGATATTAAATGCATAAGTGGAAATTATTAAATAGTATATGCATATTTTTCAGATTTAATATCTTTATGACTGACGCTAGAACTTCCTAACACATAATATCTCCACACTTTTTGTTTATTATTGTTTGAATCATCAGAATTTGCTGCTACAATAGTAGTTGATTTTATACGAGGATCACATTCTATCCACAAATCGCTACATTCATAAATTTTTTTTTGATCGAAGCTATCTTCATCGATAACAAAAGTTGTACAAATCTTTGTTGGACTGTTACAAAGTTCAAATTTTTTGAAATTTTTAACATTTTTTACGATTTCCTTTTCTTTTTTATTTTGTTTTGTCTGCATGTTTCTTAGTAATTCCATATAATCAAGGCCAAGCATAGGTTCTACTGCTTTAATTAATACACGTGCTCTTGACTCTAAATATTTTTTTATAAAGTGCTAAATATATTTTTAGCTATTTATTTTAATTATGTTTTACTTTCAATACTTTCCCATTTTCCAACTCACCTTGACTAGATATGTTGAAACAATGATACATTCCATATGTCATATATACATATATAGTACCCGGTGACATATACATCGGTATATTACGAGGTGTAACTTTATTTTGATACGTATGCGATGCTTTGTCAATTATTCCTAAATACCCTTCTGTTTCAACAATTCTTCCTTTTAGAATAGTACCATTTTCTAAACAGCGAACTAGTATCTTTCCTAGATATATAAGTATATATTATTGTTGTACACATTGAATAGGTAAAAATACTAGATAATTGCTAATATTACCTAATAAATTTTGTGCTAATTCTTCACAAGGGCGATCAAAAAATGAATATGGCAATCTATTTGAGCATATTTCTTTTTCCCATGGAGTCAATGGTGGATCCTCCAATTGTTTTAATTCTTCTTTCATCATTTTAAGATCCACCACTGCTCTAAGTTTATTCTTTGGCGGAGGAGGTACATTTGGTCGAAGTTCTGCATTATCTTTTTTATTTCCTAAATATATAAATCATATAAAAATGTACGTGAAGCATAATATATAATTATTATTTTTAAAAAAACTTACTATCTCTCAAACTTTTAAAGTTTAGTTTATTTGTTTGTTTCTGTTCCAGATTTTGAATATGCGATTTCAATGTTTCTGTTGCATTAGAAAGTATTTGATTTTTAAAACTCTTATTTTCTACCAATGAATGCTGCTCCATGTTCTAATAAAAATACTCGTTTAACATATACATGAGAAATTTAGAAAAAATTATTAGATCATTCTACCGAAGAAATGCAAAATATTACACATATAATCAAAGATGTTGAAGAAAAGTTATGTTACTGTATTTCACACAAAGAGTTGAGCATGTACAAAAGAAAAAAATCGGTAATTCAAGAAAATTGTTCATAATGTTTTTTGAAAATAAATATCAATAATAAACCTTGGATTTAGTTTTTAGTTCATCTGTATCATCAAGGTTCCTTTCTTCGGCGGAATGTGCCTTCGAAGTTGATCGTGTTCTCTTCATAAGTGAAATGCAAGTCGCGAAACGAGCCACTGTAAAACCATCAAATATTTGTCGACTAATAGTTTCTATGAAAAGTAACATAAATTTTAATACAAGTATTCCATAACATTGCCATAGGTTAGGTTAAAAATGGTTAGGTTAGGCCGGCTGTCGAAGACTGGTAGAATTCGAAATTCAAATGCAGTTCGAAGTTTTCCCGCGAGAAACAAGCACAAGCGTCAAATGTCAAATGTCACTATGAAATTGAATAATCGAAAAGATTAGGAAATTTTACATTCGTGATGTGTGTATCATGTTCGAGGTTTCGAAATGCGTCGCGAAAGAACCGTTACGTTTTTCGTTTTGAAAAATGGTAAGATGAAGTTTTACATTCCCGCAAAACTTCGAGTACACGTTGGTTATAGCAAATTAATATACTAATCAATACATACGGTTGTTTAGTATTATTCTACGATCGACGAGGGTTTTCAAAGTTTTGGATACTACGGGCAACATCTACAATTCGATCGAGCAACAATCTCAGGTAGGTACGATAAGAAATGAAAATTTACTTTTTCAATTAATTACAGGCTATTGTACGACGACGCTTGTTTATGGGATTTGTACATTTGACTATTTTTGATAGGAATTGTTTTCGGTACGAGCGAAATCGTAGATTGCCTTTGTCATCTCTTTGAGCTTTACTCGTCTTGCATTTGTCGTAATAAAGCGAAATACGAGAGAGCTGTGTTGAACACCTGCGAAATTAAATTTGCTGGTTTAAATTTTCATTCATCTTGTCTTTCATCTCGCAGGAATTACGATTCTTTTCTCGTTTAGATCACTTACGACTGTCAACGTATGGATAGACAACGTCTCGAATGTTAGTGCCGTGATGCTGCAATATTGTTGCGCTCTAACAATCACGAGACAAAGGTATTTCTGATAGATCAGCGGCAAGTTGTACCACGGTACATTGGAATAGGCTACGTGCCCTATATTTTGACTTTCTTCAACGAGGATTTCGCCGGGCCAACACCACGTTAGGAGCTGTACCAACATGGAAATGAAATAAGATGTGAATTTCGCTAGATCGGCTTTCGCTGTCCCGTTATCGAGCATTGCGTATCCACTTAAGCAAATTTCAATTCCGCTCGTAAGAAGTTGCATAAAAATGATGGGTGTTAACAAATTATTCACATCGTTTACCACACTGTATAAAAGTAGTACTATTGTCAAAGACACGGATATACGATTTAATGGTGTTGGAAGTATCGAGAAACAGGAAAAAAATTAAAACAGAATTAATTGATAAAATTAAAAAGTAAAATGGCGATCGGAAAAGTGGGAAAATATTTACTCTATCATTCGTTGATGATGGCGGATACATTTGATTAGTTGCGTCATTAACTTCCGCCTGTAATTCGACTCGCAATTCACTTCAACTCCTATATCAGCGATCCAGGTGCTGATTAATTTAAATTGACCAGACACGTGTAAAATCGTGGTCATAAATGTGGCATCCAACCCAGAAATCGTAGCGGCGCAAATTAGGGACGTTAGAAATTGGCACATAAAAGCGATCTCGAAACTGGGAGATGCTGAGGCGTCCTTGCCGTACCTAATAATGAGATCGCAATGTACGACAAATCACGATTTTTTTTGAATATCTAAATAAAGTAAGATCTAGTTCTCTGTTACGCCTATGATATAATATAAAATTGTATTGTATTTCTGGCTAGGTTTACTTGGCGATGACAGCGTGGAAGGAAATTTAAGTAGAAAAGGATGATATTTACCAGACAAAGAAAGGCAAATCCCGATTGTTATCAGTACTGCTGGCGTTGTATTCGAATTTAAAATAATTGATAGCTGCAGCAAGGGGGAAAGTGATCACGTTGCACAAGCAGGATAAATAAAAAATTATCGTACAAATTCGCGCCCAATAAGCAAGCATTATGTAAGATTGCATATCCTTTGGATCGTTGGTAGAGTTCCATAAATTTCGTATTTCGTAATAAAGCCTGTACGTTCTTTCTTTTCTTACAATCAAGTAAACTATTTTGAACAACAATTGCCCAACTGTTGTTAAAACGCATCCTACTCCTAATTTAAGAATATATGTAACTTGTAGGAGGATACATTATTAATTATAGGAGTAATTTATGGAGAAATGTGAGAAATAAGGCAATTTTATTGAATCTCACCTGTTAAGATTCTTAAGTCGCCCCAATTTACTGCTATCGCCATAATTTCCGGCACGAAGATACTATTGATTGCCGTTAATGCCACTATCAAGCGAGAATATGCGAATATTTTGCTGCATGTTGAACTTTTCTCTTCGATAGGCCACATTCCACTGATACTACACAAGATCTTATTCGGTCGTATGTAATAATCGAACGATGTATTAGATTGTTCTTTCATGTTCTTTCTTCCATGCGAAATTCGATGCGTGTTTGCGAATGATCTGCCTGCCTGTTGTCAACCAAGAATTCTACTTTTTTCCAACAGAGAATTCTTTATAACGATATTACAGACATAAACGCTAAAACCATACGGTATTTTATGATTTGCGTTCTCCTCTCGTTCGAAACATGTTTAATATTAATGTTATTCCGCATACGTCCCTTATCATTTCCCCTATATCTGATTTATAGTTTGATGAATAGTCTATGTTGTAAGTAGAGGTAGAGGAGACAGCATCTAAATTGATAATATGGTTTTCCATGCAACATAGTTTCTATCGTGTTTAGTATGTATCAAATCACAGTATACTTACCAGAGACACATTACGTTGACATTATCCAGACAATTTGACGTTGCCGTCAGATTTCTTTCCGATATTATTTTCAGATGTAGATTAAAGTAAATATTAGCAATAATAATATATTTGAATTGATTCGTCAATTCTATTTTCATTTTGAAATAATAAAATAGAAAATAACATAACAAAAAGTAACATATTTAAACAAAAATATTTATAACACTCACGTATGTGTTCGTATTTGTAGTGATAAGTGAGCTTGAAATCATCAGGAAATAATAAAATAGAAAATAACATAACAAAAAGTAACATATTTAAACAAAAATATTTATAACACTCACGTATGTGTTCGTATTTGTAGTGATAAGTGAGCTTGAAATCATCAGGAAAGTTCAGAAGACGTGGAATTGAAAAAGTATGAAAAAGAAAAAAGTATGAAAATGTAACTTTAAAATTGCAACTGAACGTATTTTACTACCAAATGACAAGAATTTTCAAATTCAATAGCATGGGCAATATCTACGCGCAATTGTAAAAAATCAGGTACGATATGAAAATTTTAATTACAGATTAATTTCTCAGCTATTGTATAGTGACATCGCACTATATCACACATATCATACATATCTACATTATACATACGTTTGACTATTTTTGTTTAATAACATCATACACTGTAATTATGATTTCGTTGAAATTTGATCTTGTTGCATTTGCCGCAACAAAGTGAAATACGAAGCAGCTGTGTTGAACACCTGAAATCATTTTTACCATAATCTTCTGTTTCGCTGTTGTGAGAATTGATTTTTTATAATCAAGTTTTATATTCCGCTTGTTTTTGGCCTGCTGTCAAAATTAAAGAAATGGTTACTCACGCTTGTTAATGTTTGAATACATAATGTTTTGAAAGTTAATGCCGTGATAGTGCAATATCGTTGCGCTCTGACAATCACGAGGCAAAGGTGTCTCCGATGAATTGGTGGTAAATTGTACCACGGTATATTGAAATAAACTACGTGCCCCACTTCTTCACTTTCGTGGACAAGAATTTCACCGGGCCAACAAAATAAAAGGATTTCCACCGTCATGGAAATGAAAAAAAACATAAATTTCACCACATCGATAATTGCTGCCCCGTTGTCGAGCATTGCGTATCCACTTAAACAAATTTCTATTCCACTCGTAAGAAGTTGTATAAAAAGAATGGGCGTTATTAAATTATTTATATCGTCCACCACACTGTATAAAAACAATAGTGTCAGTAATAGAAAACCTATATAGAAGAGAAACTATTATACATTACGAAAATAACGAGATTGAAAGTAGCAATAACGTTTACTGTATGATTCGCTGGTGATGGCGAATGCACTTAAACAGGTCTATTTCAAACTTTTCCAAACGAATGGGCCCGCCATTGATTTCAATTCCAATTTTATTGATCCAGGTTTTGATTAGTTTAAACTGTCCAGCAACGTGTAAAATTACGGTCGTAATCGAGCAGTCTATACCAGTGAGTCCTGAAACTCCGCCGACGCATACAAAAATTTGACAAAAGAAGACGATTTCGAATGTGGGAGACATTGAGACGTCTGTTCCGTACCTAATAGTGATGTTAAAATGCCATAGCTGTATATATTCATTCTTTTCATGATCAATGGCAGGAGAAAAATTGTAAGTAGATAAGGACGATTTTTACCAGGCGTTGAAAGGTAAATTTCGAATGTCATTACACAAATAATTGATAATTGCAGATATTGTGAAAAAGATCACGTTGCACGAGAGGCATGCGGAGAAGATTATTGTAACAATTCGAGCCCAATAAGCAAGCTGTTCGTAAGATTTCTTTTCGTTAGGATCATCGGAAGAATCCCATAGACTCCGTAATTCGATATAAAGCTTATGCGCTTTTTCTCTTTTTGCTGCTATGTAAACCAGTTTGTATAATACTTGCCCGACTGATGTCGAAGCGGTCCCTATTTCTGATTTGAAGAGAGATATCGATTGGCGACGCTGTCGTAAAGTAAAATATAAAATTTGAGATCATTTCATTTAAATCTTACCTGCTATGGTTTGTATGTCGCCCCAATTCACTGCTATCGCCAAAACTTGAGGCACGAACAGGAAACCGTATGCAATTACTGTCACTATCAAGCGGAAATATGCGAATATTTTGCTAAACGTCGAACTTTTCTCGTCGATAGGCCACATTCCAACCATACTACAGAATATCTTGTTCGGTAGTATGTAATAATCGATCGATGTATTAGGTTGTTCTTTCATGTTCTTCCTTCATGCGAAATTCGATGCGTGTTTGCGAATGGTCTGCTTGTCTGTTTCAATCACGCTTTCCAACAGAGAATTCTTTATAACGATATTACGGACTAAAAGCTAAAACATATGGTTTTATGATTTGCGTTTTCCTTTCGCTCGAAACATGTTCAATATTAATGTTATTCAGCATACGTCCCTTATTATTTCCTCTATTTCTGATTTATAGTTTGATGAATAGTCTATATTGTAAGTAGAGGTAGAGGAGACAGTATCTAAATTGATAGTATATGATTCTTTCCTTGCAACATACTTGAAATTTCTATCTCGTTCAGTGTGTATCAAATCGCTTACCGAGACTCACTATGGAAAAATTTGTCGTTGTCATAAGATTTCTGTCTGATATTATTTTCAGAGACAGATTAGAGCGAATATTAGCAATAATAATATACCTGATTCAATTCGGTCTGTTTTGATTTTGTCAAATAATGAAGTAGAAAATAATGTAACAAAAGTAACAAAAATATTTATAACACTCACGTATGTTTGTAGTGAAGGTGTGCTTGAAATCATCAGGAATGTTCAGAAGATATGGAATTAAAAGTATGGGAAGAAGATAAAAATGTGGTTCTAAAATTGCAAATGATAGACACACTTTTCTACTAGATGACAAGAATTTTCAAATTGGATAGTATGAGCAATATTTACATACTATAACAGGTACAATATAGTATGAAAATGTATACTTTTAATTACTTTTTGAGCTATTGTATAGTGGTATTATGCTATAGATACACCTTCAAGTAGTTTTATTTAATATCATACATTATTACGTACTATACACATAATATACTATATACATAATTATAATTTCGTTGAAATTTACTCTTGCATTTTACGCAACAAAGTAAAATATGAAGCAGCAGTGTTGAACACCTGAAATCATTTAAAAAAACGTTTTCAATACTTCAATCTCTGTTTCAGCGTTGCAAGAATTGATTTTTTACGATCAAGTTTTATATTCTGGTCGTTTTTTACTTGTTGTAAATTTCATTTTCAAAATTGAAACAATGACTACTCACGCTTGTTAACGTGTGAATAGATAATACTTTGAATGTTAATGCCGTGATACTGCAATACTGTTGCGCTCTAACAATCATAAGGCAAAGATGTCTCCGATAAATTGGTGGTAAATTGTACCACGGTATATTGAAATAAATTATATGCCCCACTTCTTCACTTTCGTGGACAAGAATTTCACCGGGCCAACACCATAAAAGGAGTTCTACCGCCATGGAAATAAAATGGGTTGTAAATTTCATTATATCGATAATTGCTCCCCCGTTATCGAGCATTGCGTATCCACTTAAACAAATTTCTATTCCACTCATAAGAAGTTGCATAAAAAGGATGGGAGTTAATAAATTATTTATATCGTTCACCACACTGTATAAAAGTAGTAGTATAAATGATTTTAAAAATTTATATGGAAAACAAAGCTGTTACACGTTGCGAAAAGAACGAGATGAAAGTAGCAAAATGTTTACTGTATGATTCGTTGGTGATGGCGAATACATTTGAATAGGTCTGTTTCAAACTTTTCCAAATGAACGGGCTCGCGATTGATTTCAATTCCAATTTCATTCAACCAGGTTTTGATTAGTTTAAACTGTCCAGCCACGTGTAAAATTACGGTCATAAACGTACAGTTTACGCCAGTGATTCCTGACATTCCCGCGATGCATGCCAACAGTTGACAAAAGAATGCGATTTCGAATTTCGGGGACGCTGAGATGTCTGTTCCGTACCTAATAATGATTATCAGAATGTTAGAGCTGCGCATTTTCATTGTTTTCATTCTTTTCATGATCAATGGCAAAATTGAGAGATTGTAAGTAGATAAAGACGATTTTTACCAGACTTCAAAAGGTAAATGTCGATTGTCATTACATAAATAATCGATAATTGCAGACGTTGTGAAAATGATCATATTGCACAAGACGCATGCAGAGAAAGTTATTGTAACAGTCCGAGCCCAATAAGCGATTTGTAGGTAAGATTTCTTTTCGTTAGGGTCATCGGAAGTATCCCATAGGCTCCGTATTTCAATATAAAGCTTATGTGCTTTTTCTCTTCTCGCTATTAAGTACATTATTTTGTATATTACTTGTCCGACTGATGTTAAAACACATCCTATTCCTAATTTGAGAATGAACGTGATTTATTGCGTTGCTAAAAAAATAGAAGTTCTCGTTTGGAGAAACGTGAGATAGAAGTGAATCTAGTGAAACTTACCTGTTAGGATCTGTATGTCGCCCCAATTTACTGCTATCAGCATAATTTCCGGCACGAAGATACTATTGAGTGCCATTATTGCCACTATCACGCGGCAGTATGTGAATATTTTGCTAAAGGTCGAACTTCTCTCATCGATAGGCCATATTCCAAGTATACTGCACGAGATCTTGCTCGGTAGTATGTAATAATCGAACGATGTATTAGATTGTTCTTTCATGTTCTTCCTTCATGCGAAATTCGATGCGTGTTTGCGAATGGTCTGCTTGCCTGTTTCGACCAAGTTTTCCAACAGAGAATTCTTTAAAACGATATTACAGACTAAACGATAAAACATATGGTATTTTATGATTTGCGTTTTCCTTTCCCTCGAAACATGTTCAATATTAATGTTATTCTGCATACGTCCCGTATCATTTCCCCTATTTCTGCTTTATAGTTTGATGAATAGTTTATGTTGTAAGTAGAGGTAGAGGAGACGTCATCTAAATTGATAGTATGATTCTTTCCATGCAACATACTTGAAATTTCTATCGTGTTCAGTATCTATCAAATCGCTTATCGGACTCATTATGGAAAAATTTGTCGTAAGATTTCTGTCTGATATTATTTTCAGAGACAGATTAGAGCGAATATTAGCAATAATAATATACCTGATTCAATTCGGTCTGTTTTGATTTTGTCAAATAATGAAGTAGAAAATAATGTAACAAAAGTAACAAAAATATTTATAACACTCACGTATGTTTGTAGTGAAGGTGTGTTTGAAATCATCAGGAATGTTCAGAAGATATGGAATTAAAAGTATGGGAAGAAGATAAAAATGTGGTTCTAAAATTTCAAATGATAGACACACTTTTCTACTAGATGACAAGAATTTTCAAATTGGATAGTATGAGCAATATTTACATACAATAACAGGTACAATATAGTATGAAAATGTATACTTTTAATTACTTTTTGAGCTATTGTATAGTGGTATTATGCTATAGATACACCTTCAAGTATTTTTATTTAATATCATACATTATTACGTACTATATACGTAATTATAATTTCGTTGAAATTTACTCTTGCATTTTACGCAACAAAGTAAAATATGAAGCAGCAGTGTTGAACACCTGAAATCATTTAAAAAAACGTTTTCAATACTTCAATCTCTGTTTCAGCGTTGCAAGAATTGATTTTTTACGATCAAGTTTTATATTCTGGTCGTTTTTGACCTGTTGTAAATTTCATTTTCAAAATTGAAACAATGACTACTCACGCTTGTTAACGTGTGAATAGATAATACTTTGAATGTTAATGCCGTGATACTGCAATACTGTTGCGCTCTAACAATCATGAGGCAAAGATGTCTCCGATAAATTGGTGGTAAATTGTACCACGGTATATTGAAATAAATTATATGCCCCACTTCTTCACTTTCGTGGACAAGAATTTCACCGGGCCAACACCATAAAAGAAGTTCTACCGCCATGGAAATAAAATGGGTTGTAAATTTCATTATATCGATAACCGCTGCCCCGTTGTCGAGCATTGCGTATCCACTTAAACAAATTTCTATTCCACTGGTAAGAAGTTGCATAAAAAGGATGGGAGTTAATAAATTATTTATATCGTTCACCACACTGTATAAAGACAATAGTGTCAGTAATAAAAACCTATATAGAAGAGAAACTATTATACATTACGAAAAGAACGAGATTGAAAGTAGCAAAATGTTTACTGTATGATTCGTTGGTGATGGCGAATACATTTCAAAAGGTCTATTTCAAATTTTTCTAAATGAACGGTCTCGCGGTTGATTTCAATTCCAATTTTATTGATCCAGGTTTTGATTAGTTTAAACTGTCCAGCCACGTGCAAAATTATGGTCATAAATGTACAGTCAACGCCAGTGATTGCTGAAATTCCGGCGATGCATGCCAACAGTTGACAAAAGAATGCGATCTCGAATTTCGGAGACGCTGAGATGTCTGTTCCGTACCTAATAATGATGATCAGAATGTCAGAGTTTTCGTTATTTTCATTCTTTTCATGATCAATGGCGAGATGGAGAGATTGTAAGTAGGTAAAGACGATTTTTACCAGACTTCAAAAGGTAAATGTCGATTGTCATTACATAAATAATCGATAATGGCAGACGTTGTGAAAATGATCACATTGCACAAGACGCATGCAGAGAAAGTTATTGTAACAGTCCGAGCCCAATAAGCGATTTGTAGGTAAGATTTCTTTTCGTTAGGGTCATCGGAAGTATCCCATAGGCTCCGTATTTCAATATAAAGCTTATGTGCTTTTTCTCTTCTCGCTATTAAGTAAATTATTTTGTATATTACTTGTCCGACTGATGTTAAAACACATCCTATTCCTAATTTGAGAATGAACGTGATTTATTGCGTTGCTAAAAGAATAAAATTTCTCGTTTGGAGAAACGTGAGATAGAAGTGAATCTGGCGAATCTTACCTGTTAGGATCTGTATGTCGCCCCAATTTACTGCTATCAGCATAATTTCGGGCACGAAGACACTATTGAGTGCCATTATTGCCACTATCACGCGGCAGTACGTGAATATTTTGCTAAAGGTCGAACTTCTCTCATCGACAGGCCATATTCCGAGTATACTGCACGAGATTTTGTTCGGTAGTATGTAATAATCGAACGATGTATCAGGTAGCTCTTTCATCTTCTCTCTACATATGAAATTGGTTGCGTGTCTGCGGGTAAAATCTTTTCTATTGTATGTTTCCGGCAGGGAATTCTTTATAACTATGTTATAGATTGGATAATGAAACAAGAGGTTTTAGTTTCATTTTTCTACCTAGTCAAAGTACAGCATTTCGCATCATCGTTGTCATCATATTGAACGTCATTTCTGATTTATGATTTGATTGATAATTCATGCTGTAAGTAGTAGGAACGGCATGTATGTTGCTACAATTTTCTTTTCTCCTTCAGCGATGAAATTTTAACTATAGCTAACGGTACATTGAACGGTACGGGATTGCTTAAGAGACTCAGTATGATTTGAGTTAGTCTTTATCCGGACGTTTCCCCGACATTGTCTTTCGAAAAAAGTAAAGTTCCGTTTTGTCGACGTATGAAAGGTACAGTAATTGGTAGTTATAATTGAATTTGATTAAATTCCATTCGTTTACAAACATTTTATACATTGTTAAAATACACGATGAAATAGTATAATGAAAATAGTATAATGAAAAATAACAAAGGACGAATGAATCTTAAAGTAATTGTAATTAACATTCACATTTCATAAATAGTATAAGTTTGTAGTCTTGTAATTTTTGTTCTTTTATAATGATATCTATTTTTCTAGGTGAAGCAAGAGATTGTAAGAGATGTGCTATCATGTTTTTATTGACCGTTGGATTTCTATGAGACTTTTGCCCATGGTTTCCGGAATTAAAAAGTAGACGTACGGTACCGAGAACAGCACGCAGATACTGTAAGTCCAATATACGAATTTTTCACCGACTAGATCTAAGAAAGGTTGATAAGACTTCGCGCTCGCGAAAGAGAGCAAAGCGTTACTGGAACTCACGCATAACGAGGCCATATTTTTCATATTGGCAGTGAACATTTCACCTAAAAGTGTGCTTGGAATCGGCAGTAATCCAGAGGACATGGATAAATTAAATGTCAATAACGCGATTATCGGTAACCACGTCAAAGTACTAGGATCATATCCTAATGAAAGAAGATGGAAATGCAATCCTAAAAGTGCCAATGATATCGATGTCCCTACGCTAGACATTATCAAGAGACATTTTCTACCCAATTTGTCGACTAGTAATATAGCTGTCGAACCGGCTACGATCGTACAGAATCCAAGAATCGTTACCACTAGGCTTGGTGTTATGGTAATTCTGCCTTTTGTCAGGATTATTTCCGCGTAAGAGTACAGCGCACTGTATCCACTCACGTAGGAGAACACGTAGATACCAATTATGACGAGAGGTTTCTTCAAATTACCTGAAATAAAGTAGAAAGAAATTCAGAATTGATCGTTTCGTTCGTTATTAGTTTCTGAAGTTCGGTACTTCAAATTTTCATTATGATGAAGACAGAAGGTGTTACGAAGCTTTCTAAAGTAGTTCGAGATTAGTTTGGAGAAAATCGTAAGAAGAAGCTAAACTGTTAGAAGTACCACGTTTATAGTATAGGTATGACATAACGTGTAACATAACGGGATTAATTTTCACGGAAATAATCACAAATATTTTTTAAGGAAACACGGATTCTCTGAGACAAATTGATGTTTGTTGTCTCGTAAACGATTGTAATTCTTTTGTCGCTAACTTTTCTGGAAATGTTTCAGGTTGGAAAAGAAAATTGACGAGTACTTGGCACGAGGAACTCCTTCAACTTCAGGAAAATATTAGTTTCAGCTCCGTCGACGAATTCTTGAAGATCTCGCATCTCGGCTTTGACGTCAGCTTCTCGCCTAAACCACTTCAAGGATGCCTCAGCCTTGTCGATATCTCCGTGTAGGAGGTAATGGTAGGGTGATTCGGGTATCAAACTGAAGAGGATCATGAAGAGGATACTCGGAACGAGGCTCACGTACCCGAACATCTCCATGGACAGATAAGGACCCATTGCATTGCCCAAGAACATACCAACGGAAGATGCATTCACGTTCATGGATATCTAAAGACGTGACCACAGGTATATATCGGATAAGAAATCTCATTCAGAATATTCATGTAGATAGAAAGAAGTTTATTTTAAGACATTACTTTTCGAGAGACGCTTTAGTCAATTTAATAATTGGCGCACGATTATACGAATGTTCTTTGATAAAAAATTCGGTGTAAAATATTGCCGGCAGACGTTATTCGTTTCGACGATATTTTCATTCATTTCATTTGCTTGTAGCGCAGGATATAGGAGAGTTAATAGAAACTTACCAGTGATCCACGAATTTTCGGATCGGCGATTTCGCTTAGATATAAGGACAATGCAGCCCACATCATCCCCGATCCGATTCCGGAACAGAATCTAGAGATGTAGAGCCACATGACCGTTGTAGCACAAATGCTGAATATCCAGCTCGCTATCAATGGTACTCCACCAAGTAGAAGTACTTTTTTCCGTCCAATATATTCTGAAAATGATGATTGCGACATGTTACGAGTTACAATTACCTTGATTATCACAAGATTACCACAACTCAGTCACACGTCGCTCAGTCATATATTTGGCGGACCGCTGACTATTTTGTCAACTACTTTTTTTACATTCTCTTTTCTTCAGATCGATCTTTGTTTAAAGATCAGAAGCGCGTGATTCTCAATGATTCTCTGTTATTCACAAATGACAATTACTTGCTTGCATTTCACTTTTCTACGTACCACAATTTCGTTATCATGTTTTTCTACGAGTGCTGAGTCGTGGCTGCCTTGTTCTTATTCAATTCTCGATTAACAATGTTGTGTAATCACCATTGTTTGCCTTGCTTGGTCACTTGATCGTGTGCTGCAAGAGAGTATCGATCGGGTCAACTACGAACTACGTACATGTTTGTCAAAGTTATCGAACAATTCTGGTTTACTGAACAATTTATGTGAAAAGACAAGTGTTTAGCGTCCAATTCGAAGGGACGTGAGGATAATTGAAGAACATTTTTCAAGTTCAAGCGTATCTTTGTATCGCGAATGCAGAGGGAATGATACGCTTGCGTATATGTAAATTAATAAACTTGACGAATCGTTTTTCTGACAACGAGGGGATGGCCTTACCTTGACACAGTGCACCGAGCAAAGCCCCAACCAGACGGCCAAGATTTAAAAGAGATGCCACCCAGGACGCTTCGCTATCTGTCAGTCTCAAAGGCACGTTCGCTTCCGTTGATGTCAGTTGAGCCAAGTACGGCGATGCCCAACCATTCGCGAGACCACTTCCGATAGCAGCTAAGCTGACTGTCACAAACGGCCATGAAACAGTTGTGTGAACGGATGCGAGAATAATTTCATCAGCCCATTCATAGACATATAGCTCTACAGATACCTTGGTGCTCGGGATGCGGCGCATTTTGATGTGTACCAGAGATTGTATTAGATCTCTCGATCAAGTTTAACGTTAAGTAAACGTCGCGTTTGCGATCGCTTTCACAAAACTCGATGCATGATCAGATACGTTTTCAGTATTCGTAAGCATCTTAAGTTGAGAAATAATTGATTCCGGTGCACGATTATTTATTCGATTTAGAAATAAAGCAACGTAACAATCGCTTAATGTGCTTGACGCATTAAAAATACTCACGTGTACACGTAGCTAACCACTGTGGCCAGATTGTGATCTTTCTGTCTGCATCTTTTTCTGGATTTCCCACCGACATCCCGATTCTTGGTGTTAGACGAGATGTGAAGGATGCAGTGGCTGTCTTGCCAGGTCGGATGAAATTATCCGAACTGACTCATATAACTTACAGCAGGAAGACACCAGTTGAGATCGGATGATTTGCATCCCGATAAGATCCCTGATGTATTTATGCTCCGTGTGTAAGAGTTTGATCATTATGTATGCCGCACGTGTTTGTCTTTTCAGCGTGGGCGCGTGAAAAGGCTCGTCATCTTGGAAATTTCTGCGGTTAGATTTTTCTTATCTTTGACTATACTTTTCCGGTTGCAATCAGAGCACGATATGAAATTTTTGAAAAAAACATCACACCACGTAAATATTCATTAGCAGTGATTGACAGTTTAGCAGTGTTATCGCGAGATCACGTCACAAATAGCTAATAAGAATATCAAGAACTTCTGTTTCAAAATTTATTGCAGACATATGGAAGACTGATGTGCGAAGCTGGTATTGTCGCGCATACGATGTATAATTTGAAAATATTTCATATGCAAGAATACAAAAGTTTGCAGTTTTAAAACATTATGCAAGGTATTACGACATGTTCTATTAGGGATATAAAAAAAAAAAAAAAAAAAAAAAATGACAGTGAACGAAGCAAAAATCTTTTTATTCTCTTCTTTCAGTTAATTGCTTTACATGTAATATACAGAAAGAATATTTATGATAGTTCTTCGGGAATATTATTTTTATAGCTCACCTTATATATAATATCTGTTGAATAAGATTGATATTAAATTGGTTAAGCGAATTCATTGCGATTCAACGTTGTTTCACTGCAAATTCAATGTACATGTAAATAATGTCCGTTATAATGTAGTTGTAATTAAATTTAATAATTAATTACGTTAATCTTTTCTTGTTTGATTAATCTTTAAAATATTCCGTTTATTTCAGTATAAAGATCGATCAGAATGAAAAAGGGCCAGCCTTTGTCGAATACAAATCTATCTTTGGACACAAGCATCCCAGATTCTTTAAATCTTTTCGCGAAGAAAACTGGACAGAAAGTTCGTGTTCATGGAGATAAAAGGTAAAATAAATTCAGTTTGGATAATTTCATCGTGGACAAATAATATTTACATTATTCGTGATAATATATTGACACATTTTATTTTTGCTTTATCACGAAACATATATAATTATTAATTTAGTTGTATATATTGTAATGTCACCAGTGAAGTGACGATGAAAGAGATGTTGACAATACTGAATCCAACTGTTAGTCAATTCGGTTGTTTACCTTCAATTACACACTCAGAAAGATGCGATAAAGCGAACGACGAGATTCAGGAAAAGTTCTCCAAAAGTTACGACGATAATGATAAAAAAGTTAACGATTGTCTTGAAAAAGTCTGCAATAACTTAGATAGTATTTATTCAAGTATGTTCATGATTTCACTGCAAACATGTCATGGAATACTATTTAGAAAAAAAAAAAAAAATACTAAGTAACAACATTTTCGAAGATGGCATTGAAGAAAGAACGATAGAAGATGAAAAAGAAACATTATGTTGCACAAGTTTAACAGATGAATTGGAACTATCTTTCGATGGTAAATGGTTGAGAAAGTATTTTAAATTGCCATTGACGATGGCAATCAAGGAAATTGTAACAAAGAAACCTCGCGATCCTGTCAATTATCTTGGTTTTTGGTTACTGAATTACAGAAGATGTCGAGAGCGTAGGCAGTGGCAATTACAGAAAGATAAAGAGTTAAATTACCTTCGATCTACGATCGAAGAACCGGTACGTGTTATTAGCAAAGTTTCATATCTTATCGTTCTCTTTCTTTATTATACTCTTCTTATACGATTATAGTTGAATAATAATAAAATTATATTTATGATCTGAAGGAATAGGAACGTAGAAAATATACATAATACGCAGAGATGTATAAAGCGTTTCAAGGTTTAGATTCCTTTTAGATTTTTCTAATTGTCCGTTAATTTTAATTAATTTTTCAACATCCGATAAATTATCATAACAAAAATTTTTCGGACGAAGCAAAGCAAAAAAATTTTGAACTAACGTTTCAGGTATCTAAAGAAGAGGAATTTTCGGTGAGAGGAGAGGAAGAAGAAGAAGAAGAAGAAAAAGAAGGAGAAGAAGGAGAACAGGGAATGCGCGACTGGAATTTTAAACGTTACAAGACTATGCATACATAGAAATAAAAGGTTCTTTCCTTTGTCTTATTATTCATAAACTATAAATATATATCTGGTTAGCCGAATTACAATTACAAATAGATACATATAGATATATTCGTAAAAGTAAATTTCCATTACAGATACGAAAATCAATCGACATCCTCGTCAAATAAATAAAAAAACACCAATTGCAATTAAAGAAAGAGAAATTCGAACGCGTGCTTGTCGCACAACTGCGTTATTTATTTCGTTTGTTCGGTAACGGGTCACTGTCTGACCATACGATAGCGTTCACCCCTTCGATCGACGGGGTGAAGAGATCGTGTGAAATTTCGCAGAATGGCTCGTAGGTGTCTCGACGTTCGAGGAGACAGGTTCGTGCGATCTCGTGCGTTTCCGTCGCGGGGTCGCGGTTCCCATGCGAAGTTGCGCTCAGTTCGAATCGCGCAGCCGCCCCTGTAGTTTCGGTGCGCGGCTAATCGAAAACGGACGAAACGGTACGCGGTGTTTCATACGCGCGATAACGAGAGGCGCACGTCTCGACAACACGTCGGTCGTCGGTCGTCGGTCGTCGGTTGTCGGTTGTCGATTGTCGTTGTTTTAGGCATGACGACGAGAGCCGGTTAAGAGGAGAGGATGAGGAAGTTGTCGCGTCACGATGCGAGGTGTGCGACGAAACCACGCGTCGCCGTGTACAATTGGATTGTTATTGACGCGAGGGTTGGTTGCGCGGCCATGCCAGTGGTCGGGTGAACGGCTTGGCCGGCAGATGGCGCGGCGTTCGTTTCGGTCCACCCTGCCTGCGCTGGAATGCTCTCGGCGAGGAGCCTGTCGACGCTGCCGTCTTTCGTGGAGCTTTTTTCCACGCCACGATCAGGTGACTGGGCCAAGGCCGTTTCTAGATCCTACGAATCGTTCGCTAACCGCTAACGGACATTCGCGGACGGACGCGTAATCGCGGAAACGGATAGAAGAACGCGCCAGCCGGGTGGTCCACTTTGCACGTACGGTGGGTGCTGTGTGTTGTGTTGTGCACCAGAAGGCGGTTCCAGTGCACTCTGTACTTCGATCGTGTTTCGCTCTCGTTTCGTCTCGATCAGTCTTCGACGGTGTGATTCCTCGTTGGAGATCATCGGTGCGGCTGGCTGCTGTTTGAACAGAGAGGCCGTGTTCAAAGCGACCGACGGTTCAAACAGCCGCGAGAGGAGGACGCGGCAGGCGACCGAGTTAAAGCGGAACACGGGAGTGTCGTCCACCATTTTGGCTGCGCGAGGTTATTCGATATGTGCAGCATTCTCGTTACGCGTTCCGCGTTTTCGAATTTTTCATCCGAAACGGACAGCTCGCGACGCTCGTCGGGTCATCGTTCGTCGAATCGAGAACACGATCGCGAACACCGTACGAAGAGGCGATCGTCCCTGCGACGAAACGATTCGTTGAAACTGTCGTCGTACAGTTAAATGGAGCAAGGCGAGGGCTGTTTTCCTCTTCGCAGTCCTCTGGTCGCTGTCAGCTGGTCGTCTCGAGTCGGGGCGATACGAATCGACGTGATTCACGGACATATGGTACTCGCGCGAGTCGAGCAACGTCGATTCCAGGTATATCGCGAGTTGTCGCGAGTTTCTGTCGCGACTGCCAGTTAAAATTCAGGAATGGAACAATGTCGCTGGAAAGTGGGTTACTATAAGTGGCGTCCCTGCTGTTGCTGAACGCCCGGACGTTCACCGGGGACGTATACCGTGCCTCGTAGCCGTATCCTACTGCTCCTTCGAATTCGCGCGTTCACCGTCTCTCGTCGTGTAGTCGTCCCGCGGATACCGGGACGCGAATTCGCGTACGTTGTCGCGGCTTTAGCTGCAGCCGATGAAGAACGACGTGTCCGAGGGAGCCAGCCAGTGTACGTGGGATCTCGAGTGCCATTAACCTCGTTTCGTGGCCACCTCGCGGCGGAACGACTCTCGCGTTCCGCGATTTTTTTTCTCTCCCCTCTTCGGCCTTACGTTCCCGAATGTGATTATCGTCCGTGTTTCAACGTGAGATGGGAGATGGGCGGCGTGATTAACAAGCAGGAACCTGCGGCGGGGCGAGTACGGGAATCGTGGCGTTCAAGCACGATCTACATAGTAAGTTAGTAGCGTTTGTGCCGATAGTCGCGGCAGTAACACTCGCTTTCCTTTTCTTTTTTCTTTCTTTCTTTCTTTCTTTCTTTCTTTTCTCTTTCGATTTCTCTCCGATTACTGAATCGAAAAGACGCACGTGTCTCATCTCACGTGACCCTGCCGATGTGACGAATCGATCTGCCGATTGTTCATTTGGTCAACGTTTTACTTACAACGCGCGGTGGAAACGCGGGAAACGAGGAGGACATTGGGCGTCGATGATTTTAAATTTCCCGCGTTTCCAATAATCCTAGACGCTCCGCAGAAGGGACGCGTGCGTCGTTTTCTCGCGATTCTCTTTAAACGCCCTTAAACGTTCTCGTAATGATAATTACCGCTCGTAACGCTCGTAATCTTGCCGGTATGTTACTGTTACACATTTTTTACGGTGAAACGTGTCGTTTTGCAGGCAGAGATAAACAGCGGCGGTGGGAATGGTGAAGACGAAGGAAGGAGAGGATGAACCTCGAACCTTGTCCCGAAGCGAAACGAAACCGACGCGACACGATGGAGACCAAGTGACTGTAACCAAGTGTTGTCTCGGTCTCCCGAATCGGGATCGTAGGGCGTAGTTTCTAGATGTATCGTGCGATTATTATTCGACTGAAGTGAAACTGGTTTTTGGTGTGCTCTCTCCGATCAGTGCTCCGATTGTGCTGTGCAGGTTTTTTCGTCGACGTTCTTGTCACGAGGATTTCGTGTGCCGCGCACGTTACACCGCGACTCACCGTCAGAGACTACATGTGAGTAGACCTTGTCAGAATTTCTTTTCTTCCTCTCGTCGTCTGCCGATAACGGGCTTTTCCAAACGTCGTTGCGGCCACGTCGCTAAATATAATTCCGGCGGATCGGCTAGCCAAATACTTTTATCGTTTGGCAAATATGTAACGTGCGTTGTATGCTCCAGTCAAACATCACGCTCAAAATGCGTAAGAACGTAAGACGTAAACACGACATAAACTCGAGCTTACGTCTTTTTTTTTCTTTTCTCTCTCTCTCTCTCTGATACCGAGCGAATACTCTCTGGATTTGTTCAGGAACGTGATTTCCGGCGGTGTGGTTTTACTATCGGATCGCTTCGCATCAAGGCCTGTTTTTTAGCCTGTTTAATACCTGTATCTCGTTTCTTCCCTTAACTTTCAGTCGAGTTAGTTGATTTCATTTATATTCCATGTAACGAATTTCATTGGTTCACCTCTGTCGCATGCAAGTATCACAAAGTACTTAAAGTACTTAAAAATTTAGCTCGACTCAATTCGTAACTAGTTGGAGATCAGTGTTATAAAGTTCGTCGCAAAGTATCGCGGCACGTGACTTAGGACTTATCCCACCAAGCTAGAGCTCGGCAGAGAGAAAGGAAACACAAGAGCCCAAGGGGAAATGATCTGTCTAGGGCCAGACAAACCGTGAAGTATTAGCACGCCTTTGTCTACCGCGTCTCTATCGCTCTATTATCGACGAAAACGAAAAAGGAAATAACAATTTCTACGTTGCCTGCGCCGTGAAAGGCGTAGCGAGCGTTTAACGATCGTTCCATCGGCATCCGGTGCCTTGAAATATTCAGCGAAATAGAGAGTGGCTGTTCGAGAGAGCCTCTTTCTTCGCCATTATCTTCAACCCTCAATCGCCAAACATGTGAAATATGCATAACGAAAAAAAGTTCGCAGGCGACTGTCCACGTGGAAACTGTCGGCGTTTCTGTTGCAGCTCTTTATAAAGTGTTTCTCTGTCGCGAGGCGAGTTCAGAGACGGTTGTTACTCCTTTATGAACGCGAATGGGCTTTTATATGGAACAACTTCCGCGTAGTGTCTTCTTCATAATGTAACGATGGAGATGTTCTCGCGAAAAACGCTCTTTAATAAAATGACCCCTCCGCCCCCCACCCCACCCCCACCTCACCGTTTATCGTTGCTTTGCTAAGCCTTCGTTTGTCGTTACGGCATCCGCGACATCCGCCGACGCGGCCGTACATTGAAAGTTTAATGTGAAATCATCGAACATGGAAAGTTGGCGGCATTCCAGTTTCTCCTGCCGTCTCTCAAATCCGTTTCTCCTACAACCCTTTATACAGTACCAGTTCACGTAACACGTGTTCGACTGTGTACGTGACATACGTTGCGGGCATAGGTTGCCCGCACAACTGCACATGGAACTGAATTATTGGAAATGTAAATTGAAAGTCAATATTGCTGGAATAAAATAAAGGGGATATATTTTGTGTTCCACGTTGTTAAATAAAGTTGGAGAAATTAAAGTTTATCGAAACGAGGATTGACAGAGGTAAAAGTCTCAATTCTGCGGTAACAAAAAAAAAAAAAAAAAAAAAAGATTAACCCTTAACGGTCCGGAAGTGTTTCAAGTTTACTTCCCACCAGGTCCAAGCTATTTTTCACACGAAGAGAAAAAGTATTGAATTGTCCGAGGTGGAATGTCATCAATTTCTGTAACATTTTTCCACTCGGTATTCTCATCAGCAGTATCACGTTCATCTTCTTCATCCTCGCTGTAACTTATATTTGGAATTTTTCTTCTTTTTCTAAGGAGCTACTTCGCTATCGCTACTATTGTCACTATCGTTACAGTCTGAAAACGTAATGCTTCTCAGATTTTCATTTTCATCAACAGAAATACCGAATTCAAGCTCGTCGTCGCTACTGCTAATATCATTGAAATTATCGTTATCATCGTGTATTATTCTTTCAGAATTTCCGGCCATGTTATTTACGGTTTTACTAACAAAATAAAATATAATAAACTAAACTGTGCAAAAGAACTCCGATAACGCGCACGTTCTTTTGAAATATCAATACTGACTTTGCATGTGCGAACAGCACAAAAGTGCACGTACACAGAAACGGTAAAAGATAACAGAACGTGGATAACAAGCGAAAACAAATTCACAGAAATGACATGGCACGATACTTAACGCGTTAATAGTAAATATGACAATTCTAACAGTGATGAAAAATAATAAACTGGTTTTTGCCGCCATATACGCGGCATTGGACTCGGTAAGTAAAAGTGCCATGCCGCTTATGGCATATAGCGGCATTGGTCCGTTAAGGATTAATACTCGCTACTCTCTATTAGCTTGCTATGTCTCTACTGGCTGACGACTCACAGCCTCTTCGTCTTCACTCTAAACGAGTGTTTACTGGAATTTTTTTACCATATGGATTCTCGAAACCTTCGTCCATTCGTGCATACACGTAACACTCGTACCCTTAATATTAATATTTAATATTATTAATATTTATAGTCCCAGGCTTAGCCTTCGCTCCAGATGACGACTATTGTTGTTGGGCCCTTTCCCACAATCCTCTACTCCGCAACATTATTTTGCAAGCTTAGAGCCTGCGAGTTATATACCGCGTGCTATCGATTAGCTATCGAAAAATTAGCCCGGCTAACTTTCTTTTCATCACGTATCGGCGGACCTGATACTGAAACTGATCCTTGTCGTTCAAAGGGGAAATTTGTTTTCAGGCACCAACCGGGTTTCCGTAATCTTTTTTTCAGCGACAGAAACGCTGAGACAAAGTGTGGAAGTCGAGGGTTCGTAGATAAGGCGTCGTTAGAGATGTTTATAGAGATTTCCTCGCGAGATACATTGACATTTCGTGCTCGTGTAAATAATCTGAATCATTACGTTCGTTTCTCTTCGTACGATGTATTTAAAGAAATTTTTATTCGCGTGGCAACGCTCTCTGTCATTGTTCCACATCCTGTCCTTTCGTCAGGGCATTTTTTTCTAGGACAATGGAGTTAATCGTAGGAAATAATTACGGTCCTAATTGCAATGTCTTCAGATTTCAATAATTTCATTGTGAAATATATATATATATATATATACATATATACATATATATATATATATATATATATACATTAGCGCCCTTTCGTTGAATTCATTTCGTCCTCGTGTCTTTTCTTTTTTTCACGAGTGTCCTTTGCTCGCCGTAAGTGGGTAATTCATGTCTACTTATAGATGTAATTACGTTCCATAACGTTGTTTAACTTCCTTTTCGGGGTATTTATTAGCAGAGAAATCTCTTAACCCGATTGGCTGACCTATTTCGGTGTAAACCACTTTGTCACTTATCGCCGCTGTTCGTTGCTCGTTGTCACTGGATTATTTTCCATTCGATTATTAACGACCGCAGACTGAGCGATTAAAAATCCCTGCGCATAGCGAAATAAATCTCTGTATCAGAGATTTTTCGTTTGATTTTTCGTTTTTTTTTCTTTTTTCTCGATTTCTCCCACGTGTGTGATTCGCACGTGTAGTATGCCACACCGAATGAAACTACGATTGCGAAGTCGTCAATTTGTTAGCTATCCCGATAGTTTTCTCGATGGTTCGGTGATTCTATTGTTCGTGCCTGTAACCTTTTATTCAAAAATTGCGAAGGATCCGCGCATAAACCGGAACAAACGCGCGGCTGACGTTCTCGTCGGTGATCGTACTTCCGAGACTTGACATTTTTCTTGCTGTTTCCTTACATCTCAGGAAAATACGTACTAGAATTTCATTGGAGATTTCAAACGTTCTACTCCTTGTTTTCACAATACCGCCACGAACAAATCACGTCTCGGAGAAGGAAAAATGTAACATCGAGGAAAAATGTACGTGGCGCTTTTCATACGCTTTCCGTACAGTCTCTCGCGTTTGGTGCTTTACATTTTCGTTTCGCCAGTGGTGGACTTAATTACGCCAGTTTATTATATCGATCTGCAACGACAGGGCAATTAACGGTTGTTAATGCGCTTCTTCACATGTACGTAGCAACGATTTAAAAATCAATAAAAAACACAGCAGTGACCTCGTTGAACGTACCGGATAACTCGACATTTCACTCGCTCGTGGATAGTAACAATTTCTCGGTATCTAAATTCCTTGACGTATCGTTGTTGCACTTTGCCGCTAACTTTCACGTGCATCGGGAATGTAAACAAGGGAAGAGTAGCGAAACTTTTAACAAATTTTCTGGATCGATATATTTGGATTTAGCAGCTGCGGCTACGGGGCTGTGAAGTTTCGCGCAAGTTTTCTTTTCGCGATTCCTATGAAAGCGACGGTTTCCCCCCCCCCCCCCCCCCCAACGAGTTAAGACAGTGTTAGCAGAACTAATATTTGATCTAGAGTACTGGTCTGACTACATGTAGACATGTTCTACTTAAGGATGACCGAACAGAGAAATGTAGAAGTAAAGGTAAATGAAGTAGCTAAGACTGACAATCAAATTTTGCAATCGAAAATAATTTTCACTTAATCAGGGATTCGGTCTGACCACATGTAGACATGTTCTACTTAAGGATGACCGAACAGAGAAATGTAGAGAAGTAAAGATAAATGGATACGAAGCAGCAAGATCGACAGTCAAATCTCCAATCGATAGGAATAAGAATTCTCGCATGATCGAGCCGTTGTCTGTGATAATTAGAATTCGATAATTCCATCCTTACCGAGTCCGATTTTACAATTCAGAGTATAGTTTACTTTTGGTTAAAGTAGGTTTCTCCTTTTTTTCAATCGTGAGAAGACAGGAGATCGAATATTCCAATTCCGTTGGATTCGAGGCAATTTGTCTTCCCGTTAAGCATTTGTCATCGATACTATTCGTCGATCAACTGACGACGGATCGTCCACCCACGTGTGGCCCTCTTCCGTGCTCGAATATCGTGGCCGACTACGATTTATCGAGGGCAAGAGACAGAGCAAGATAGATAGCACCGGTAAGAAAGTATTTTTCAAGAACAAATGTTGGCGAATTCTCGCGTGACGAGGGAAGAAAATCAGACGATAAAGCGATCCTGCCTTTTTACCGATTGTTGTTCAACGTTTAGTTAATTTAATTTATAGTTTATCTATATATATCCATATATCTATATATCCATATATCTATATATCTATGTATCTATATATACCTATATACCTATATACCTATATATCTATATCTATATATATGTATATATGTATATGCTTATCTATATATAGTTTATCTATATAGTTTATTATTTATAGTTTATCTACTACACAGAATATCCTGACTTGCGTTAAACGTAGATTATTAGCTTCCTAGGACTCGTCTGAATCTCACGACTTAACATGAAGTTTTAACTACAATTCAATCATTGTTGCCACATTATTGTATAACTGTGGGAAAATCAGATCAATATCTGTTCGATATTTAGTTTACACTGGGCTGTCAGCTCGGAAGTTTTTAATCTGACCTGTAATCATTGAAAGAGATATCTCTCGGCTTTCATCTTACTTGAGACACCGCCGCTTTGAATATTAAACGCATTCAAAGATTCGCGATGCAATTGAGAGAGAGAGAGGGTCTTTAGTTTCGATCTAGAGATCTCCTGCGAGTCGAGTGTTAATTTACTCGCAGGAGATTTCTGACACGAGAGACTAATCTGATCTATAATCCACGATGATGGATGATTCGATACCAACACTTTGAGTATTTATCCAATTAGTTTCAATTAAAGGTTCACAATGCGGCGTGAAAGGTTCTGTCGTTTCGCAGAGTGAATAATTTTCCACGTAGATGAACGCTTTTTCCTTTTTTTTGTTTTTGCAACGTTTTCCATCGATAACAAGCAAGTGGAAAATTAGCGCGATAAAATACTCGGACAGAAACGTAGCTGGATCGGGCGAACCGTTTTCATTTTGCCAACTGAATATGATTTCCTACGCGGATGGGTATGTAGGTTAGCGCTTTCGTACTTACAGCTACACGCTGCGAAGTATTATAAAGTGTTGCGAGGGGATTTCGACCGGAGACGGGTTTGCAACCCTGTTCCGTTTTTGCGATTACCAACGACACTGGTCGACTTTTTTTCGGGGGCAAAGCTCGGGACAAAGCTTTCGTTTCGAGGCGAGACACCAACCAAAGAGAGCTTAATGAAACGATGTAGCTTTAAAACGTTGTTTGCGAAATTCTAGATTCTCGAATCTCATCGAGAGAGAGAGAGAGAGAGAGAGAGAGAGAGAGAGAGAGATGTGTTTCATATTTTCATCGAAACTTTTGCATCTTCTTTCGCACGAAATGAGTTCGTTTCATTTATTTTTTTTTTTTTCTATCCGTGGAATACCACCGATAGATGCACGTAATGGATAATTAAGATCGCGTTGGGCAATTGCGAAGTAGTATACCGGGGAGAAGTAGCACGAGCGATAAGATCTTTAATTCTAGAGAAAACTAGTGAGTAAAGTTGAAGTTTAATGGAAATTCTACTGCAATCAGATGGCAATAGATTATTCTACGAAGGTCTCGCGGAATCTTTTGCGTGTACTATTTAAACAGCAAACAGCAGGAAACGATTCAACACCGATTGATACCGATTTTCACGATCGTAGCTGAGTGAATGATGTGTATCCCATTCATGTTTCTGTTCACAGAAGATATGGTAGAACGGATTGATTTTAAATGTCACGTCGATACAATCGGAGGCGTTTGAGGTGATGAACTTACAAAGTGAGAGAGAAAGAGACAGAGAGTTATAGTATAGATCAGTCAATTCACAATCAGTCGATCAGGTTGAACGAGACCCATTCACAGAGTTCAAAGAAACTCATGGCTCAATCCGATTAGCTCGGTGTTTTATTCCAGGCACTGCGTTATCTTATAACCGTAATCGATTGTCCGCTCTGTTTCAAACGCGATTGACTTCCGCTTTTCTGCAAAATCTACTCGATCACTCGGGAAATTAAGAAGATTCTTAAGAGGCGATCATTGTGCAGGTTGGGTTTGAAAAAGTCATAACTTGTTCGTTTTCAATCTTTTTTTTGTTTTCTTTTTTTTTTTTGTAGTTTACTTCTCTTCACACGTAATAAACCGAAAAGAAATCCGTTAATGACATTTCCAAATGAAATAATAAAAGATTAAAAAAAAAAAGAAAGGAAAACATGTGTTCGTAAAAGTTATATTTTTGTTTGATTTTGTTATTTTTGATATCATTCGGTCTTTCAATGGCCACCATGTTTAAAATCATCTCTTCGTCGAGTAACGTTGCGTGATCTTTAACAGAGAAAAATCTATCGTTCTATCTAATCACGGGGGGGGGGAAGGAAAGAAACTTCAATTTTCCGTATCTCCGGTGAATTTAATTAATAAATGGTCGACTTAGCCAGCTTCTTCTCGTATCTTATCGGGTAACGTTCGTTCATTGCACACTCGTGCGGAAGTACGAATACGATTGCAGCAAATTGATTGCTCTCTCTCTCTCTCTCTCTCTCTTTCTCTTTCTCTTTCTCTTCTTCGTTTCCCCTCTTTTTTCGTTTTCTGCGAATCCCTGATCGTTTCTTTTAACAGAGCCTCGCAAATCCGAACATCCAGTTCGCGGACTTTGCGAGTTCGTTTGCTATAATTTCGCCTTACGTGTGTGAAGTATAATTTTGACCTCTTCGCGTCCAATCGTTAATCTCCACAAACACACACGCACATAATTTGACATTAGAGAGTTGAGATTCATGAGAAATTAAAAATTGAAATTTTTCGCTAGAGTTAGTGAATTTCTGGTTACTGCATGGCGTTCGGACATAACAAAACGGGGAATGATCAAGTATGATTGCTTAAGAGCACGCTCGGAAAAAGGCGCGGAGCAACAGCGCGAGTAACGAAGAGAGCACGAGAGCGCGGAGAGAAAAAGCTGTTCCACCAACTTTGAAAACGAGAATTCCATTTGCCGGTGGAGAACCTAATTCTCTCGATGCTTGAAAATAATATCATTTCGACCAGTTATTAAAATTAAATACGACAAAGATAGTCGGCCGTTCTCTAATGGTCGCGCGATGAAATTTCAGGCAAAATGAGAATGGCTAGTGCTAGGGAAAATGAAACGAACGAAGCTAGCTCTCTGAAAAAAGCTAACCACCCTTCTCTTTTTTTATTCTCTCTCTCTCTCTCTCTCTCTCTTGCGCCGGATGAAATTTATTTAAGAATTTTCGCATAATCCCGATTCCGTCTGCTTTGCGTACTCGTGGCGAAGCGTTCCTCGTTTGTGAAAAATGCAAAGTCCAACTTCAAAAGGTTCTACGTTTTGAATCAATTCGAACAGTTTTGAGATTTAGCACAATTGTAAGGACTTCGTTTCAATGCTGAGAAAAAAAAAAGCCAGTCAGCGATCGAAACCAGAATGCAGTTACTTGGGTTAAACTTCCGGGTTAAATTCCGTGCCATGTGGAGCTCGAACGAAAAGTTCAAGCCATTCGAAGTTTTCGGATTGTAAAAACGAAGAATTTTTAAAAAATTTGCTACAAGTCATGTATCGATCATCTCGATGGCATGTTTATCCTGTCGTGATACGCATCATTTTTTCTGACTGTCTGCCAAGATCAAATTCAATTTGGTAAGAAGACGGTGTAACGTTTATTATCAAAATAACGTTAAAGTTATTAAATATTACTCATTAGCATTTAATATTATTGTACAGTGTTATATAATCTTTATAATAAGTATTCCAAGCATAGTATTGTGCAATTTATATAATAAATTATTATTAATATTATTGTACAGTATTATATAATCTTTATAATAAGTATTCCAAGCACGGTACTATGCAATTTATATAATAAATTATTATTATTTAACATTATACACATATATATTATTAATCAGCACGTGAAATGCCAAGTTGTACCAATTAATTATCAAAAATATTTCGAACAAAATCTTTTAATTGTGACATCGTTGAAAAATTGTTTGTTAAAAATAATTTGCCTTGAAATTAAATTTATTGCTTCGATTCGTCTGCAATGCATCTGTAGAACTCTGGACCACTTTTCTTGATAATTATAGTTTATTGCACTGTTGCTAGAAAATTGCAACGCATATACTTTCAGAAATGAAATTATTATAATCGTAAACAGCGCGGAGCGGTTTACGAAAATCGAATCGAAAATCGGCCCGGTACGGATGTTTGAAAATTTGGAAATTTTCCGAACGCGTCGAAAATGGCGCGACGATACGCGGCCCCTTATCAGCGGTGTCGATTACTCAGCGAGACAATCCTCCCCACGACTTTGCTTGTTTCCTACATTTATGTACATAACCCGGGCTCGTCCTTCGTTAGCAACGTTTGCCTAGAGATTAATAATCCTCGTGTCCTGGCGGAGTCTTTGTTGAAGTTGCATTTAAATGTTTACCGATTGTAAATTTAACGATGTGCAGCGGCCGAAAATTGATCGTTCCCCTCTGCCTCTTTTCTGCATCGATGAATAATTTCGTGCTATTGCGCTCCGTGATAAACGCGTTCATCTTATTTTCAGGATAAAAAAAGAAAAAAAAAAAGAAAAGAAAACAGTATCGTTGAAAAACTTTCAATCTTCAGAAGATTTTCAGTGACAGCTGTCGAAATATCAGAAGCTGCTTCTGGAAATATCGTGTGCATCGATAGTGCATGAAACTGTATTGTAACACCGAGCCGGGCGGATGTTTGATTCTAGATGTAACCGTTAAGAAATCGAAATTAATTTCGCTTTTATTTTGGGTATTGTCGCGTATTATAAATATTTAACGCGTTAGTGCATCGGCCATCTACATTGCTACGTAATTCATTCTACTTGTCAAACAAATTATACTTTAGTTTCGGAAAAAGGGGCGCGACTGCCTCCGTGGAAAATGCATGAAATTAAATGTACGTACGTACTGAGATTTTTTTCTTTTTTCTTTTTACTTCTAGTAATTTCAACGATATATTCTCTGGTCACGCGTGCGTTTTATCTTTTTTCTTTTCTTTTTTCTTTTTGGAGGGGGGCGGGGAGGAATCGTGAAGTCCCCAAAGCCGACACGACTCAGTTCAAGTTCAGACTTTCGGAATTTCCGAGTGAAAGGTATCGAGATTGTGAGAGTAAGTCGGCTGGTAAATGGTAAATTAACCGGGACCAGCAGCGCGTTATCCAATTTTCGAAAATAATCTATCTCTCGTCTCGTAAAGAGTTGTAATGAAACAAGCTCATCATCGGGGTCGGGTTAGCTGGCCCGAGGTCGTTAACCACGTCGAATTTTAACGAACAAGTTGGGAAATTTCAGCTGAGTGATAAGGCACACTAGAGAAAGAAAGTCTCTCGAGCGTTCGCGGATGCTGTCAAATTACAGATTTTTGGCTAAAATTATAGAGAAGAACTTGAGGAAAGGGATCGGTATTTGATTTCGTTCTAAACGCCATGTGCCCTTTTTCGCCCTTCTTTTTTTCTTTTCTTTCTCTCTTCCAGAAGAGATTTTCTTCGACAAGTGTTTCGCCTTCGAAACGTTCAGCACATACGTGAACGATGCTCTCGAATCATAGTCGCGCAAAACGATTATCGCCAGAACGAAAATGTGAGTGTATTTTCACATGAAGAGGCGAGAGGGAAGACAGGGGGGAGTCAACTCGAATAGTTGACAAAATCGTTAAGGGACTGCTCCGGGTCCAAGTATCTCGAATAGCGTCGTTATTAGATTCTTGAAGTGTTTCCTTGACCTGCTTGCGCCGTAGCAGTTTAGCAGCAGTACGAAGAATGCTCGTGGCGATGTAGCTGGCTGCATGAAACTATTTTGTATAGTTATCGCCGGGCCTCGAGTGGTTTTCTTCGGCGTCGCGCCGCGCCGTATCATCTTGCGCGTTTAAATTCGTTTGGTACTCGGCTCGGAAGCTTCCCAACCACCAATTGGAACTCGTTTTCACTTCGCTTTTTCCACTCGTTCAGTCAGAATTGGAAAACAGAGAACGGAGAATCGTTCGATTCGACGCGAAATCCCAATTATCAAATGAAAGTATATCAGCGTAACTTGAAAGTCGAGCGTAACATCTCTCCTCCTCGAGTTTTTTATCTAGTTGTCGATACGAAAAAAAAAAAAAACGTGGACACGCTTCGCGGATTTCGTTTTAGGAATTCTTTCTCCCCGACACGGCGAGATCAGTCAGATTGTCAAGATAACAGAGTTTTGGATTGCCGCTGCTCGAGTCTCCGACGTGTCTCGATGGAGTTTTCCGACGTTTCGATTTGTCGAACGATATTTCGACGATCGAGGGTTTGCACAAAGGCGAATTAATCGAAACGGAACCTGTGACAGCCGGTGCTCTTTGATTTGCTTTCGTCGAGTGAAATTTTCGGTTTGTAAACTTCGGTATGCTTTTTTTCTCCCCCCCTTTGAATTTTTATTAAAGAATCTTGATATTTAGTTTACAGTCTTCCAAAAAAAAAAGAAAAAAAAGAAAAAAACCACCGTGAAAAATAGCGACCGCTCTGTAATAAACTGCGAACGTTTGAAAAAAAAAAAAAAGAAAAAGTTGGAACGTGGTTTCCTTTTTGTCAAGTGTTCCTAAATATTTCGTTTAAAAAATATTTATCGAATCCTGATTATCTTATTTTAGGCAGAATACTCAGACAATTTCGCTGGTATCGGTGGATCGACTTGCAAAATCTCGCGAACGGTATTAGCAACAAAAGTTTGCGGTAAACTTTTAGATAGGGTTAATATCCTCGATATACGTACGTATACTTGGATGATTTCCAATTCAAACATTTGCCTGTGCCTGATCCATCCGGTTGATTGACACACGTCGGCCACGTTGGAATATTGTACGGTTCGAATACTATTATCGGCCGAATCTAACGCATCGTTGCATTCGCGATATTCTGCATCGGGTATCGTTTCTCCCTCGAGCGTGTCTCGGTCTCGTTAGCTTTATGTAATCATGTTCGTCCAGATTGCAGTTCGACTGTAACCTATAGTTAGTCCATAGAAGCATTACCTGTATGCTTCATTATCGCCAAATAATCGATTATTTATCAGAGTTTGATTGCCACGACACGAGAAGAACTTCCCTACTGTGCGAACGAAATTGTTGTTCCTCTTGCTATTGATAAATTAGCGGCAACTTCAGTTTCTCGTGTTATCACGTTAGATATAGGATATGTTTCTTTCCATTCATTTATTCCTTTTTTTTAATGAGACATCAAAGTATGAGAAAGAATTAATTTTATTCGTTTCGTATTAAATCTTGGGTTTATTGATTTTGAATTTTTTTCCGTGCACGTTTGATCTGTAAAGAAAAGAGCTTGAAAAACAAATTACGAATTTTAGTAGGAAGTGATTTTTAGCTCACCTTATATTATCACTGATTTCCCGCGTGTTTTAATCTTCCGCGTTGGAATCGTTGGATTAACGATTAAATTAGGTTGTTCTTCACGCGATAGTTCTCCACGATTTTCTCATCTCTTTCGGGATACTTTTGTTGGGTTTCAAAAAAAAAAAAAAAAAAAAAAAAAAGACACAAGTGTTTATTTCGTCTTTTGCTTCGTTATTGGATATATAAGAAGGTAGCACGTCTATATTTTTACAAGTATTTATACTTTGCAGAGACAAAGGGCAAAAGATGCCCGAGTGAATCTTATCATGATTTTCGTACTTTAAATCAAGCGATTTCATCTATTGTTTGAGTAAAAAATGATTCGCGAGAAGCGAATATTTTATTCGTAGGGGATAGTAATATTACGTCGAAACGTTTAAAAAAACTGTCCAATTTTTAATAATATCTTATATATATATCTTATAATTTAATAATATCTGTTTAAATATGCCTGAGAAACGCCTGTTTCTTTGCGGTCGATGATCTCAGTTGCACCGATATAGTTAAGTTATAGGTCGTACGAAAAATCGAGAAGAAATTCTCGTGACGCGATTAAACGCGGGACACGCTTTTTTTTCGAATCATTCGTTATCCGAAACAGCAGCTGAACTGCATCCAACACAAATATACACGAAAATCGCGTCAAATAGCGCGTGCCCCGCGAAACGAAGTTTCGCTCGCAGTTAAGTTGAAAGTTCGGTTATACAACTCTTGGTGAAAGCCTCGGTTGCAAACTAAGCCGATTCCGGCCGAACTGTAAGATTTAACCATAATTAGAAAACTTCCTCGCGAGGGACTATTTCTCCTGTTTATTACCAATCTCACCGAGCATCTCACGATCTCTATCTCATCTTTTTTTTCCTTTTTTCGTTCTTTCGCAACTTTGAACATTGGCGATTTGTGAAACTCGCCGGCCTTCGAACCGGCAAAACCGGAAGCTTCACGGTGTCTGCTGTAGCTCGCGGAGCGATTCCTTTCTGGAGTCGACGATCGCTTTCTCTCGAAACTTCCACGTTTCCGGCGGAAGCTAGGCTCGAAGGCGGCCGAGTTCGAAACTGCCGAGAAGATCAATTGTTTGATCCCCTGTTATCGCCTTTAGGCAAATTAGCACGCTTCTTTCCTCCCCTTCCCCCCCATCGTCTATGGTTATTTCTTCGCTTGTAATCCACTCCTTCTTTTTTCTTTTTCTTTTTTTTTTCTTTCGAACCTCGGACCGCGATACTTTTCACTACGTGCTGCACTTGCAACGCAATGTCTTACTTCGTAGCTATTTATATCGAGGCAATTTGCTCTTTCGACTTTCCAGTTTTAGAATTGGAATTTCTAAGCAGAAAACCTCCTGACACTGGCGAATGATAAATAACTTCATTCATTAGTCAAAATCTGTAGTTTTTCTACACCATACTTGAGAGTATGTTCTTCGAGCAGTATGTTGTAGACAGTTCTCCCACAGATCGTTTAACCCTTTCGCCAAAAGTGTGATCACGTCGATCGATCGAATCATTTCCCGAATCCATTTTGAGGTGGAATTTTTTCTTTGAATTTTTTCTACTAACATTTCGACAAGGGTCTAGAATTTGTTTTTTTTTTTTATTTTTTCAAACAAAAATCTAACCTCGAATCTTTAAGAGAGTAACAAGTGTTGTATCTGTAGCCTTGCAAGTGCGTTTGAGAAAGATTTCTTCTTATTACAAACGTTTCTCGTCACTGTCGAGAAAGAAAAAAAAAAATGGAAGAAGCTCGTCTCGATGGCTAAGGTACATTACATATTTTTAACCTTTTGATCACCGTGCGCGCACCGGTGCGCGCTTTTTCAAATCGCCGTGCGCGCATCAGTACGCGCCAATCGCTATACCCTAAATAAAAGCGAAATTAATCTCGATTTCTTAACAGTGACATGTAGAATCATTTTCTATCACTAAAGAAAATCGAAAAATATGTATATATGTTTCCTTGATTTTGGATATATTCGAAAGCTGCTTCGAAAAAAAGGCAAGAAACAAAATTCGCGTGCGAAATGAACGGTCTCTAAAGAACTGCGAAGAGGTTAAGGACCGCGCATCAGCTTGCCGCGTATTTTCAATTTTAAGAAAAATGTACTTTTACTAATAAATAAATAATTTAATATCAAATAAATAAATAATTTAATGATAATTTGAAATAATTGAATAATAATTTTAATAAATAAATATTTTTTACTTACATAATTGGTGAGCCACGATCAATTGGGACATAATTTGCACAAAAAAGAAACGCTTGATTTTCATTAGGGTTGCCACACGATAGATCAAATACTAAATATTAAGAAAATTAAAAAGGTTATATGCGTGTTTGTTAAACTTGAAATGTTACATATATATTCTTCCTTTAGGATTTTGGATTTATTCGAAAAAAAGGCAAGAAACAAAATTCGCGTGCGAAAACTGTAAAATTCCACTCTGCCCAACTATTTACTTCATAGCGTACCGCACCATAAATAAATATATTAGTTTCATTGTATATAATATATATGTGTATTTTTTAGACTATAAATTTATAAAATTTCAAATTTAACAAACACGCATGTTAACTTTTTTAATTTTTTTAAATATTTAGTATTTGATCTATCGTGTGGCAAACCTAGCGAAAATCAGGTGCTTTCTTTTTTGTGCAAATTATATCCTAATTGATCGTGGTGCTCACCAATTATGTGAATTAAGTAAAAAGTATTTAAATTATTAGTAAAACTAATTACATTTCTCTTAAAATTGAAAATACGCGGCAAGCTGATTGCGCGGTCCTTAAAAGAATGCGGCGATCAAGAGGTTAACATGCGACATAACTCCAAAATACGTTGTCACACGTGTTTCCGAATTAAGCTCCAGATCTCACGAGAATTCGAGAATCGCAGCAAATGAGAGAGAGAGAGAGAGAGAGTGAGAGTGAGAGTGAGAGTGAGAGAAAAGAAAAAAAGTTAGAAAGGAAAATCGAATATTTGTCGTATCTTGGTAGAAGCAGGAGAGATATCCGCGGCATGATCCTTTTTATGGCTGCCACGCAAATTACCTGGAAAATGGATACCTGGCCGGTATCACGCCTTGAAATGACGTCATTCATAGGCAGGTATTCACGGATGGAAACGGCAAACGGATGTAGGACGCATAGTTCCGCGAGAACGGAGTTAGCGCATTCACGCGATCCGTGGATCCTGTTGGCCGGCAGGTTTTATCGAAGGGGGCCGTTAGAACCGTCGATAGGACATTAGGTTATTGCGAATGAACGAGCCGTACATACATACAACCGTTATTCAATCGGCGGACCGAAAACCGTGGCCGTTCCATCTATGCGAGCTTTCTTCATAGCGTTCGTTCCGATAATTCATCTCGCCAGCACGCGCGTAATGGCTGTACGTTGCCCGAGAGATAGATACCTAGGGCTTCGCCATAAATGGGCTCGATTTACCGACTGTTGGATTGTAGTTTCTCCACCAATTTTCTTTTCGTTTCTTTTCTTTTTTTTCTTCTCGAAATTTATTTCGTTTAAATTCTTCGTCGCGAATTCTTCGTTCTGTGCGTACGGAGTGGCAGAATTTAACAGACAGAAAAATCTTTATCCGATGTACATCCAGAGATCTGAAGAAAAGTATATTACATTTGTACGATGAAAGTAGTAGTACACGACGTGAAAGTATAAATTATTACGCTCAGTGAAGACGAAGCGTACTTTGTGCAATAAAGACTCGATTAATATGTACTAACACATTGTGTACGGTATTTGTAGCTATTTATAGATGAAGATGTTCTAAAAACTGCTCTAATTACCAATGTATCGTGAATATTTGTTTCTTCTATTTTTTTTAATTGCTCGCCGCGTATTATTTCCTCGGCAATCTCTCAAAAATCATACATATAAAATGAAATAATTTATTGATGCTATAAAGGAAAATAATTTTATGAAATACATACTACATATTTTATTCTGACCCACAGTCAGGAGAAAAGAAAAAACGTTCACCACGTATAACGTGTTAATATATTTCATTATAAAATACAAAGTATATTATGAAACACATATATGCGCGACAATACTGAATATTAAAAATAAAAATGTCTCAGAAGACTTTCGAGCTTGCGGATAATTAGTTAGACAATCTAGCTATTAGTAGCTATTTATGATGAAGATGTTCTAACAACTGTTCTAATTACTAATCTATCGTGAATATTTGTTTCTTCTATTTTTTTTAATTGCTCGCCGCGAATCATTTCCTCAGCAATCTCTTAAAGATCACACTACAAAATGAAATAATTTATTGATACTATAAAGGAAAATAATTTTATGAAATACATACTACACATTTGATTCTGACCCACAGTCAGGAGAAAAGAAAAACGTAATAGTATGTTCACCACGTATAACGTGTTAATACATTTCATTATAAAATACAAAGTATATTATGAAACACATATACGCGACAATACTGAATATTAAAAATAAAAATGTCTCAGAAGACTTTCGAGCTTGCGGATAATTAGTTAGACAATCTTTATGAACATAATAATCATCTCATCCATCGAACGTTACAATTAAATAACATGGACTTTTTGAAAACACACTCTTTGTACGTACCTGCATCAGCGAGGTTGGAACATTGCGCGAGAGTTGGCGATTTAAAATTGAAAAAGAGTCTGATACGGATGTTCTGATATTGTAACCCTTTGGAAAGGTATCTTCGTCGCCGTGATTAATTAGGAAGCACTTGTTATACAGTTATTTTTAATCTCGAGGAACACTCGAGCTGGGAGAATCGAGCGTTTCTCTGATAACTGTAAATCATTGGTGCAATCGCGTGACAGAGAGGAAAGAGGAATTTTTATTTTCAACAGTCGAGGGATTTCGATTCTTGTCGAATTTCTGATTGCAGCGCTTTTTGAAACGATGATTCAATGGATATAAGAGAGGGGAAGTGGAGTTTTATAATTGAATATCATTTGATATTAATTTCCCTCGACGTTTCTGGACGTAATGAGCAAGCTTAAAAATTCGCGAAGCGAATCTCTTCACAGAGATTTAACTAAACGAGCAACACTGGCAGGTTTGAAAATATATAATATATATATATTATATATTAAAAAAATTCCCGCCAATTGTCGTCTGTCTTTGTCGGAGACCTGCGTGAAAGCTCGATAGAAAGTGGGATATTTGTCGGTCGATAAGGTAGGCCGTTTTTAATGGTCCACGAGGAAACTTTTTTTTTCCGCGGATGCCGAGTGCTCGACAAACAGACGGTCTTTATTTCGGTTGATTTACCGCCGGCCACGAATTTATGCTATTTCCTTATGAGAATACTTTTTCACTCTTGCGGTTCGGCGCGAATAAATCTGAAAAATAAGGAATCGCACGGCAAAGCGAAACTTTTTCAATGCTCCATTTTTCAACGCGCGAGAAAGCTTCCTCCCCTAGTTTCTCGGCCAGTGCAAGGGCCGAGAAGTGTCGTGCTTTTCTTCGCCGTTGCTTTTTCCACTCCTCAATCGAACAGAACAAAGTATCAATTCTCTCCTGTAAAAAAAAAAAAAAAAAGAAAAAAAGAGAAAGAAAGAAAAAAGTATTGTTTTTGAACTCGACGAGAACGTCTTAGTTCGAACGTATGTTTTTTAGAACGCGCTGCAATAAATAATTTTTGCGCGAAAATTTATTTCTGCTCTGCAGGACAATTTCGTTTCGCAATCATCTGAACTAGCGCGTGAAGAGATGAACATTTCGTGGAATGGAAATTCATCGATTCGACTTCATCTAACCGGGGAGTTTCCATCCACACAAATTACCTTCCACTAATTTATTTTTACAGAATTACAATTGCTCTCGAACCGGTTAATTGAGACAAAGAAAAGATTTTGTGGCAGAGTTGGTTAGTAACAATGCAGCTGCAGTGGTCGTCACGATGTGTTTGTCACATTTACGTTTCCAAAGAGGGACCCCCCAATTGAATTGAAATGAGTCCGACGAAAATTACGAACAGATTTCTTCGTTTCGAATGTAATGAATTTCAGCTTGTCGCTCGTCTGAACAATTTTTGCACGTAACTACAAATTACATGCGACGAGTAAAAAAATGCGAGTGCAAGCTCGATGATAAATTTTTGGGAGTTGGAATTGTGAAATTGTTAATTCGTTAGTCGAAGCGAGTTTAATGAAATTTTAAACAGAATTTCTGTACGTGACAGGAAGAAATCGTGAAAGATTTTATACATCTAACGCTAGTTATTTTCCTGCTAAACGGAAATGGAAGATTGACGAAATTATCAAAATTATCGCTTAAGTTTCTTTCGTTTGATTAACGAATAATAATAATGCACGATATTTCATGTTTTAATTAAATTATACGACCAAATCTAATTTCCAAAACTTTTCTAGAGCTTTGCTAGCGAAATATTGCTCGAGGTGCGCGAGTTTTTACGTCTATTATCGCGGTGGTTTCATTTTTTTAAATGAAGGAAATAGATATCCGGCGAAGGACGAGATTATTATCTCTTCGTCATTAAAGAAATTGGTACAAAAATGCATCTCCAACAATGTTTCGCCAGCAAAATGGATCATGATTCAATAATATGATGTAAAACACGATTATTCGTTAACAGAACGAAAGAAATTTTTGGGACGGCCGAATATAGGGCATCTTGGTGACAATGACGTTCGACGATCTCTTCCTTTCATTAAAAAATTCTCCTTGCGGTATGAAGAAACGTATCTCCGACAATGTTTAGCAAAATGGATTATAATTCAATAATATGATGCAAAACACGAAGTACTGCACACGTTATTCGTTCAACGAAACGAGAGAAACTCGTTTGCGACTGGTGGTCTCGATGACGATGATTTTTTTTTATATTTCGAATTTCGAGAAAGCGCGACGCGTTTCGAGTCTCGTTTTCGGCCTCTCGATAGAAGTTAGTTTCTTCGCCTACGTGTGCACGCGTTTTTCATCAGTGTGTGTGTGTGTGTGTGTGTGTGCGTGTGTTACGTAAGTGCGAGAATGCTCGGAGCGAGAATGGATTTGATGCTCGCTGTAAAGTGGTATCGCCGCCTTTCTCGCGAAATCGATACGTACGAGGCGTGTACAACGTTTCGCGCGTGTGTTTTACACAGGTGTATTCTCTGTAGGGCTGATGTACCAAGGAAGAAGGAGGGATGGCGCGTCATTTCGCCTTTGCCTTTTGTCGTTTTTCTTCATCCAACCATCGGCTGGAATGTCCCTAATTTTCAGTTTGCCTATCGTTTCCCTTCGGGCGGAATGTTGCCTGCTCCAACAGTTCATCTCCATCAGTCCACCTCTCGAACCTTTCGAACGCGAAAGGGGGAAAAAGAAATTTTCGCGTTCGCGAAGAAACATCGAAAGAGATTACGCCTTCTGAGAGTCTCTGCTATTTCTTTCTGCTGAAATAATCATTCAGGTTATTACGCAATCGTGTCGAAAAAGGTCGCGTCGTTACGAGAGATACGGGAGGAGTAAAGCGTGTGGGTGAGGGTTGTAACTCGGTAACTGGCGTATTATCGCGAATTTCCGATACAGCCCCGAACAACTTAATGGCGCGAGGCTGCATTATATTCGAAGATGTGTGACGAGAGGCAAACACTAAATTCCCCATATATTTCCGCGTGCACGTGGTGTTATCTGCACGTCTTGTTACCGCGAACAGTGCTCGCAGCTAGTTTCACGCCCGTGTGATTTTGACACACTTGACGGACGAGGGTTGTTCTTTTCCCTTTCCAGTTTTTCCGAGCGTTTCCCAGCGAAGTCAAAGAAAAGTGCAGACGCGTGCATGGTTTTAAAGCGTTGCCAGTTCTACTAAATTAGCATCTCGTTCTTGATAATATTTTTAGAGGTTATTCATTTTTAAAAATAGAAAATCCGCACGGCCCGTTGTAGAAAGTTAGCATGAGAAAATCCACGGGTCTCGTCTCCGGTGGATCAGATTAGTATGTTTCTCCGAGTCTTTTGTCTACTACTCCCGGAAAGAGGGAGTTTCCGATCAACATAATTACTCGAAATTATTACAAAAGCGTTGAAATCTCTCGTGCAAGAGAGTTCGATTGTCATTGCTAGTGATGTTTCAAATAAATGGAACGATATTTTATTATTTACTTACAAGATCTTGGAATGTTTCCGAAAAGTATTCGAAATTATTATAAAAACATTGAAATTTAAAAGAATCCAGTTGAAATTCGGTCGACACAGGCAAGGTAAGATTAGGCTTAGATCAAGTTGTTTAAAAAGAAAAAAGAAAAAAAAGATTTCAAGAAAACGCGACTATTCGAAAACTGCTATAAAAATATATCGAGATTCTTCGCGCAAGAGAGTTCAGTTGATATCGTTAATATGTTTCGGAGAAAAGAGGAAAAAAAAAAAAGGAAACGATATCTTACACGTGAAAGATCCATTTGTCGGAGAAATGTTTTCGTCGAAGGGCTGGCAAAGAGTTATAGCGCGATCGATATTACTTGTAGTAGGCGAAAATTTCATCGAACCGGGGGATGATCCCTCTTCGTTCGTACCTTTTAATCCGAGAGGGATACAGAAAGACCGGGCCAATTAGCGCGTGGGAGTAAATGGGGCGAATATCTGCCGCGCCACGGCGTGGCCGTAATCCGAATAAAAGGGAGAAAAGGGAGAAAAGGGATGATGAATTATCGCCGGTCAGAACGCGGAAGCTTTGAAACGGGCTGCGTCGGCCATGCTTTACAGTCCGTCAGCCACGGCTTCCCCCTTCATCTAACATTCCGTCCCCGTGTGCTTTTGCTATCTGTCCCCTCGCCTTCGTCTTTCGCCGTGAGAATGACAAACTTCTCCCCGTCTTCCCCCCCGCCCCTCCCCCCAATCTCGATCGGCAGATAGATACCGAATCCGCGAATCAAACTTTTTAATGGAAAAGTCGCGGCGCGGCTTGGGAATTATTTTTCGAAAAATGACGTCCGTCCGGAGTTTTCCGTTCCGGAGAGTTCTGCTTGTTTCCAGCGTAAGGAGAGGAGGCCAGCCCGACCGGGGCGGGCGGGGGGCTGAAGAGGTGGTGATTTACATCGTGGAAAGTGTCACCGTGGAAAACCAGGAATATTACCGGTCCCTGCAGGATGTGGTCATGAATTATCCTGGCCTGCGTGAAATATCTTCGGACAGGTCTAGGACGTGCCCGTAAGACCTTAATGCCATTAGGAATTTCGCACGTTGCACGCGTTGCCAGTTGAATTAAACTTGAAGAAATATTTTCGTCATCCGGCTACTGACGTTGCCGACTCCTCCCCTCTGCGTTTCTGGTATTCGCCGCGAGAACTGCTTGATTAATTCGTCCGTTTGTTTGTCGAATTCGTTTCTCACGAATGACGAGAGTTTCTCGTGCCAATCTTGTCTTTGCGGATGTCTTTTAGCAAGCACTGGATTTTTTGTCGATAAATTTTTTGTACGACAAGAGCGAACCTCCAGCGGCCCTCCGTGATTTTTCGAAAGAATGTGGAGAGAACGATGCAGCCTCTACTTCTACCTCTGTCATAATACTCTTGGCTCTAACTGATTAAGATGGTCTGGTTCTCAAAAAGCCGGAGGGGCACTGGTTAGTACAATTGTTGCTATTAACAACGTTTAATATAATCTAGGGGGATGAAATTTCGTAGCGCCGTGCCGGGAATTATTTTATGTCGTTTCCGGCCCTGGGAGACGAAATTCGTGGAATTCGCACGAGCCTGGCAGCAACCAGATATATGAGTTTTTTTAGGAGGGAAATCTACGCGAGCTACGTGTCCCTGTACGATCGCCCTGCTGGAAAATTCAATCGGTCGTTATTGAAATATCCAACGAAATTTGATTGAATCATACTTCGGTCCACGGAGACTCGTTGATTGAACGGAGATAGCCGGTGTCGATCGCGATATCGACCTAACCCACCCAGATATTGGTCAGTATCTTTTCACGTGCCAGAGAAGAACGATTAACAGCGACAAATTGCATATTAATGGTATAATGGTAGAACGTGAGGCTTACGTTCCAGACTGATCCCATTTCCAATTCGAATCACGGATACGTTCAGACACGCCTGTGCCATCCAGTGCACGACTTTGCGATCCATCGCGTTTTCCATTGACACTGTTTCTCACTGGCGATTTTTATCGTACGTTCGTGCGGATATTCCGATAGCGTTTCCATCGCTCCTCTTATAGTTTCAGCGATTAAATTAAGGTGAAATCCTTAAGGAGGAGGAGGTGGAATAAGATTGAGTACAGTCTGATGGAAGCAATAGATTCCACATTTCTCTCTCTCTCTCTCTTCTTTTTTTTTCTCTCTCGTCAAAAGTTCAACCGAGGAATCAGCTGTCACTAAGTAGATTAAGCATCGATTGACAACCTTGTCGGACAAGCTCCCTAGATTTAAAGGGGGATTAAGCTTGATGGATATCTTCGACTTCTCGCTCGGATTATGGGTTATCGCGCGTGTATTGATTTCCTTATTTCTAGACTTCGAGTCTCTCTCTCTCTCTATTCGGCAACCCTCGATATTATTTCGCCCGATTCTTTCAATTTTCCATCGAGACGAACGTTGAAACGTGTAACTCGACGAATCGACAAGAGGCGAATCCGCGGGGCTAATTGAACTTGTAATCTGCGAAATAATACCGTAAAAGTTTCGAACAACAGAACAGTTTCGCGTTTCGCGTGGCACCCGGCGAAGCACCTTCGGCTATCGTTCCCGCAAAAGGGCAATTGCAGGCGAGAAGGGACGCCAGCGACGTTTGTCTGAGATTGCACACACTCTGGCCCGTGTTTGCTCTCGGCGCGCTCGAAGGTGTGTAAACGCGACGCTGATGCGATGAATGTCGTCCCGAATCCCCTCGCGCGCGCGCGCGATGTCGCTTTATTTTTCCCCGGCGACGTGGTGCTTCGAGCAATTCGGTTGTAAGTGGTGGCCGGGCGTCAAACCCTCGTTGAAGTTTAAACGACTTCGAACATCTCCTCTCGCGCGCCTCTGTCCTCCTCGTAACAACTCAGTTTGCCAAGCCGAGATGCTCCGCCGATAAAAGTTACGTCCGTTTAGCGAGGCACGTTTCCTAGGCTGTTAGGTTTATTTTCGTCGCTGGCTGGATCTCTCTCTGTGTTTCACCGCAGTTTGACGCGGTGTTTGGAGAAATTGAGACAGATGAGGGCTCGCTTTTTGCGCCTGTTTCTTCTTTCTCACAGCTCGGTAATAAGCAGATAAATTTTTATATCTCAGCCACGGGTTCGTAGACCGTAGGTTTAAAGGTAATGGGAAGTTATGACTGGGGCGTTGGTCGATAAAAATGCCAACCGTTAAGTTCTCCGACGTTCAGGCGAACCCTTCCCCCCCGTTCACGATTCAGTTTCTTTTCTTTTCAATATTTGCTCGCGATTTAATTTCGTTTGCTCGGTGCTCTTGCTGTAAGCAATTAGCACATCGTTGCTCTCCCCTTTGCTAAAAACGTCTCTTCCACGAATATCTGCTCGTGGTGGTTAAATATTACTCTTTACTAAAAATAGCTTTTCCTACGAAAAGTGCGACGACGAATTACTCGTAACGTAATTGCTGTCGAAAAAAAAAGAAAAAAACGGCCATTGTACGCCGTCACTGTAATGATACAGATATTAATTTTTTTTTTTGTCAGATCAGATGATCACGATGTCGGGGAAGGGACAAAGGATCGTGCGAGGAACACAGTGGCAATTAGTAAGAAACACGGTGTCGCGTGATGGCGGGGGAACATGCGAGCTCAGGGTTTTGCGTGAATTTATGTTAATCCCGATCTCCGGTCGCTGATACTTCGAACCGATGGTGAACTATAATTTTACCGAAATATTAATCTACCCGTGTATCAGCTACCCTTTCTAAAATGTAGTTTTAAGCAAGAGGGGGGAGGGGGTGTTCGGTTAAGCAACATGGCTGCCAGACTAATGAAACTGCTTGCACGACGATGAAATCGATTAAACATTCAGCCTCTTCTCTTCAGGAGTTACGTCGTTGGCCGTGATGTAAAGAACCGGTGTGTACACTTTGATGGTCCGTATATATTCCCTGAAATGTTTCAAATTCCCCATTTTGCTGGAGTAATTACGAGCCTTTGTTTCGAGGGAATTACGATTCCCTCTTTTATCGCGAGACCCAGCTCACGCGATAAGTTGAGACGGATAGATCATTTGGGAGTGGAAAAGTTTGGACGTCAGAAATTTCGCTTCGGTTCCACAGAGGTTCAGAATTGAAAGAAACGATGTCCACGCTCGTTGATTATATTCACCTTCTTTTTTTCTTTTTGCAAATCAAATTCACCCCTTTCGCAGATTAAGTTCATCTTGTAGATCATTTTGTCATTCTTTTTTTTTTTTTTTTTTTGGTGATTTTTATTCAATGTAATTGCTCGCGGTTCGAAAGGCGACCAATGCAAGCCTCCGCAAAAGTCAGAAAGTGTACCCGTGATCCTGTTCTAAGTTTTCCCAAAAATTAAATTCCGTGCGAGAAATGTTCTCGTTGGTTCTTCAAACTATGAACATTTGGTAGATGTTATTAATCATTCTGTTGCAACTGCGGATTGTCATAATTATTGTATGTAAAACCACCAACAAAAGTAGCAAAAAAGTTTCTTGAGCATTCAACATTGCGGTTGCGTTCTAACAGCGACCTTATGGTTCTGGACGCGTGGATGTAACGTTGATATATATCGAATGTTAATGTTAACAGTTTGGTTTTATCATTTGATTATTCAGACTCGCACTACATGCTACAGCCGTGATGAATCAAATGTTAGCGAAACCTAATCAAAAACAAGTTAGAGAATCATAAAGTCGCTGTCAGCACGCTGTCGCAATATCAAACGATTGAGAAACTTTTTTTTTCAAGAGAAAGCTATTAGGTTGCGACCTATGGTTCCTCGGACAAGTTTTACCTTCGTGATGTGACTAGAATACAACTCAAAAAAGAAAAAAAAAAAAAAAAAAAAAAAAAGAAAAAAGTTCAAGGTCAAGATCAATTTCGAAGCAGCAATTCTTTACATGCATTTCCATCGAATCGAAGGCGTAGAATTGTATCCACGATTTGTAGCCAAACGGACAAAAACTTTTCTTTCCACCCCGTACGTTTCGGTGTGTGCGTGCGTGTGCGCGCGCGTGTGTGCGTGTGTGTGTGTATTTGGAATTCCGCGGGCGTTCACCGGGCGTTTCAAGATTCTGCACGGGCGCGGTTCGAACGCGCGGTGGAATCCTCGCCGAGGAGTTGAGGAGCGTCACGATTCCCCAACGCGGTAACAAAACAAATCGTTCCACTCGAAACTGGCGACCGGTGTTGCTTTCACAGGCTGCTCTGGTAATTACGTTCCAGCACCTGACAGTTATTACGAGCCACGTTGCCGATGGCTCGCATGGCCGAGCAACGTGGAATCTGTGGATATTAACGAGAAGGGCATTAACGGGATGATGAAATGGGCCATAAAGGACGGATGGGTTAATAATTGTCGTTATGCGACTTGAGGTTTCCCTTGTTCGTCGACGTATCGAAGACGAAAGCAGATAACGATGTGTCGTTTCCCTTAGCTCCCGATGTACAATTAATTCGTTTGTAACAACGAATTTCAACTATCTAGCTCTCCGCTGCGGTATATCATTATTGATATACCAGAGATCTGGAGCGAAATTTGCCTCGAGAATGAATTTTTTCCAGCTAAAAGTTAAATTTGCAAATGAATTTTCGTATGAAATTTCAGATAATGGACGGCATTCAATTAACGGCATGTCGGCTCGTTTGGTCAATTAGAGCTATGCAAATAATAAATTCTGGGAAAGCAAATCGAATCGAAGTACCGATCATTTGAGGAAATAATGTTTGTTCGATAATTGAAATAATTTGTTTTTAAAATAACGTTCAAAGTAAGTAGAGTCAGTGAAGCCGAAATACTCAAATGAAAAGAAGAGTAATCAATGAAAATCGAAATGTGTTAGTGCGTGTCATAACGGCGAAGAAATTTTGTCTTGGCTTTCGACAATCGGCCATCAGATTGCGCAATAAATTTGGGGTTAGTTAGCACAAACGTGTCCATCTATCAGAAAAAAAAAAAAAAAAAACGCTAGTAACTCAGTGACATTATATCTCGAGTCTCACGAGTCTCAAATCAAATTTGCCGTTAAAGTATTATCCGCCGAGAGAAGACGAACGAAATCGACGAGAATGTATTTTTGCGGTTGGAAAGATAGTGGCAGTGGATAGTCTGTAGCTGCTGTAAGGGGGCCGGCTTGCGACATTTCTCGCATTTTAGGATCAGATCCATTGGTTTCTGGTATTTCAGATGTGTGTACGTGTGCGTTCGTGTTGGTTTCAGAATTCTTGGCATGCGTAGGCCGAAGGAGGAATCAGGGGGAGAATTGAACAGGACCGAGGGGCATGGCGTAGTGCTCGTTTTGGGGATTGCTGGGAGATCAAAGGACGCGAAAGAGGGTCTGGCCGCTCTCGAGCGGTTCGAGGACCGGTGAGCATCGCGACGGGGCGAGCAACCCCGTTGCTTCGGCCAACGTCTAACAACCCTCCCGTCTGTCACTGTCGACGAACAACAGAACAGGTAGGGATGCAATTTCCTATTCGTTCAGAAGAATCCCCCTAGAATCGCACTAGAGAGTGCGCCGCATTAGCCCCTCTCTCGTTCTCGTGGCTACGAAACGAAAACCCGATGAGAACGCTCGATCCGCCTCTGATTCGGCTAGACGACGCTTATCAAACGCCTAGTTTCAATCTCGTCTGCTCCCATTTCGCTTTCTTTATATATATTGCCAATCTCTCGCGAGTCGCCATCAGAAGGCACGGTATTAAATCGTATTTAATCGTACTCCTCGCCGAGTTCTTTTGATCTTGCTTTTTTTCTCTTTTTTTTTTTTTTCATCGATCGACAAAATCACGAGCTTTCGATCCACTCAGTTTTTGGTTTATATCGCAATACGTTAGAGATTCTCCAGTTTCGAGCGAGCGTGACCTTTAATTTGTGAAATTTCCAAAAATCTTTCGCTCGATCCTGTTAGTTTCTCCCCCGCGAAGCGGAATTCTTTTCACTCCTTTGATCACGTCCGAGCGACGAAATCACGCTTTTCGATTTTACTTTTACTCGCCGTAATATCTCGACTCGAGTGATTCGTTTCCAAAAAAAAGAATCTTTTTTTCTTTCTTTCTTTTACGTTAAAAAAGATTTTCTACACCTTTAGTACGAGGTGTGCGATGAAATATTTATTCGGGGCAAGGGGGGGACTGTTGAAAAATTGAGGTTGCCGAGGACATGATGGCGGCGCGCGGTAAGTCGTCAAGTACGGGGATCTCGCGGTTTAGAGAGTGAATTTCGTGGTTTAACGTGCCGACCTGACATACCGCCATGGAACGTTTGGCGACGTGGCGACCGCAATTGCGGCTGTGTCGTCCTAACACCTTCCGCGTAAAAGCCGCGTTATCTATGCGGTGATAAGGAATCCGATAGGGGTGACGATGCATGCATCTGCTTCACGAGCGTAATCGCAAATCGAAGGAGAAATTCGCGGGGAAACGCGCCGGCATGTGAACGGATGCTTTAAAATTATTTCTCGTCACGTTTCTGTTTCTCAGAATTTTTTTTTCCTCTCTCTCTTCGTCAAGGAAACAGACGAATCAAAAATTTTTCTCCCGATTTTCGCTTCCGACGAAATTTTCCTGCGGCTTTGCTTAATTATCAGTCAATCGAATCGCGATGCCTGTGCTATAAATTTCGAGAACGATCGTGGAAAACATTTCGCCAACGGATGATCCGATCACGGTCACGATCAAGAAAAAGCAAAACGTTTCGACGAAAAGCGCGTGCCACCGCGAAGGTGTCGCGGTTCAAGGCTAAAGTTCACTTGTTTCCGATCCGCGTTGTTGATTCCTCGTTAAATCACGATCCTCGTGGAATGCCTCGGGCGAGTTTTGTATTTGAAGAATGCTAAATTATTAGCGAGCACGCGAGTCTCACTCGCCTCGATCGATAACGCGAGCATGATGGCGTTCCGTTTGCAACGCCCTGGTTCGAGAAGTACCAGACAGAAGGATCTGAATGGAAGCGAATTGAATCGGACTTTTTTTCGCCAGAGTTAGATACGAGCAGTCGGAGGAAAAATTTTCCACCTTTTCTCTTTTCACTTTTCATCGGTTTTTCAAGCGCGAGAAAATTAATTGACGAATTAACGATCTGCTACTTGTATCCTAACAGGTCTTGATACAGATCTTCCGAAATGTAAAACTGTTCGGTGAGATTAATTCTGCGTATTAATTCTGCGTGAATTCATGTTGACAAACGAACCTGAAAATATTTTTAACACCGTGTTATAATAGTAAAATTCGATCTAACTGTATTATACGCGATATTATACGCGTATTCGGGGGACAATTGCGGTTCATTTGCATTTATAATGCGCACGGTACGAATTGTGCTCTGGAGAGCGATAAACATTACATAATAAATAGAGCAACATAATGGGAAGTCGTAATTGATCGTTATGTATGAGTAATTTGCCTCCTATATGAACGTAAGATCTTGCGTGAATGTATATGTCTCTTTTCGATTTTCAACGAAACGAAGAATCTGTCGCTAATTGTAAGAACATCTCAGCAATTTCACGCAATTTCTCGTTCAACTTTGTGTCTTTGATTTCTCTGTAACTTGTAATTTCTAAAAACAAGTAATCTCGTTTCGTCGAAATAATTCTTTTCGTAGTCAGTTGGGCTTGCAATTAGAACAACAGCTTTCGCCAAAAGCGCAGTCTAGCGTTTCTCAATCTTCGATCCGAATGCATTCAACGCTTTGAGATATGTTGTGCTTAATATCCGAATAACTTCTCGACAAATGCTTTTTTTTCGTGCAACTACCCTTTAAGCCGCGGTTTGCGTTTCAAACGAATTGCCACTCGAGTTGATCGCGTAAGGGGATTTGAAGTATGATAGATGAACGGGGGGGGATGAAAGAAAGTTGCTTCAGAATCGAGGCTTTTTCGTCTCACGTGACACGGGATTAATCTCGTGGGATTAAGTATTCACATATATATATATATATATATATATATATATATATATATATATATATATATGAATAATATATACACACATAAAGTTTGTCGACTCTTTGAATCGAACTAACGAATAAAAGAGCTTACGAACGACGTCGCTCGCAATTAGCGTAATTCGTGTAATTTGCGTTGGGGAACGTCAACTATCGCTACTGAATTTGTCATTCGGTTTTTATCATTTTCAGCCATTACGCCCCCGTTGTTTTCATTATGTAAGACTTTATCTCAAACTTTTTCACTTGGCGACTCCCTTTACCCGAGTAAGTATTTTCGTGACCCCAGGTATATAAACGAGGTATAATACGAATTAAAACATTTAGTGGCGATAAATCGTAAAGAAAATCTACTCGAGAACAATTCTTTGGTGCCAAACTAGTTTCGAGTTCAATCTTCGGTTGTCCGGGAATTTCTTAGTTTTGTTAAAATTTGGGAGACCCATATACAGGGTGACGACCCACACTTTGAGAAGCCCTAAATAATCTAAAGAACATTACTCGTCGATTTTTAGCTTTCATTTTCCGATTTCGTACGAACCACCGGTCCGATGACAATGGAACGCCAGTGAAGTAACCGATTCTTGAATAAAGCAAACTTCGGCCCTTAGCTGAAATCCCTAAATCGATAATTTATTCAACCGTGATATTTAGCGCACGCTTCTTGGACCATTGTCGCCGATTATCTGGAAATAACTTTATATAATAGCACGAAATTAAAAGGCCACCGGATAGAGGAAAGAAGTATTTAGGTTCCAAGCCTTGCCGGCTCCACTTTCTTTCTCCTCCAATACGACAATACGTCCCGAGGTCTTGTTTAAGCTACGATTTTATTAAAACCATCTACCCGTGATCCTTTGTCGCTCGACGAAGCAATAGAACGACGGAGATGGAGAAATAAATCTCTTTTGATTGCACGGCCGTCGCGTTAATGTCCGCCGACATTTTCTGCAGCCGCTCGAAACGATGCGACCGTGGGGGTCGGCGAGGCTATTAGGCGAATGGCCTAACACAACAAGCACACCCGTTCCGGGTTTCTGTTCGAAAAGCCTCTCTCGTCTAGCGCGATGCATCTTGGAAAAGAATCTCGTTAAAAATCGCGAATTAACGTACGTTGGGGGCTGGCTATTCCTTTCGTTTCCTCCAATTGAGAATTTTTTTCTTTTTTCCTTTTTTTTTTCTTTTCGAAGAAATTCCGTCGAGGTGTACACGATCGAGAAGATTTCCGAAGGAAAAGAATCGAATCGTCTTTCGAGCAGAAATTCCTACAATTACGAAACAATTAGAGGGTGAACGATGGGTGAACTGGTTTCTCTCTCCCCGCCTCCCCCGTTTCCTCTAATAGGTTTGACTCGATTTGAGCACTCGAAAGAATTAAAATGTCGGTCGATCGAATGGAAGTAAAGGACTGAGCGACGAGGGGGAGGGTGAGGGGCGTTTGTTTCGTTTCCGCTTCGAGTAACAGCTTGAAAATGAAAGTGCTTCCGGTGCTTGGTCGTTTCTTCGATCGAGGGGGTGGGGTTAGAGCAGGGAATGGGGGGGGGGAGGTGTCAGCAGCCGCGGGAAGAAAACTCGCCCGGGGGGTTAGTAAGTTGCAAGTCGTTCCATTAATCAATACGGAAAACGAACCGCGCTCAGTGAACCACGACGATTCGAATTCAAAGCCGCGAGGATTCTCATCGCGTCGCGGCGCTATTCTATTCTCCCGATGTCTTTCGCCGTTCAAATGGAATTACTTTGCACCTCCGATGTTCCGAGGAAGGCCCGCAGAGGCGTTCGCGGAAAAATTTCGCCGGAAAAATTGGTCCCGCTTACTAGTAGTTTATGACTGCAGTTTGAAAAAACAATCGGGATCGCTTTTGTTTTTGCGAAATTTTGAAAAGCGTATCAACGCTCACGAGCCCACGGTTGGTTTATGATACCAGTTTTCGAGACATTTGAAAATCGCGAGAATTTAAAAAAAAAAAATCACACAATTTATTTCACGTTTTATCTTTATTAGAAACGTGCGCTACTTCTACGAGTTTGGCGCTTCGACTAGTTGAAGAAAACTAATTTTTAACTACTGAAGCGGGTTTCTTCTGTCAAACGATATCAGGATTTTCAAACACATTTCACCGAGCACGTGCAGTGAAATTTCATTGGCCGGGGGTGGGTGGGGGAGGGGGGGGGGCTCTCTCCTCGCGAGAAACGCAATAAAGGCGGACTTATCCCCGAAAACTTTTCGAGACGAACCTTTCGTTTCACGAACGTTTCGCGAGTAAGTGAAATAATCTTAGAACCGGAGGGGATTCTTCTTTTTTTTTTTTTTATATAGCGGAACCGTCTCGCCGAGAGAATACAGAGGAGGAGGAAGAGGAAGAGGAGGAGGGTGGAAGTTGCAAAGAGGTTCGGCAGCCGAGTAATTTAGAGAGGCGTGCTTTGTCAGACAGACGTGTCCAGGGGTTGGAAGCCATTGGCTGCAGGTTCGCTCATCAATCAGTGCGCTTAAAATGAACTGCGCTCCGGCCTGCGCATTTCACCCTCTCTCCCTCTTTCTTTTCTTTCTTTTTATGCTTCCTCCTTCTCTCTTTTCCACGCTTTTCCATCGTCGTTCGATATTGTAGCTCGGTCGGCTACACCAGCACACAGCGGGAAGGGAAAAAAAAAGAGAGAAATCTCTCGATTTCTGCTAGTTGCCAGTCTACGAACGAGCCGTAAAATTCACATTCGATGGTTAATTGCGCGGACTTGCAGCTCTCTCTCTCTCTCTCCTGTGGAAATTGATTCCTTCTTCCTCGTTCTCTCTTGTCTCGTTGCGATAGAGCCGTTGCAAAGAAGAGAAAAGAAAAAACGGAACCGCGACGTTCATTTCTTCCTGTTCTCCTCTCTCTCTCTCTCTCTCTCTCTCTCTCTCTCTCTCTCTGGTCGGCGAATTTTTGCGTGCATCCGGGACGAGATGGCGACGCTCGCTTCGCTCGTTGAGCAACCGTATAATACCGCTGATTAAACGAGTTTTTCGTTTCGTTTCGTCTATATACGAGTTTTCTATCGTCTCGTTGTAATTAGAGGGTCCCGCCTGTAAACAGAGAATTTGCTTTCTGTTGTTCACGTTCACGTCGCCGGATTTTCAACGCTGATGCTACGAAACTGTACGAGAGCCGACTATTGTTCTTCTAGACGTTTCACGTATTCCCCCGTATAGTCACGTAGATTTTTGCACATTTCAATTCTTCATATAAGAGAACGAACAAACAATCGATGGCATTATGTAGGCGCTGAAAATGATATTGTCAGTGAACGAGCGTCGGATATACACGGCATTTATTTCAGCAATCGAGAAAGACGATGAGAAATCATTGTAATAAGAAATCTTTCTTAATCTGTTACAATTCGGAGAAGATCGGCTACAGGTATAATTGTTCATCTCTTAAAAATTTGAGATTAGATTTTTGTTTAAAGAGAAACAAAAAGAAATATTCTAAGCCCTTGTCAAAATGTTACCAGGAAATCGAAAAAAATATTCGACGAGTGGGATATTTCTAACGATAAGAAATTATTGCGATAAAAGAAAAATCTTTCTTGATCTATCGTAGTTCTAAAAAAAAAGAAAACATTTAAATCATTTTCAAAGTTCCGTGACGAGCTATCTCGTTTCACGCGGTCAAAAGTATTTTCGTGACGAGTTGACTCGTCGTGCGCAGTTCAAGGAAGTTCAATATGCACGCGGATATTCGAGGGAAACGATCGATACAGTCGCGATTAATAGGTAACAAGCATAGGGAGGCTTAATTCGTTGAAAGTTGAAACAAGGTTAAACGTCGTCCATCGTGTGTATTTAAACTCTCTCTCTCTCTCTCTCCCTCTCTTTCTCGGAGGCAAGAGATTTTACATAATTTGCAAAGGGATCAACCCTCGGCGGGAAGTATGAAAGGAGAGGCTCGCGGCAAGTATAAAGAGCCAGGGGTAAGCCGAAACGAAGGAGGATTTTATTATCTGTTAAACGCGTGCTTACTCCTCGGCTCTCAGTTTTTTTTTTACGTTTGCGCACGTTTATAAGTACATCGACCGAAGCCGATATTAATTTTCAACGAACGTTCGCTCTTTCCGCTTCCCCTATTTTCACGCTTGCGAAGCGTGAAAATGGTGCGGTTTTAACGCAGGCCAACGGACATTTCTGTCATATATTTTGTGTAACGTATCAAAAATTCATGGGAGAAACACGCGCTTCACCTGCTCCTCGCGGTTGAAATGTCGGAATTTTCGTTTTAATCTACTTATTATATTGGCTCGAAAATGGAAAATAACGTCACTCGCAGGAACACGCAGAGAGAACGGAGGAGGAATTAATTTAAAAAAGTATTTTCTTCTGTTTAATTTTTAACTTCGGCGGCGAGGAGTATATTCGAAACGTCAGCCTTGAAATTTGTTGAAACCTGCGAATTTGCGCGAAGAAGGTTCACCCCCGGCGAAAAAGGAGGCGCGAAGGGAGGGTGTGTTTCCAGGCAGGATGAACGCCCGGGAAAGTTGGAATACTTTCAAGGGGCAAAGTTTCGATGGTTGGCTTTCTGTCGATGGATAAAGGGGGCTGCGCTCAGCGACGGGAAAGTTCGTTTTAATTGTCGGAATTTCTGGTCAATTATGCAGCTCTTCTACGAGCGTTTATCAACTCGATACGATTACCTCGAGACACCTAACCTCTTCACCCCCCTTGTGGCCACACACGTGGACAGTTAATTTACGCAATCGTTGTGAAAATAGTTATTTCTCGAAATTCGGAACTTAATTTTTTCACGTGTTATTTCATTTATTTACCAAGAAAGAAAAAGAACGAAATGAAATTCAACCTGTTTGTTGGAACTGAAATTAAAAATTCGTCGCTCAAGATGTTAAACTGGCTTGTCCTAGAAAAGGAAAATGATCGCTGCGCGATAAATTTCGACGTCGAGGATCATTTTAGGCCGTTTCGTTCGAACGTGAGAAACGCAACTCCGTCGAAGTTTCTCTGTTATTTTTGAAAAAAATAATTTCTGCTCTGCGATCCGTTCGATCGAACGAGAGGAAACTGTTGAGAGGTTTTTTTCGACGGGGGTTTTGCGCCGGGGGTTTTGCCTAAAGGAATTGTCAAGCGAGCAGAAACAGTGAAAAATGGCTGGGTATAAATCACGAATGCAGAGGAGTGAGGCAGAACTTCAATATCTATCCAGCAGAAGCTCGATAGTTACGGTCTCGATAAATTGCAAGGAAGGCCTTCATTTCATTCCGCCGACGCGCACCGTGAGTGATTACTTAGTCACGAACAAACAAGTGAAAAGCGATAGTTGTACAATGGGCGTGCAATAAAAGAGTTTCAATTTCAACCTCGACTGCAAATTTCAACAACAACAAGGAACACAAGTGGAATTTTCCGGAATTTTTAATTTCAAATTTAAATGAAACTCCAGGCTGAAACAAGAAGAAACAAACGAGATCGAAGAGAAATCTTCTCGAAATAAAAAAAAAAAAAAAAAAGAAAAGAATGAAAAATCCTCTATACAATGCGATCGAACAATTCGTTTCAAATTTGTAGCATCGAAGAAATTCGGGATGCTTCAAGATGCCGAGTGAACCACCAGTTCATCGGAAGGATCGGTTTCATTGATCGAAACGCGAGCAATGTTAACGTTAGCCAGTACGAAAGCGTAGAACGAAACGATCGATCGTGGGAGAAATTTAACGGCAACGACGTTCGCGTTGTTGGAAACCGTCGGATTGAAACGTATTTTTCGAATCGAAGGGCATTACAGGCACACAGGTCGATACTCGATACGAGGTCGACTTATAACCCTGGTAAATTGCATAGTGAGAGCCTCGAGTAAGTGAACCGGTGCCGATCTCGACCTTAGAAATTACATTGCGCCGCCCCGAAGAAAGGGGGAATTGTACGATTCCATTTCTCAACTTCGACCGACTTATTCGTCGCGTCGCGTCGCCGCACCGGCTACCGCCGTTGATACCGTTGAATTTACATTTTTATTCGCGTTAGCTGGAAACTCCACGACCTTAAGTGAGATTTCCTTCCCACGTCACGTGCCACGCTGACGTTATTCACGCGAATTTTCTACCATCGGAGATAAACGCGTGACGCGCTGTTTCTTCATCGGGAAGAAAATGCGAGTTCTCCCGAGGCTTTGATTGATCTAGTTGATCGACTCGATCCTCGATTGATATCGTATATGATATATATACCTGGTATGAACGCGATATAATTTCTCTCTCTTCTTTTTTTTTTTTTTCGTCATAGTCAGATATATATTTTTACTCGCGATCTAAAATGGAATTTTTTTCCTTCGCGCCACGTTGACGTTATTCACGCGAATTTTCTGCCACCGGAGATAAACGCGTGACGCGCTGTTTCTTCATCGGGAGGAAAATACGAGTTACCAGGCTCCGATTGATCCAATTAATCGACTCGATCCTTGATTTTATCCCTGGTGAACGCGATATATAGTTTTCTTTTTCTCTTCTTTCTCTGTTGTACGATCAGATGAAATTCCAATTAGAATCTTAGCGAAAGCTTGGTACTCTTCTTCACGGACAATTGATAATTTCTTAGATAATTGGGTGACAATGTAGTCCTCGGAGGAGTAAAAGTTGAAACAATACGACACTCGGGACAAATAATGCCGACTCGCCATCGAGAGCTGTTAAATCAAGCGAGGATAATCGTTCTTCACCAATCGCCAGGTTTCTTCACTTTCGTTAAGTGTCTGAAGTCAAATGGAACTGGCGCGGAAGAGAGGCGTTAAAATATTTTTCGAGGGCTCGAGATGGATCAGATGGATCATGGTTCCTCGTTACTACGTCGATATACCGCGGAAGACTTACACTCCTGGTAAATTGCATTCTAAAGCCGAAGTCCGCGATTCACGGGTGTAATTTACTGGGGAAAATAGGTCCCTGCTCGGTCATAATGTTCCTTTATCCGCGGAAGACGATCTCAGCTGTCTGAAATCCGCGGCGGAGTTACAACAACCGGCGACCGGTAAATCGCACCAACTGAAAATCCGTCCGATCCTCCGCGAAAATCTACGTGACTCGTGACGTTTTCACGTTTACGAGCAACGTGAACTCGTCGCACGCGTTCTCGACTAACCACGCGTGTTCGTTCAGCTTTTCGCTTCGTTCTAGATTTTAGAACGACGAATCTTCAATGTTGGTATTTGTATTTTCAGTGGTTGGCCGCGAAGCGAGAATTGGGAAAAACCGAGTGGTACGACAGAGTTAGAGGGGATTTGTTGCGCGAAACTTTTTCGCGAGACCCACAAAGGAAAATTAGTTTCGAGAATGATATTTATACGCTTTACTGTAAATTCGCCGAGGAATCGTAAAAAAGAGTACAACGTTCGCGCATTATACTGTCGGAGAGAGGAAAAAGTCGTTTTGTAGCCGTGGTACTTGCCAGATGCGCCGTCTCTCGTTATTTTATTATATCATTTTTAGTTTCGTCGGAGTTGCGCTCGCCTTTGGAGAAACAAAAAAAAAAAAAAAGAAAAAAAAAAGAAAAAAAGAAATTCGCGAACGTAAGTAAATTTCAACGAAAAAATAAAAAAAAGAAAGCGTTTCATTCGGGGGAACTCGATGGTTTTTAATCGATTCGCCGGACGTTGCCCAGAAATTAGAATCAATGTAATTTTAAACGACGTTTCGAATGTTTTGATGACCGAAGTGCGCACTCGGGACATAGAAATAGAATTTCACGAACGCTTCCTCCCTCCGATGTGGAATCTCGTGAATTAGCTTTGTCCAGATGAATCCCATTCCGCTCATTTTGTCAGTTTTTAAGCATTACTAATGGCTTGCTAATGGCTTGTGTACATTAATCGATTATCTATAATATTCAGAGATGGCTAACTGGCGGGCTCTTGCCCCCACTTTCCTCATCGCTAGCGCTTTCCCCTCTCTCGATGCATCGAAATTTCCTCCCCACTCTCTCAGTCTGTTGATTCCCCTACCGCTAAGCAAGCGGTAAGATCGACGCAGTGGAGGGGGTAGCGCTAGCAATCAGAGAAAGGGGCAAGGGCCGCCAGTTAGCCTCCTCTGAATCTATAAAACACCCAAAGATTAAATGAACACCGCAAGTTTCCATCGCGGTACTCAATTTTGATTGTTCCTCTCAGCACACGGGAGATCGCGTTAACCCTTTCGGTATGAGCGCTCTGTTCGCCGTGATACTCCCGCTGTACGAGGCGCCGCTCCGAAAATGCACACATAGCCCGTGGTCACTCCTCTTTTGTATAAAGATTTTCCTAAGCGTTAAATAAGAATACTGTGCTTAATAAAACAATGTTTCTTCCGAACGAAATGTCGTTTATAGTTTTAATGTTAAAAGACATTTATATAAAATTCTATTAATTATACAAGTGACACTAGAATTATATAAGTACACACAGATGGATGGCCGGATGTATCCGGCGCTCGTACCGAAAGGGTTAAATGGAACGAGCTTCCTCAGCTTGCATGTTCGAAAAATGCGTATCGAGGAGTGCGAACATCGGGCTTTTCGATGCCCACGTAAGCCACACATACACACACGTGCGCGCGTAAATACGTGATAAGAGAGGAAGAGATTCTTCGGCCACGCGTGGATAGCGCGGAGATCTCGAGATCTCTTTCTGTCGAAGAGGCGCCGGATGTTTGCGTCTGGAACGAAGGATGGAAACGGAACGCCGTTTTCGAGTATCGAAGACATCGCTCCTGACCATCGAGCGAGCCTTATCTCCGCTCACGGGGGATTTTCTTCCGTTATATACGTTCCGGTTTCGAACCGGTGGCTGCTGTGGGCGATCGCTGATGCTCGCAGCTCGGTTAGAGATCCATTGTAAACAAAGCCATTTGTCAGCCGACGCGGCCACGCTCGTCGAGAGACCAACGTAGGCGAAATTTCGCCCGGCGAAGGTTCGCTGTTACGACGAGAATCTTTCGAAATCGACGTCTATCGAAAGAGAATCGCCACGTGCGAGCTTTAAGGCTTAACGAGCGCTCTCCTGTGTGTGTGTGTGTGTGTGTGTGTGTGTGTGTGTGTGTGTGCCTTCATAAATTTCCACGTCGTCGATGCCTCGGGCCATTTTCACGCCTGGAAGGATCGATCGATTGTTCGAGACGCGCAAAGGGAAGGAGATCTCGAGGTGAAATATTCTTCCGGGAGAATAGAATGATTATTTTCGGGTACGAGAAAGATTCGCTGATCGAGTTGTTGAATTTATGTTTCGCGGAACTGAAGTAAAGAGATCGGATGGAACTGACATAGGTGTAGAGTACATCTTCGTGAGTTGCTACATGCTACCTGTCACGTCGTGGCTATTGTTTTGCAATTATAAATAAACGTTAACGTAGGTAAACACAATACAAATTTTACCAAGTGATTTAAAATAAATGTAATGTCTGTTAATTTAGCGATTAGACAGAAGACTGAGCGTAGGTCCGAATACGGCGATGACAAAGAGATTTCGGGCGTTTTCCATGAGCCGCCAAATACTCGCCAGATGAAATCTTCGAATAATCGGTTCCAGAATCCTCTGGAAAAAAGGCGATTTAAACTTCTTGTCCGCATGAAGAAACTTATTGTTACATTTGTAATTATACCAAGAGTAAAGGCCCCGCTTTTTCATGCTGGCAACAAGTCCTCAACGTCTTCATCACGCAAATATATTGTTTTGTTTTTCTGTCGTCGACATTTCGCTTAGTTAATTATTATTTTTACACAACTCATCGCAGTGCGTATCACTGCGATTCGGGTATAGTTAGTTCTTTGCTATATCGACACATTCGGGTTATAGTTCTTTGCTATATCGCCACAATTCGTCGTCAGTGCGTATCACTGCGATTCGGGTATAGTTAGTTCTTTGCAATATAGACACATTCGGTCTAGAGTTCCTTGCTATACCGACATATTCGAGCTATAGTTATTCAGAGTTGCTATACCGCCACATTCGAGTTATAGTTAATTCTTTTCTATATCGCCACAATTCGTCGTCAGTGCGTATCACTGCGATATAGTTAGTTCTTTGCAATATAGACACATTCGGTCTATAGTTCCTTGCTATACCGACATGTTCAAGCTATAGTTATTCAGAGTTGCTATACCGCCACATTCGGTTTATAGTTCTTTGCTATATCGCAAATAATTCTTTGCTACATCGTTCCTTGATATATTCGGTCTTTCGCTATATCACCAACACATACATTTCATAAATACAGTCGACTGCTAGCGATATTCGATCTTATATCGGAATCGCTCATCTCATAAAGGTTCTTACCTTTTTTAACATACTTCTCACACGGTCGCTATTCGATTACAAGCGTGTGAATCGCTTGATATCACGCCGTATCGCGCCGTAACAGAGATATTAAGCTGTTTGTTTTACACGTTCGACGATTGGGTGTCGTCGGTACTCGGTTGAACGAAGAATTCTCGTATTTATCTCTTTCGTGCAGTTCTACTTTCTTCCAGTCGGGTCATATTTTAATGTTAAATGAACGAAACGTTTCAGGTCACTCGAACGTAAATATAATTAAGTAACAAACGATATTGTATTTGCGAATGATGGACGAATGTCAAATAAAAGGGAAGTTCAAACATCGTCGAACTTCCAGGGGATTCTGCCTGACGTTATATTTCGAATCTCTACACGTAAACGAGCCATAAAACCGCTAAAGATCCGCTGAGAAAATACATTTCTCAGTCTCGATATCTGGGATACAAGCTATTTCTCGGAAGAGTGCCTCCAAATTTAACCTTCGTTCTTGTTTATTATCCTCCATCTTGCCCTCTCACAATACAGATCAAGTAAATGCGAATCCCCCGGGGGCGGGGGAGAGCCTGGTGGCTACGTGCTAAGCTTTCTGTTATCTGGAGCCAGTCGATTTAACAGCAATTCTTATCGACTCGGTTCGTTCTTTCAAATGAACAGAACGAAACTTTCCTTGCTTTTCTGTCTGTCTCTCTCTCTCTCTCTCTCTCTTTCTCTTTTATTCGTCTTCGATCCCTCGCTGGTTGCGAAGTACGAGGGAATTTTTCGCGATCCGATACCTATGAAAGTCCACTTGTCTTTTCAACCTTTAATTGCTATCCGAAGTTTCGTATCGGATATCGATTGAGAAACCATGCGGTTCTTTCGTTCGTCCGCGTTTCACGATCCCCCTCCGTTTGAATAATAATTTCTTAAATAACGTCTGGGCCAACGTAAGCGGGGCAAGCGGGGCAAGCGGTGAGAATGGAGCCAAGAGAATGGAAATAGGAATTTCCGCTGTCGGTACATTCTATTTTTGCTCTCTTCTTTATTCCTTTTCCGCGAGTTCCTCTCATCTCGGCCGTCTCCTTTACTCTTTTCTTTTCTCTCTTTTTTTTTCTGCGATAATGCATTCGTAAAAACCGTGGAACACGCAAAACACACTGTCGCGTTGAATATTGCGTGGAAATATTTCGCATTTTAATATCTCTGGCGAATTGTCAGAGGAAAGTTTCAAACTTTTTAAAACAAGTAATGATTGCACGCAGGAATTTTATCCTTAAATTTCTTGGGAATCAAGAAGCCTGAGTCTAAGAAAACGAATCGAGCTTCACGCGTGAGAAATTATCGAAGCGTTACGATCGAAAAAGTGGCTGTAATTGCAAATCGAACGGAGCGAAGACTCGAATTTGAAGATTAAATACTGCGCTTGATATACTTTTTATTCCTTCGGTAACATTCTTCTTCACGAAGCTTCTCTGTCGTAGTTTTCTAGGGAATTTTGGAAAGTAGAATATGACATTTATTAAAGAATCGATGCTCGATGACGAGATAACAGCCGGGGGAAATTTTCTCGTCGTTCGATTTAAACCGATTAGACGCGTCGAGACATTTTTGTTCCTCTTCTTTTTTTGGAAAGGGGAGGAAATTGTTCTTTCTCTCTCTGTCTTTCTTTAGGAACGAGAATCGGAAAGTTTCTGGAAACTGGATCAGCCGGTTGTTCACCAAAGACTTGAAAAACTCGTTGAAGCGCCGAGGTCGACAAAGCCGCGAGCTCCGAGGACCGACGAGGTTTCGTCGACGGTCGTTCTGATCGAGTTTCATGCTGCTGGCCACGCTCTTTCGCGCATTCACGACACGTTCTCCACGTTTATACGTCTCGTCTCTACGCTACTTGCGACAATTTTTCGACAACATTCTCCTTCTCTTCCCTCTTTTTCCTTTCTGCCGGCAATTTTACGGATTCAATACGTTTCTGAGATTTACAACGCTGTTTCTCGAACGTTCTCAACCAGCAGAGAATTTCGAGAATTCTATCGAAGCAAAGGTTCCGCCATTCGTCGATTATCACGATCATATTGTCTCTCAATCCCTTGGCTACGATCTCAGACTTTGAATCGTGGCTTACACGAAAGAGAAACATTTTACATTTCTCAAAAGTAGTACATTGAAATGATCGAAACTGAATTGTGCACTACAATGATGTCAATATTATTTATTTATTCTGCGTATTCTGCGTTGAATTGTTAGTGCAAAAATTTAACAGCAAGTTCAAACTTTATTTCATAATATATCTAATAATCTAGCGAGGTATAATTATGATCGTGTAATTATACAAACGTAATAATTATATATTACATGATTATTATAATTGTAAGACATAATTATAACACATTTTATATATGACTAATGGAAGATGAATTTTTATTTATTTATTCTTATTTATTTATTCGTATTCTGCATTGAATTGTTAGTGCACGTATTAAAAATTTATCAGCAAGTTTAAACTTTATTTCATAATATATCTAATAATCTAGTAAGGTATAATTATAATCATATAATATAAGGTATAATTATAATCATTATATCATACAAATGTAATAATTATATATTACATGATTATTATAATTATAACACATTTTATATATGACTAATTGAAGATGAATTTGTTGAATTGGAATTTACGTCTGATCCAATATTTTTTTCTTGCAATTGTTGCTAATAACACTTGTCGAGCACCTATAGTTTGACTTAAACAATGCGAAATGAGCATATACAGAGGTTAATTTCCGTTTCTGCGAGAAATAGATTGAGCAGGTTTCCAAAGATCTGTTATTCTTCGCACTTTGATATTTTTTTCTATTTTTTTCCTTCTCTTCGCATTTCTCCCAATATTTTTCTCTTTCGTCTTTGGTTCTCGCTCGCTCCACTCTATCTATCATTCTATCTATCTTCGTCGCGTATCCGAGCCTTGACGAACCGAAACTTCTTTGTTCTTACAGGTATCGCTTGCGCGTAAAAGGAGCGAAGGTGTTCGAAAGTTTTCGAGTTATTTGCCTTTGAAAGTTTTCCTGTAACTTGATTTCTCGCGCTGTTTCGCTCTTTCACGTTAAAATATGAAACATATTAAAAAAAAAAAAAAAAAAAAAAGGAAAGAAAAGAAAGAAAAGAAGAAGACGGGAAAATAAAGGAAGAGGAATAATCGAGTAGAAGTTAATATCCGAGTCAGGCCTCAGTGGAAAGTGGAAGACTTCAAAAGCAAATAATTTGGAAACTTATCTCGGCCTATATACGGCTGATTTATAATACAGGGTCTGCACAGTTTCATTAAATTGGAATTGTTCTCCTGTGTTGGTAGAACAATCGAATTTACAGAGAAGAGGCACGAGAGAGGAAATATTAAAATTTCTTTCCCACACTTTCGTTTCCCCCTCTTTCGAGTTTAACCTTGCAAACATAATCGACGCTCGTCAATTTCGACGATTACGTTACCGATCGATCGAACGATTTCAGTCGCTTCGCCCTTCGTAAATTTTCCATTTCCATTTCCATTTCGCGATTAGGGAAATTTGACAGTGTCCAAGGTGGAATGTCCAACTCGATGAAAAGATTTCTGGGAAATACCTTTATCACTCTACGATCACACTGTATGATCTTTACGATCGTCGTGCAACGACGGAATCAATGGATCGCTCTGTGGAACAACTTCGAACAACTTGGCCATTCGGCGAATCGCTAAAAGAATCCGTGCGATTCGGAAGAGACGGGATGATCAATCTGTATCAATAGGAACCGTCCCTCGCCGCGGTGATAAAACCGTGAGAGCAATTTCTTCCTCTCGGAGATAACTGCTTTTCACCCTTTTCCATTTTCAGTCGTCTGACGATGATACGAGGCAGTTTCATTCTCCGGGAAATGGCGGTCATCCGTATATCCGACGTAATACTTTGGCTGCATTGTTCTCAATTGCACCCCTCTCCCTCCCCTCCGCCGTCTTTTATTTTATTATTTCCTCCCTTTGTTTACGAATATTTCGTTAGATCGCGGAGAGAGACAGAGTGCCTTGCAATATTTTCTTTCTCCTGTATATTCCTGTATATATGTACTGGCTGCTCATTTCTTTGTAATTGTAACGTTACATCACGGATGTAAAACGTTGAAACGTTATTTAGAGTTTGCACGCTTGTTAACGTTCGGAAATTTATTACGGAAATTGAATTTAAACTTCGAATTTGAAGTCTCGCACAGTTTGCTTTTCTTTTTCTCTTTCTTTTCTTTTAAATCGAAATCGCGAGTGCGGTTCGATGTTACGAGACGAGGAATCAACGATCCCGTTTCGGCCGGGATGCTACTTATAATGCTCGTTTCATATCGTTTTTAATATTCTGCTATGTTGAAAATATACGTAAAGAATATATATATAAAAAACTAATATATCGCTCAGCGTAAGTTTCGCGTCAATTTAAAAATTTTCACGTCCAAGGTCATATCATTAACATATCTGAATGTATTTTTTCATTGATAAAATTTTTTTCATTGAAAAATGGTATTTTTGAAAAAATAGTTTTTTTCATCCGATTCTTTGACCAATTTAACGATTTTCGTTTACTATCGCTAATAGAGAAGATACTCAAATGGCCTGGTAAAATATAAACATAGTACAAATATAAAATGTAAAATGTAACATGTATAAATATATTGAAAGAAATATACAGTGAAGAGCACAACTGTACGTTATACCTAAATTTTTCTTGCAAATAACTTTTCAATCCATTCGCAACGAAGTAATCGAAAAAAATAAACATTATAGTGCAGTAATTTTTTTTTTGAGCCGCGAACGTATATGAAACGATATATTTTCTGCTCAAAGTGACGTTTCGCGGAATTTTTGCAGAAATCTGGTTCGGCTTTTTTTCGTAAGTATTTCAAGGCTCCGAGTGCAAGCTTTTTTACCAGAGAGATTAAAACCGCGTGCCACCCCGATTGCCTCGCGTTCTTAACGAATTCGATGAATTTGAGATCGCGTTCGAGACTGGTCAAACACACGCGGCCCGATTTCCAGCGGATCGTGAAAAAAACTGGAGAGCGATTGAGATCAATCAACAGGGGGGGGGGGGGGGTTTCCGCATGCTTTTCAAATTTATTTCCGACCTTGTCAATCGACAGTGATGTCGCGTTCGTTCGTTCGACACCGGATTTTGATATTTCCCGCTTTTTCGCGAAAGCAGAAATTTCAACCAGAAATTACCTTCGATAAAAAAAATTAGTACTAGCAGTGTGACACGTTAATTGTTAAATCGTGCACCGAGCTGGACGGTTTTTTTTTTTTAATCCCTAGCGAGCAGTCGAACGCCCTCACCCTTGAAACTCACCCCCTCCCCCCCACCCCCGGTGTTGTTGGAAACACTTTCGAATATTTACGATCTTCATTAAGGTTCAACAATATTCGCTTGGCTCGCGCCCTTGAACCCCCTCCGCTTCGTGGTGAATCACCCTTTCGCTCGTTATCAGTTAATGCCCGACGGTTTTCAACAAATTTCCAGTAGTATCCTGGATAAATAATTGCCTGGCTGAAAGTCGCCGCCTTTACTCCGCGCGGAGGAGTGGAGAGACGTTCGAGGGGATGGACGAGGGTTGTTTAGTCGCCATGGTCGTTAGACGCGAATATTCCTTCCTCCATTAGGGAAATGAATTTCCCTCCCCGTCCCTTCCGATCATCCTCCCCGTGACAGACTTGAGAAAAACTCCGCACCCTCGGACCATGGTTCACCGCCCACCGATGGAACATCTTCCTCCTCTCTCTATCCTCTCCTCTCCTCTCCCCCCCCCACGATTGTCTCGCTACCAGACAACCCTCCGCTGTCTAATTTAGTTCGTTGGCCAATTATTTTCTGTAATTAGCGAGCTGCTTCCGCGAGACGTCTTGCTCGCGTTCGTGAACCCGTTGCGGGAGATTCGATCGATCGATCGATCGATCGCGCGGGGGAATTTTCATCAATTCGGAACGAGATACAACCATATAAGTCGCCAAGGTTTGAAAATTTCATCGACGCTTACATTCGTTTAATTATTTCCCGTATTTTATTATTCGTCCCTTTTCATCCCCATGAAAGGGATCGCCAGCGGGGGATTTTCATTTCATTCCTCGATTTTTCTTTTTTCTCTTTTTCTCTTTTTTTTTTTTTTTTGTTTTCTCAATCGCGCAATTCCCGCCGCGGAAATTTTTCGATCCGCGAACGATAGAATCCCGTTCGTCGTTTTTTTCTTTTTTTTTCTTTTTTTCTTTTTTTTCTTTTTTTATTTAGGAACAATGCGATTCTCAGCGAGGTGGGAGATGGTGGATTCTCGCTTTATTCCCGACTCGATTCGATTGCTTTTTGCAATCGTAAAGAGTAGTCCGGCTGTCTGAGCGAACCAACGAAAAGCTCACCCGTAAATTCGCAGCCAATTAATATTCGTGGTAACGAGCTTTTTCAATTTTTCCACGTGAAATCTATATCTTTCCCTCTCTCTTGTACAAATAAATATTGGCGCTGCCTCCCCCTCCCCCCTCTTATTGTTGCGAATTTGTCGATTGTTTACACCGTTGTCGGGCAAATTCAAAGGGTTTGGCACGTAGGTGTGAATGAGTGTGAGGAGCGGTGGATGAGTGTATTAGTAGGCCAGGGTAATTGTGGCGAATGGGTGAAGGTAAAAATCGAGTCGGTGGAGAATCGGTGGAAAAGTGTACGTGACCGGACTAGAATTGTCTGGATGGAAGGATCGAGAAGGTTAGAGGGATAAAAGAATAGCGGAGTTAATTTCTCGATCTCTCTTGTGGTTGCATTAGTCGTCCAGGGATCTTTACTCCAAGGGTGCGCGGTTTGGAAAATTGGAGATATTGAATATGTTGCTTGATCGTCTGATACGAGTGCCGATGAAATAATTATTTTTTCAGAAGATAATAATTATCAGCAACCCGTATTCGAGATCCAAATTTTATTTCGACCGATGATTGGCACCAGAGTTTCATTTCGTAGAAATACGGCTCGTCTCGGGTATAATTATCAGCCAGCTACGGGTAAAATAATTGACGTTTGAAATTTTATATCGATTGGCACGAGTGTTTCATTTCGTCGCTAATTATTCGTAGAAATACGGCTCGTCTCGGGTATAATTATCAGCCAGCTACGGGTAAAATAATCGACGTTTGAAATTTTATTTCGATTGATGATCGACACCAGAGTTTCATTTCGTCGCTAGTTATTCGTAGAAATATAACTGGACTCTGTAGACGAACTATACTTCACTCGCGTGTTCATTATTGTTCCGGTGAGAAAGAAAAAAGAAAAAAAATTCGATCGCTCCCAAAGTAGATTAATAGGAGGGGGTTTCTTTCTTTTTTGTTTTTTTTTTTTTTGGATTCTGTCGAAGCGATGGTTCTTGATACGAGGTGTGCGCTTTTTAATTGTAATAAAAAGCGTAGGAGGGAAAAGCAGAGAGTGCCTTTTCTTGCTTTTGCTAACGAATTCCAGAGGTACACGAAACGGGGCTTAGTGTCCTAATTTCCGAGATTTATAGAAGAACCGAGATTTATAACCTCCCCTTCCGTTTATTTACCAAGTATCGCGTTAAATTCGATATCGTTTATGATTCAGTCCCGGCGACACAGCTCGCGCACGGTGTATTGAATTTCTATAAAACACAGTTTTCGGGTCGTTAACTGGAGACCTTGCAGCCAGTCTAGTAATTATTAAAGTGATTATTACAGTTATTAAAGACGAAGTTCAAGGAGTGAATCGTTGGCTCGCGGATTTCAACGTCCTATATTCTATTATAATTCTATTATAATTTTGATTTAGCTGCACAGATATATCTGGCGTGTGTAGTATCAATACTAATCGTTTTAATAATTTTTTTTTTGTTTTTTCTTCACTCGTCTCGGTCGTTCGTCGAAATTGGAACACGGCCGAAAGAATCCAAAAGGCAATCGTTCTGCATCAACGTTTCGGCAGTTTTTCAGCTTTTCGGAGGAATTTGAAAATGACGAGAAAAAAAGAAAAGAAAAGGAAAGTTGAAACATGCATAATGGTAGAAAACAGACGATGAATTATTCACGAGTGTAAGTACAGGGAAATTTTCACGTCCGAAAGTTCTGTAATATTCCTCAAAAAGCTACGCTAGCTGACTCTAATTGTAAAACGTCCCAGTTTTCTTACTTAGCTCGCTCGCCATTTAATTAGAGTATGGGGCGTGGACTCGCGCCATACTTTTTTACAACGTACAAACAAATAATCAAATTTTATCATTTTAAAAACCTCACGCTCGAATTTCAGAGTAAACGAGGCGTTCGTTGTCGTCGTTGCAAATTTTTGAAAAAAAAAGAAGAAGAAGAAAAAAAACTATGACGTAACGAGAGCGTAAGATGGAATCGCACGAAAACCGGAGGATCGATACGCGAGTTACAGCGACAGACTAATTAGGTATCGCAAAGTTGGAATATCTAGATATCTCGAAGGGGGGTCGATACATTACAGGCTGTGACGTGCAGCCATTTTTTCTTTTTCTTCGCAAGTTCCCAACCAAGTTGGTTGCTCTATTAGTTTCGAAGAAAGTTTTTATATGGGTCGCAATTCCGGAACGCCTACTTCCTACTCTCTTTCCCCTTTCCTTTTTCTTTTTTCCTCTTCCTCTTCCTCTTCCTCTTCTTTTTTCTTTTTTTTATTATTATTTTCCTCCGCCATGTAATCATGAGGGGTCTCTGCAGATTGTTTAGTACGTTTATACGGGCTCAACTTCTCCCACGGCTTCAACTTCAACCGAGAGTCGTTCCTCTCTCTCTCCTCCTCTCTTTCCCCCTCTCCTTTTCTTTTGACTTTCATTAAAAGCCAGCGAATGTTATTTTCATCTCCTCCTTCAGTTACGAGGCTCTGGCGATTAAAACGTGATTAAAACGAAGCTTCCGGAGCTGGAAAATGGAAAATCGTGCCGTGTTTTGAATGTTAAAACGGAATGTTATTTGCCTCGAAACATTGTCGCGTCTCGTTTTCATTTCTTCGAAATCGAAGAAAGTTTTTTGGATCGTTCGCTTGGCAAACTTCAGGTGAGAAATAATTTTTTAACGAAGTAATATTTCCTCCTACCTTCGCGCGATATTCTTCCTCTTTCAACGGATGCTTTCTAAAACCGCGTGACGAAACGATATTTGCAATTATCGCCGGATAACGAATACGTCGAGCATCGCTTCAAAGCTACAATCGAATCTTTCAAACTGGCGCCATTAAATTGTCGCGTTTGGTCGAATTAATTATCGACAATGCAACGTCCCACGAAATTGAAACACGCGCGAATTCGCACGATATTGAGGCGGGAAAAAGGACGCAACGGAATGTGTTTGTAAGTTACGAACGATGTGTGCTTGAAATTGTTTTCAAGCGAATTCTGAACATTCTTTTGATAGAACGATGACACGAATCGCGATCAACGATATCTTCGAGGACGCGCTTCCCGTTCGATCGGCTGTCACTCGAAGAATTATGCAAAAGAAATAAAGCAGCAGCTCATGAGACAATCTTCTATCAATTCTCGAACAGCGAACGGAGGATAAGTCATTGTTCAAGTTCACTGTTCTTCGAAAGACTGGAACTCGAAAGACTCGAAGAACTTGTTAATCGAACTCGCGTTAGCAAAATTTTCCGTATACATTTGAATCTCGCGAACTGCGCGAACCTCTGCCGGAATTGTTTTTTTAATCACCGAAGATCTCCAGATTCTCCGCTGTTTTGAGCCGTTTCCGTTCCATTAGTTCTGAGTTGGCCAGGTCGCGAACCTCCGAGTTTTGAGGTCAGTTCATATCGAAGTTTCAAGTCTCGCTACTTTGGCAGAGATTATCAGCTACTCCGCGCTTGACCTTCCAGCCCCGTCGAATTATTCAGAATTCGAACTATGGTACTTTCGTAAATATAATATGAATGTATCTTATTTATATTTATACCTCAGGATTGTGATGCCGAGATATATTTGTAGTTTACGTATCCTAGTTTTTCACTATTTAATCGTGTACGAGATATCTCACAGTCACGACTGTGTCAACTGTGCAATTGATCATTGCATAATCATTTCGGTAGCCACAAATATATAATAGTTTAATGTTCTTTCTCACTCGTCAGATCTATATAAACGCTGAGTTTTTCCTATGCAACGTATTATTTTATGCACTCAAATGTATATAGAATAAAAAAAAAAAGAAAATAAAAAATTGTACTTGGTCTATCTTGGGCTTTTATTATTAGGTTTATTTTTTTTTTTTTTTTTTTTGTTAATTTATATCGGAGAATAATATTCAGTCGCACGTCAAAAATTGAAAAAAACGTTAAGATTACAGGAAAGAATAGTAGCTGAATAATTGCTTTGATCGATATTTATTAAATTTGTAGTTTACGTATCCTAGTTTTTCACTATTTAACCGTGGACGAGATATCTCACAGTCACGACTGTGTCAACTGTGCAATTGATTATTGCACAATCATTTCGGTAGCCACAAATATATAATAGTTTAATGTTCTTTCTCACTCGTTAGATCTATATAAACGCTGAGTTTTTCCTATGCAACGTATTTCTTTATGCACTCAAATGTATATAGAATAAAAAAAGAAAGAAAATAAAAAATTGTACTTGGTCTATCTTGGGCTTTTATTATTAGGTTTATTTATTTTTTTTTGTTAATTTATATCGGAGAATAATATTCAGTCGCACGTCAAAAATTGAAAAAAACGTTAAGATCGTTATCGATATTTGTTATATAAACAGCAATAAATGCAATCAAAAATTTCAATTTATTAAAACAGTTTGGATAATTTTCCTTCGCACTCGTCATGTGTACGAATGTTGTAACTTTTACTCAGTTTCTACTAACGCTTCTACTAATATCTCTTCGCAGCAGTCTTGTATTTTCTTCGTAACAATTTTCACCAAATTTCCTTGTAATGTGTAATCGTGATTAAACTGTGATCTTGCGTTTTGCTTGCCGCGCAACTGTATCGATCGTCGTGAAAGGTAAACAAACTACGCGCGTCAAACGAGAATAAATGGAGTTATACATACCACTTTCAAAAAAAAAAACAGCTTTTACATCGATGCCTCGTGTTAATCCAACATTTAAACACTGAAATGTTCACACAGGATCGGCAGATCGTCGAAGGACGAATTCCTTCAGCAGAAATGAAAGCTGGAATCGTTTGTGCCGATCGTTCGGCATTGTACCGACGCGGTGGCCGTAATGCCGCGCATTAATGAGTACAATTAATCCATGAGAATTAATGCGAGCGACAGCCGTCACGTATTCGCGTTGAATACACACGTTGAATGCGCGAAAGCGAGAAACATCGGCCCGCCACCATCGTCCGCCTGCCCGCTCCGTATTTCCGCGCGATATTATTTATCACCGCGTCGGCGGATCGCGTTATATTTCGCGGGGGGCCACCCGTTATACCGCGCCAGCCAGCAGGAAGTGCCTTTTGCATTTCCCGGTTTGGACGTTGCATTTAATTGCATTCTCTCGTCAGGTATGTCGCCTATGAGGACCCTTATTTTACGGCGTTATTACCAGCCGCGGATCTTCCTCTCCCCTTCTCCTCTCGACCAACCAACCACCAGCCAGGAATTTCTCGTTTTGACAACATAATAGTCGTCTCCGCTCTTTTCTCTTTTCTCTCTCTTTCTCTCTCTCTCGTTTTTTTTCATTTTCGCGGCGTTTTATTTCGAAAATCGCGGTCCGGAGATCGCGACCGAGAATATTGTTGATTCGTCGTGGCAAGCGCAGGTCGTTGACATCGCTTGAAAAATTCACAGATCGGGTTTTAATTCGGTTGGTGCGGCACGAGACACGGGAATTATTGTCAGACTCGACTTTCTTATTTTCCCCCTCCACCCCCCACATCTCTGTTCAATTCTTTCGAAATTTCCCTTCTGTTGCTCTCTTCCGTTCGAACTCGTGGTCGACTACTAGTTGCACTCGTATTCGAGTTTCGACTCGATAGGTGGTTTCTAATAACGAAGCTAGTACGTTACGTTTATATAATTGTTTATTGGAACTGTGCAAAGTCTAATCTGGCTCGCGTTTATTAGTTTGTAGCGACGTTTATTTCTCAATCGTCTCAATCTCGTCGAAGAGTTCATTTCAGAGAAATTTACGGCGCCAACTTTGCGAAACTCGAAGATAAGAAATCATATTTTAACAAAATCAATATTTTAACAAAATTACTAACGAGATGTTTGTAAATAATTGTCAAGGATACATAACAAATTGGCGAGGACATAAATAATAGTTGTAAAAGAGTTAATCGACATTCTACATTCTACGTTCTACATTCTCTTATTGTCAATTAAAAGTGTATAAATAGTTAATTAATTAATTTTTTATTGTTCAGTTAAATATTGTTCAATAATAGTTATTAAAAAAATAATAATAATAAAATATATAGTTATTCGTTATATTAGTGACGGTGACTTTATTTATCAATCATCGTACCTGCAAGTTAAATCACACTTCGAGATTAATGCATTGATTTCGATTACTTTATTATGACGGAAGAACTTAATTCTTACTTCGTTAAATATGGAGACTACTGTTTAACGAAAAACGGAGAAAAATAAAAATATCTTTGATTAATGACGGAAAGCTACTCACTCGGCGAGTTATCGCATCGCCAGAAACTTTAACTTTCACAAACCTGTTTGTTTGGCGCCATAATAAAATGGCATGTTTATTGCGATATTTTAAAAGAAATCTGTTTGACCACACTCCCGATGCACAAACACAGTATATTTTATTACTTTACTTCACTTTCGATTTTTGGGGGTTGAGGGGAAATAAATAAATTTACTAGGAGAAATGTTTAGGGAAATGTTTCGAATCGTGTGAATCTACGTGAAAAGAAAATTATTAGACGTACATGTACGTTTGGAAATATTATTTTTCGTTGTTATTCATTTCAATGTTTCTTAGTGTCTATCCAATTTTTAACACTTTGTTTACTTGCCATATTTGTGCAGCTACGATGAAATTCTATCAGTGTAAATATGAATAGATAGCCTCAGGGAAGAGAACAAAATATCATTATTGGCTTACATGAACAGAGAATATAATAATACAAAAGTTTATTCGAAATCACCCAGCAAAAGAATATTTTTATTCGTGATAATTTTTCAAACAATCTTCCACGCAAAGGGCTGACTTCTCTTGACTGATTGAGATACTCTGTAAATAATGAAACTCGTGCAATCTAATTTTTTTTTTTAAACTGGTTGAATCTCTTCTCCAATCAACGCGTCGACGAATGCTTCTCTAAACTTTACAAGTTTTATTTTAGAAGAATTTGCTTTATGAAAAAGTTTGTGCTCATTGTGTGTGTGTGTATATATATATAAAATATGTAATGCAACATTTTTAGGCCATCTAATAGTCTTTCTTTGCATAAGCCAGCTACGAGATAATTCGTAAGATCTTTTTCTTCAAAAAAAAAAAACATTCTATATGCTTTTCGATGATTACTGATGTACTATAATAGGAGTCTTCAATAATATAATATGATTAAATTGAATTGGGCTTCTTAGACCGGGATCCTGAAAAGTACCGTGACAATCAACGTGTTGAAACCTCTTCGAAGGTTCAAAATTTTCTCTAATTTCATTCTACGCCACTTTTACAAAAAGGTGCCAGCCAAAGACGGGGCCGATCTTCCGTTGTATTTTATTTCGCGCCACCAGAGCCAATCGATCGATCGCGCGAACGAGCATCGGTAAACGCGACGAGTTTTACACCCGCGACCGAACGATCTCGTTTACGTAGCCTGCCGATCCGCGTGTACACGTACGGTCGCGTGTGTACGTAAGGCTGGTCTCGATGTCGTATTAACCCTTTCGTTACGGGTGCCGACTACAGTCGGTACGTATGCTGAGCCGATACTCTCGTCGGTAAAAAAAGAGTCTACTATACTGGTAGAGTATCTCTTGGTTCTATCGATCTATATCGGAATAAATACTACTAAAAATACATTCTGCGTACGAAACGCCGAAGATTACCGATGTGCAATGTGCGCACACTTTGCGGCACGGTGCCCCGTTCAGTGGCGTCACTCTGGCGGGACGAAAGGGTTAAAAGCATTCCTGTTTCTCTGCGTTCGGCGTGCAGGTGCCGAATGCAACGGAGACGAGCGAGCAGAGTGGTCTTCGTGTTCTTCGCTCAGGGCGTGGTGGTTTTACGCCCGCGATGCAACATCGAATCGAAGCCAGCTTTTTAATAGCGGTTTTTTTTTCGTCCGCGGATACATCCCGGAATGGTTAAGGGGAGGTGGGAATCGGCGACGCAACGGTGATTTCTCGTGGATCACTCCTATCCATCAAAATGTCAAACTCCCTTGTCTGCCGTCTCTACACATTTCGCCTCTCGTCTTTTTTTTCTCTCTCCGTTGAAAACACCGCCACTCTCCCTCCCCTTCCTTCCTTCCGCCCCCTCCCCCTATCGAAATCGATTTACAGACGTTGTTGCTCTGCCTTTGTTGCGAGCTTTCATCTCGCTTGTATATTCGGAAGACGCGGCGTGTATATTCGGTCAGAAAACTAGGGAAGAATTGGTACGTTTCTGTACAGTTTACAGTCCCAGTCGTTTCTTTTTTTTTTTACATAGTAGTATATATATATATATATATATATATTTATGGCGCAGCATTCGAATAGAAGGACACATTTTTCTGAAGAGAAGCAAAATTATTCCGACGAATGAAATGAAATTATCTGTAAGATTTAAGACTAGACGCGCTGACAGTTGATTCCTACTGTAATCGATCAGGTCTTTCTACGGAATGAACACAAGTACACTTGTCGGTACTATACAGGAAATAATGCACAAAATGAGAAAAAAGAATTAGATTTTTTTTTCAAAAGTCAGACGAACGAAAAAATGAAGAATTCTTAAAGAAATGAATTTTTCAACCGATCGTTTGACCGGTTAGGTACGCGCTAGTACCGTTTAGCGTTAACACTAAATTAACGCTTTTGCACTCCTTTGTCGAGTTTTTAATCACAGGAAGTGCCTTATGTCGACACACTCGACATTTTTAAATTGCCAGTTAAATTGCAGAGAAAGAAAAAGTAATTGAAAGATAATAATTTGGAGCGCAAAGGGTTAATAAAGTAATGCTAAACTGGGAAGCTTGCAGATCACGAACAACGTGGATATCGGTTGAAAATTACTTTTATCAGACGAATTAACCGGTCGCTTTGCCACCAAGAAAACGAGAGAATAATTACGCGGAAGGGATGGAACGACCATTCGTTGTGAAACGCCGCGTTTATTGCGCGAGGGTTGCTGGTTGTTTTAAATTTGGAACGGGGGATTTGACAGAGACGGTTGACAACTGTATTGTGCGGCGCATGCGTTGCGCTTCCGGTCCCGACCGGAATAGTAATAGAGGAAACAAGGGCAAGACAAAAGGCCAGCCAGAAGGTGTCTTGGATGAAAGTGTTTCGCGAACGCGCATTGCGCCGCGGCCTTCTGTGCCGGCGCTTATCACCTCGCGATCGATAACTCCACTTTCCGCTTCTCATCGGCGCTTGACATTTCTAATTTTTCGGCTTCCCGTCGCCGTTGTTCGCACACTTCGAATTCTTTTTGAGAAACATTCGAGTCATTTGACACTTCTCGACAGAGAAAATTTCTTCGCCGTTCTTCTCTTAAACGAGAAGTTTAAACCATGTTGAGAACGCGCTTGAAGAAGAAAAAAAGTGAATTAACGCGAGAGGTTGGCAAAGAAGGAAACGTGCAGAGTTTGTTTGTACAGTCGTCGACGCTGGCAATAAATCGCAATCAATCGGCAACGAAGTTGCTGGATTTATCGAAAGGTATCAACTACGAGTTTCGGATGGAACTGTTTGAAAATTGATCGGCTGGAACTTTAAACGTCCGAACAGATAGAGGCTCGTTCTACTTAAAATGTCTGAACACATAGGGGTCTGTTCTACAAAAATGTCGGGCCACGTAGAGGCTAATTCTGTTTAAAACGTGTCTGATCACATGACGGCTCGTTCCACTTAAAATATCACTACACAGAGGTTTATGCTACTGAAAATGTGCCCGACCACATAGGGACCCATTCCACATAAATGTCTGACCATATAAGAGCTTATTCTACTTGAAATATTTGATCACATCGTGACTCGTTAAATAAAATGTCTGAACATATAGGGGCTTGTTCCGCAGAAAGTATCTGATTACAATGTCTCACCATGTGGCGACTCATTCTACTTGAAATGCCTTCTACATAAAAAAAGAGGACAAGTGTCCGAAGGAGGAGAAATGAAGGAGAGAGGAGACCGACAATGAGAATTATCAACGATACACAGAAATTAGAAATCCCTGGGGCTCTTCTCGCCGGGCGTTCGTGACGAAAGCGAAGCTTTTAAGGGCAAGGTTCTCGTAGCAGATGCGAGACGTCATTACGTTACCTTGACTAAAACTTCGCCCTTTGTCCAGAGGCAGAACTTCGGCCTGAGCACGCTGGTTAACTCCGCAAGCTTGTGCGCTTGAGCTTCTCACCGACGTAGAGGAGTTTCGTGCACGATGAGATTTTACATGAGAACGCGTTGCCATTCTTCCGCTTCGCGCGTTCGTACACATCGCGAAGCGGAAGAATGGTATTGTCACGAGGGTGTATAATTTCGCGAGACATGTTGTACCGTGGCTGCGGCCACGAAACACCTTCAAGCGCACTTTCCTCTTTTATTAAGCCCTCGTCGATGTCGCTTGGCCTGAAACTTCTTTTTCAGAGTGGCAGAGTTGGTTGTAATGTTCGAGGAGCTATTAGGCGCAGCGATGCCGAAGGTTGCACGCGGCCACTCATTTCACTTCTCCTTTCACAATGTGAATCTGAACAGCGAGCGAGGTGTTAACGTACACTTCTTGCATGGTCTTAATTGCCCTTTGTTTCTTTTTTTCTTTCTTTCAACCGGTTTAGCGCCAGAGGCTCTATTTACAAAACCAGTGTTGGACAGTGCCGCGATAGCGGATTACTTGACGTAACCTGCCGAAAAAATGCCAAGCAACGCAATAAAAGGATAAAGTGGATAAAGTGAAATGTTAAGGCCAAGGGTACGTAACACACTCATGGCATGGATGTGAGCTCCAATCAGCTGTGAGCGTAGCAAATCAGGAATTTCACAGCACTTGGAAAACTTCGAACAAATGGCGTCCCGTAAATTTGGGTCAGACTATCGAAGGATTGTATAAACAAGGGGATAGTTTTTCAGAAAGCAATCATTCTCAGAAATGTTGCTTCACTCTCGTGAATATTTTCAAATTGCCCCATCCCCATACTTACCGATCGATCTTAACACATCCGAAGGCTCGATAAAAAGGACTTGATGGAAATCAAGCATTACGTTAAACTTACAAGTTGAACAGTTCTTAAAGGCAGTTGTAAGAAGTTACAAGAAATTATAACAGAAGTGAAATAAGTCAAGTTAACGATAAATCACAGGATTAGCATTCAAGTCATCGGGTATTAATAAAAATCAATAAAATCAAGGCAAGATGCAAATCAAGTTACAAGAAATTACAACAGAAGTGAAATAAGTCAAGTTAACGATAAATCACAGGATTAGCATTCAAGTTATCAGGGTAAGATGGATCATAGTTACTCATTTCCCACTCATCAGTGGGTGTTTTTTTTGAACTCCAAGGGATATACGTAGTGATCGACATCAGTCGTGACTGTCCGTAAATATCCATAAAAATTCTGTCTATTTACGTTTAAGTTTAATCGTGATTCAGGTTTAATTGAAAAAAAAAATAATTAGAAGGGAAAGCTTCGATGTTACTGACAACGATGTGGCGCTGTTTTCTACAAGAAATCTGAATATGGTACTAAAATAGTTAATTTTAGATTTAATTAATCTCTGTTCAGCTTGGAATCCGGTTTCGTGGATTCGAATTAATTCGCAGTGGTCGAGTCAGTCGGGCGTTCAACGTTCGTCTTTAAATGTTTTATTGAATTTATAGTTTTTGTAGGAAGAGAGGGCATTGTGAAAGAAAATGCGATGGTAAAAAAAGAAGGAAACGCAAGAAAATAAGTAGAGAAGTACCAGAAATAGGCGCCCGCAAGGACGCAAAGACGCGGAATATTAATAACAGGAAAGCAGCATGGCGACATAGATGAAGTTGTAACGCTATAGGAATATTCTATTCTAGGACAAAAACTAATTGCCCTGTTTCCTAACAGATGAACATATATATATGCATATATAAAAGCGAATTTTTTACAAGAAATAAAAACTTTATTAACACGTTGACCATTTCGTCCGATCATCTTTTTTCCATCGTTCTCGGGCAATCTCAGAATTCAGCGTTTAAAAGACTTTTTGTCTTTTTGAACTATATTTTAAGATGTATATATATATTTTTAAGATGTATATATATATATATATATATATATATATATACACATCTTAAAATATGGTTCAAAAAGGTAAAAATATTTTTAAACGCGGAATTCTGAGATTGCCCGAGAAAGATGGAAAAAGATGATCGGACGAAATGGTCAACGCGTTAATGAAGTTTTTACTTCTTGTAAAGAAATACGCAGTTACTTTCTAGCCAAGCCAACGTGATATGATTTGTGTTAAAATTCTTCGATGGTTATTGGCCAGATCAGTTCCTGTGAACTGTGCTTGATGGCCATTGTTACCATTTCGGTTACAACTGCGTTATCGTGGACAAATGGATGATTAACGTTAGGAAATAATCCATCACTCGGCAGTCACTTCCTCCTGCAATATCTGCCAACAGTTAGACTTGTATTTAGAATGGAAAATAGATTCGTACTGATTCAAAGTAGAGGGAGGGGGTACATACATTTCGGAGAAAATCGTGCGTAACAACAGCTTTCGTTGTAGCTGAAAATTGAACGTGGCTCGTGTGAATTTAAATTAATTAAATTTCCCGGTAATAATATATATATATATATATATATATATAGATGGTCGTAATATAATAACAATGGAATCGAACACGGCTCTGTCTGCGAAATCAAATTAGAACGGATCTTCTCTGTAGGGAATTGCAGTGATAATAATTTTGATTATGATATTAATGAAGCTCGGGTGGGAGTCATGTTAAACAAGAGTGAAGTCTTTCTTCACAAGTTACAATAATAATACTAATAATAATAATAATAATAATAATTCTGACCGCAATGGTAATGAAACGAGATGGAGATTCATCGTTATGGCAATAATTTCACCGCACAGTAGCAATAAAATTGAAAAAAAAAGAAAAAGAAAGAAGTACCATTGCCAAAATTCTTGATCCTTGGCAATTCGTAACAAGGTCACCAATCCTACGTGGGGGGGGGGGTGGGTGAGCTAACAAGGTTGCTTTGTATTTTCTGAAGCGCGACCATAATTGCGGTTTGTTCGATGATAGCCAGCGGATGTCGTGCAGCGACGACGTTGGAAATTGGACGCCTGCCCGTGTCTCGTTCTGCTGATGCGTTACCTGATCCCGTGGTTGCCACGCTGAGAGCAGGTTATGTCCTTCTGCGAGAGAGTCGACGGCCACAGTGGGTCGCCGCAGCCTTTCGACGAGAAATAACGGCGCGCGTTATCCCGACCCCACGGCAGAGTTCTCGGAGTTATTTCTAAATTACGTCACCCGCGCGAATATTTTCAAGTTTCAAGCACGCTGGTTCGTGTCTTTAACGCGAGGGCAACGTTCGTGTTATTCACGAGGGCAAGTAACGACCCTAAATCGCCGATACGAGGTGATACGAAAAAAGGAAAGCAGCAGCGGGGCTGGAAGAAAAGCCGAGGTCGGTGATTTGCCGGCGGAGATGGAAATGGAAATAAATAAAATGATAAACGGGCGCGAAGGAGAGGGGAAGTCGGAAGGAACAAAGACGCCGGACGAGGGGTTGCAACCCCTATCGAGGGCTGGCTCTTCGATTCTCTTCGAAAATACGTACGTACGTACACGGCGACCCGAAAGTATGTACGAGCCGGCTCTGCCATTTTCTTTTCTCTCAGCAGGAGATGGCCGCCGATGCCGCGAAGTCGCCTCTCGAAGACGAACGGTGCCAACTGTGCGACGTCTCCGGCACGAAGGAAACCCCCGTCGGCTTCTTCGATCGTAAATTCCCCTCCCCGTATCTTATCCTTCGCCGTGATATAGCTGTCGTCTAACTACCGGCAGACTCCATAAGGAAATCTGCTTCCCTTAGCTAGTCCCCGTTCCTAACGTCTAACGCGTATATTTCGAGGGTTCTGCTTTTTCGCTTCTTCCATCCGTTGCTCGCGTGGATTTTACCGCGGATCGTCGAGGTCTTTGAACATCGATGACCTCTGCGCGAGAGTTCGTTCGTGTTAACGCGCCGTGTATTCCGGTATTTCGTTTCTTTCGATTGATCTGGCGGCGAAGTGTCCAGATTTGTCCTCCCCCTCGTTTAGCATTTATTCAAAATTTTGAATCGCCTTTTTTAATCTGGAGAAAATTGGCCAGTGACGGGGATCTTTAAGCAATGGGTGTCGGGAAAATTTGTCGAGACAAAAAGGAATTTTAGATGCATTTTTAGAAGATTATTAGAAACATTAAGGAATTTCATACAAGATCGCGTGCAAATTTTTTTATTCTTTGAAATACGTTTTAACTTGGATCCTCGTTATCAACAGTCTTTTCTGGTCTTCTGTATTATACTATATTACACGTATATTACTATATTACTATATTACACGTATATTACACCATCCTCAGAATTCCAGATTTCCACGTTTTCTGGAAAGTGTCTAAATAAGCCAATACTTTCATTTATAATTGCGAAAAGAAATAAGAAACTAAATTCGCATGAAATTAGACGGAAAGCCATTTTTTTAATATAACTGTCAATGGAATGAAAGTTCTAAAGCTCTAAGTTCGAAAGTTCTAAAGATGAAAATCGGTATAACTGTTTACTTTAATGTGTCTTCAAGTGTTACGGAATATTACAGTGAATCCCACGCGTTGTACAATTGTCACTGATAATTTTTAAGAGATAAATCGGACTCATTGAACAACTCGTCAGATGTTGGTGGCCTCGTAAGGTGAGGCGTAAATTTCTGTAAATTTTGTTTAAATTCCACTTCTTCCTTTCCATTCCACCTCGAGGAGTGCTTTTCCCTTGTTCCATTCGCTTGGGACCATCATCCCCGATATCGAGTAGCCTCGAGTATCCAGCAACGAACATTGTTTGCAGACACGTCGTGAATTCCGTTATTACACGACAGGATCGAATTCGAGGTTTGAACTTTTAGTTTTGCTAGTCTGACAGCGAGCTAGACCGATTCAGCGAGGCTCGGGAGTAAACTGGCAAAGGTAAAGTTATCTCGTCATATGTTTACCGTTCGCGTAGCGTGTCAATTAATTGGTACAACGGTGTATTTGTTTCCCGGCTTCTCGGTGGTTGAAAATTTGAATATCCGGCTAATAGGATGTGTAAATATCCGGAATCGTGGGTGCTAGTAGCTCGGACTAGACACTGTGTTTCATTATCCAGCTACCACCGACGTTTGGATTACGTTTGAAAGGGAACGTTATCTCGGGTGTTCGGCCGGTGTGTATTACTTTGGAAGTAAAATTGGAAATCCGATTATAACGGAGACATTTACCGCGGAATCGAATTCTCTCACCCTCTCCCCTCTACCCCACCGTGTCTATCGGTCGGCTTTCAAATTCGAGATTCACCGTGGCTTCGCCGAGGACTGCGTGTCCTGTTGTTCAGCAATTTTAGCACCGGAAATAAACACACACACACACACACACACACACCGTCCCTTCATTTACGCGGAGTATGTTCCCGTTTCGCGCAAGTTGAGCCCGTCGGTGCGAAAAGAAAAAACGAAATATTGGAAAGAAATATACTATGGTATAAATTGTTCGTTTCGTGTAGATTAACGGGATAATAACAATCATAGTAATAATGACATTTCAGAAAAAGCAAATGGAAACATTTCATTTGGTGTCACTGTCGCTACTGTAGTTTAAAACTTTCGATCAATCTTTTCTTTTTCGATTGAACACAAATTCCTCGTTGCTTGCAAATATTTGTGAAGTTCGACCCCGTTTTCATTGTTAATGTTAATTAATGTTAATGTTGGAACGCCATATTATCAGAGCAAAAATTTCCCGCGTTCACCGCTGATTTTTACGAATTTTTCCCTTCTTTTTTTCTTCGCCAGTCGCGAAATCACGGATGAGCGAATTCCGCGAGTTAGGTGCCGCTGAAAATTTCATCGTCCGATTAAAAAAAAAAAAAAAAAAAAAAAAAAAAAAATAGAACGCACCGGTTGGTTGGCCGAGAAGATTAAAGAATTTACCCGACAAGGGTAAATCGTGAGAAAAGAAAAAAAAAATTACGTCGATCTTCCTCGTCGTTTGTAACAGTAACGATTCCGCGAATTAGATCAGAATGTCGTGCACGAAAATGAATAATAAACGAAAAGAGTAAGTAAAATGAATAATAAAAGGCCGAGCAAACTCGGATAAGCTAAAGCTTGATAAAAACGTTTGATCGATTTTCGTTCGATCAAAAGTAGTGTAGCAGCAGCGATCTACAATGTTGTACCGAAGAATTTTATGGAAAGAGAGAGAGAGATAGAGTAACACACGTGTTAGTGCGTCGAGTTACTTTATTCGAGTGTAAGCGAAGCTCTCTCGTTTTTAAATAAACTTTCTGGTAATTTGCCAGACGACTTTTTTTTCGCCACACCTTCCGAGATCAGTACGGAGTGCTTTGGTATTGGAAAGCCATCTTTCGACGTCTCTTTGCTCTCAGTTCTCCGCTTCGCCATCGTTCGTACGCACTGCAAGTGGATTGTGCACGGTTGTTGGTTTGCATATGCCGTTCACATGCCATTTCGTGTGAGATGTCGTGCTGTTTACATTCTATTATACTTGACGCGAACGTCTGTTCGTATTCTTAGCGCCGATACAGAGAGCTCGAGCGAGAAACTTTCTATTAACGCTATTGCTACCGACGCTTCACGTATATTTATTGCTACCGCGACCGGTCAAATGACCGGTCTTTAGCACAGCTTATATTTTTTATATTTAATATAGAACGAAGATAAAAGCCAATTTGACAGTATAAAAATATAGTTTCTTTTATTCAGAAGTATATAACGTACATTTTATTCGTTTTCACCGCATTTTTTGAGCTTCACGTTGCTAGATGCAGCGAAATTCCATCAAATGAGATTTAGTAATTTTACTTTGGGAAATGTAACGATTTATTTTTCGCACCGTTATAGTTTTCGCTTCGCTACTCTTGTTACTCACGTCCTCCAACTTTTGCCAGATAATGATGCGTTAAGGCACGATGGCGATTTTCCCACAGATTCTGTTGTACGATTTGATATAAAATATATGTTTTTAGAGAACAGTTGCTACGAACGATTCTGTTGCATCAATTACGCGAGGAAATTCTACATGATTGGTTATTTTATCGACACGGTGTTCAACGATATTACGATAAAGGTTGATTCTGAGATAATTGCTCTGAAGTCTCTAGCACTATTTCTACCGACACTTCACGTATACCTATTGCTACCGCGACCGGTCTTTAGCACAACTTATATTTTTTAATATAGAACGAAGATAAAAGCCAGTATAAATTGACAGTATAAAAATATATAGTTTCTTTTATTCAGAAGTATATAATGTACATTTTATTCGTTTTCACCGCATTTTTTATTTATTTTACAATCATAGTGGATAAGACGGTGTAAGAAAATCCGAGGTTCTGGACTGCTTCGGATACCAATCATGCAAATAAGGCCGATAGGCGAGCGACAACAGCGTGTAAACACTTGGAAGTGCCGTAAATCAGTCCGTGGCACTTTTCGGCTAAAATCATGTCACAACTGCATTGCCTTTCGTTTGCGTATTCTCGTAACGACTTCATAGTTTTGGAATCGAGTCGTTGAGAGAATACTATTACAAAAAGATATAAATCGTTTTACCGGTCAAATGACCGGTCGTGGTAGGTCAAGACAGACTACAAATTTTTCTCAACAAATAAACAATGAAAAAAGAAGTGAATATTGAAAAATGTATTATACGTATATTTGAGGGAAAAGTCGATTTCATTACGTTGTATATATAGGAAATTCTAATCGAAATTTTAAAAACGGTCATTTGACCGGTCGTGGTAGGAATAGTGTTAAGATACTTGTCCCGCGGACAGTGAAGGAAAGAAGACTTCAAATCTGCTGTGTTTTCCTTTCCATTCTCTCTCTCTCTCTCTCTCTGTCTTTTTCTCTCTCTCTGCTACTATTTATTCTTCGCGTTTTCATCGCGATACAGCTCCTTTTCCCCCGTTCAAAGCGCGCGATCTCGTTCTTTCCTTCCATTAAAAGGAGAACTCGGCTAGAAAAGGTTTCGAATCAATTTTGTGTTTCGTTTTTTGTTGCAGGTACGTGTCGATTTTCCAGCTGAGAGCGTCGTGTTCGAACGTCGTCTAGATGTGAGTACAGCGAGCTGATTCTTTCTCTCTTTTTCATTACGACGTATGTCAATCGCTAGAACTGCCGAACCTTATTACATTCATTCGTTTTGCCGAATTAATATTGTAGTATGTCGACACGCAGTATGTCGAAATCAACCAAGATGGATGTCAAAAGTCGGTAGCTCTGCCGTTAAATGGAATTTTTCCATCGAAATCCGTGCTGTTCAACTTTCAAGAATTATCGAAGTGGTCGAAACGACCGATTTCGATCATTTCTGTTAGATATCTTACAGATACGTAAAACAGCGTTTATTTCTAAAGATTTAAATAATTTTTCATAAAATGTACAAATGAGAAATTTATGGTATACTCCATTGTATTACTTCTCTGTTTTTTTTTCTTTTTTTTTTTTAACTTCAATGTTCCTGATGGAAATTTTAACTTCTGTTAGATACACGTTTACAGATACGTGAAGCAGCGTATTTCTTAAGGTTTAATATTAATTTTTCGTAAAATGTACAAATAAAAGCTCATAGTGTAGTCTGTATTGTATTGACTTCAATGTTTCCGATGGAAATTTTCACGGCTACGAAACCGTGGATAATCCTGGCGTTAAAAGAGCAGACAGCTGTGGAGTCGGTTCAATAGTTCGCGATTCATGAAAGATCGTTTTTTATTAATACATTCAAACAATCCTTGAAAACTAGAGAAACGAGCTTGAGTTCGTCTCAAGTGCAGATGTTTAACCTCTTGATCGTTGTGCGCGCATCAGTACGCGCCAATCGCTATACCCTAAATAAAAGCGAAATTAATTTTGATTTCTTAACAGTGACACGTAGAATCATTTTCTATCACTAAAAAAAATCGAAAAATATATATATTGTTCCTTGATTTTGGATTTATTCGGAAAAAAAGGCAAAAAACGAAAATTCGCGTGCGAAAACTGTAAAATTCCACTCTGCCTAATTATTTATTTCAAAGCATACCACACCATAAATAAGCATTAGTTTCGTTGTGTATAATATATATGTATGTATTTCTTTGGCTATAACATTTTATAATATTTCAAATTTAACAAACATGCGTATATAACTTTTTTAATTTCTTTAATATTTAGTATTTGATCTATTGTCTGGCAACCCTAGTGAAAATCAAGTGTTTTTTTGTTTATTTGCAAATTATATCCTAACTGATTGGGGCTCACCAATTATGTAAGTAAAAAATATTTAAATTATTTATTTATTAGTACATTTTTCTTAAAATTGAAAATACGCGGTCCTTAATGTAAGTTTATTTTATTATTTTTGTTTCCAAATATTCTGTTTATACTTGTTAGTGTTATTATAGATGTTATTATCATAATTATATTATTGTATTTTTTATAGTTGGCATTAAATAGTTGTAATTCCATAACCTTAAATTCATTTTATAAAATAGTAATAAATTAATAAATAAAAAAATATTCTGTTTTTACGTTTTTTCAAAGACCAGTAGTCATTTTGACTGGTTTTGGTAGAAGTAGCTCCGGTTTTTTTTCGGTAGTTTTAAAAAAAGTGTTAGTATTAAAAAAATGTGGCGATCAAGAGGTTAAGAGCCTGTTTCCTCATCCGTACATTGCTCTCCCCCTGCCTTTGCATTCGTTTTTTTTCAGTCACAATACGTCAGAATCGACGTTTGCGCGTCTTCGCATGAATTTTGTGGTCGAACTGGCGTCGCTTGGCCACTTCTCATTGGCTCGCTTGGTTTATTCGACACGACGATATCACGACACGAGATAGCACGACGATGAATGCAAACCACTCTGTTGACTGTTAAAAGGATAATTAACCGTACGCCGGGCGAACGCACGCGATTAATTAGGATAGCCACCGCGACGGTTTCAGACAAATTGTTGTCGGCCGGCCAACGTTTCAACTTCATTTCTTTCGTTGCGATTCGATTTCGTTGCTAATCGATTTCATTCGCGCGATACCGATCCGATTAGCGGCGCGGTTGCCCAACGCGTTCGTGAAATTCTTCGCGTATTCCCCAATTCTGTATATTGTTTATTTTCTTTTCTTTTCTTTTTTTTTTTTTTGGAAATTTCATTCTTTTTTCTTCTTCTTCTTGGAAATTATCTTGTCGATCGTATTCGAAAATTAGTTGCATTTCACGTTCACGCGGCTTATTCCGCGCAAATTATGGAGAGTAATAACAATCGCTGGGAAGCGTAAAAAAACTGGATACTTTTGTATATACTTTCGAGTCATTTTCTGCGAACGCGGACGATAATCGAAAATAGTTAAGAAAAAAAAGAAGATGAAAATGCAGCTGGAAAAATTTATGGTAATTTTTTTTCCCCCACCAGAAATATTATCTTTCACGATGGGTCAGGTGAGCGGAGCTCGTACGTCCGACCATACGCGGACTTTTTCCACTCGCTCGGCCCCCGTACGTCTGATCGCACACGCGGCCATTCTACTTTGCCGTATCTCGCGCGCACGTGAGAGTCAGACGGTTTATTTCCCATCGTGTATGCCTTTTTCCTCTCCTGTTTGCACGACGTTTTATCAAACCACGGTTCTTATTCAAGCTGTTTCATTTAAGAATTTAATTGTTTCGATTTGAAATATTTTTCCTCCGGGCGGAGGAAATCCATTTATCCCCCGAACTCCATTTATCGGGATCGGAATTTTAGTTACCGCGCGATTAAACACGAGATCCTCCCGCGATTCCAATCCACTTACCTCGACGTTTTTACTCTCGACTCCGGGTTGTTCGAGTAACGAAAAAAAAAAAAAAAAAAAAAAAGAAAAAAAAAATCACAGGCAGCCCGGGCCGATTTATTTTTTCTTTCTCGCTCGCCTCCCTCGGTCCCGCCAATTGCAAACAATCGCAGACGGAGGCATTAAACACTCGTGCGCGTTTCGAGCTTCCGTCTCGTCCAATTAACGTAATTAATCAACGCGACTAGTAACTTTCGAATATCTCGCTCGAAACTGCTTGTTTCTTTTTTCTTTTTTTTTTTTTTTTTTTTTTTTAGAATCGGTTTCCAATCCGTTGGCGAGTTGTCAAATAAACGGGCCCTAACAGCCCGTGAAAGTCAAGTCGCGGCTCGTCCCCGTCGCTCGAACAAGCACGGATTGTGCAAGCACCCTCGCTCGAATTAGCACGCTTCGAAATGGCGGATGCTCTCGGCGCACTTCACGTCAAAGACACGATTCACACCGACAGCCTCGGTGACGTTCGATACTTCAACTTTGGCTCGTTGGATCGATCGAACTCCGTAGTCCGTTGGAATTTTCGTGATCGTTCTAGTGACACCATATTCTTGAAAATTATTAATGTAGGGCGAGGAGACTTGCAAGCCGAAACTTTCTCCTCTGTGGTCCAAGAGCGAGGCAATCGTCGCCTGCTGGCAATCGAGTGTCGTTTGCAATTATTATAGCGAAGGATAGACCTGGAAATGTTTGCTCTAGCCGTTCAGATCTAGGACTTAAAATATCTCGGTTTTGGTCGTGTTTGCGTGCGTGAATGCACGAGCGACGAAGGAGAGAAATTGCGAAGGAATCATATAGAGAGTCGCTTTAATATTCTTTTTATCATCGCTGCTTCTCGACTGTTTATTCTATCGGAATTTTCGTGATAGTTCTAGTGACACCATACTCTTGAAAATTATTGATCTAGGGCGAGGAGACCTGCAAGTCGAAACTTTCACCTCTGTGGTCCAAAAGCGAGGCAGTCGAGTGTCGTTTGCAATTGTTATAGCGAAGGATAGATCTGGAAATGTTTGCTCTAGCCGTTCAGATCTAGGACTTAAAATATCTCGGTTTTGGTCGTGTTTGCGTGCGTGAATGCACGAGCGACGAAGGAGAGAAATCGCGAAGGAATCATATAGAGAGTCGCTTTAGTATTCTTTTTATCATCGTTGCTTTGCGACTTTTTGTTCTATCGGAATTCTACATTGGAAATTTCTTTTTTTTTTTCCCCTGTTGGAAACGCTGTTTCTCCGAATGTTTCGGCGCGTTTGTTTTCAAAGTAACCCCGTCACACACGTTTTTCACGTCTGTCGCGCGATTCAGCTAGCTACGTGGCAAATATCTACACGTTACGTCGAAACGGCTGCCAATGGGAAATCTCGCGCTTTGAGAGGTTCGTGAATCATTCGCGTTTATCTCGCGGTTGCGACCAATTTGTGGCTTTTCTCCCTGTAATTGCACCTCGGCCAAAGATACCGACCCGGATGTACGAAGCCCTTTATATAATATTCGCGGAACCGTCCTTCTGTTTGCTGGCTTTTGAACGGCTTTTTCGACGAGAGTCGCGAATATTTTGAAATTTCGAGAAATTCTCGAATTGATACTCGACTCGGTCGTACGTTCAACTTGAGCGTTATTGCACGTTCCGAATTCGATTGACCGTTTGGCTATTGTTGATCCCTGTATAGGCGCTTATTTCACATTGCTCGAATCAAACTAAAGGCGCCTGTAGGCAAATGTTATTGACAATAATTGCAAAACAAAAGAAAATATTGGATCAGATGCAAGCGAAGTCCAATTCAAAAATTACATCTTACTCCGTTCAGTCATATATGTTGTTTAAATGTGATTTTTTTTTACAGTTGTTTCATTCAATACCCTTAAAATGAAAAGGTGTGGTTAACCAATTAATCAGAAAAAGACACAAATATGTGGTGTACAGAAAACACAATGGAAACACATTACGAATGCAAGAAATGCGATGTAGATTATTATAATTATGCCTTAATTAATTTTAGTAATCACATAACATCTAATTATATGATTATTGTATTTATATATAATATATAATGGTTATATAATTATATGATTACAATTACTAAATTATCAGATATATCGATGAAATAAAGTTTAAAGTTATTGTCAAGTTTTTAGTACGAGCATTAACAATTCAACGCAGAATACGAATAAATAGATAATATTTGTTCGATGTAGTGCAGTTCAGTGTTTTTAATTATTTCAATATATACTTTCTGAGAGAAATTTCGTCGCGTAGATCGCGATTCAGAGATTCTGCCGTAGCCGAGAATTTGTGATTAGTGATCGGTGATCGCATTTCGAGACTGAATGGAACGACAAGCGAAAAATAAACGTACGGCGACTAGGTTCCAAGGGGAACTAATTCCGTTTCGAAAGGAAGGAGAGCCGCGAGGCCGCAACAATCGTGAATTCGCAGGGAACGAAGGGAACGGAACGATCCTCGAATATTCATAAGAGCAGGTCGGGAAGTTTCGCGAAAAGGGTCTCGCAGTTCCGCGTCATCGGAGAACTAATCTCGTTTCCGTCGAAACGCAAAGAAAAGAAAAAAAAAAAAAAGAACCGCGTCCTCGCGTCCACCAGGAGGGAAATCATAATGGTCATCACGTTCTCGAAAACTCTCTCTCTCTTTCTCTTTTATTGACCGAGTATGACACACGGTGAAATTTCCTGGATTTCTCTTCTCGTCTGTTGTGCGAACGCACGAAAGATAAAAGCGACAGAGAGAGAGAGAGAGAGAGAGAGAGAGAGAGACCTCGTGAGTTTTCATCAAACTTTTCCAACTTGCGTCTCTCTCCGTCTCTCGCTTTCTCGCTCGGAACGTTCCTCCGCCGAGAACTTTTCTTGATCACACGAAATTAGAGGGAGCCTGTTATCCCTCTGGTGGTAGTGCGTCTTCTGCTGGGAATCCATTCGTTTAGAATGTGTCGTTTTGACTCGTGGAGAGAACGAGAGAGAGAGAGAGAGAGAGAAAGAGAGCGAGAGCAAGAGAGGAAGGAGAGCGATAGAGGTGGGAGAGGTCTGTAGGTGGAGAACGCTTAGCTTGATATTGATCGACCTTCTCCCTCCAGGCTCGCCTCACCCGCTTTTCCACCAGCTTCCTCGCTCTTTCTCTTTCACGCTTTCCAGGCTGCACCTACAGGCTGCTCCGTTTCCGTCGATCAACTCGTGACTGCTTCTTTTCACACTTTTATCCTTTCTCGGAACACTGAGTTTTCCCACGTTGTTCCCATCTCCACCCGATGTGCGGCGATATTCCGGTTCGTTCGTGCGCCACAATTCTTCGCGTTTCCTCGCGGTGAGAAAATTCCCTCCGTCACTGGCAGCACACCTCTTCCCTTTGATCTTCGCGTTAATTGGACGGGTCGCGGCCCTTCGACGCCCAAATATGGAACTTTGGCTTTGGCTTTCGCAGTGAAAGATCAATCGCCTGCGAAAAAAACAAAAATAAAAAATAAATCCGACGAACCTGGCGTTTGAAAATATTTGAAACTAAAAATATTCGAAAATTATTTAAAGCTATACTTAGAGATATTCAAAATGAATAATATCGTCGTTCATTTATATTTGAATCCGTTTGCGCGCTGTTTAGCCGCTGTTAAGTAGAACGTATCGTGGACGGAGGCAATTTTCCGAGCAATTTTCGCCCGCCGCCTCTGTTTAAACTGAACTACTTTCGCCTGCGCGGCTGAAATTTCCTTACCTTTTACCCGCGGCAAGTATATAACAGCCGCGACGATACGGTTTTACGACGTCTGTCTGGCATTGTCCGCGAGTTTTTCTTCACGGCGTCTCTCGTTTTAACTGCTGTATTCACGAAGTCCGCGCCGGATCTACCTTCGTTCGACAGATAGCGACGAATCGTTTCAGTTTCCTTTTCGACGTGCCTTTTATCGCGTTACCGGCCTGGTGATTGTAATTTAATGTAAACCACTCGCATCCCTCTCGCGACGTTTCCACACTTTATGGTATTACACACCGAGATCAGCCAGTCATATTATTAATACGTTAAAATCGTTGACGAACGCAAAGTTTAACCCTCGTTGGATTTGTAAATTTCCATCGTCGACTTATGGTGTCAAATTTAAAGTGTTATTTGTATTATCGTATGCCGAGATAGAGATTAAATTGAGAATTCTAATGATGCAACCAGACTCTGGAGACCCGAAATGAATTTTTCGTGGAAAAAAATTCAAACTGGACAAGGTTCCGTCTGAGTTTAACGCCGGTGAAAATTATCGGCTGTTTCGGAGAACCGAATTCGAAGCAGCAGCCGGACAGTTAGAGTTCGTTAAACAGGCGGTCCCTCTTTTTTTTTTATTATACAGTTGCAGACGATATTGCGTGGAGTTGAACCTCTGAAATTTCATATTGGCTACGTGTATACGTGTGCTGCAGAAGCACTTCGGTTCTGGCTCCGATTAATTCCGCGTGTGTAGCTGGAAATTCAATACGATCGGACTAGTTCCATTTCATTAATCTACTTATGTGTCCATAAATTCGACGAATAAAACTGCGCGCGATCTGTGTAAATCGGTATCGGGCGGTAAGCGGATTCATTCTCATCTCGGATTTCTCAAATCCGCTGCAAAAGAGCATGCGTCGACCCTTGTTTTTCTAGAAGGACGATTCTCCTCCCTAGATTCTCGGTGGCTAACGACATCGAGATCGGTCGATAACGTGGACATCTACGCAACATATTTCCTTGAACGAAACGACCAATTTATGATTTTTGTTGGAAAGTTTATAGATCAGCGTATTTTTAGCGATTTAAGTAATTTTTCGTAAAACGTACAACTCCATTGTATTGTACTATTTCTTTTACTTTAATGTCTCTGAAACTTTACGTTCGAAGCCTAGAACTTGACCAAAATGGTCGAAACGACCAATTTATATGATTTTGGTTAGAAATTTTATAGATATAAAACACAGCGTATTTTTAGCGGATAATTTTTTCGTGAAATGTACAAACAAAAGTTTGTGCACTCCATTGTATTATTACGTTACTCTATTTTTCTTTTACTTTGACACCTATAATGGAAATTTTTTTGTTTTAATCTACCTCTGTGCGGCCTAAGAGCGAGGTAATTGTCGCCTGAATGTTCTAAATTCAATAAAAATGGCGGGGAAAAAAATTCGTACAGCGAGTTGTGAAAAGGTCGTTGCGAAAAAGGAATTTCAATCTTCAGGACCATGCCTAGATTCACTAATGAGAGAAACTTTTTTAATGTGTTTTCACACGCGTTTGAAATCTTTCCAATTTTCGAGAAAAATGTGTCCTCCGGTGGTTTCCCATGTCGAATCATGTAAAATCAATTTTCGTACAGCGAACAGATTCGCGAAAATGACTTGACCTAAACCTGACCTAAACGGTCGAAGTACAAGCTTCCAAATTAAACCAGGAAGAAGTGGTATATCGTTATATCGATATTTTTTTACAAAGTATATTTTATACCAGTTTAAATTTTTCATTGTCATTGATACAGTGTATGCTGCTCACTGTATTTATTTTCAACCGCTTGCTTGTTCAATTTTGCTTAATATCTTCCAAACGCACGGTGGGGCGAGAGTTGTGCAGAGTTTCTCGCAGAGCGGCGCAGAGTGGAGGAGGAGACGAGAAGCCGCGTGGCCTTAATTCCATCACTCGGTCAATGCGTGCCCTCGGGCGGCGATGCATAAAGAACTTAATCAGGAGACTTTCGTCTCTACGTTTTAACGTGAATGCAAGTTCCCCCGGGGGAGGGGGGGGAGGGCAGTGGAAAGTTTCGATTCCTCCTGGCAGGACTTTCAGCGGCGTTTCACACCGAACTCGCAATTACAGGTCTCTGCTCGGAGGAGGGATCGCGACGGAAACAATTTCGAGACAATTTCCCGTTTTTTCACAAGACAGGATAAATTTTGTTGAATTCCGAATGACAGCTATTAGTTTGTAATATTTCTATGAAATAATCACTTCTTCTTTTTTTTTTTTTCGTCGTTTATTATCCCTATTGATCTTGGGAAATTCCAGTTTTCTCGTTTCCGATTTCACCGGAAGTGTGTTCGAAGGGATCCGCGAATGCCAACGAATTCGACTAATCGCGATAAAATTCGTCGGTCGTCGTTCGATTTAGTGATTGCGCGATTGTTCAGGGTGTCCTGCAGCTTGTCGGCGATGATTTCTCACGAAGAAATAAAATTCCATAAAATGGTGGAATATTCATGGCCTCGTTTTTTTTCTTTTTTTCAAGAAAATTTCGTTTGAAAATTTATCAAGCGTATTTGAATTTGGCTAATTCTAGATGTATCAGAAACTAATAATTAACAAGGTACTAAGGTAATAAGTTACCCTACGTGCGAAAACAAAGTTCTTTTATTCGAGAAAATAAAATTATTTCAATTCCAGACGTCTTAGGAACTAAGAATCAATATAATAACAACAGGAAGTTGTACCACGTGGAATACAGTAAGGTTAAAAATGTAGAATACAATTTTTGGCGCATCAAAAGAAAAAAAAGAAGAAAAAAAAACAGGTGAAAGATGCAGGATAAAATATTTTTATCTGAAACTTCGTCATCAACGTGTTTCCGTTTAAAATTGCCTCTTGACAGCTAATAAATTCTCAAACTCGATCTTCTTCTCAAATAAAAGGAAACATTAGACGGGAAGAATTTTCATTCCGCAGTTTTTCGGGGAAATCATTCCCTGCTCTGCTTCTCACGCTCTCTCTCTCTCTCTCTCTGCTACGAAACATCCTGTACACGAGGGCAGGTTTCGATTAGAAACGATTTGCTGGTTACACTTTGCTGGCGTTTAAGTGTCACGGCGGCCTGCGTGCAATTTATTTCCCGGTTGCGTCCTCTCCGCCCCCTCGCCCCTCCTCGTCTTTTTTCAAGCTTGTCCTTAATGTCCTATGAGAAATCGGCGGGAAACGTCCTGAAACCGTGGCCACCGCGGCGGATGAAAGGATCGTTTAACGACCATTTTTTCGCGGTCCATTAAACGCATTGTTCGTGCCGCCAGGGTCTGCTCTTCGGGGAGCTTTCAAAGCGTGTTTACAACGCCGAATCAATCGAACCGTGGGCTACTGCCACACCGCGTGCCATTCGTTTCGCGAGAAAGGTCCGTTTATCCCGAGGAGATTGCGCACAGCGACGAACAAACGGGATTTTTACACATTTGTATCTGTGAGTCGAGAGTAAAACACGCGTGTTGAAAAATTTCCAATATCTCAAATGTTGAAGATCTGCGTGCAGTTTAAAGTCAACGTAGGAATAGATTCTTTTGTCAAGAAACTTATTTGTTACACCGAGAATGGTTAATTTCATAATTCTTAGAACTACCGACAACTAAATGTGTGATGTTTGGAATTAGCAGGGTACAAGAAAAAAATTAATAAAATACAATAACAAAAAAAAAAACACAGGCTTCTATTAATATGTATTATAAAAAATCGCTCGAGTGTCTGAAAACACACTGTTACAAATTGTATAAAAATTCCACAGACAAGTTATAAATTAATCGTTTCGATCGCTTTGACAGTTCCGTTTAGCGTTAACAGTAAATGATGGTTTCGAGGTACAAATCCATGGCGATTAGGTTCAATCCGATGCCATTGAACATCTATCGATTGCACAATATTCGATGCAACGTGTCTCCCTTTTTTTAATCATAATTCTTCATCCTTCATTCTCCAATACCAAGCCAATACTAAGTAAGTCTCGCTTATATATTTTTTTAATAACTTGTTGAATCCGTGATGTATCCAACTGTTGTGAAATGGATTCGCAGAATTCAGATGAATTTTTGATCAGCTGTTTGGGCAAGTATCGCGAGGGTCGTAAATTCATATCGGAGAGTGGGCGCATCGCCGAAAGTGCACGCAGTACTTCCGTTTTATAGCGGAAAGGGTAAATTTAGCGCACTGTGAAATTCAGGGCACATTCAGTTGTAGACCAGGCGATACTCTCTCACGGTCTCGAAACTTTGCCTCTAAGTTTCGTTGGACTACGCTAGATCCCTGACTATGATAGTTCAGCATATCCTCCGTGTTTAAACTGCACCGAGTACACCGTGGTTCGATGGTGTTAATTTTGCCGGGGCATGGTGTTCTTTACAATTACACGGATAATCCTCCTTTTCCTCATTCGCTTTAACAAAAAAAAAAACCCTCCGACTCTGTAGGGTTTCATCGCGAAATGGAAATATCATTGGAAAACGTGAGAACGAAATTACGGAATGATAGTAATTGTTTAATAGCGACAAATTTGCCGATGGGAGTCGATTATCCGTTAATTTATCCGTGTCCCCTCCCCTCCCCCTGGAACGAATGGAAAACATTGTCGGCTAACTGTGTGTATCCAATCGAATTTAACTTTCCCTGTACTCGAAACTTTGCGCCCCTCTGTGTGCACGCGATGTTGTGCACAATTATGCGCGATGCAACTCTGCCGGAACGATTCATAGACACGAACGAACTTAACTGAAAGGGAGAACCCAGAGGGAGAATCAATTGAACGATGTTGAATCTTCTTGATCATTTCGGAAAATCAGAATTTCGTCGAACTCGCCTCTGTATGTGTGAGTGTGTGTGTGTGTGTGTGTGTGTGTGTGTTTGCGGAACAACGTATTAATAAGCACGAAGCAGTCGAATCGTTATGGAGAGCATTGTAAATACTGGATAATATTTCATACACGTTTAGTTTATTTGTACTATATTTTACAATACTTTCGGTTCGTCGAAAATTTAACGACTGGAAATCTTCTTTTCCTTTTTCACTTTGAAAGTATCAAGTTCTTGAATTACCTCGAGTTGATGACCGAACTGGATTCTGCATTTGTGCAACAACGTATTAACAAACACGAGCTAGTCGAATCGTTGCAAAAGGAGAGCATTGCAAGTACTGGATATTTCGAGTATCATACTTTGGCTCTTTGAGAATTTTGTCTTTCGCTTCGTTTTCAGTTTTCTACGGTATTCTTTGCGAGAATCAGCTGTTTAATTTATTTCCCTATCTGTCCCTTGTATTTTTCACGTTGCCTCATGAAGTTCTTGATGTACGACGAGCCGACAACTGACTTCCTTCTTTAATTTATCGCGAGCTATTTCTGGGAGATATTTTTAGGAGATCGATTGTGAAAAGCGGAGGATACACACGTCTCTCACTTCACCCGGTTGAAGTGGGCAAAAGGTGCTAGGAAGGCGAGGGAAAATATTTAAGGATTTGCTTGTTGCAGAGAGGGGTAGAAGTACCGCTCACCTCGATAAATTTTAAATCACTTTATCTCCGCGATCACAAAGCTGACACAGTCACTGTATTTATCCCTCGGGGGTTGCCGTTAATTTCCACGAGACTGCTCTGCATGTTTAGCGCTAGCTTCCAGACTATTTAACAACGCTGTACTGAAAAAAGAAAAAGAAAAAAAAATACTGCCGCGAATCTGCTCGACACGTCTGGTTAGAAATTAATTGTTTCCGAATTCGCTCGACAAAAGCTTAATTGCATTAGATTGTTAACGAGTTGAAAATCTGTTCTGCTTCCTTGTTCTACAGGGTGGGTTACTTTCTACTAAAATAAAGAGCACAAATTTGTGGAACGCTCTGAAAGTCGACTGATTTCTAGTTTTCTGGATGACACGATGAAAAAGTCACATTTGAAGTTGAATTCAATTTAAAATTAATAAAGTTAGTTCTTTCTTTCGATGTATTATTTTCGACCGATACTCCGTTGCTTTATTCTTTCAACACGTTTGACGAGCGTTTAAAAAAAAAAAACATAGTCTCATATTTTTGAGAAGAGAGTAATCCTGTCTCGCGAATCGAAAGTTCTTGAAAGTCCTATGTTCCTGGTGAACTCGAAGAAATCAAAATGGAGGACTTCTTTTCTTGGTGTCTGAAATGTATTTGTTTGTCATAAACAAACGACTCGCGTAACGCACTTGGGAAGTAAATTTCGTAAGGAAAATTGGCAGATTTAATTTAGGGAGGTGGTGTTAACGAACGGTGTTAACGGTGTCGGTATGAAAATTTCGATTACGCTCCCCATTTCTGGACGCGTTTGCTCGCATTTATTTACGATCTACGCGCGTGGACACACACGTATTTCATAAACACGCAATGTTTGCCAACGATAGGGCTCACAATTAGGTGCTGACAAATTATTGACTAATCAATTATACCAACAAAATTGTTTACAACATTAACCATTCCGCATCACGCGATTTAGCGAGTGTATAATATTACCGACGTTGCACGCCGATGTCGTGTTTACGAATTATGCCTGATGCGTTTCCGGTAATCACGGCGTAATTGCGAGATTGAAGGCAATTCGAAGCTATTGAAACGCAATATTCTTTTTCATTTCACGATTATTTTCGTTCGATAATTTAGGTTTTTTTTTAATGGTTAACAAAAGAAACAGTTGGTAATTTAAATGTTTAGAAATCTCTGTCTCCGACTATTGAAAGCAAGGATCATCGAGCGATTAACGATTTGAACTCGGAAGGTGTTACGTGTATTTTTAATTTTTCCATAATTGCAAAAATAATTGCAAATGTGTATCTCGCTTTCATCTGGAGATTTAAAACTCGTAGACGCAGAGAATTTCAGCTCGCTTTCGTGATCTGAGATAGCAGAAGATTAAGATACGCCGAGCCGGAAGCCTAATCCCTCTATGAATGTTTAATATTTCTCTGCCGTCTAATTCCGACACGGAATTAGAAATTTTTTATTCAGCGAAAGATTTACTCGAGCCGCGCTGGCCCAGGCACACATTGAAAAGTCATAGTTTTTGCATTCTTCAACGAGGGGCGTAGCTCTTCAACTTGAAGCTGGAAATAGGTTTCTCGATGCGCGGTGAAAGAAACTATTCGGTATCTTTACATTTGAAAATTATGCACGATGATAATCTTCAATTAAAATCAATGTTCAATTAAATCCGAAACGCGAAATCCCATTATTTCGTTTAATCTCAATGTACGTACACGCGAAAAAGGGGGAATCTGATGATATCGTTTTAACCCATTGACTGAGATATCTCGTAGTTTGCGCTACAAGTTTAGATTGATTACAATTGGTCAGGGAATATTTTTATTGCCGATCTGAGTTAGGAATTATTAAAAAGTATGAATAAAAATTTAATATAGTGTATAAAACATATTTAATATCACTTTTTATTATAAAAATAATAACTTAGACTATTCGGTCATAACATATTTTTATATATATTAATATTTTATATATATTAATTATATATTTATTTTTCAATAAAAACTACTGTAAATGCCATTTCAATACTAAATCTGTAACTTAGTATTATTATATAGTATTATTAGTATTATTATATAGTATTATAACATAGTATTGTTATATATTGGAAAATTTCATGTTTTCTTTAAAATAAAAATTTTGGCTCCCAGGGCAAGACGCTCTAAATTTGCCTGGCAGTCAATGGGTTAAAGATGAAAACATTTTTGTGTTAATGAACGAAAGTTGCTTAATCCCTCGTTGCCAGCTGACGTCATCGCATATTGCATAGTTCGGCGTAGGAAATGTACGACATGCCAGATATGTCACGTGGATAAACCATCATTGTGATTGGAACAATAAATTTCTGATCGGTAGTTATTATTGATTAATAAGCCCGTTAATTATTATCGATTAATTATTGCCGTCGTTGAAACGTTTTGAAATTCCATTACCGTTGCAATGAGACCTCGCTATTATCGTCACGTTGGCGAACATTGAACAAATATATCTTGCAATATTTTTTCGTATTGATTTCGTACTTTGCCAGTGACAGTCGTGTAAGTAATGAAACATTAAACAGTGTTCAGATATATTCGTGGGATACAAAGTGTCGAAGAGTAAAGTATTTATTCGTTACATTTGTAACTGAAACAAGCAACTTTCCAGTGACTGACATTTGTAACCGCAGTTAAATATACGGAACGTCCAAAATACATTTGATACAGTGAGCGATCGATTAACGAACAAATCGGACAACGGATCGGACTTCCGCGAAAGATTTTTGTTGTTCAGGCAACAAAACACACGTTCGAATAACGAACATCGCGACGCTGTGTGTAAGATCTGTAGAACTGTGTCTTACTGCCATCTGTGATCGGTTAGCGAACAATTCGGGCAGCGAACATCGTCTTTGATTTCGAAACTTCGAGACGGACGATTTGCAAGAAATAATTTACAGCACACAATATGTTTTTTTTTTTATCCCAAACAATATTTGTAGAAATATTTTATTGACACGCTTGATCTTTCATAAAATCGCGTTTGCATAATTCAATCTTTCATGAAATCGGGATAAGGTAAGGTAATTCATTTACAACACATTTGTAAATAAAAGAAACGTCACGTCTAATTGTGTTGTTCATCGAAAATATCGCATTTCAATCGATTTTTTTTTCTAATACTTAACAGATATAAACAGATATATACTAAATTTTTAGTTATATAGTATATAGTTATATATATTAGTTATATATATTAGTTATATATATTATATATTAAATTATATAGTCAGAATTATCATATATGTTATTATATACATTAAATTTTTAGCAATATAGTTGATAGCCAAATACATATTAAATTTTTCATCCCAATTTTGTTCATCAGTCTCTATTTTAAATCGTTATATTCCTTCACTGACGAAGTCTCTACCACCACGTTCAATTCAATAAATAATCCTCGAAACATAATCTGGCAACACTGGCAACATATTTTCCGATTTTATAATTCTCATCGCCAGTAGTGCTGCCTGAATCGGTACGACAGCCATGTGACACAAAAATGGTAATAGGTCCCAAGGAAAAATATATCGTATCGCAATATCTGTTCACATACTTCTGTGGTATATGATCGTTCGCGATTGAAACAAGTTCCAAAGTGTCTAGATCGCGTTTCTTCAGTTTCACGGGTCGTGAAAATGGCAAAAAAAAAAAAAAAAAACGTCGTGAAGGTTGACCCACGCGATTATCTGTCGATTATGCAAATGTGCAAAAAGAAAAAGAGAAAAAAAAAGAAAAAAAAAGAAATCGTAGATCCGGAGAAACGAAGCTAGGAAGGAGCATCGAGACGTCGAGGCATTATCCAGAGGCATTGCATTAGTCAGGTTTCGTCTGAACGCTCCCCGGAGCGAGGCAGATATACTTTCCGCGATTATCTCGCAACGGATTTGCATAGCGGGGCTTGAAACGTGCTGGTCGTGATACGGGCGTATTCTCGCAGGAATATGCATTCTCCTGCAGGTATACAAGAACATTATAGCTCGGAGGGGAAACTAATGGCTGGCACGCCGATTAATTGACAACTGTCCCGTGCACGTCAGTGGGGGAGGGGGGTAGAAGGGGTTTCGGGGCCCGATGATTCCGATACACATAGCTCTAGAGAGAGAGAGACAGAGAGAGAGTAGCTCGGCGTGCCGAGTATCGAAATCAATTCGATCGCCGGCAAATTAATTGGCAACGGAGCGTGTCGCGGCTGCGTACCCAACACACACACACACACACACAGAGAGAGAGAGAGAGAGAGAGAGAGAGAGATTGCCTTGCATGAGAATTGACGTATCGCTCTCGGCGGAGCTGCAATTTCCGGATTACTCGGGATCGGTCCCCGCATCCGCGAAAATTTCGTTCCGTGACGGGGACGTGGTAATCGAAATTCCGTCACGTCCAAGAAATCCCGCGCGAATCGAACCCTCTCTCGGCTCTACCTACTAGCTAGAGCTAGATCTTCCGCTGCTCATCGTCGCGCCAATATTAGAATCTATTGTGCGTTGGGGCAATGTTGAGGTGCTGGCTAGAGATCAGAGAGTGGACCAAGAACTGGACAAAAGTTTCTGACACAGTGAACAAAGCAACGAGCTGTTATTATGAGGACGTGTTGGGCTAGCAGAAGAAACTTTCTTTTTTTCAATAGACCAGACACACTTATCTCGCAAATTTATCCTCGCGTAATCTAAACTATTCAAGCTTTCTTTAGAGGAAGAGAATGCACGATTTTGTCGACGGTTGCTTGCTTGGCGTTGATTTCGAAATGGATGATCAATTCGTTTCGTTTTGCTGTGAATACCTCTGAAAAGGAAAAGGAACGCTGTGCAAGTTTGATAAATATTATTTGACGTGTACGGTAGAGATAGCTTGAAACCACGAGAGCGTTCGAATTCGTTTATTACAATAAATTTCACTGCTTACGAGGATACCAAATCGTTCATTGGAATTTTCCTTTTGTCGCGAGATACGGGAACTTTCAAGTCGATTATTTCACTTGCACACCAGAAAAAGAACGCAGTTACTTACTCTAACTTATACTTAGTATCAATGTATAAATGGTTTTTCTACGAGGAATTGTGAGAACTAGCGAACTAGTTAAAAGTGTTAAACTCCGAACGTTGAATAGTTGAATATATTGTCGAGGACGTGGAAGGAAATATTTCTTTATTTTGCGAGTCTTAATTCGAGTAGCAGAAAATATTCAGATGTGTCTGCAAGATAGTAATACAAAGTGACGACACGAAAAAACAGTAATATAAACAATTATTAAATTTCAAGCTCCCGAATGCAAGCAATACTCTTCTCGAAGAAGTATTCCTATTTTTTTCACTTAAAGAAACAACGAGAACGGATTCCAATCTCTCGGGAAGAAATAATCCTAACATTTGCAAATTATCTGTGTATCCCTCCACTTCTCGATCGCGACATTTTCAATATTTTTGCGAAAAACGTTGGCCGCCTTCCTCGAATTTATTTCCCCATTCTCGATTTGTAATCGTTTATGCTGTAGACGTGTCATTTTTGTCGGTGTGGTAACCGATCCGAGGTAACAAACCGTCGTTCGAGACGTCGTTTTGCGGAGAAGTTGCTTCGTTAACTTGTCCGAGTGTTTCCCATTGTTGCCAATTTCCCCGTGGCTGTCCGACTTTAACATAATTCCTCGCCGAGAACGCGATGCATTTGAGCAAACAGAGAGATGTATTTCCAGACGCAAAATCGTCATGAATTTTCGGAGTCTTCGAGGATTTTGTTCGTTTCTAGCGCGAGATCCTGGCTGCCGTCGAAAATCGATACCGCGATTAGATCAGATTAATGTCAGAGTAGATTGCAAGCTGATACGTTTTACGTTGGCTCAGGTTTGTTTTTCGTTGTTGTTCGCTCTGGATACTTCACTGAATTTGACCACTCGCAAAAGCCAAATGAGAGAGTGACACGCACATCGATTTCTGGCTGAACACCGATTGTAATTTCCAAAAGTTTACAGCTGAGTATCTGACAAGATACTGTCAGGCTTTTCGTCTCTTATTATTACTCTATTCGTAATATTCCTTCGTAATATTCGTAATATTCGTATAATTACGTAATATTCGTAATATTCCTTCCGTCGATATTCCTTCGTTTGAATCGTACCGGAGCATCGTTGACCGTGTCACTGTCATCGTTGGATTCGCATTACTCTGATTCACAGTGGGCTGACTGGCGGCCCTTGCCCCTACTTTCCTGATCGCTAGCGCTACCCCCTCCACTGCGTCGATCTCCCCACTACATTAACCACTTGATCGCCGTGCGCGCCATGGCTGTACGCCGAATAGAAGCGAATTTAATTTCTATTTCTTAACAGTGACATTTAGAATCATTTTCTAACACTAAAAAAAATCAAAAAATACGTATATATTCTTCCTTGATTTTGGATATATTCGAAAGCTGCTTCGAAGAAAAGGCAAGAAACAAAGATTCGTGTGCGAAATGAGCAGTCTCTAAACAACTGCGGCGATCAAGAGGTTAAAATTTCCTCGCCCCTCTCTCTCAGTCTGTTGGTTTCCCTACCAAGCAAGTGGAGAACTGCGTAAACGTTATTTACAATATATTATCTCCTTCTATTATAGTAAGGATTTCTTTTAAATGGATGAACGTGCAAAGAAAATGTGTAACCTAATGATAAAAATTTGAAAGGCGGCGATGCAAACTTGGTACTGCTGTGTTAACTATACTCAGCGATATTACTGTAGTTTGGATAATTACAATATTATTGTCAACTCATTTATTGAATGTTCGTATATTTATTAGACAAATGAAAATTTATTCATTTATTTAGCTACATCGGTGTGATGGGTAAGGCTGGCGCCAATTTTGAAATATCGCCACACGTTCGGCCAGTTATTCGGTGAACAAATTTAAAACGACGTAGAACTATGTTATTCAGCCGAAGAGTTTGAAATGACGTTTGAAACCATGTCATCGGCCGCGAATGTGCCAGGACAGAAACTACAAAGGAAGGAGAGAGAAATCGAAATCAAACGAATGGATAATCGAATTAATAATCTAACTATTGGAAATTCAATCGTCGTTAAGTTGTAAGACTTAAGTTGGCCTCCCGCGGAAAAAAGAATGCGGTATCATCGAACTTGATAGACGACACGACGGAATCGCGAGCGCGTTTATGAGACTGCGTAACTTTTCAGAGAAAGGGAAAAATAAAATTGTAACAATCGGTACGGCCGTAGTTAGTTAACGGAATTTCAGCCACGTGTTTCGTTATTCTTACAATACTGCCCGCATGCAAAACGACTACTAGGAGACAAAAGAGAGAGAGAGAGAGAGAGAGAGAGAGAGAGAGAGAGGAAAACAAAACGAAACAGACCGAATCGAGTCGAGTGCCATATGTAGCCGGCCAGGGGGCAGGGAATTGAAATATTCCACAAAGATTTCACGAAATTGGAATTCGGCCGCAATTACGCAGAGCCGGCGGGCCGGCAGGGAAATTTATATACGGTCGTAATCTGTGTAATTCCGGCGGGGCAACTAGAACACGGGCAATGCGCGATGCAAAGTGCCATCGCCCCGGCGAATGCAGAAAGGTAAATGGGATACTTTCTTCTGCGTACGCTGAAAAATTCTATGCATCCGTGAGTGCATTCACGTCCGCGTTCGCCGCCTCACCAGCACAGCACAGCACAGCACAGCGAAGCACAGCATCCAGGGAAAGTTGCCCCCGGAATAAAATTGTTCCACTGCTCCCCTTACAGATAAGAGAGCAGTCATCGTAAAATTTGTCTGCGAAAAGAAAGGGAAATTCTCTCCCACGGCCTCGACCCCTCTCGTGCGCTTTCGCCTGCGCTCGGGACGGTAGAAGATCGCTATCCATATTGCTGTCCATTTACTCGCCGCGTTGGAAATTCATGAAAACGCGGCGAACGATTTCGCAAACGATTTTCGACAGGCAAAAATATCAAACACGTCACGAGCGCATCTACGGAAACAACGCGTGTTCGAGTGTTGGAGCAGCGACAGCTCGGGATGTACATCCTTCTTCTAGACGATGGAAGATAAGACGTATCTTCTTATCAGAAGAAATTGCCGCTGCAATTCACCGTGGACTGAAGAACGGAACGCGTAGCTGGAACGCGTACCTGCAACTTACAAAATTGGCCACAAAAGCCGTCGTTTCGTTATTGGAGATCTTCGCGTTTGGCATTTACAGCTCTTTGGAATGTACCTTTACGTTGTACATTCCAATCTTTCTCTCTCGCTCTGTTCAGAGTGTTATTGGAGTTGTTGTTAATGGTCGTGGCCGATAATCGACGTGACGTTACAGCTCGCTTGGAAGCCAGTCGGTATAATTGGAACGAGTTACCCGGGTTCGAGTCTGAAATATATTAAGACGCTCGACACACATTCGTACTTTCAATTCCGAATACGTCAGCCGAATACGTCAGCTCGTCTACTTTTCCATCCGATCGTGTATATATATGTATGTGTGTGTGTGTGTGTGTGTGTGTGTATATATCTTGGATGCATCTACGTACGGTTGGCAAATACAAAATTCCCCTGTTGAAAACACCGCCGAAGGCTGCCGAAAGAAAGAGAGACACGAAACTACGGTGATAAGGTCGAAATGAAACATTCTGTTGACTCGTCTTTTTCCAAGGCGGTGCTTAATGAACTACTTCTTCGTGTCTTTTCGCCGAGGAAACGCACGAAGACGGAAATGTCCTCCCGATTCGTTTCCCCTTCTAACGAAATATGCGAGGAAGAACATTTGCAAAAGGTCCTTAACCACCTCGAGGGTTTCGCTTCGCAATTGCAAGGAACCGTGTCAAGAAGAAACAGTCCATTTACTTTCGTCGCTCTGTTTTTTCTCTCGTTTTCCATTTCATTATTCCATAAACGTTTACAAGTTTATGCACGAAGAGTTATTCTTCGGGAAAGAATTCCTATTCTCTCCCGGTGTCGTGTTCACAGAAGTTCTACAGGGTGGGCCAAAAAAAAATCACTTCCTACCTAAAAATAAATCCATAATTTTTCTTCACTGTATTATCTGTATTTTTCTTTTTATTCTTTTGTATTTTGTAGTTCGAAGTTTCGATTTAATTTGAAATTAATAAATGCAGGGAATGCGTTCTTCTTTGCCAGGTTCATTAAACGTAATGCGAGCGATGCAGTGCAGGCTCGTGGAATTAATTTATGGGACTGACCTTTAGCCAATAGCCGAAAACGACTTACTTTCCCAATTACGTAATCGGAAACAGAGTGTTGGATACGATGCAACGACCAATCCTCATCGTGGATTCCAAAGATGAAAATTAGTCTTTTCTCATATTTTGATGTTTTATTGAGAAAAAAATTTTACGCGTAAATTTCGTCTCGCGCTTTGCATATCGACGAACAGCTGACTTCAAACGCTGAGCACGAGTTTACTTGTTTCTTTTTTCCGTTAACACGTTGACTCAGGACTACTTTTCAGGATCCCGATCGAAGAAGCCAATTCAATTTATTATATTATTAAAAACTCCTATTACAGTACATAGTAATCATCAAAAAGCATATAGAATGTGTTTTTTTAATTATCTCGTAGTTGGCTTATGTGAAGAAAGACTATTAGATGGTCCAAAATGGTTGCATTACAGATATACAGATATATATATATATATACACACACACACACACACACAATGCGCACAAACTTTTTCATAAAGCAACTTCTTCTAAAATAAAACTTATAAAGTTTAGAGAAGCATTCGTCGACGCGTTGATTGCAGAAGAGATTCAACCAGTTTCGAAAAGAAATTAGATTGCAAGAGTTTCATTATTTACAGAGTATTCGAATCTGTCAAGAGAAGCCAGCCCTTTGCGTGGAAGATTGTTTTGAAAATTATCACGAATAAAAATATTCTTTTGCTCGTTGATATCTTGAATAGACTTTGTATTATTATATGTTCTGTTCATGTATTAATCAATTTTCTGTTCACGTAAGCCAATAATGATTTTTTGTTCTCTTTCCTGAGGCTATCTATTCACATTTACACTAGATAGACTACGAATTTCATCGTAGCTGCGAAAATATGGCGAGTAAATAAACTACCAGATATCTCGTAGTCGGCAGTCAACGTGTTTAACGAGACACCTGCGTGAAAATCTCGCTCGTCGCTCAAACCTGATTTCGTTCGATCCACCTTTAATCGATCGTACTCGATCTGTATTTGAAATCTGAAATCTCGGCCATCTTGCCGGGAGCTCCTCTTATTTGCGTGCTCGCAACAGCTCGAAACAAATCGAAACAAATCGCGCTGCTGAAAAAAAAAATTCGAGTCGCTCCGGTCGCGCGAATTCGAGCGGAATGTGCCCGACGTCAGCCGAACGGGCGCGAGCTTTTCGCTTCAACCTATTTTTAACGAGCGAACGCCAATCGCATCTGCGACCTGTAATAGCCCCTGTAAAATCCGAAACAGCGAAATCCGCCCGCGTGCTGTGTGACACTGAAAACCGGTGGGTTCGTTTTCGTTCGCATTGAACGAGTTTTCGTTTCGCGGCTGGGGGGGGGGACGGGGGAACGACGAAATTTTCTAGGGGATGGGGAGGGTGGATGGAGGAGGCGGTGTCGCGGAGTCCGAAACAAAAGACTTCGGTTCGTCAATTAACGGGCACAGCTCCGCCGGCAGCGATGCATCAAAAGCGCATTGCGAGTGCGCGTCAAAATCCCGAATCCATACTTTCGCAGTTTGCAAGGCGCGCGCGGCCCCCCATCTCCCCCCGCCCCCCGTATCACGGAAAACTGGGTCGCTCATCCGCGGTCGCGGTCCTAGATTAAATGCGCGAGGGGCAGGCGAACGTGGAGACTGACGTGTTCGTCCTTCGCGCTTCGGACATTAATAATTATCAATATCGGTCAATTATTGCCGCTCGTTGTTGGCACGCTTCCGCAGATAGAAAAGAAGCATCGCCATTATATTCGTGTATCCCGTACAACGCGCACGCGTGTAAGGAAAAACGAAAATCTTTATATACTTATATGTTATATTTCATCAATTATATATTTATATATTGTGGTTATTTTGAACTGATGACCACTTAGATTAGTCACGTTGACTTCTGACTATAATGTAATTATCTTCTACGTAAATTATCGTTCGGTATTCGCGATTCAAGTCGTTTAATAGAGTTACAAGTTGAACAGCACAATTTTAATTTTAAGGTAAATTTAATTTCACTATTTTACCTAATTTAGTTCTTTGCCAATGAACAATTTGTAAATCATTATATTTATAAATCATTGTAATAAATTTGAGAAAGTGTAAATTTTGCAATAGAAATATAAAAGTATACATAAAAGAAACATCTTTCGAAATATTAACAACGATTGTTAACTGTTGTTAGTTGACACTGAAAAAAAAAAGTGTCACGGAAGAATCGGTAGAGTGGAGGCAAGCTGATTCTGAAACATCGTCTGATGTTTCATGAAACCTAGGAATTGATGCACGCATCGCAGCATGCTTCAACGTCTATGGGGGCCTTTAAGGTTGTCGTGTCACAAATGATCGGCAAGCGGAATTGTGAGGAAAATAAAAGTAGTTAACAAAATTATAGTTATCGCCAACCAATTCTGTCTATAAAAAATTAACAGGAATAAAAATAAAGCAAACATACATGAAAGGGTGTCAAGTTTTATTTCTTTACGGAAATGAAGTCAGACATATTTTATGTGACAGGCTTTAAGGGCGTTAAAGCCGCTCTTTTTTTTCTTTCCTTTTGTCGCCGTTTTCGGGGGGTAACTTTTTAAAAAAAAATAAAAACTTTATTAATGTTAAGGGTAGCCGTAAGTAACGTCGTAGGAAACTTCATTTTATTCAAGAGTTCATGCAGTATTAATTTAATTTATTTTATTTATAATAATACTGCACAAATAAAAGCTGGCACACTCCATTGTGTATCACACGAGGTGTCTCTCTCTATTTTTTTTTCATTGACTTCGATGATGGAAATTTTACGCTTACGATCGTCGTTGGTTCTAGCTGAAAAGTCTTTGTCAGCCTTCGTGGCAGAAAATGTCTAAGCGACAACGACAACAGATAAATAAAGTTCACGATCTGGACGAGCAATATACCAATAACGAATATACGACGACGATCAAGCGTGCGTCGGGTTGGCGGTGTATTGTTATCCAGGATTGCCAAGCGGAAGAGACTTATTTTCCCCGAGCGAAACGAACCGCCATTGTGTCCGGCAGTGTCCGAAATTCCCTGTGACGAGTGATTCGGGTCGGGTCCTTGAGAGGGCACGAATCTCTCTCTCTTTCTCTCTCTCTCCGTAGTAGCCGGTTTTGGCATCGGCGTCGCGCGAGCACTCTCTGTTTGCACGCTTAATTTCGCGCCGCTTTGTTCGCTCTCGGACTGGGACAACGACGTCCCCTCTCGTGCTCGCCGTGGGCGACGAAAATTAATTTTCCTCGTGCCGGAACAGGCCAGGTTGCTTCTTCCCCAGGACCTACACTCTCTCTCTCTCTCTCTCTCTCTCTTTCGTCGAGGGTAGAAAATTTCAGACAGGTTCCCCTCCTCTTCTCCCTCTTTTTTTTGGCCGAGCACGCATTCGTTTCCTCTGGAGTGGAAGTAATGGAAATTCGATCTCGGCCTGGATCAGAAGTGAAGGGACCGGTTACCGCGGGTCCTTTGGTTGAAACGCAGGGCCACAGAATGATTGGGAGCCGAGGGCGAAAGTAATTCGATTCTGTTGCTTCGAACATATTGGATGATTGGAGGGAAATTTATGTGATTCGATTCCAGCTCCGAGTTTCGACTCTCTCTCTCTCTCTCTTTCTCTCTCTCTCTTTCTCTCTCTCTCTCTTTCTCTCTCTCTCTCTTTCTCTGTTCGATGTCGGGAAGTTTTGAAACGCGGCAGGGGGCCAAGGGGGGAGCGGAGCTGTCGACTGTCTGGAAATTGTAGTCCCTGATATCGTGTTTTCCCAATCCACGTTTCGATACGATTCGGCGAAATTCCCAAGATTTTCCCGCACTTTCCGATTGATAGCTGGGTCTATTTGTTTGTTGCGTTCTTTTTGTTTTTTTTTTGCTTCGTAATGACGCTGTGAGCGTCTCGGAGATCGAATTGATTTCAAGGCAAATACGTTCTTACGATTGTCTTTCGCTTTGGAGCTAGCAAAAATCTCTAGCAAGACAAATGTATACCAAAGAAATGATCTTTGAATATTTCCATAATAAAATTATATATACGGGGGGCGCAGGGGATGATGATCTTTACGAAAATGTAGAACAAAATTGCTTCGTTTTATTTAGAAAATTTATCAAGTACACTTGAATTTTGTCAATTCGATTAGACGTATCAAGAAAGAATAGTTAACAGAAAGTGTGAAAACAGTTCGAAAATGTAAAATAAAATTTGTTTATTTTGAAGCTTTCGTGAAATGACGTTTGCCAAGGATGTCCCAATATCTTTACCACATTTATTTATTCCATGATAAAATTAAAAGTAGAGCAAGAGGAGGGGGTGATTCTTCACGAGTAAAAATAAGTCGAAAATGTGGAAATAAAACTGCTTCGTTCTCGAAGAAGTTTAATAAGTACATTTCGAATTTCACGAACTATAGACGCATCGGAACAGAACAATTAAGGGAAAATTATCCTACGCGCGAAAACAGGTAATCAGAGAAACGTAGGATATAAAATTGTTTCGTTTGAAGCTTCGTTTTCAGAAAAATGTTCTATATTCGACCTCGGCCTCGGACGAAGAAACGTTATTCCTATACTTTTTTTTTCGCGGAGGAATCATTCCGAGTTTTATCCGCGAGAGATAGAGAGAAAACAGATTAATCAGTCCGAGAGAGAACGGTCCATCAGAAAGAACGGTGCGCACGATAGTTGCTTTAAACAAAGTTTCAACTTTGCTGAAGAACGAAACCAGAGAAGAAAGAAAGTTTCCTTGAAAACGTGCACCTGGCACGTTTGTAACCGAGCCTGATCCCTTCGAAACGATCGAACAGCTTGGTCCATTGCGGGGCGAGAAACTCGGTTACTGTGTTCTCTGATTCGAGAACCGGAAACGTCGCGTTTGCGCGCACCAACATCTCGGAATTCGCGTGTGTACGAACACACACACACACACACACACACACACACACACAGCACGGACACGCGCGTCGTACGGACGCACGAACTGGAGAAAGGTGGCTGTGACAAGCGAAGCTGGACGTGGAAATTCAGAGGAAACTGCACACTGTTGTCCCTTGGGAATTCTAAACAGCACGAAAGAGAGAGAGAGAGAGATCACGGTGCAAGAGCATCGTCGCGGCACTCGAGCACGTTTGTTAATTAACGTTAATTAATTAAGGAGCCTCGGTGTCCGACTGCAGGCACTTCCTCTTGCGATGTATAACCGCCGACGGGATTACAACGTCCTTGCATAACCACTAAATCGTTTCTGAAGTTTCCTCCGGAGTTACGCCGAAGCATCAGCGACGTAACGCGCGCGCTTTTCATGCAAGTTTGAATTTTTCCTCCGACATGCGGCGCATCCGAACTTTTATTTCAACCCGTGCGAAGTTTGGGTTTCCTGTGTTTCGATGGAAGAAGCTGCCGAGACAGAGACAGAGAGAGAGAGAGAGAGATATATGTATTGGAAAATTCGTCGACAAGATAAAGAACACGCCGAGTAGATACTCATGGTTGCCAAACTGGATTCTAAACGTTTCTAGGGAATTTATAGGCGCGAAAGTGCTGAGGATTCACGAGAAATTACATATAATTATACATAAAATTTCCAATGAAATATATTGGAAAACTTGTCGGCGAAGTGAAGGACACGCGGAGAGATTGTAGTTGCAACTAGATTGTATATGTTTCTAGAAAATTTAGAGGCATGAAAATGCTCAGGATTCACAGGGAAAAATATATATATATATATATTATAAATTTCCGAAATATTATGAAAAATTCGTCGGCGAGATAGAGATCATGATTATTATTGGATCGTAACTGTTACTGGGAAATTTACAGACGTGAAAGTGCTCGGGAAATTACATGTAATTATACATAAAATTTCCAATAAAATATTATGGAGAACTCGTTGATGAGATGAGGAACACGCGGAGTAGATCGCGATTGTAAAACGTTTCTGGAAATTTCCAGGCCGAATAGTGCTCGAAATACTCAAAGTATACTGCTACTGCACCGACTCTGTCTCACTCGGTATGATCCTTTCACTACGAAACCTAATTATTACTGTTAATTAAACGAAAGGGTAATTTCGTTCTGAAATACCCAAAGCACTGAAATATTCGAAAAAAAAGACTTCGAGAGGAATTACTAAAAAATTAAAAACTTCGAGTCTCTTCAACTTTCCTCCCGGGAACATTAAATTCCAAAGAAAATTGCGATCCACGCGAAGACACAGCCGAGAGCGTAAAATCGTCGTCGTCTTCTCCTCGTCGTCGTCGCGTACACGTTATTCGAGAAATTCGACGATTATCAGCAGAAGCTCGCCGAAGCGACGAGGATGTACGCGCGCACGTGAAAATAAGACAAGAATCCTAACTCGGGCGAAGTACAGTGAATGATCGGTTAACATGACGAATATAATTTCCCATCAGAGACGATGCTTGCTATTCGAATTGTTTGTTTAACCGATCGTCCATCTGTATTTGCCATTATTTCAAATATTGAAAAATTAGAAAATCAACGACCATGGAATTCATATCTTTGGCGCGTGATCTTCAAACAATATTATGGTTATATAAAATTCTGCAAATCTTCGTTGTCCGATTTGTTCACTCATTGTATCGAGCCAGGCTCTCGAAAAACTTGGCAGAAAAGATGGCGGCATTTGCCACGTGGTACGTCTGCGAAATTGATTCGGAGAAGTAACAATCTCCCGACTTAAGAGGTCTGGAACAGATCTCTTAATTAAAGAGTCACGCGGATGAATTGTCGTGCACGGGCGCCGGCTGCGAATTCATGAGTGGAATCGAAATTTCATTTCGCCGCGGCATTTTCGAAAATTGGCGGCGCGAGGTTTGACAAATTTTCAACGACCGCGCTCCTCCTTCGCCCGCGGCGCGTATTTGTTTCAAGCGAATTTGTTACCAGGAAGCTTTGTGATCTTTAGATTTTTCACGGCGGATTCATTTTGAGAATTTTTAATAATTGCGGAACACGGTGGAATTTCTGCCGGCGGAGCACTGATATTTTAGGAAATATATATATACACACAGATAGATAGATAGATAGAGAGAGAGAGAGAGAGAGAGAGAGAGAGAGAGAAATTGTAAAATTGTCGAGAGGCATGGAATTTTTCCCTTGTTTCTGCGCGGCGTGTATTAAATTTTCTACCGCAGTGCAGCTAATTGAGGGGTAGATCAAGCGCCAAGGCTTCGCGCAGCCTAGTTTTACGCGATAACTTCGTTCCTGCGAATTTTTCCCTATAACTGAATCTATCTTTCCTTTCTCTCCTTTTTTATTTTTTTTTTTATTTCATTTTTCGAACTGACAACTGTTTCCAGAATTTTTTCGGAAATAATTTTTTTTTCTTTCTCTCCCCTCCTGTGTCAGTGACGTGCATTAAATCGTCCGCCTATAGTGTAATTCATCGAGTGGTGTATATAACCTTTATATAGGTTAGTTAGTTCTACACAGCGCTATCGCGAGAATTTTTTCCGCTCTTTTTTTCTGGAATGTTCGCGAATGAAGTGGCGTTGCAAAAATTTCGCACAAGCGCGCGAGTTAATTCCTTCGACGTCAGTTTCGTCGCCCGCTCGATAAACTGTTCGAGTTGAACATTCCGCGGATTTTCGTTCAACGTCTTGTCGGTTTTCCTTGCTCGAAGAACGAAGCGATCGCGTTCACACAGCGTCGACGATGCGCCGCCTCGCATCCGTGCAAATGCGATCGGACATTTTTCGAGTCGCGTCGCGTCGAATTATCATTCCGTCGGAGCTACGTTTCGCGGGTACTCGTGGCGAACGATTTTACCTCACTCGACGATCGTGTTTCGCGTTTTCGAAATATAATACATAATATTGGAACCGACGAACCGTCGTTCGCCATTTTGGTTCTCGTCGCGCGCTCTCTCTCGTTTCATCGCGAGCGAAATATTACACAGCTTCTTTTCTGATCGCGATCATATTGCGACAAAGTTGCAATAAATAGCAATAAATACACGACTAACCGGCACCAAACGGAATTCACTTGCACTCGGACTACTTCGACACTTCGACAGCTGCTTTCGATTCGCTCGAATGACCGTCGGTGTTCGATAGAGCCGTTCACGAGGGTTGCCAACGCACCCTTTATATTCATGACAAACGTCTTCTTTTCACCCTATCACCCTATTTTCCGAACGACCCTTCGAATACGGTCAGCAGATAGATTTTCCTGGGGAATGGAGAAATCGTTTGTTCTTTTCTTCGTTTGTCGGCTTGTGCTTTCTCTTTTTCGCGACCTCCCGCTTAAAAAATTAGGATCGTCTTCGGATCACTTCTTTTCGATCCCTTTCACTTTTTCTTTTTTTCTCTTTTTTTTTTCGTAAACGGTAATTCCCTCATTTGCAGATCCACCATGGAGGGTCTCAAAGTGAAAAGCACACGACGAATTAAATTTTAATCCTTTTATATAAAGAGTGGTCCTTGATTTTCGTACTGGAAATGTGCACGAAAGCAGTTTAAAAAAAGAAAGAAACATCAAAAAGCGTTTTTAAAATATTTCTTTTTCAATGAGGTGTATCAGTATACGCAAATAAATAACACTTTATTGATTAGTATCTGGTGCTTTCTTTAGAAATTTCTCAAGAGATAGTTGAATTGTACTGTTGTTTTTCTTTTCTTGATAAAGAATTCTGTCTTTTTCTATTGGCTTTTACATATGAAATATACGTCCTCCATTGCGATGACATTCTTCGATGCTGGTCAAAAATTTGTCAAAATGCATAAAAGGCTTCGTTCGAAATTTTCTCCGATACGCGTATCGATGGAAATCTCACTTTTTGAGATACAGTACGAAATATGTATTCGCGATAGCGAATTGTACGAAAGTAGAATGAACGAAAGTCGAGGACCGCCTGTAGTTTAGTTTCTGCCAGTTTCTGAACACTCTAGAAATATTAAATATATGCGATGCAATGCGAAATTAAAATACATCCTTCCAATTGTTAATTCCACGATTATTATTTAAATGACGAATATATATTTGTTATTCAAATGTATGAATGAAACGGAATCGAATTTAATGCGAAATTGAAATGTTCTGCGCCGAGCTTAATTTATGATATATTACGCGTTGCCGAAAATAATTGCAATTACACTCGGCATTCGTCGTGGAGAGATTCGTTTGTCGCGAAATCATCGTGATCGAGGCCTATCTCTGGAGAGACTCGCAATGCAAGAGATTCAATGCGCCACGATTATACTAGCCGATATCACGGCCTGTGGGCAGACGATTAGGAATAGGACGAGAAAAGGAGAAAAAGAACGAAATTGAGGATCGTCAGCTCTGGTTCTCAATTGGTCACGCGAATCACCTTTTGAACTCGCGTGAAAGACTAAACATTCGCCGGTGTACTCGCTAGACTTTCGAAACGAGAAACGCGTTTCCAAACTCTAACCATCCAGTTGAAACTAATCCGGAGGACCGCGTTAAGATCGGTGGAAAGTTGAAAAGAGAACTTTCAGGAGAGGCTACGAGCAATTCTCTCGGTTTCCGCGGTCTGAATTACTCGAAACCACACTGTTTCAATGTTCCTCTCTGTGTTGATTCTTGATTTTACCGATCGAATTCGCTGGCCAGAGAAAATGAGAGGAGGATAAGTTGGAACGTAAGTTGGATGACAATCAAGTTTGGAAACATGACGATAAATCTGAAGGCAAGTGTTAGAAGGCAAGAGGTATTTATAGTAGATAAATAAATCTTTAGCAGATAACAAAAGAAATATTTCGTAAGAAAACGAGAGTTTTCAATAGTGAATCACTTTTAAATTAACGAGTTAAATTCGATATTAAATAACGATATAACAGTAATATAGTGAATTTTTGAAATATTTCAAAGTAGTCGTAATTACATTGTTTACATAAAAAAATACAGAATACTGGATTTACTTGGGAAACGAATGATGGGATTTAGGAGCCTCGTTGAAAATTCTCGAAATATTCTAGTCTGCGTTGCAAGGGTGCAAACAATGCAAAAAATGTGTAAGAAGACTTTTAATTTAAGAAGCTAACACTGAAGAGAGCACGTGCACGTCATAAAACTTAACGAAAAGAATGTACAAACGAAAGCATCAAGCATAGAGAAACATTGAAAGAGGCATAGAAACAGTAAAATGTCAAAAAGATTCGTGACTTCGCAAAAAACTCACTCGATTTGTGCTGAGCGATCAACTTGTTGACGAAATCGCTGCGGGATAAAAGTCTGTCTCGTTTGCTCGCGAATTCTTGGATCCCGTTACACACTGATACCAGGTTTATTCATTTGTAAAATTTCGAAAGAAATCTACGCGAAGCAAGCAGAGAGTGAACGAATCCTCGAAACGATTGTTAAGATTTTGTCCAAGCACACGTGGCGAATGATAGCGTTACTTAAATAAGCGTACGATAGGTTTGGAATAAAATAGGAATTAAAATCTCCAGCTGTGGGTGAAGTAACGTAAGACGTGAGCGTTACACCGCTATCGCAAGTGGTCAGATTACACGCGGATGAAAAGGAACACACGTGCAAGTGTGCTACGTTTCGCCATTTCGAAGCTCGACCAAGTTTCCACGACGAGAACCAATATATCTCGGCAGGAGTATCGTGTGATTTACCACCGTGAATGAATCGTGAAAAATGGCGCGAGCGTGTACGTGGATAATTATGAATTATCTTCCACCGACCAGTCTTTGATTAGGCATTTATTATGCACTGAACCGAAAAAAATAAAAAATAAAAAATAAAAATGAAATTTAATTAACCTCAAATTATTTATCTTTGTTCTCGAAATGGAACGAAGGAAGTGAGGGAGGAAACATGGCGCGAGTGTGTACGTGGATAATTATGAATTATCTTCCACCGACCAGTCTTTGATTAGGCATTTATTATGCACTGAACCGAAAAAAAATAAAAAATAAAAATGAAATTTAATTAACCTCAAATTATTTATCTTCGTTCTCGAAATGGAACGAAGGAAGTGAGGGAGGAAAAATGGCGCGAGTGTGTAGGTGGATAATTATGAATCTTCCACCGACCAGTCTTTGATTAGCACTAACAAAAAAAAAAAAAAAATGAAATTTAATTAACCTCAAATTATTTATCTTTGTTTTCGAAATGGAACGAAGGAAGTGAGGGAGGAAAAATGGCGCGAGCGTCTACGTGGATAATTATGAATTATCTTCCACCGACCAGTCTTCATTAAGCACTAAACCAAAAAAAAAGAAAAAAATAAAATGAAATTTAATTAACCTCAAATTATTTATCTTCGTTCTCGAAATCGAACGAAGGAAGTGAGGGAGGACAAAATGGAGAAGATTATTATACTTGTGCAAATAAATTCGCAGACATCGGTAATCTTCGCGAAACTTTCTCGCGGCGAAACTTTCCTCGCGCCTGTGCGAACGCGTCTTCGCCAGGAAAGTGCAGTTGCCGGCGAGTTTGATCGTATCAGAAAATTCAGAAAGTGCAAAGTATTAACTGGCAAAGTGTTAACTTCTCTCTAACCGAACCTCTAATTTCGCGACCTGAAAGGAATTCGCGACCCGTTCGTTCTTCCAGATCGAACGCGATCGTTTCTCGAAGAGCCTCGAGAGCGCTGTTTCGCAATTCCTTTCCAAACACACGACGTTGTTACGTTGTAACAATATCGTCACGTAACGCGTAACGTATACTATTTTGATAAAATCGTCGCATTAGTAACGGCTGATAGTATATAGTATAGGGAAGGGGCGAAGGATGGAGGATGGAAGGGGCGAAGGGGCAGAGGATGGACTCCGTGCGAGAGTTGTTATCGCGACTTTTCGCGATTTATAGTACGGTTGTGAGGTATACGCAAAAAGCACGTGCTCGTAAATTTCGCGGCCGTAGAAACCGGCTAAAAATGGGAAAAATAGGTGTATTACCGTGAAGCCACCGGTATGTGTGTGTGTGTGTGTGTGTGTGTGTGTGTGTGTATGTTGCGATCTTCACGTTCGATCCTTTCGTTTTTCACGCAAACCAACAATTTCAGAGTCGAGTTTAATTGTTTGACGTTTGTTTTAGTTTTATCATTGACTCTCATAGTGCCGAACAACGATATACGTGTACGTAGTTACATAGTTAGCTAATTTATTCTCCATTTCTACGCTTCTTTTTTGAATTTTGCAATTCAATCATTCTTCACAGAGCGAGAGAGAATTTTCAACTTTCTTTTTTTCACTTTGCCAAACTTTAATTCTTTCTTCCTTGTCCGGACTTGAACACGTCATGTTACGAAAACAATACACAACTCTGCTGGAAAGAAGAAATATTAGTAGAAGACTAATCTAGATCGATTCGTTCATTTGTTCTTCCATCGCGTTTTTCTATCGTGACATACTCGCGACATTGCACGTCTCGCAAGATTATATGAAAATTACCTTTTATTTTTCTGTCGAGTTTGCGCAAATGTTTGAATGAAGAATAAATGTCATTTATTCGGTCATATCGAATTTCATTCGATTCGCATGTCGAGAGTGGGGTTAATTAGCGGCGATCGCCGGGTGAAATTAGTCCGACAGTTTCATATTTGCTCATTGGCGCGGTCGCGGTCCGATTTTAACGAACCAAGGCACACTTTTGGCCGTGTGCGACTGAATTGCACAACGTGAAAAAAGTCGTCGGGCAAATTGGTCATCGCGGTCGTTTCGCAAATCCGAGGGGAGATCGGCACCGCGGTGATTCTTTTCGCCGGTGGTTTTCGATTTTCCTCCCTCCCCCCCACCCCTCACGCGAGGCGAATAAATTGCATTACGGGAACGCGCGGGTTGCGGCCGCGCGTTAATTCTCGGTAAACACGTCAATTAGTACGGGTTAATTTTGCGACGTTAACGAAACAGAGAGAGAGAAAGAAAGAGTGAATTATGTCTACTAGTAACGAAGGGTAACGTAGGAAGAGATTGCAAAATGTCCCGGAACAAAAAAGAAAGAAAAAAAGACAACACACTCTATATTTTCTTATTCTATAATATTGTCAAGTAGATCAGGGGTCACCAAACTTTTTTCACAGTGGGCCACATAGCTGACAAAATGACGAACGCGAGCCGCGTAATCACTGAACTAAGTTCAGCAGTTCCGTGTTAATCATGGGCATGCAACGCACAAAAAACAAGGACATATTTATTTACTAAAAAAGTTATCAAAGAAGGCGAAAAGACGTTAGGAAAAGATAGTCACATCAGACACCTAGCGTGCACATATCCGAATTTCACGCAAATTCAAGTACCGTCAGAGGGGCCGTATTTTGGTGACTCCTGAAGTAGATGATCACATCAGTTTCCTTGGACTAGTATGTTGAACGTCATTACCGTCAGGCCTCTTCTCGTTTCCTCAGAAATGCAAGAAACGAGAAATTAAATATTGCCTGCAGCCGCCGCGAGGCGGGCAAGCTTCGAACAAATCGAATGTGTTTAAGCTATCGCAGGAGTAACATTCGCGTGAAACACGGTCGATTCACGTTGGTTTGTAAAAATCAGTCGTGAGAAACGGTCAAGTCCAGCTGAGGTAATTGAAATTACCCGATAATTGAAATTAAACGAAAGAGCAGGTCATTCCGTGACAAAAACAGTTAATAGAAGTGGTAAAGTGATAATGAGTTTGCTAAGAAATCCCGATGATTATGGAGAAGGGAAAAGCAGCTGACACGTGCTGTAATACGCATATAGCGTTAAATTCAAAGCTCGACTGAGACAAATTGTGGAAAAAGCTGGAGTCACGACGAATATATTGGGAATGTCCTGCGTCTTTCAAAGAATTGTAAACATCCGAAAACGACGAGAATAGCGACAGGAAACTTTGGTTGAAACAAGAGCATAAGCTGTATCGTTTGCAGAGAAACTTGTTTATATGAATGAGAAATGGCAAGAATGTAAAATTGTATCTATCGATGAAAAGAGGAGTTCGATTTAGACGGACTTGATGACTTTTACCACCGTTATCGTGATTTATGAAAGGAGCAACAACTTTTGAATTATCGATCGGCGGCCGCATAACGATTGGCTGCCAAGGTAAGATGGAAATAAAAATTTTGTTGCACGAGAATTAAATATAAAAGTATAGAATTAAATAGTAAAATTAAATAGTAAAATTAAATAGTAAAAATTAAATAGTAAATATGAATTAAATAGTAAAAAGTATATTGAAACGATTGATGAACAAATTACGCAAATGCCAGAAATAAGTACATTTTTTGAACGTGATAACGCTCGTAAGACGATACTTTGCAAACAAAAAAGAAAAAAATCGTGTTTTAATATAGTCAACCGAGTCTTCGAATATTATAGAAAATTATTGGGGGAATTTGCGGAGGGCCGTATGACAAAATGGAAGACAAGTTCGCAAGTATCAATGAATTAATAATTAATAGTACCGTGGAGGAGTGGGAAGAATTGAGCTAAAAAATCATTAAAAAACTACATAAATCTTCATTTCAAGGAATGACTGCCGTTATCGAATCATATTAATACGACTAGTAAGTAAAGGAAGTCATCGAAACTCGCTTCTTTCGTTTCTGTCCATCATTGTTGAACAATGGAAACGCGTTGACAGCAAATTAAAAGTTTAATTTACGTCGATAAAAGCGCTACGGAAGAAAGACTTCGAGATCAATCGCTGGTTTATCGCCCTGTTAATTAGCTCTCGTTATCTCGAAACGAAACTCGACGTATCTCTTCTCTCTTTCGTGCGTTCTTTAACTTTGTTTCGCCGATTCATTAATTGAATCTCTGCGCTGGTCTCGCGCGAGAAAAAGAGAGAGAGGGAGAAAAGTACGACTCGTTATCTCGCGGTTTCACGATTAATATCTATTAATTCGAACGTGAAAGGTGTCGACGTTCTGTCATCCGAACAACGGTGAACTTCGCTTCGCGAGGTAATTGGAACATTACACGGAACACACGGTTGAATCACCCTACGCGTGTGTGTGTGTGTGTGTTATCGAACGTCTACGAGTCGTCAAGATTGATGATTCCGTAGCTGGAAATGAAAGCTCCGCTCGCATACGTACAGACGAAACAAGGGAACGGGGAAGCGATTGACAAAAACAGATACCGTGCCGTGGAAATGGTTACTGAGAGAAATTTGTTGTCCACGTACGTACTGGCGTGACTGGCGTTTTCATTCCTGATGACAGAGGCCGGCCCCGTCAACCAGGAAGCCGGTCTCTCGCTCTTTGTCACCGCTTTTAACGATCGGTTGATGCACGCGGCTGCTGACAGTCGACCGCGATGCTTAAAGATTACGTGCCGTGTGCCTCTCTCATAAATCACCTGTCCCTTTGTGTCGACGTTGCAATTGGCATCTAAGTAGAAGGCGTGCGTTCACTCGGTGCGATAAATCAGAGGTTTAAACGGTACAGTCGTGGAAAAATGAGTGTATATATATATATATATATCGATTTATCTGTGAACAGTCATTACGAAAGTCGCGTTTTTACAGAAACACCTGCCCCGTCGAATTTTCGCGAGTATTTCATTCCCTTCGTCATCATCGAGAGGGAATATGCGGTGTTTATAATGTAATTTTAGACAGAACACACGGGAGAATCAACTGTATTGTTTTTCATACGGCGTGTGTAATTCAACCAAACGTGTTGTATCGCATTCATCAAGATACATCAAGAGGATATCCATCCGTGTTTCGCGAGGATGTATCTTTCGCATCGAGAGCTGGTTGCAAACGTGCGGTAACACAGACGACGAAACGAAGATCAAAGAGAGATCAGATCAGATCGGATGAGAGGAGAGAAAGAGCTTTCGGAAAACTGGTCCACCCTCGTGTTTTTCCCGAATATGCGTCTCGTCATTTCGAATATTACTCGCCGAGGACACGCACGTTTCGTTTGTCAAACGCGTGTCGTATCGCGCCTTTCGATTACGTTTGTTTTAACACGTTGACTGCCGACTACGAGATATCTCGTAGTTTGCGTTATTGCCTAGGACGCCAAATACGAGTTATCACGTAGTTTGTTTACTTGCCATATTTTTGCAGCTACGATGAGATTCGTAGTCTTCTATCAGTTCATCTTCAATCATTCTTCAATCATTATTGGCTTACGTGAACAGAAAATTGATTAATAAATGAACAGAACATATAATAATACAAAGTCTATTCAAGATATCAACGAGCAAAAGAATATTTTTTATTTGTGATAATTTTTCAAACGACCTTCCACGCAGAAAGCTGGCTTCTCTTGACAGATTCGAATACTCTGTAAATAATGAAACTCTTGCAATCTAATTTCTTTTCGAAACTGGTTGAATCTCTTCTCCAATGAACGCGTCGACGAATGCTTCACTAAACTTTATAAGTTTTATTTTAGAAGAAGTTGCTTTATGAAAAAGTTTGTGCCCATTGTGTATATATATATCTGTATAATATGTAATGCAACCTTTTTGGGCCATCTAACAGTCTTTCTTTACATAAACCGACTACGAGATAATTCGCAAAATCTTTTTTTTTTCAAAAAAACACATTCTATATGCTTTTCGTTGCATTGCTATGTACTATAATAGGAGTTTTCGATAATATAATATGATTCAATTGAATTGGCTTCTTAGACTGGGATCCTGAAAAGTCAACGTGTTAAATCAACACTTTCACGAGTATCATCCTCTTCTTTCTTTCTTGAAACCCGCTCGCCGGCTGAATATCGGGACTTGGAATTTTCCGGGGAACGTTAGTTTAACAAGGGGCAGTGAAATTAAGCGAATTTCAGCACGATACAACGCGGAGTACAGGTTGCGACCCTACTCGGAGCGTAATAGTTGCAGCTGTTATCGTAGGAACGTCGATGGTCGCCATTGAGCTCGATCCGAGGATATTTTCGGTCGGACGAAGCGAGCAAACAATCAGACGCAGAGATTGGCCCGCATCGAAATTGCATTTGCCGTAATTTCGAAAACCGGTGACCGATCCTCCTGCTCGCGTGAATTCCTCTCGCGTGTGCCTGGTTAAATTATTCGCTCGTTCTGAATTTATTGTAATTTATCGCTTTGTTCTGTGCTTGTTCCATGCCCATGTACATACATATCGTTGTTTGAAGTTGCTCGAATTCGTCGTTTCAAGGCGAAAACTTTGCCCTTTGCTTTATAATAACATTTCGATGCTGCTTCGGTGGTTTCGAAAAATTTTCCCGGCATTTATCGTGCAATTAAATCGCGCGATGGACGGAATTAAAAAAGGAAAAAAATATATATATAGTTTCTTTTTGACTCGGCGTTTGGCATTCGTTTGAAAGAGTTAAACGATTACGCGGCAAGCAGGGAAGAGCGAACGATTTTTCAATCGGGCGAGGGACAAAGAGAATTGATAGGCGGAGAGATTGATTCTCTCTCTCTCTCTCTCTCTCTCTCGAAAATCAACTTTCGGCGCAATTTTGTGAAAATGATATTGGCTCGCGTGCATCGGGCATATCAATTTGATCGCGATCATCCGCTGTCACGAACCGGATGTCATCACGCTCGTCAGTATCCCCTTTGCACAGTTCTTTTCTCTCTCTCTCTCTCTCTCTCTGTTTTTTTTTCATTTTTTTTCCGTTCTCGCGACGATTTTATCGGCTGTAGATGTAAGGAAGTCGTTGCAACTCTTCCTCTCAGAGACAAATTGCTCTCCTTTCTGAGGTGGATTCTCGCTGAAACGACCAAGTGATTTAATAACTAAATTTGCATTATAGCTTCAAGTATTTTCCAACAGCTGCGAGAACGAACATTTTGATATTAGCGCGCGAGTATGATTTACGCAAGGATCGTCCGCGATTTGTTGAGCACCTAACTGGCAGAGAGGTAAGATGAAACAAAACGGCGCACGGAATAAATTTAGATCTCTCGGATACGTGCAAGTTGCAATTACGCGACTGAAGACAGTGTTGAAACGTTCGGATAAATAATAATAAGGCAAGAATACGAGTCGTCGTTTAACTTTCGTAACAAAAGTAAAACGCGTCACGCATAATCACTAAACTAAGTTCAGCATTCCGTGTTAATCATGCGTGAGTGGCATGCAATGCAAAAAAAAAAAAACAAGGACGACCAACATATTTATTTACTAAAAAAGTTATCAAAGAAAGCGACGTTAGCAAAAAAGATAGTTACATCAGACACCTAGTGTGCACATATCCGAATTTCACGCAAATTCAAGTACCGTAGTTTGACCCTGCCGTAAAGCTGTTCGCGTATCGGGCCGTTCAAAGTCTAAATAAGCCGCGCGAGTAAATTTAGGTGGTGATTAACGGCGCTTTACAAGCGTTGCTTAAAATCATCGAATCGTTATCGAATATCTTCTACGTTCGATTAAAATTCAAAGTGTTTGAAAGGAAACACGTTGCACGCTATCGCGCAATAGCGGAAATTAGCAAAAGCAATATCTATAGTTTGTCTTTGCTGAATTCTCCTCTCTGCACTGTTTTCGTACTCGTACGTTTCTCCCACTTTCGGCGAAAACGATCGGCAAGCGCGGCGCTTTTCAACCTACAAATGGAAACGCAATTACTTCGGGGCTTCGAGTTAATTACCATGATCGAACAATACCACGCGCCCTACCAAAATAATAGTAAACCGCGGCGATCGGCAGAGCCATTCCACGATCGATTCCGGCGTTAATTAGTGATTGTAGGTAAACGATCGCATAAAAATGCAGCAACGTTTGCGCTGTACCGCGAACAGAAGATTTCGAACGTTTGACATTTTCGGGTTGCTTGGAACCATTTTTCCGGTGCCATAACCGATACGTAGACCTGCCGCTACCGTGTCATAAAGGCCAAAATCATAAAAAAATACAGCGTTATTCGGTGGAGGCGAGGTGGAGGACGAGGTTGCGGGGGTTCGCGTAAATTTTACGATTTTACGGGTTCGCCATTCAGCGTGACGTTGCCGTTAACGACGAGAAAGAAAGAAAGAAAGAAAGAAAGAAAGAAAGAAAGTAAAAGAGAACGCACGGAAACGAGAAAAATCGGGGACAAAAAAGGGGAGCGTGTTTCCAGTCAATGGACGACAACGCACGTACCGTGTGCTTCCAGGTAATGAAGCGTTAATAAACCCTTTTCATCGAGCTGAACAGTCGGATTCTGTTTTCTTTTTTTTTCTTTTTATTTTTTTTTTCGTCCTTTCCAAAGAATAAAATCCAAAAGCGGCCCGCTATAAAATCCACCTTTCCGTCCACTACGCTGTTGAAGTACACCGGAATGCCCGATGAATGATCATCCAGCTGGTAGCTCATCGCGCGTCGATAGGTGGCGCGTCCTCGCGAACTTTCGTGATAACGTGCTCGTAACGGTGAGGCGCAACTTGGAGCGTAGTTGCTGCCGAACTGCGCTATATATAACTGGCTGATTACCATGCGAACGTGTACCACGTGTACACGTATCCACGTATCCACGTATGTACGTACATGGGGGGGGGGGTCTCTGAGTATATATAAGGGCTTGGTGGTTGGCCGAGTCGAGTCGAGACGAGCAAAGTCGTGGTGGGCGCGCCGCCACGTCTTTCGCACGCGTGCATGCACCCGGCTCGATTGCGCCAGTATAGGGGAAACAATATCACGTGGCAAACGGCTAACGAGGCTGCTGCGGCTACAGGAAGCACGATCTTACCGACAGAATACAGCTTCCGTTTTGTAATTAGAGGCAGCGCTACCGTATTCCAACCGAGAGATACGTTTGCGTGCGCGCCTCGCCTGCCGCCTCTCCAGCCGAGCGTGTACAAACACCGGAGTGTGCGCCGATTAATTCCCAAGATAATTAAAACAGGAGGCAGCTCACGCGCTTGCTTGTCTCTCTTTTTTTCCCTTCTCTCTCTCTCTCTCTCTCTCTCTCTTTCTTTTTTTATCGCTCGTTTGATTTACGAAGATACCGCCGCAGCGCGCGCCCACCACTGTCCGCCACCCTCTCCCGCCGTGTCGAGCTTATGGCGGCTGTATAAATTTTACGTTCTTTCTAGTTTTAACGCCGCGGTGCTCGTTCCGGAAATTTAGGATACCCGACGAGTTTCGAGCACTCTTTCTCCTCTCCTCCCCCTCCGCTCTTCTCTCTTCCGCTCGTTTATTCTTAATATTGAATAATTATTAATTGAAATTCATCTAATAACTAAAATTGGATGTACATTCAATCTTATAATGAATAATAAGAAAATCATGCTGTAATTGAAGTTCAAGTAATTATAAATTCATGGATAAATTAATCATGATATAGTTGAAGTTAAAAATATTATTATAGGACTATAATAAAACGTTCTATTTGAATTCAAATGAAATACTTCCTTAAATGGTAATTTTAATATATCCCCGAAAGGTTGAAATAAAAATTAATTTATTAAGACCTTTTCGTTATTGTATATATCTTAAAATTTTTTCGTTCAAATAAAGTTGAAAAAAAGCAACACTTGATGTAATTATTAATATTATAAAAATTAAATTTAAAATTAAAAAATTCCTCTCTTCTCTCTTCCGATCGTTTTCTTCCTCTCTCTCTCTCTCTCTCTTTCTCTATGTTTCTCGGGAGATATCTAAGCTGAATTATGTTCGCCGAATCAACGAAACAAGCCAAGCTTCCTGTTGCTGCTTCGATTTCCCGAGAATCCGAGAAAGTGCGCGAAACTTGATCGTGAGGAAAACTCGCGTAATTTTCATTGGTTCTCCGGGCTTTCTGGGTGGTTTGAGAAACAAAAGGAAGGTGAAACAATGAAAATCGCGAGGGGGAGGCTGTGCATAAATAGTAGGTCACACGTTAGCCGCGTGTGGCCGTCTTTCTTTCGACGATAAGGATCACGGCCGATCTATCAGTGCCATGTTTAGTTTCGAGCCGACGGCAGAGAAACGGTATTAATAGTCGGCCTAAATACCGAGGAGTGTTTGTCGAGGAATTAGCATGTCCGCCCGGAGGAATTCGCGATTTTAACGCGAGAATAAAACTCTGCTAAAACTCTAATCTCGTGCCGCGGATTATCGATTCTCAGCAGTTTTCACTCGATAATTCCAATGTCGGCGGATATTTCTATCGAAGTTCCATTCACCTCCTTTTCTCTCTCTCTTTCTCTCTCTCCTGCTATGACTGGCATGTCACAATTAAAGTATAAAGTATGGATTAATCAACTTATCAAGCTTATCAAGTCATTATTCCAAATCCATTTTCAACATGTTATCGAAAATATTAGTATTAATGTGAATGTACGTTTAGTGGTATATTTTTATTATTTACGAAGTATTTTCATAAATGCAATATTAAATATTTCGTAAGCTCGTAAACATTTTTCCAAGCAACAGACGGATCATTATCAGTCGATTATCACGTGTCTGAATCTCCATTTTCGAAAAGAATCTGACGTGCTAGTAACGACTGTGCTGTCGTCAAAATCGTATGACGCTCGAGACTCGCAACAAGTGAAGCAAACGGGCGAATTAATTCTCAACGTTGGACACGTCGAGCAACCAATAACGTAAAACATCAGAGAGCCTAGCTATTTACAGATGGAAATCTTCTCGCGCAAACAAAATCTCCACACCCCTCCGGGGTTTTCATTTCCGCTCTGTTATTTATTCGCTCTGAATTCCTTAAGGCAAGGCCCTGAAAGACTCCGCCAGGAAGGAAAATTCCTTCCGATTTTTTCTGAAATCACTTTCCCAACGTGTCTGTGCGATTGTGTCAATGGCCAACGCGTGGTCAACAGCGCCGGCGAGAGGGGTGAAGGCAAGAGATGAAAAGAGGTGATGGCGAAAAATGACATATTTATGAGACACGCGGGGTGAGGTCGTTTCTGCAGCATGCAAACTAAAAGGAGAAAGGCGTGTAGGTAAGCGTGTGTTTTCGAGAACTGCGAGTAATAACTGCCACGCTGAAAAGTGGGTCGTTCGGAGACGCGAGAAGGGCCATAACGTTTTATTTGTTGGCCCTGTGCAACGTCTGCGGACCGAGGCGTTCGTATCGCGTATCCTCCGGTTCGACAAACTGGGTCGCTCGCTATTGTTATCGATATTATTTATCGCGATTCATTAATTCGCGACCTTCTGATTCTCTTCCACCGGCCCCTGCTTCTTTTCATTGAATCTCCGTCTTAATTAAGTCCAGAAGAAGGTGTCGACCTCTCGTCGGCACTTGTCCCTTGTTTTTCTCTCGATTCGGATTTTTTTTTTTTTTTGTTTTTTAGCGTGATTTCGATTTAAACGTCGTTCGACCGCTGGACTGATTGCGCTTACGCGATTCGAGGCGTTGCCTGGCCAGTGATGCAAATCACAGCGGTTCGATAGCTAGATTCTAGTTAGATGGCTTTGAGAGTTGTCGACCGCAGGGCTCGATGCCTTCTCAGCTTCGCCAAGAGTCGTTAGGTGCTGGCCAAGGCCACTCGCGCGAACGCGATCTATCGTCAAATTCGTACGAATGTTAAAATTTTTTTCTTCTTCTTCTTTCATGTAACGTTGTCAGGAGAATTTTGGATTGTCAGACGTGTTTATTTGTTGGATCAACTATTATTTCAGTTCCAGTTGTTTGATTTAAGTATATACTTAAATTATTAGGTTTGTATAACTAGAACACGGTTAAATTCAGTATATTTTCACATAATACATATGCTGTTGTAATTCCTTTAAAGGTTGCTTGTCAACTTGTATCCACAGCTCCCTTTTTTGGCGTGTTATGGGTCAGCAATAGCATAGGCTCATTTTCTGTATCTTCGATGTCTTTAAGAGTTTCTCTATATCTTTTGAGTAATCGTTCATATGGAGATGTTTTAACAAGTTTTTTTAGAATACCGAAAATCTTTCTTTGCAGGAGTTGAGCCTGTTGGACTATCGCGATATAAATCTTGTGCAAGGAATTTGTCAATTTGATCAAGTATCTCTTGTATTTCTAAAACAATTTTACTATTCACATTTGCTGTATTAATATTTTCATTTTCAAGCTTTAAATTTATGAGTATCCTCAAAAAAAAAAAAAAAAGTACAGGTAGCCCTCCTACAGCACGGCATCTTGCAACACGGTTTTGCTCTAGCACGATAAAAAAATTCCGAATAATTCATTTGTACAACAGTGTACTTCTACAGCACTAGATAACATGAGTTTTGTTTAAAAACTAAACACATTTAAAAACTAAATTACCTTAAAATAATGACGGGAAGGAATAATGAAATACAGTGGCTTTACATGAAAATGTATAAACGAATTATAATTTATTCATTTATAACTCTATTCCGATGTCGTAGTGGAAAGCATCATGCACAGTTTACACGCGATCCGCGGCGAGGCTTGCCGTCTCAAAGATACAATTTTGCGGAAAGTGCCGCCCCGTATCTAAAAGGATAAAGTGCAAAAGAACGTTCTCGTTTGATTGTACTGAGCAGTGACGAGGAAGAAATTGATTAAATTAAGGTCGCATTAAGTGAAAATAATGTTTTTTGTTTCTTTTCGTTTTGTGTTATACATACATTAAAAATTAAGTTGCTTATATGGAATTAAAAGAAAAAAATTTGTTTTTAGTAAGTTTTCGGAACGTAACTCCCCCCCCCCTTTTTGTACTGGCTCTGGGTTTCACACAACACGGCATTTTCTAGGAACCCATCTACCGTGTTATAGGAGGGTTGTACCTGTATTTGTACCTGTATAACTGTATTTGTAGTTCGTATCAATTACGAAAAGAACACTCGTCCATCATGTTCGTTACCTCTGAAAGAGAATCTTCCCCCCCCCCCCCAATCAATTTAGAATCCCCAATAGCCCTCGCGAGCAATCTCACCCCCGAGTTCCTTAAAGAAGAAACTTCATCACTCTTGCCGAGGCAACGCGCAGGAATTCCCATCGATATTTTTATCCAATCCTCCGTAATACCGTGAGATATGTAGCCTGATCGGAAAGAACAACTCGAGATGCAGAGATACTTGGCCGGAAGTACAGGAAACTCTTTGAATGTAAAAATGAAAAATAAAATAAATGAACGAAAACTGGATTTCCGACGATGGGGAACGAGCAACGAGACAATGTAATTACACTTGCCGATCTTTCGTCGGAGAATTCGACGGCGCGAGAGTGAAATAAAATATTCAAGGTGTCCACAAAGGTATGAATTCATAATATGAAACACCGCGAAATACGAAATATATCGGATATCCACGAGAAAGTCCGCAAAATATATATATATATATCCACGGTTCAGTGATTTCTCACTGCCGTGAAGAATCTAATGGTTTCCTCGCCAATTATTTTAAATAAACTTTCCATGAATTACGTGATTAATTCATTTCGCTTAGGCGAATTTTCATTTCCTTTCCGAATTTTAAACATAATTCCCCATAAACGCGCGAAAGTTCTCGAACGACTGTCTGCGAAACAGATTTTTGCCGAGTGGAAAACCGGTTTGAAATCGGTCCCGGAAGTCGTTCCTCGCCGTGCAAAACGAACTCTGCGCGAATTTATCGAGACTGCGAGACTCGCAGGAAAGCAATCATCCCATGGGCGTGCCGTCTTATTATACTTTCTTATTATTTATCGACTCTCATAAATATCGGGTGCGATCGGTGGCTGCTACCGCTACGGCGAGATTTAGCGGAGGCGTTTGAATTAGCGTCGCCTAACTTGATATTTTTCATCGGCATATTAATTCGAACGCGCTTATCCTCGATGCGACGCGACACGCGTCCTACGGGAATCCATTAACGTTCCTGGATCGTCCCTCTCGGTATCCGATTCTTCTCCCGCGCTGCCGACTAAAACGACGAGATAACGCGAAAGAAAGTCGGCTCGATGATTACCTTCGTGCTTTCAGCCGCGATTACAATGACGTTATCGAAGAAGTTGAAAGCTCGTTAATATCGTCAGGATACACACACACACACACACACACACACACACACACACACACACACACACACACACATATATATATATATTGCACCCATAATTTTTGACGTTCGGTTTCTTTTATGTTCTGAAACGACTCGAGCTGTAGGATGTTCTTTTTTTTTATCATATTATCACGACGTTATTTGAAGATTGAAAGCTCCTCGATATCATCAGAATCCTTTAACGTTGGGCTTCTTTCAAGTTCTGAACGATTCGAACTGTAGGATTTTTTTTACGATGTTGTTCGAAGATTATCGCAGATGTTGAAGACTTATTGATGGTATTCTAAGAATGTATGTATTTATAGTTTTTGAAATTGGGTTTCTTTCATGTTCTAAATGATTCGATCTGTAGGATGTTTTTTTTTTTTTTAAGAATATTATTACGACGTTGTTCGAAGATTGAAAGCTCGTTGATGTCATCAGAATCCTAAAATCGTCTTTGACGTTGGGTTTCTTTCAAGTTCTGAATGATTCGAGCCACAGGAATTTTTTTCAGAATGTTATATAATGATGTGATACGTAAGTTAGATTTAGGTTAAGTTTGATATTATTAGGTTAGGTATTTGATGTTATTATTAGATTTAGAGTAGGTTCGTCGATACCGTTGGGATCTCAGAGTTTTACCTGCAGTTTTTGGTATTCGATTTCTTTTCGTCTTAAACATTTGTCGATCTAAATTTTAATTATTTGGTTTATCGAGCCTCTCTCAAATTGAGAACGATCGAGAATTTTCAGAATATTTGTAGGATCCTTTAGTCCAGAAAGAAATGCCTCTGATAATAAATGGATAAAAGTAGACCAGACGAAAACTGAGTTAACTGATTAACGTTGACGCTGTTTAGATTGACACTCTATATCATTCGTTTAAATGACCGTGTCGAATATTCGTGTAACAGCTCTTTTTATGAACAATGCTTTTAAAAAATTATTATTTTAAACAATCAGATATTTCGTCGATTTTCCTCTTTCGATAATTCCTTTTTAAGGATCATCGAATTGGTGAAACTCGACACTCTAAGAACAAGTCGCGTATGTAAGAAATGACGTACAAGTGGATTAGCCGTAAGAACGTGAAAAAGCAAAGGGTAACATCGTTCGAGGTTGTAAGGAAACGCTCGAAATATCTGCAGAGAAATCCCCGCGTATCCATCCAAACGCGTCGCGCGTTTATTCGTGAAAATTCACGGGTTTCGAATGAAATATTCGTTGCCAATATTCGGCATTTTCCACTCGTCGAATCCAGACCTAGTTTTGCGCAGGCTTCCAAACTACTGAAGAGAAAGAGAGAGAGAGAGAGAGAGAGAGAAAAAGTGTTATTTCGTTGTTCAGCGTGGAAAATCGACCATCGACGTCCGAAAAATTCGATCTTTCGATCGGTGATCCATCGAGCGTGGAAAGATCCGAAAATGACGGCGGTGAAACGAACTCGCAGGCTCTCTCTCTCTCTCTCTCTCTCTCTCTCGCACGCTGCCCGTTCCAATTCCTCGCAATTTGCTTTACGAAGATTCGATCGCTCGCTCTCGAGCTGATCGACCGATTCTTTCTCGGATCGCTCGGCCTCGGATCGCTAACGACGGTGGCCATTTCGTGGCTGGTTCCAGCCGGTTATTCCGAAACTTGGGTCATTTCGCGACGCCGGCGAATAAATGGCGCCGCTGCAACATTGATTTAATACGAGACGGCCATTATGCGCGCACACCGGGTCCAAGGAGGAAGCGGCGAGTAAATCTATCAGCGGGAAATTATCCTCGAGTTCGAATTTCAATTCGCTGCTATTTTCCGTACAGCGATGATGTACGACGGTCGACGATATTTTACATCGGTCGCAGGTCGTGCGTGGCCCGATAGATCGATTTTTACTTTCGCTCCTCCCAACATGCTTGCATTTCATTATGATGAAATTCAATCGCGTGACGCTCGGATTGAAGATTTAATTTCAATGAGTCCAATGGACAACGGGGGGGGGGGAAAGTCAGACACATCGAGAGTTCAGATTTCAGACGATTGATTAAAGCGACGATTGATTCTCGAGAAACGTATGATCCTCGTGAATTTCCAAAAATCTGACGAACTTCGATCGGTTTTTCTCTGACTTTAACCCTTTCGCTCCTGATATATCCGGTATCCACATAATAGCCCCCCCCCCTCCCCCTTTAGAGACTATAAATTTTACCCGCAAAACAACAAAATGGTACAAGAAATATTTCTTCCATATGATTGATATGTGCTCGTGGAATTCATATTGTCTATACAAATTGATAACCAACAAGACAATATCAATTGCAATATTTCAACTAAAATTAATAGATCAAATTTTAAAGGAATATCAGAAAAAAACAACACGTCATCCTGTTACACTCGGAAATAATCGCTCAACGAAAGAAATTTTTCTTCACTTTATGAAGCTGCAGGAAAAAATAGATCACGAAGATGTGTGCGAAAAACGATAAGAGACGAGAATCTCGTTATCAGTGCCAGCAATGTGATGTTGGGTTGTCCGTGTTTCCATGTTTCAAAACATATCATACTGAATTGAATTATTAATCACTGTATATTATTCTTTCACTATTTTCAATTGTTAATCAGACTCTTTATACCCATGAAATAAGTTTGTATCTTTTATGTAGAAATTACGAGTGTATTGTTTTAAAGTTAAAGTCCCTTTTCTTCCAAGATAAACTGTATATTATTCTTTCAATTTAGAAAGTTTAGTTTTATTTACTTTTTAAAAATTTCGAAAAATCAAAATTTATATACACATATTATACAGATTTTCACTGACCGAGGGGTCAAGATGCAGATGAAATTTGTGTATTTTTCAAATTTTTTCCTACCAGAACGGCAAGTTAACTTGTAATATATTCCCAGAGAAAATGTTTTCATTTTGATCGAGTGTGAAAAATAATTCCGAGTTGATTGGTAACCTTTTCAAATATAAATACGAGTGCAAAGGGTTAAAGTCCGACAAACGGTGGAATTTGAACTTGGACGTGGAACTTTTAATGGAAGCCTCTGCTGTTCCGCAACGAAAGTCCGGCGTTTTAAATTTCAGCGAGACTGCCTTTTTTTTTTGTTTTATTTTTCTGGGTCATTCCGTTTTTGGAAATTCCCGCAGCGTCCCGTCTCATGAATGTTTCATGGGTTGTATCGTACGTACCTCCCCCTCCCCCCTGCCTGTCGTTAAAATTACAAACAGAAAGAAGAGGAGAGGAACGCACGCGCAAGACCGTGGCTCGAGAGGAAAATTAATTCATTTCCCAAAAGCAAAGTAGAAATAGATTAAACGTTAGAGAAAAGAAAAAGGAAAATGGCTCGTCGCACGGAACGAAAATGGCTCATTCCGTACGTACGTACATATATAGCACGATGCATCAGCGAAGGAACGAGACAAGTCGAGACAAAAGGAAGACGATCGGTGAAAATACATTTTTCCTTTCCCGACCCATCGCTGCAATTTAACTTTCGTAAACAAAAAAAAAAAAAAAAAAAAAGAAAAAGAAAAAGAAATTTCGCCGAGTCGCGCGAGGAGGAAAAGAGATCCTCTTTTGTTCTATACGTAAAAACGTCTCGCTAACTCAAAGGGAGCTTCATCGAGGGGAATACAATTAAGAGGAGCGACGAAACAATACGACCAAGTGCTTCGTGACAGTAGAAAAAAAGGGAAAAGAAGAGGAAAAGGAGGAGACGGCAGCTTTTAAAAATGTTCTTTTCTTCTTTTCTTCGTTCCGCGAGCAAATAATGCTGTAAAACGCGGAGACGAACGCGAGACAAACTGACAACGAGATCGGAGAAGTGGTTAACAGCGAGTCGTAAATGAAACAACGCGAAGCATCGGTTACGTCGGTCTTCGAGGAAGCAACCACGGTTAACGGGCGATATCCGTTCGAGACGTTGGAAACAATCGCGTTTTATGGACCCGTGTTTGCAGTGCGTACACCTAATTGCGAACCAGGAGTCCAAGTTGAAGCGATTCGTAGTTCCAGCGAGTTCCCTCGCTCGCTGTAAGCGGAACTTTGACAGTAGAGTAGTTGTAACTTTCTTGGTGCGTAACTGGCGCGACACAGGTTTTCTATGGGGGTGTAATTTGTATCGCGCGAGTTGAGAGAAGTTTGTCAGAGTGGGCGGGGATAAGTTAGGTTCCTTCGGGTGAGAGTTTGATTCGCGAGAGGATGGGAATCTGCCACGTCGGCAGATTAGTAGATTAACCGATCAGAAAACAGAGTGGGAGAAGCGGGTAAAAAAAGAGAAATTTCAATTTCTTTCTCTGCCTTTGCTTCTCTTTGGTTCTTTCATTGAACATCGACGAGACGGGAAAAGGGTGATCGCGGTGAAATCGCAGGGGGAGGCTGTCCCACCGGATACGGCTTGGAATTTACAGCGTGTCGACGTTTGTTCTTGTAAAAACTGTCGCCGCGCTCTTTTACCTATCGTTCCTGCACCCGGGATTCGTCGTTACTTCTGTTTCAGGGCTGGCTGCACCACCACGGCGTTCCGCAATTTTACGAGGGAATTTACGCGATTTCCAATACAAAGCTCGTTTCGGTTTTATCGCGACGTCGTTCCAACAGCCTGCGGTCGTCGTGCACGTGTTCGTGTCCATGTCGGTGTCCGTTTCCGTGTACGTCGTGAAGAAAATCTGCTCGTTCAATCCGCCATTTTCCCCGCGTCAAGTGGCTTCGCTCGCGGTAGATCGCCGATCCGAAAATTACATTGCCCCGCGATTTTGAAATTTCTCTTTGGGTTGAGTGATCGCGCGAATGAAAATCGTTGGATAAACGAAGACACGTGGCCCGTTCGACAAATTCTAATTGGACGTGTCGCGAAAGTGTTTCTTCATTGAAATTCATCTTTAATCGTGCGACTCGTTGGATAGAAAATTCTACTCGTTTTAGAAAAAAAGGTAGGATCTTCTTCGTCGTTTAAACTAATTTTACCAATTTTTCTTTTTCCTTTACGATAAAAAGCTACTCAGCGTCTCTGAAAAGCTATCTTCTTTCGAGTGAACGGACAGTGACAAATTCGTTGTTTTACGCATACACGTTCTCCAGTAAAGATGTTATGTTTGCAAATAAGACACGTTGAAGATCAATCGCAAAATTGCAAAATTATTTGCACTTTGCGTGCCTGTTATACGAAGTATGTACGAACGCTTTTCCCAAATTTTCTTCTCTTCTCTTCTCTTTTTTCCGTACTTTTCCACTTTTCCCCCCTGTTTTCCTTCGACGTCCTCAGTTGCTCAGGATACCACTATCGCCATCGTTCAAGCGCCCATTTTGGCAAACACTGATCTAAACAAACGAAATATAAAAATTCCATAACTTTTGCAAAGAGAGCAAAAGTGCGCAAAGTTGGCGAGATTTTTCAATTCGACGATGAGTTAGATGAAATGGCCTTTTTGTCTACGAGAAGATCTAGAAAAAAAGGAAGGATCCTCGTCAATTGATGTCTAAACGAACGAGATCTGAATCTATAACGATAAGTATAAATAAAAATTCGACGATTTTTGCAAAGAGAGCAGAAGTTGACGAGATTTTTCAATTCGACGATGGTTAATCGTGAAATGGCCATTTTTTGACCTCGACTACGAGAAGATTTCGGGAAAATAGAAGAATCTTTATCATTCAACGTTGAAACGAACGAGATCTAAACGCGCAAACGTGCAAAAAACACCGATAATCTCTGCAAAGGTGCGCAAAGTTTGTGAGATTTTTCAATTGGACGGGAATTGAAAAATCGATTCGACGGTAGTTAGTCGTGAAATGGCCATTTCCCTCTATGAGGAGGGTTCGACGCTCTCTGCATTGCCGATATACAAATCTCGTTGCATCGGCACTGTGTCCCGTGGTCCCGTGGGATTTTCGGTCGGGCCATTTCAAGGCCACGAGGAGAAAAAAATCCGTTTGACACGACTCCGCCGGCGATAAATCCGGCGAACTGTTTGAACAAATGTTTCCGATCGCGCGAAAAAAAACGCTTGCCCTCCCGCTGTTACACCCGCGATCTTCCATCATCGGCCATCGTTGAGGATCGGATTTTTTTTTTTCGTTTTTTATATCTGCTCGGGGCCCGCCGCATGAAAGTTCGATGCAGCTCGCTGCGGGCCGTCGGCCGCTTCCTGAATTATTCACTCCTGTTGACCTTTTAATTTTCCACGGGAAAGTTTCGGGGCTTCTCGCCTGCCACCACGCTCGCAAGATTAATCGATCCGCCGCCGTGGTTAATTGATCAAGGCTGGCAAAGACAGGTTTATTTATGAAGATAAATAGTCCTTCGTTTATCGTTATTATGTGTCTCCATTGTGTTTATTGCGGTATTGTTGCGTCGTGAATTATTGGGTCGCCGCCGCTAATGAATTACGGGCCGTGGAATCGTGCCGTGATACGAGACGTGTCATTTGTTGGGATTTTCTAGCAACGGGAGAGCGAGCGAGCTAGCGAGTCGAGAATTTTCCATCGGATTTTTCCATAGATTTAATAATTCATTCAGGATTCAGTTTACTTGAAAATTCTTATTCCCATCACTCGTGAGACTCGTTGGATCGTTCAAACTAGCATGACAATTGTGAACGAGTTTCGCGAGAGATGTTGTCGTGCCATATTTCAGGAGAGAGATTAGAAAACGATTCAACGACATCGGTTATACGAGTGTCTGCCTACCGTCGATGGACGTTGGTCGTTGAAGTTTTCATCGCGAAGTCAAGAACCGACCGACGTCGACCCTGTCCTCCTGCGCTCGAGAGCGGAGAAAACGCGGAGAAGGGGGATGAAAAATTGCTAGAGTAATTACGGCGACTTAATCCGGAACGGAGGTGAATCTAGCAGAGACTTCCATTAACTGTCCCCGAAAGGCGTGCTCCAACCAGAAGTATCCAAACTTACTCGAACGAGAAAACAAATTTTCAACCCCCTATCCCTGGCTAAAACCGGGCTAAAACTTACGCGTTTCTGTTTCTCTCTCTCTCTCTCTTCTGGAGGAGAGGAATGCGGAAATAAGAGACTTATAGGAGAATATAGGACGCGAAGGGAGAAGATCTGCCAGAGATAGGAGGAGAGTAACCTTACGGATGAGATACAGGAAGGAGAAACGATTGTCAAGAAATAGGGGCCGTTTTAACGTGATCCATCGGGCGTCGTTCCATGCATAACAAAGGGACGTCGCGGACGGGGCACAGGGATAATCTTTCTCGCGAGGACTACTAGGATCGTTTTAACTTTCTATCGTTGCGATACGGTATATCGTCAATTTCGTCGATGGAACGGCAGTCTGCCTGACGACGGTTCGTTACGACGTTTCAACGTTCAACGAAGTATACTTTATTTCTATATTCTCTCGTCGTCGAAGGCAAATTGTTCAAAACTCTACGGTTTCGTGAGAATGTTCAATTGCGTCTCGAAGAGCCAAATGACTCTGAGGGTGAATCATGGATATGTATAATGCTTCGAAGATTGGACGAACGTTCTCTTAGATCATCCCATTATTCAACCATCTTCGTTTAAATTTTCTTTCGAATATTGTTAAACGTCGCATGCCTTTCGACTCTGTGGAATTATTTCTCTCGTCAGAGCCGCGCGCGATCGAGTCGCAAGAGTTTCGAAAGACGAGGAGAGAGAGGCGAGGAAAGAAAGAAAGGGAGGAAAGGGATTGACGAAAAATGTGATCGAAAGGCTGTGAAAACGAACGTTCGCCCCCTCCTCTCGCGCCCCTGTGTGTTGGTATCTCGTTACACGGGGATTACGGGCGTTCGTTGCAAAAGGGTTGCAGCTACGTCTACTTTTTATGTTCCCATCGAGCTCGTTACCCACAGAGCCTGGGAACCCCGTGAACCGTGCAACAAAACCAGGGAAAAGGAAGCGACCTCGGACGTATCGGCCACACAATCGATACGTGCCAATAACCACAACGACGACTCTCTCTCCTCTCTCTCGTCGTAATTTGCCGTCTCTTATTTCCGGCCTCATTAACTCGACTCTCACCGAGGCGAAACGGATATATATTGTCGGCGGAGATTTTCTGAAAATTGGACCGATGTTTTCTCGCCGTGGTGTTCCGTGCTCTGGTTACGTTACAATGGCGCGACGCTTCCTACCAGCCTCATCCAGCGGTATAACGCGATGAATAGACACACCCGACACTCTTGCATACGGTTATACACAATGCCACCACGTACACTCGTCCGACGCCACCTCGTGCACTCCACCGACGCTTGAAACCGATGTGTGATTTGCCCGGTGAAATTAGTTGGCGAACAGTTAGTTAATTTCTCGCGATCGAAATTAGCCCTCGCTCCCCTCTTTCTTCTCCGGAAAAGTAATTTAAGCGAGAGAGTGCCTGGTGGGAATTAACTGGCCGGCGATCGGATACCGATCCAATCGGCGGATAAATTTTCGCGTTTCGCGAAGGGACAACGATCTCCTCACGATGCGTATTCGGCAAGTTGGTTGTAGATCTTCTGTTTCGAGAATTCGTTACACGTAAATCTCCGCGTCGTTTGTATTCGAGTCATTTCTCGCGTCCGTCATACTTGCAAGGGAACATATCGAAGTGTCGCGATCACTGATCTTGATGAAATTTGGTATAAATGTAGGTTTCGTATTTTTTTCCTTTCTTTTTCTCGGCAATCGTCGATGTTGAAAACAATCCTCAAAATTCGGGCCCCGGAATTCTATTTTCGTCGAGTGTCTCGGAAATTTCTGAGGATGCAGTTCTTCAACGACGAATTTAATTTTTGTTGCATACTTTGCGAAAAAGGTATTTATCAAAAAAAAAAAAAAAAAGAAAAATATTCGTATTTTTTACGATTTTTTAATGGTCTTCCCAGAGTAAATTTTATCAAATATGCAGACAATGTATTCAAATTACGGATATGAAAATGAAAAAGAAATCTTAGTTTCTTCGTTACGAAAAGAATTCATCAGTTTCGAATCTTTCTCGCCAGACATAGCAGAGAGCACGAATGCAAATAACTAAACAGATTAGTTATCATCGTTAGTGCGTCTATTCGCGCCAAGAGTTTCTTCATCCCCGAATTAATCGGCAGGAATCGTTTCGTCGTGAGTTACTACTGCGTTTAAATCTTCCAGATCGTTCTTCACCGGCGACATTCAATTCCGCCGGAAGGTAAAAGGCGAGGGTATAATTTCTTTTATAGTCGACAAGATGGAATATTCCTCGATCTCGTTGACGGCGAGATAATAATAAATCGAGGAGGATCGGTTTGAACGATGTCCATTCAGCTGACTGGGATGGATTCTCGAAGGATCGGAGAAACGTCATGGGTGGACAGGATCCCGTTCGATCAATCGAGAAAATCGTATTCGAACGATTTAACAGCCTCCGTCGATTCCTCCTAGAGATTGCTATTAATTCTATCGGCGAAGCGAGTTGCATCCTTTACGAGCGACCATCTCCTTGGCCCGGTAGCACGTCGCGCCAGCTAAACGTTGGCGTCCTTCCAAATCGAATCCATTTAAATACTCGACCCTCTTGCCCTCTGCCACCTTTTAATTCGCCATTTTATGAGATTCCTCGATCGTTAAACACCGCCGGTGAAAGGCGCCGCGTGCGTTGTTTCGCGGTAAGAGATTGCTTCTCCAGTCCGTTGGTGTCGATATTTTCGATACTGCGCTTTGCAGCTTGTTACGACGCGATTTGCCGGACTGAAGATACTTGTGAGTTAACTGGAATTTCGAATGCGCCTAGGTCGGTTTGCATCAGACAACCGGCCAACTGGCAAGTTTGTTAAGAACAGTTTTCTCTGTTCCAACGAGTACGTCTTGTTCTCGTGTCGCGGAAATTCAGCGAAAAATTCGCTACAGGAGATATAAAGTTCAGTGGATATTTTTGTTGCATAGTTTGTTTGTTTCTCTTTTCTTTGTTTTCAGTATTTAAAACCGCATCGACCACTCATATGGGTTATTAGCGAAGACTTGGAGCTCTAAGTCTTTATTAAAGGTTAGACTGTCGTAGAAAGTGTATTAGGATTTGTTCTTTTTCCTTTAGGTGAGAGAGCTGGCTAACTGGCGGCTCTTGCCCCTACTTTCCTGATTGCTGGCGCTACCCCCTCCGCTGAGGGAGTGGGGGGGGGGGAAATCAGGAAAGTAGGGGCAAGAGCCCGCTAGTTAGCCAGCTCTGGTTCGTTCGTGAATACTCTCTGAAAGCGTACCGTCATTTTCTTTTTCTTAAAATGATCGATTGTATAGAATTAAAATAATAAATTTCTCAAAACGGAACAGTTGTACAGGTTCGACGGAGAAGTAATGACGAATGACGGTGTCGCGAACGAGGGAAATAAATTTGACTTTATCGCGCGCGTAATTTAGCGAGGGTTTTCCGCCGGTGAATTTATATTCTGTATATTGCACGTTTTTAAACAATAATGCTCGAATATTTTTCACATTTGAGGGATTATACGTTTTGACGATTCACCGTCAAGGATTTATATCGCGACGTGTATTACGCGTGCTTTTAAATTTCACTGTTTATGCAGTAATAATAGCAGCAAAAGTCGACAGTGCAACGTGAAAATCAATGTTTGACAGGTCTGAAAATCTGGAACGACACGGACGTATTGTCGATTATGCAAAATTTCAGCTTCGCGCGATTTCCAATGGCTAACGTTAAACACGTTAATCACAGCTCACACACACATACAGAGAGAGAGAGAGAGAGAGAGAGAGACCTTTTCATCGACCCGTAGAAATTATTTATAACACTAATATTTGAACTTCTCTTGCTTGCGTATTCCAGAACCTCGACGTGTTATTTCGAAACCATTTTCACCAATCGTCGCCGGATGAACGATCGTTTTATTACGAGGTAAATCCTCGCATTATGTCCAATCACCGGGTATCCGGCGGAGTTCTATTTTCAAACGACATCGAGGCTTGCTCCTTTCTCTTCCTCCGACGAATCGATTAAGTTTCAAGTCGGTGTTCAGTTTCTCTTCCTCGTCGATGACACACGCGCGAAGTTGCTCTATCCACAGTCTTCAGTTTTCATCTCTCAGTTTCTGCAACGCGGATCTCAACGCGGGTGAATTTTGTTTAAATTTGTAGTCGAATTTCAAGAGAATTATATTCTAAAAATATTTGTTTTGCGAATATGTCTATTTTGCACGCGCGGAATGTTTACATTTCTCTAGCCATAGGTGTAAAAATTAGACTGTAGCCATAACGATGGTACAATCGTCGGGATCTCGATACAATTATCGACAGTCCTGTGTCCAAAAACTGTGTCGTCGAAGAAATGGAATCGAGTTCACAGTTGACAGCTCAGTCGGGGCCATTTACCTTCCTCGCGTCAACGCGTAAGCCTTTCTTCCTCGTTTCCTCGTGACACGGGGTTCAACGTATTTTCCAATCCAGCTTCCTGAGGCTCTGCTTCATCCTCGAAACCTGATACATCCATGGAAAATAAGGGTATCCATGGACTCTGCTCCATCTTTCCTGGCTTCTGAAGATTCCTCGTCGGATGGGTCCTCGGTGGATGGGTCCTCATCGGTTCATTGTTACCCAGTTTCTTTATTCTAGCAGATAGGTTTTCTTCTGTTGTCCCGGAACTGGACTTGACGTGAAACCGGTGCCCGTTGATGGAACTTTGATCGTGATGGAAAATCGACGAGAGTTCTTCAGCGCGCTGCCCGCCGTAACGTGCAAGAAGATTGACTTTCCCCCGGAAAAATTGCTGTCGCTATTGTGAAATTTGTAGCTTGTTTTTACTCATTTTCCACGGTGTTTCGTAGAATTTTCATGTATATTAGACGCAAACGAATTTACGTATAGACAAACGAACGCTTTAAGACTTGAAACCTAACCTAAACCATTGGGACTAAAATTTAGGCTACAAGTTTCCACTCTTCGCGTTAGGGATTGGTAATAAGTTCTAGTTAGATTCACAATTTTATAGACAAACGGGCGCTCTGGGACTTCAGCTCTCGAGGCTAAAATTTAGGATACAAGTTTCCATTCTTCGTATTAGGGATTAGCGATGAATTCTAGTTTACATTGATGATTCACCGAATTCATGGGCAACCGAACGCCTTAAGAGTTTAACCCTCGAGACTAAAGTCTAGGCTACAGATTTCCGTTCTTCTTGTTTAGTAATAAACTCTAGTTAGACGAATGCGTCTGAAACTAGTTTAATCGGAAATTGTTGCGACTCCCAGAAATACCGACTCGGTGTTGCACCGAGAGTTAAGAATTTATCGGCCGGATACGTGTACATTCATGATTTACCAGTAGAAAACTAAAGATACGATACGTCGTTGAATTATTTATTACGTTTCTCCGTGGAAAGAAAATAGCAGAGGGTAAAACGAATTACAATCTACAGCGAGGATCTACCTTCGGCCTCGCGTTTTAATAGCAAACTGATGGCCGACCGTTGGTAAAACAGGTCAATGGAGAAACAATGGAGAATAACGCGAAAGCAAGGGAAGCAAGTAGAAACGCTTGAAAATCGATCGGAAAATTGCTTCGAGCACTTTTCAAACGGCGATAATTACAATTATCGCCGTTCTCATCTTCGAATTCTCCGGCGGGACGCGGGAACGATCGCTTGTTTCGAGTCGCTTGCTCGCTCGTCGATCGCGAATTAATTAAGTTGCATACGCGAAATAGACGGGAGGGGGTGTGTGGAGGGGAGACGAGAATGAAAACACGTGTAACTCAAGCGCTATCCAATAACGGAGGGGATACAACACTGTTGTTGTTGCCCGTAAAACGTTTCCCGCGGCAAATCTGTCGCCGATTGCCGGCTCGACGATCGAACACGAGTTTCGGCGCCATCTCTTCGCTGTCGTTTCGGCGTTTAACGGTTTTACATGCCGAGCAAACAGCTTCGCACACCGCCGAAAAGTAGACGTAATCACCGTTGTTCTGTTTGCCGGTAAAAACGCGATTTGCACCGTTAGAATTGCCCGAGGATTTCCAATCTGCCTCTAAATCCTTTAATCGACCGCGCGACGCTTCGCGATCAGGTTTTGCAGACATTTTGTGCACTATCGTTTACAAATACAAAATTTTTCTCGTTTCCTTTTTTCTTTTTTTTCCCTTTTAATATATATTAGAGATCAATTGCATGTCAGATGGATTAGATATTTATTTCTTTCGTGTCAAATGTTTTCGACAAAATTTTATCTACCGCACACGGTAACAAATAGAATTTTTCTCTCTATTTTCGAAGCGACGCGATGAATTTTCCCAACGAAAAGCTTGTCCCGTGAACAAACAAAGGTTTTTAAACAAATGTCGTGACGATTTTACGCGAGAGTGAAACGACGTGGTGTAAGAAACGGTCAGGAAGTAAGGAAAGTCAGGGTGCACCGTTGGCAAGAAGCGCGGGCCGAGTTTCGATAGCAAACGAGACGATCTTGCGACGACTAAGACACGAAATGAAAGCCGCTCGTTTGCCCGTTGATTTTCGTGAGACGCAGTTACCCGGAAAATTTGCATCTTTTTCTGCCGGTCCTTCCATCGGAGCCCGGTGGTTCTTTTCAAGGAACGACCAAGGCCGAGGAGATAGCGCTGCGGAAAATTTCTTGGCGACTCTTATCTTACCAATTCTTGCTCGTTCGTTGCTCCGTTCGTTGCTTGCAACCGAGACGACGTCGTTTTCCTTCGCGAATGAACCTTAAATTCGTCTGCCGTCCCTCTTCAACGAAAGACAGTCGTCCCGAGGTAACTTTCGGCTCTCCTATTTTCTCTTCTCTTGCGATTACTTGCGATTAGGTTTGTCTACCTGTTCCCAAGGCGATCCTCGATTCTTAGAAATAAAACGTGCAAAGAATCTTCGGATTCGGAATTCGAATATACTTTCTAGTTCTTGTTTCCAACGATCGTTCGTTGGTTTCTAAACTAAACTAAACACCGTTTCTTTCTCTTTCGTTCGTACGTGACGTTTGGTTTCCACATGAACCTCCAACAGAATGCCATTTCACCCAGCTCTCACCAAGTTTCATCATCAAAACGCACAAATTCCAGTGTCTTGCAGGATCATCAGAGAATTCGTAGCACCGAGTTCTCGACGAGACGTACAGTGTGTTTAATAAGAACGCGAGCGCGAATATTTATTTCGCTCTCTAAAAAGAGTGTTTCTTTGGTAAAAGAACTCTGCACAGATCTAACAGTTCTTCACAATGGCTAAGAAGTTTCTTAATCGTTTAACACTGGGGACGCGCGAGTTCTAACAGCGACCTTATAGATTCTGCACGCGTCCACATTACGTAATGTTTATATTTCGAATAACGTTAACAGTTAGTTTTATCATTTGATTACATAAACAAACGCTGATGTTACGTTAAATCAAATGTGTAAACGCAATACGAACATTACGTAAACATTCAAAATCATAAAGTCGCTGTTAGGACGCGCGTGTCTGCAGTGTTAAATGATTGACAAAGCTTTTTGCCATTTTTCGAAAGAACTGTTAGATTGCGACCCATGTTTTACCTTCGCAATGAGTAGAATACAATACGAAAAAGAAATGTTCACCTTGAAATTCAATTTTGCTGCAGATTCTTTACACGTATTTCTATCAAATAGAATGTATGATAGCCACGGACAAGCTTTTCTTTTCACCCTGTACGTGTGTACAATACAAAGAGCGCGGATGTTTTTCCATCGGTGGTGGACGAGTGTAACGGTGTAACGTCTGGAAAGAAATTCGTGGAAACCTGCCCGGGGAGGAAGGGATTGGGGGGGGGGAGAGGGCGATGGTGGAATATCCACGACCACGGTTCCCTTCGTGGAAGGAGATTTGACAAATGGTTTTATCCGGCAGTTGACGCCTCAGTTGACGCGCGTACGTGCGCGTGACATGTGTCGCGTGTGTCGCCTCGTGTGACCTCGGGCTCCCAATGGGAACCTGAGAATATGTCATTCCTCGACGTTGGTGAAATGGATGGCGCGGCTTGACGCACCCTCCTCGATGCTGGAAATTTCGAACGCACGGCGCGCGAGGAGGAGGGGGCTGACCGCGTTGCCGATTTGACAGTCTTTCGTGCACGATCCCTCGAAATAATGCGCCAACCCGATGTTACCGATTCAATGAATATCGATCTCGATTCAATCCGAAGGCAATTTCTCATTTCGTGCAATAAGTTTGTCACCTTCGACATTTATCTCCGTAGGTGCATCACCAAATTTTCCCTGTTCCAGTTGTCTCTGTTGCCACTCTGTTCCCGCACGAAGAAATGAAAAATCACGCAATTACGAATGTGACTATCTCTCTCTCTCTCTCTCTCTCTCACGAGGAGTGTAGAAGATTTTAATTTCTTCGCAATAATTAGCCTAACTTCTATGGGCTGCTTCTATGGAAAATATTGTACAAAGGAAAATAGCTAATTATTACAAGTTACAATATTATTACAAGTACGCAAAATACCAGCAATTTCTGAAACGAGTCGACGAAGCCTGAAGGCGTTCCAGCGTAATTCCGATCGTTGCGCGATTAAAGCTCTCCTGCAGAGAGAGAGAGAGAGAGCCGAGCGCAAAGCGGAATAGAGTTAATAACCGTCGTCGCGCAATCGCGAGCCTAAATCCCCGTGGCTGAAGGTAATCTGGCTGAACGGAGAGCGTTTAGGCGACGACTGTAACGTCGGCCGTATCAGCTGCGTCGAGAAACGCAAGGCTGGCTCCTTGTTCGCCGGTATTGTTTCGCGAACTGAGCGCGACTGCTTAATTTACCGGTCGTGTCAGCTGCAACGGACGGCGGAGAGGAAAAAATCCTCGCCGCTCGGCTGTGCGAGAATCCTTCTGCCGTGGCGCGATGATGTTTTCGCGTAGCTGTCTGCGCGGAAACGCTCCTCCATCTGGTGTAATAATGTTCGGTTCGAGAACACGGCCGCTACGCGTGTACCCGACCGTGTGTGCCTGTTGCCGGGGCGGAAGAGGAATCGGACTGGAAACCGATCGAAAGACATAGAGAGAGAAGAGAGAGAGAGAGAGAGAGAGAATGTTTCTGCGTGGGAACGGGGATACGAGGAACGATGGCGAATCTCGCTAATTGCAAAAACTGCCTGCAGGCGTCCTCGTTCAGCGGCGTCCTCTCGCCTCGCCGATGCTTCGCTTCTTCGCGCGAGAAAAGAAACCGGCAGCCGCGTGAAACCGCGGCCCGGTTCGGTCAGCTTTTCTGGAAACTTTCCACCGACACCTAGCGCCTCGATCAATCCCCCCCCCCCCCGAACGTTCCAGATTTTTCGCGTTTCGCGCGGTTGTGAATTTGAAATTTTTCTTTTTTTATTCTTTCTTTTTGAGGGAAGGAGGAGAACGATGGACGTTTGATGGTCGTGGATGGATGTTTCATTTCATTTTATTTTATCGTCGAGTCACAGATCCCTCGCAAGCGGCGAAATTGTTCGGCGAACTTCTTCGTTTCTATTTTGCGGAGAGCAATGATTTATTTTTCTGTTAGCGAGAAATAAATTTTGCGGACTCGATTCAACTTTCGATTCGTAACCATTTTTTCTTTTTTTTCTTTCTTTGCAGTTATACAGAATCGTCGGAGGGGGGGGGATTTCCAGAAAAATTTCTCGCGAAAAGTCGAGTTTTAATGTATCTTTTTTCTTTTCTTTTTTTTAGGAATTTTGGCGAATTTTTTTTTATACCTTCTCGAGTCATAGAGTTATCTTTTTTTTCTTTTTTTTTTTTTATGAAAAGTAGAATCTTTCTTTTCTCTCGTGATGTGAGTTATTAGGAATTTTAACGGCCTATAAACGACGGAAAATATGACTTATCGTCGCAGTTGTGATTTTTTTTCCCCTGAATTTTTTATTACCACGAGAAAATTAAGGAGATGCTAAATCGGTTCGGCTGGCTGATATATTATACCATCTGCGGGAAAATGTAAAAAGATATATATATATATATATAAAGATATAAGTACTTGGTGAATTGTTCGCTCTTTTGTGACACGCCGGCTGCGTTTTATCTTCACGACACCAGCAACGCGTGCCGCTTTTTCCACTTTCCGCGAAGTTTTTTCTATCCTGTTGCTGCTGATAGACGCACTGCGGAACGTTGGAACGTCTCTGTTTCGTGTATTAGCGATATCGTGTCGCGATAAATGGTACACGCGCACCTTCTGCGCTTGCTTTCGCAACGGAGAAGTCCAATGTCCGGTGGAATCTCCAGTGTAGTTTAGAGCAAATTATATACCTCCGTCCTCAACTATACTTCTTCGAGGATGGTTTAAACCATGTAAATTAGTCCATTCTTTCGAAAATATTTTTCGTTCGAACACGAATGATATCGAAAGCTTACCAACGGCTGGTACGAATGTCATCTTTTTCAGAGTTTCCAAGGTGTTTCCATTGGTGTTTCTTTCTTTTTTTTTTTCCTTTACTCAACCATGTATTTATCTTTTTTTATTGCACCGTGCAGCTGGCTAAAAAGACACGCTTAGATATGTAAAGAACATGGCCTCGAAATTTACACTGATACGTTCGTGAATTCAAGCTTTCGCTTCAAAAGAAACGACTTCGGTCACTTTCGTATTGCCCTACCGACGCGAGAGAAATACGCATACGATTTACGATATCTGGACATCTCGGTCGTCTAGAGACATGAAATGATAGAGATAGATGGTGTCATTTAAATGACACCATCCTTTAAAAATATTCCACAAATCGTTGGACACCGAACGAAAGATATTTCAGCGGGAAACACGACAATCGGATCGTTTTAATCGTTGGATATTTACGAACGATGATAAGAAACGTGCTGTAGGAAGTTACAGGTTGTCGGAAGAAGAAAAAGGGCAACCTTACGTTGGACGCGAGAATTAAACGACGAAATTAAACGTTTGCAAATAACGGGAACGTGTGATGGTCGGTAATTGAAGCAAATCGTCATCTTCTACCGTAGAAACGTCCGATCAATTACACGGTTCGTTCTAGTCGCGAGTGATTGCAGGTTCTACCTTCTCTCCTAATGCAATTACGCTCTTTCTCTCTCTCTCTCTCTCTCTCTCTTCTTACACTCCGTTGCCGCGCCACTGGAACGCGATCGAATTAACGATCGTGTAACATTTCCAACACAACGATCGCATTTCTGCGTACACACCGTGTAAAGGGATATCACCGCGTCGTTGGCAACCCAGACAGATAAATGACGTCGATCGATTCGTAATTACCAAGTTTCTGCAATCATCTTTCAATTAAGCACTCGTTCGTTTCGAAAGAGTGCTTAGCTTATAAATGGAAGAGAAATCAAGTAGCTTAAGCAGTCCGCTTCGAAGGACACACAGCCGCAAATAATTATGACACCGGCGAGTTCAGCCAATCGTCGTCGTTAGTCTCTGATTTATTCGATGAAACATGGCGCTGTGCTTTACGTGAATTTCGTTTCAGCTTGATACTTGATGCTTAAATAATATATATATATATATATATATATTACAAAAAATATATATCCAATAAAATATGTCGCTAAAAATATATACTCAAAGTTCTGTCGCAGTGAGAGTCGAGTGTCTGACCAGACACCGGCATTCTCTACTTGCCACTTAACCGCAGCCATCGAACGATCGCGCTCGTAATCGTCTTTTTCTTTTCCTGTTTCTTTCTGTGCGTGGTGTCTCGGAACTTTCTGCTGGGAACGTGTTCTTACGGGACAGAGTATCGATCTATTTGGAAAATTCAATAGATGGCTCAACACGTAGCAGTGTCTCGACGCTTGTTTCTCTAAGCTAACACAGTTTCCAAAATCCGCGTGCTTTTTTCTTTTTTTTCCCTCTCTCTTTCATTTGTTACCTTCTTGCCGATTTATTTTATTCTCATCGGAATCGCCGATTCTGCGTCCTAAATTTCGCGTATCGGCATATCGTCCAAATCTCCGTCCCGACGAGCACCGCGGGCGAATAAAAATGGCAGGGAGCAGGGTCGTGAATTCTGATTTCATTCACGTTCAAACGCAACGTGGCCGCGGTAAGCGGCGAAGGTTTGATGGGCCAGACACAGAATACCGGCACGGTATTCAATACTCTTTCGAGGGGGGAGAAGGGGGCAGGATTTAAGCAGTGATCGATGAAATCGTTGTGTTTCGCAGCGATACGCGTGCAGGCTTGCCAGCGGTTACGAACGACCGCACGCGTCACTTCGTTCGAACACGCACGGCTCCGGCCAGCGATTAATTCGCGATCGATTAATTCGGCCGGTGTTTTAACGTCGCGTAACGAGAAATTTCGTACCTGCCCCCGAGCCTCTCCGTGTTTCCCGCGTTACGTACATACACCGGCCGGGACGTTAAAGAAGCATATGAATTTAAACATCCACGTTGATTTCGATAAATTAGAGCGACGCGAGCCTGTATTACGCGTATGAAGCTTGTTAACCCATTGACTGCCAGGCAAATTTAGATCGTCTTGCCCTGGGAGCCAGAATTTTATTTTAAAGAAAACATGAAACTCTCCAAAAGATAATAATACTAAGTTACAGATTTAGTATTGAAATGGCATTTACAATAATTTTTATTGCAAAAAAAAAAAAACACTACGAGATAACTCGTAGCTGGCGCCACTGAATAAGATCCCTGTGCTGCCTGCCGCTTACGAGATATCACGTAGGGTTTTTTTTTCAATAAAAATTGTAATAAACAAAGACATTTTCTTTTACACCAATTGTAATCAATCTAAGCTTGTAGCGCAAACTACGAGATATCCCGTAGTCGGTAGTTTTGGTACATACGCTTACTACGAGATATCTCGTAGTTGGCAGTCAATGGGTTAATCTTGTCGGCGCTGCGAGCCTCTTCACGCGTTAAAAAAACAATTACCAACCAGCTTAGTTTAGATTTTCGAGTTTTTTTTCAATCGCGCGGTCTAACAGATCGCCTTTTGGAAAAAAGAAGTCATCGGACATGTTGGTACGTCGCGTCGACGCGGGGTCTCCATGTCTAGGGACTTTCCCCCAGTTTCATAGTTACTTTTAATCTTGGAAGCACGAGCGTTCGGTTTAACCCATTGACTGCCAGGCAAATTTAGAGCGTCTTGCCCTGGGAGCCAGAATTTTATTTTAAAGAAAACATGAAACTCTCCAAAATATAATAATACTAAGTTACAGATTTAGTATTGAAATGGCATTTACAGTAATTTTTATTGAAAAATAAATATATAATTAATATATATATAAATATTTAACATGTTATGACCGAATAGTCTAAGTTATTATTTTTATAATAAAAAGTGATTAGTATCAAATGTGTTTTATACACTATATTAAATTTTTATTCATCCTTTCTAATAGTTCCTAACTCAGACCGGCAGTAAAAATATTCCCTGACCAATTGTAATCAATCTAAACTTGTAGCGCAAACTACGAGATATCTCGTAGTTGGCAGTCAATGGGTTAAAACGATTTATTCGCTTCGAAGCGAATTAAACGCGACAGATTGCGAGAGGGAGAAATCGAGTTCTCGCGGGAGTGGAATTAATTAACCTCTTCACGCTTTTGGCCACAGATTATGTTGTCTATAAGAAAGCTGCTTGCATTCGCGAAACTGTTGCAAAAATAAATGTGCAATTTTCCCTAAATTTTTTGGAACCAGAAATTAATCGGTTAACTGCGGAATTTAATTTTGAAAGAATCCTTCATGGGATCCTTGATTAAAATCAAGCAATGACTTGAAAGTATCGAACGCAAGGCTCGAATGCTCCTATTATAAATTTAACAGTTTCAACTGGGTCCAATTAACTGCGTTCGACGTATATAAACGTCAATCCAAAACTTCATTTCGGCGCGGTTGACGTGCATACTCGTCGCGTAAGATAAAAAAAAAAATTACCATTTGCTTTTACCAAAAAACTTCAAATTTCAATAACAAGTAACAAAAATGTCATTTGGTGGTATTTTTTTTTTTGGTTATATTGTTAATAAAAGTGCCATGTATTTTATATAGAATAGTTTGATTATTCTATTTGGTAAAGTAAATAGAAAACAATTCGGAGAATAGCAGACGCATTGGGGAAAATAATCAACTCAGTTTGTAAAAAGTAATACGTACAGCACGGGGAACATATACCAAAGAGAATAATCAAACTTTTTTTTATAAAATACACAGCAATTTTATTGGTGATACGAAGGACACGTACCACAAAAATGACATTTTTATTACTTTTTACCGAAATTCGGAGCTTGCAAAGTAAATGGTAATTTTTCATTTTACACGACGAGTATACACGTCAAACCGCACAGAAATGAAGTTTTTGAAGATCGACGTGGAAGTGGCAGTTAACTGGATAAATGCCAATTGTCACGACGCAAATGTAGAAAAATAAAGTGAAATGAAATGTCTGAAATTAAAAATTGATCCCGTGAAGAGGTTAATTTAGGAGTGCAACGAGGAGTGAAACGACGTGCGTCGTTACGTTAATCTCTGCATTTACTGTCAGCATTAGCGATCGAAGAATCGGTTGGTTGATAACGCAGTCGATAACGAGGAACGAACGTGTAATGATTTCAGATGTCCTGACAGCGGGCCCCGGGCCACCAGGATGCCGACAGACGACGACTATGGCCGAAGAGAACGTCTCCTACTGCACCAGCATCCGATCCCTCAGTACGGGTCCTCGTCATCTCCGGTTCCAGGATCGAACGGCGGCGGGGCGTCCGGAAGCGTCGGCTCCCAGTCGATCGGTTCGACCAGCTCCGCTCCGGATTGTTACAAACCGTCGGTTGCGCAACAGCAGCAAGCCGATCTACGAACGAACGGATCGGGCCACACGGTCGTCGGCCAAGATCGTTACCAATCGTCGGATCAGTCGTCCCGGGAAGGGAACGAGCACGCCGCTCTCGATTATGGAGGCCGTGAACGAATGTCGTCAGGCATCGTCGAGAGGCACGACAAGTCAACGGACAAGCCAACGATCGACGATTTCTCAAAGTCGTCATGCGGCGGGGAAACGCGCTCGATACAGTCGAGTTGCGAGCGATTCGGCCATTACCAGAACCAGGATAGGTTCGGTCAGTCCTCGTTGCAGAGCCATCACCACCACCACCACCACCATCACCACCAGTTCACGCCGGGAGGCAGAAGCAGCGCTGTCTCAACGTCATCTGGACAAACGTTGTCCGGCACGGTTATTCTGGCCGATCGCGGTTTTCCACGGTTCGCGGAGCTCACCGGCCTCCACCACGGCGAGCAGAGGCTGTCGTTGGCGACGAGCGAACGCTACCAGCCGGCCGGCAGCGCCGAGCTTCGATTCCATCATACGCCTCCGAGCGAGCTGGTGTCAACCGGAAACGAGTACGCGAACGCGAACATACTGGTGTCGGGGTGCGCGGCGACCAGTCCATTCTCGTCGGAGACGTTCCCCTCACCGCCGTCACCGGCACCAGCGAACGATCGCTTCGTACCACCACCGCCCCTTTCGCCCAGCCCAAGCGAGAAGTATGCCTCGACTCAGAGTCTGGCTGGTTATCCTGCTGCTGATAGGATTCTGGCCCCAGGTTCTCCAAGCGCCAGATACGGCGGCGGTACGGCACCAGCCTCACCGATGCCAGCTAAGGAACGATTCTCGTCGGCCGAACGACTACTGGCCAATCAACAGCCGCCGGGTTCTATGCACGAGCCCAAGGATCAGCAACGATACGCTGGTGCCAGCGATCGCCTCTTGTCCGGATCGTCGCCGGTGCTTGGAAGCCTACAAGCCAGCCTACAGGGGGACAGAAGCGGCATATACACCTCCACGATCAGCAAGGATTCCACCGGATCGAGATACGGGGCAATTTCCACCGACCGGTTGCTCTCGTCCTCGTCACCAATACACGCCCCGGTGCCGGAGAGGTTCGCCAGCAAGTCGACCGATCGGTATCTCGCCGGCGAGTCGCCGGTACACGAACGATACCATCGTTCACAGGAAGCGACATCGGCAATCCACCACGTGGATCGTTACTCGACGATATCGTCCAGCGCCGAGAGGTTTCTCTCCAACTCGCCTAATCCCGAGGCCTCTCATCAGCGTTACTCAGCGTCGGCGGAACGGTCGACGCTGCAGGTTCCGTCGTCCGGCGGCAGCAGCAGCAGCAACAACGACGGACAGAGGCGAGGTCTGTACACGACCGACCGAGGCGTCGAGACCGTTTGCCAGAAGTACGCGGACCGATCCAGCGGATCGCCCGCGCCCACCGACTTCAACAGATACTCCAGCTTTCAGGAGAATGTTGGCAACACCCCGTCGCACACACAGTCCAGATACGTCAGCACCGCCGCCGATCGTTTCAACGATCTCGCGATACAACGTTGCGGCCAGTCGCGGCCGAACGATCGATTCTGCGTCGTGTCGGCCGATCGTTCGTATCTCGCTGGCTCGTCGCCGGGACACGACGGAAGACACTCGGCGGCAAACAGCGAGCCGGCGGCCAGGTACGTCGGCTCCGGATCATCCACCGAACGACTGCTCTCCGCCACCTCGTCTTCGTCCTCCTCGTCCACGGACACGGTCGCTCGATATCACTCGTCCTACACGAACGCGGCAGCCACGCAGCAGTCGGCCGCGTCCAACGATCGTTTCACCTCTGTCTCTCCGACGCCTGAAACAGCCGGTGGCGATCGCAATCCGCGACCATTATCGGGATCGTCATCGGGAACTGGGACGAGCAGCGGCGGCGGCGGCGGCGGTGGCGGTGGCGGTGGTGGCGTCGCGGCTAGTTCCGGCTATCAGGGTACGACGAAAAGTAGCAGCGTCGACAAGTATCTTCAGGTGTCAAAGTCGGTGCAAAGCTACGATCGGAACGATCGTTACGGGAGCAATCCGGCCGATCAGTTCGACAGGCTCAGCCAGGATCGTTACGACAGATTCGCCACCGGTTGTCCGGTCACCGGCGCCACCACCGATCGTTTCGCACCTTCGTCCGGTACTGCTGATCGTTTTCATTCTGCCGCTGATCGGTACTCGCCGGTGCGCACCGCGGACAAGTATCTCTCGCTGCCGAAGCCCAAGGATCGGTACACCGGTCGCATAACGCCGATCTCGTCCTGCGGCAGCACGGCTGCAACCGCCACCGATCGAACTTACGGCTCGACCAGCGCGACCGGAAGCTACGTTCCGCCAACCGCGCACACGCCCGTCGAACGATACGTGCCTCAACCGCCTCCGGAGGTCCTCTACCCGACGGACAGATACGTCGACAGATACGTGCCACCATCCGCGCACACGCCTACCGATCGTTACGTGCCCACCAACGATCCGGCCGACCCCTACATGAGGCGAGACCTTGGATTCCATCATCATTATCGGCTACCACCGCCTGCCGGCTACCCGTACCATCAGTCCCACTTCCGGCTCCGCGGTTTCGCGTACGCGTCGCCGGGACGCCTCGGCGGTAGCCCGGGTTCCAGCAGCTCGAGCAGCTCCGCGTCCAACCAGAGGGACGGCTTCTCCATGTCCCCGTTGCTCAGGCCGAAGGTCCGCGCCTCCGCCGTCGAGTTCCCGACCACGTCTGCCGGTGTTGTCGCGCGCCACGTGTGCACCAATCCGCCATCTTGTTGCAACGAGGTGTCTGGCAACGGCAGGTCCTGCTGCCAGGCGATCCGCAGGTCTCTGCCCCCGGGGGCGCTGCCATCGATACCCACGCAGTCTTCCTGGTGAGTCCGTCTTCTGCTCAATTTTTTTTTTCTTTTCTTTTTTCTTAAATTAATTATCATACGAGAAATTATTACTACAACGCAGTGATTGTTTTTGTTGAATAACTCTCTGTGTGAGAGGTGTTCATTTCTTTACGCAGTAAAGTAATTATCAAATTAATTTTGTTGAATAATTGTCACGTGACAATCGCCGACGAACGGTCATCTTACAGTATATAATGTTAGAATTTGACGACTCAGCGGTAGAAATTTTCACTAGCAGTTGCACATTAAATGTATTAATTTCGAAACTAGGCTTAGAACCTATTTCTCGTACTACGAGTGAGTAATCGAAATTTTCATCGCTTTGGAAAGAGAAGGGGACAGAGAGAGAGAGAGAGAGAGAGAGAGAAGCGGCAGGAATAGATAAATCTTCGTTAACGACGGAAGTTTTTGTATTAAATCTGAATAGATTTTTCCCAACGAGGAGACCGAGCTACGAGGAGGAGATCCCGCGTTTAATTCTCGTGGGCGAAGTTCGCCGCTGGAAAAAATTAATTGCCGCACAAATGGAAGTCAGCGCGCGGATAAAAGGAACTGCACGCGGCAAGCAGAGGTCGGAGCCGTGTAGCCAGGGGATTAAGGAATACAGCGATCCGGATAATATACGTGTCCATTTCGTAATCATACGCCTTTATAATAAAGCTCACGAATTAGAATGGGCGAGCTTTAATTGCGAGATGAATGTTATTTATAGCGGAGGTAAGGTACGAGTTCACTTTTGCGCGAGTATATATATATATATATTTCGGAGATACACTCGGCCACCTGGAATACGAAATTGTCAGACCAGACCAGTTCTTGTTATCACGTTTACGTAACAACGGAACGTACTCGAGTATCAATCGTCGATTCTGATGAAATTTCGCACAAACGACGAATTTCAAGCTCTGGAAATGTTATCGAAAAATTATAAAAAATAGGGTCCTTTTGATGTATTGTTTAAATAAATGGTTTTCTCGAAAAATGGTGCACACCGTTCGAGAACGTTAATTTCATCAATTTACACGAGAACTGTATCGTCTGTTCATCGAGTCATCCGATAAATAAGGAAAAGAGGAATTATCGTGTCAAATAGTTTTTTCAAGAAGCTACATTTAGTACCACGTTTCATCAAAATCGATACTCGACACTTTGGTGTTATGTTCTCTCGTAAGATCAAGAAATGTTTTTCCCTTTTCTTTGTTATCAGTAAGAAGACAATTGTTTCGTGATCTGACTCGTACTTTCGAACTTTCCAACATTTTTCCTGCAAGGTTCGATTAATTTGCCATTGCCTTCTCTATTAATCGTCGAAAGTCAGTTTAACGATGATCAGCGAAGAATAAAATCGTCGCAGCTCTGTTGGCAGTGTATAATGCCAAACTCTCTCTCTCTCTCTCTCTCTCTCTCTCTTTCGTGCACCCGCGACTCAGTTTCCAGTTTCTCCTCGATATTAAAGTTCCGGGCGAGATTGCGTTCGGTAACACACGGTTTAACTTTCAGTCAGCGCGGGCAAACACGCCGTGCGTGAATTTATAGTGCTTCTAATATCCCGATACTGACCACGTGCTAAATGTTTGATCGTTAGCGTGGAAAGTTTGCGGCGTATCGGCGAGATATGAAATTGATTAAATCCGTAGCTGGTCTTCACATTGAAACGCGCTAGCTTCCGCCAAGTGACCGTCACCGTCTCAAGCAAGCGTTTCTCTCTCCATTTCGGCACGAAAGAAAATAGAATGTATTGTTTCAGTAAATGAAATCCATTTGGAGCATCTTTTGAAGAAATTTTTTTCAGCACATTTTCAATTGTACGATTATCGTGCAACGTCTGGTGTTATTCTCACCAGACGATAACGCTTGAAACGAAAGAATTCCATCCGTGTATTTGAAATGATTTTCAACAGCCTTTCTGCGAACGCGCGGTCGAACTTTCATTTTGTGTGCAACGTCGTGTTTCCGATCGGGGAACTAAAGTTCGAGTCGGAAACGGAAAACTGGGTTAGAAACGCAGAATCGGCGCTTTTATCAAACTCGACGACGATGATCCGCGCGACGAGCGTGACTCTGGATATTATAGGGCAAGGGGTTGCAATGTTGTGCAAAATAGGTAACGATCGATACCTGCCGCCCGAGCGACAGGGACGACAAATCACGTAGATCAGATCAGATCAGATGGTAGATTGGTAGCCTGTTGCCAGGCTGGTGAAATTCGCCAGGGCGAAGTCTCTCTGACGAGACTTTGTTTCACGGTTGATAATCACCGGTGTTTAAAACGTTATCTAAAAATGAACTGGAATGTAGGCCGTGTCCACATTTAGCAGTCGCGCGGAAGCCGCGAGCATAGAAAGGATCGTTACTTTCGTGGCAGTAATCAGGTTAATGGAGTATCGTGGCCCACTTTATTTTTCTTTTTTTTCCTTTCTTTCTTCCTTTTTTTTTTTTTTTTTTTGTTCATCTTCATCGGCTCCGCGCGTCTCCCCAACTTTTATCCGCCTCCCTCTTCGTATCTCTTTCTTTCTTTCTTCGTATCTCAGAGTCAATGATGCATTACCGTCCGAAGATTTCGCCCCGTCTCCTCGCCAACCCTCGGAAGATTCTTCGAGATTCTTCTTTTCTTCTCCTTTCTCGGGAACGCGTATTGTCTTCCACGATGCACGCTCGTGCTTCGATAAAGAAATATACATTCGACCTCCTCTCGAAAAAGAGTGAAACGGTGTAAAGGATTCTACGTGCAAAGCATTATCGTATTATCAGAATTTAACGCCTGTAGAAGCTAAAGTTCCCCTTTTCGAAGAACAAAAAAAAAAAAAAAATTACACTCGTCGTCCGGTTTGAAGCATTCGAGCTGCCATATCAACTCTGTTCTCAAATTGGAATCGCGGATCGTTAACGACGATTTCCCCATTAAGCGGCAGGTGTTTAATTAGAGTTGGCGAAACGTCAGCGAATTTTCGCGCTCCTGCGCTAGTCTTTGCAGGGGTGGGCAGATGGCGAGATCCGGCAGGCGGGGCAGAGTGTACCGGAAGTCGAGAGGGTACAGTGGTCGGACAGGACAGCCTCCTGAAAACTGAGCCAGAGGAGGGTGATTCCTTTCGGTCTGAAAGGGTAGGAAGAGATTACGTCGGCAGGCTCGTTCCGCTGAGTGTTCAGTTTGCTTTGGGATATCGGCTTTCGACCCCTCGCGAATTCTCCGCGCGAGTTTGCCGAAAGCTTTGTGCTGGTCAAGCCGATTGTGACATGCCCCCCCCCCCCCCCTCCACGTGTTCCCAAACCGCCGCGGAAAACTCGCCAGTTCGATGGAAATAGAGAAAAGTCTCGGCGACTCTCATCCGACATTTGTGAAAGAATTCACCCCCTCGCCGCTCACGGTGCTCACAGCATCGTCCTACATGTGTACTTGAAGAGACTCACTGTCTTGTGTCTCTTCGGGCCCTTTGAATCTCTTTCCCCTCCGAATTCCCGATCGAATCTTGTCGATAAGATGGGCCGCGATGGCTGTCGAATTTAGAGCGATCTTAGCGCTCCCACGAAAGTTTCGTCGAAAATTTCATCGACAACCACTGATCTCGCTATTCGTCGTATCATTGACTGACTTCAATGTTAGACAGGTTTCAACTTTTCTCCTGTTTCCATGTAATTTCTTTTCTATAACAGCCAAAGTCTAGCAAATTTACATTCTACGGGACCATTTAAAACTATTTGAAAAGGACTTGGGTAGAAGTTTGCTTTTTCGTTAAGTTCGTAATATTATGGAATATTATGGAATAATATTCATGGAATAGTAATTAATAAAACGTATTAAATACTTGGATATTTTGCATAGGTTAGGTTTAGGTTAGGTTTACGTTAGGTTTGTAGCTGGACGATGTCACGTCGTGAATTTGTTTCACTTATTAAATACCTTGGATATTTCCTTTTCACGCTTGAACTTTTATATTTTTTACAAATGCGCTATTGTTGTCATCGTTGATCTCCGAGCAGGATAATACGACAATAAATTGATCGTAGAAAGAAGAGTTGAGAAATGTTGGAACCAAGAATACCGAAGAAGCAACGGAAGGAACTTCTGTTTCAAAGTTACGATATCTGGAAATCATGAAGTTGTTTCACCTATTAAATACCTTGGATATTTCCAACTGTATACGTACATTTCTTTGAAGTTGAACTTTTATGTATTTCTTACAAATACACCATTATTACAACGGATATGTACATTTCTTTACAGTTGAATTTTTATGTATTTCCTACAGATACACCATTATTACAATCTATGTACATTTCTTTATAGTTGAACTTTTATGTATTTCCTACAGATACACCATTATTACAACGGATACATACATTTCCTTACAGTTGAACTTTTATGTATTTCTTATAGATACACCATTATTACAACCTGAATTATTATTACAACCTGCATACGTACATTTCTTTACAATTGAACTTTTATGTATTTTTTACAAATACACCATTATTACAACCTGAATTATTATTACAACCTATGTACGTACATTTCTTTATAGTTGAACTTTTATGTATTTCCTATAGATACACTATTATTACAATCTGAATTATTATTACAACCGAGTGCCGGTGTAGAATCTGATAATATAAATATCACAATGATAAATCAATCGTAGAGAGAAACAGTAGAAGAAGAAGAAGAAGAGTTTGAAAAAATGTTAGAGTCAAGAAGAATCAGGAAGGAAGAATTTTTGTTACAAAGTTCCGCAAACACCGGAAGATCAAGATTCTCGGTTTCGATCCGGCGGGTTTCAGATGTTTCGTGTCGTGAACTTTGTCTCCAAGGGGCAAGTGCTCGCGAGTTGCGCGCGCTGCTTAGCATGCCGCTTTCGCGGAAAAACGCGTCAACTTATTCCCGTGAATTATTTCTTCTTTACTTCGGCATCTGCTCGCGTGTTTCCTTAACGCTAGGCTCGAGTGTTCCGCGAGAAACGAGAAGCTGTTCCTTCGCGGTTATGCCGGGGCAGTTTCCGCCTTCGCGAATTTTAAATTTTTCCGCGAACGGATCTCAAACACACACATACACACACACACACACACACATACACGCGCTGGCGCACACAGTGGATTCTCGATTAACCGCTGGATTCTTACGGTCCCTCGGTTCCCCGAGTGTACGAAATAAAGTAAATTCGTGCCGAGATTTTTCGAAACGTTGCGCGCGCAACGAGTGTATCGTTGTCAAATTTTTCAGCAAGTGCAAAGTGAAAGAGCAACCGGGTTCAACTGGGTTCGTGCGGTATCGCTCGTCTACCCGTTATAATCACAGCTGTTTGAACGCGATATTTTTTGGATATTCCGCGATTTATTTATTCTTCAAGTTTCTTCGTAATCGGGACACGAAATCTGTGTATTTGAACCAAAACTCGATCGGATTTCTATTTTGACACACTTGTAAAGCAGGGAAAATCTCTCGCGAGTAACAAGTTGGGAAAACGAAGTTTCACAAGATCATATTTCACCGAGGTCTCCGATTTTCCATCGTCGTCTAAAACAAAAAAAAAAAAAAAAAAAAAAAACGAAAGAAGAAAGAAAGAAAAAAGAAAAGAAGAAGAACGTTAAGGCCGGTGCGCTTTAAGCGGGCGATCGATCATGCAATAGGCTTGAACAAACTCCAAGAGACTTCATTATTATGTTTCATCTTTCATGCATGAGAATTTTCGTTCGGGCTTCAGCCTAGTTTCGTGGCAAATTTCGCCCTTTCTCTCTCTGTCTCTTTCTCTCTCTCTTTCTCTCCGTTAACAACGTGAAAGACCAACACGTTGAAAGTTCGATCCGCGGCCGCCATATAGGATTAACGAGCCGATTAAAACGATCGCTATTAGAGTTACTACGGAGTGTCCACGTGACTGTGAAAAAATTATTGTCGCGATCGATCGCTTTGAATTATTGTCGAACATCGTCGCATCGATTCTGGATCGCACGACTGCGTGAAATCTTTATTTTCACGTCGTTCTCGACGTCAAACTCCACTTGACTCGAAGCAGTGCAGAGAATACTGAATTTACAAGAGGAGAAAAATAAGAAAGGTGGCAGAGTTTCTAGAAAACTGACGTCGCTTCATTCGATTAACAACTCAAGTTGAATTATCGACGCGTGAATACAGAGAAAGGAAAAAGAAACTTTTTATCTGGCGACGCTCTGTCTCTCTGTCTCTCTCTTTTTGAAAAATCTAAACAGTGCGAGCCCGGTGCGCGTGCATTTGCTACAACGAAAAGATGAGAGAGACCGAGAGAGAGAGAGAAAGTGCGAAAGCGGCGTGAAATGAAAAGTAAATTAAAAATTCCACTTAGAATTAGAGCGAGCATTGTTTACGCGCAGTGTTTCGCACGGGGGGAAGGGGGAGGAAGTCAAAGGGGTTAATTTTCCAATGGGGAGCCACTTGGCAACTTTCAACTCGATGAGAACTTTTCTTTCTCTCTCTCTCTCTCTCTCTCTCGTTCGAGGATTATTGAGTCGTTCAAACACTGAAATTCCAAATCAAATATTTATACTTCTTCTTTCGGGCCCTCTGTTCGACGTGTAACCACGTCATTTTAATTGTACATCATTCTTGCCGCGTGTCTGCCTCCTCTGTTCCGTGTATTCGACATTTAGCGATTCGAGCTTTCAACATTGAAAGCCTCTTCTGCCTTCCGCCTTATTCTCGCCCAAATGAAATTGAACCGATCTCGATTCACTCGCGAAGAGTGAAACGACTCGTATTCGACGACATTTCGCATTGATCTTCAAAGTTAAATGCCTATTAAGTTAAAATCCTACGAAACTCGTTGCATTAGCAGCACTCGTTCGCGTTTAACGACGAAACGTGTTTGACGCGCGTGACGAAACTTTTGACGAAAACGGGACGCAAGCGAATTGAATATCACGCGTACGATATTCAAGCGAACTATGCTCCGAAAACTCTTCGAACAGATGTGCAAAGGTGTGGATGATTTATATCAACGTCCGAGGACTGCCGTGCAGTTTTTGCATTTTATTATTCGAAGGAAAAGAAAGCCAAGCTCCTTTACGAGAAATAATATGTACTTCTTCACACGGACGATGAATCTATTAAACTGGTATACTCGGTTTCTTGAAACTTCCTCTCGCAATCTCACTCTATCTAAAAGAACTATTTTTCGTTTCGGATTAAAAACTGTACGCTGCGCGCACTGAAGTCTATCAATTAATTGGCGATAATTGTTAATTCACGTGTCGTCAATTAATTTAGTCATCGATCATAAATAGGTGATTAATAATTAGTGGCAAGCGACGGATAAATTCGAGGCGTTCATATTTCATTTGGAATTACGCAAAGCACGTTAAACGCGCGTGTTTCGCGCTTTGTATTCGAACGCGAGAGCGCCTCCCGTCCCCTCCACCCCTCCCTCTCCTACCCTTCATCAACGAATCAATTTTCCACCAAGGCACCAATGAAAGAAGACCAATCGATCGGTCCAAGATACAACGAGCACGGCAAACAGGGCTCTGTTTAATTAAACACCTCGTTGCCTTGCCGCGCGTTCAAAGCGCACCCGCACGACCACGCGAGCGCAAACATTCTCGAAACACACGCACATGCACAAAGAGAGAGGGAGATATATATATATATAGATAGAGAGAGAGAGAGGCTGTTACGTTTTCGCATCGATTGGGTGGGAAGCACACGCAAGAACCCTTTTACCAAATTATTCGGAAAAAGATTCTATCAGTCGGGTGTGTTCGATCGCCTAATAGATTTTATTAGCGAGCGTGTTAATGAAACGTTAATTAACATCGGCATATTTCAATAGACGAGCGCAAAGAAATAACATCAATTGATCGGGAATCGATTTCAAATGGAAGTCAACCGAATATTCGTCGATTTACTCGCGATTCTCTCGTGATCACCGAGCGACTCGCTCTGGTCGGCGCGCGATGCGAGATAATAATTAATTGATTGATACACGCTTATGAAATGAGGTGCCACACTTGTTGCGATTCTCGAGGCACTCTCTCACTCTCGCGGTGTGATTTTCAATCGCATTTTCCGATTCCCTCGGAATTCGATTCATTTCGCGTCAGACGTGAAGAAGCCTTTTCGCGCGCGTCGAGCCATCGTTGAATTTTGCAAAAAAAAAGAAAAAAAGCACGAACAACAACAGAGCCCGCGTTGTAAGCGAATAGCGTCGGTAATTTTTACGGTTTCGATTCGCAGACTTTCGATTCTGAAATGCCTCCCAATGGAGCTTCTATAGAGGAACTATGATTCTCCGACGGATCGGCAGGCAGCTCGCCTAAAAATAATTCTAAAATTAATCGAGACGATTGTAGACCGTATTGTCTCTCGACGATACCCGGAGAAGGGGGGCAGTGAAATGCTGGCGGAAGTCATAAAAGGAACGAAGGACTGGCACATTGTCTTCTCTGGGCAAGACAGGGCAAGAAGGTTCCACGTGCTGTTGGCAACTTGGGTAATTATGTCGTGTCCGCGACTCTAACCAGCCCCGTCACACGAAATTGCAACCTGACACCGGTCGTTCTCTCGCTCCACCCCTGACAAACCCCAGTTTACACACACACACACACACACACACACGCGCGCGCGCGCAGAAAGACTTATTGCTTTCAATTAAACCTTTTATTCTGCACCCTCGAAAATTGCTTGCTCGTGAGCCGTCTACGAAATGCTCGACGTTTTCCAAAAACAGAGCGATTATTAAATGACCATCGTATCCCTTCATCCTGTTTCACTCGGATGTTATTAAAACTAACAAGGGAGGTTAAAAAATTTGGCGAGATTAGAACGAACCTCGACAAGGCAATTATTGTTAATGACGCGTTACTTTGGTCAATTTAAGAAACGTTTCGATTTAGATAAACTGTTCTTTGAAGTAATACCAATATAATAGAAATTATTCGTATTACTTTTATACTATACAGAGAATAAAAATATTCCTTGGAGTAATGCTGGAGTAATTCCCCGGAGGATCGATACCTTAATATAACTTGGATTTTCATTACAAATTCGTTGCAGTAAATATAAAACCCGACGCAGTGAAATTTTATTGACGCTCAAATAAAAGCTAATTACTGTAAACATTTATTTACCACTAAATGTATTTCTATACACATACGTAGCTTGCTGGTATTCATATGACAATTCTGACAATCTGTAGAATGATCAACAACAATCATTAAATGTTTCATGCTCTGAAGTATCAGCCAAGATATTTCTTGCACAGAATTTTGGAAAAATAAAGTAAATCTGTAGAATGATCAACAACATCCATTAAATGTTTCATGCTCTGAAGTATCAGCCAAGATATTTCTTGCGCAGAATTTAATTTTTCGAAAAACAAAGTAAAATGAGAAATAGAATCAGGAAAAAAGAAAACGACGAACTACGTATTCTTATATACTTGCATACTTCACTTTCAAGTCGCCCGTTCATGAGATGAATATGACTTGCACGAGGGTGAATTTCATCTGCGGCAAAGGATTATAATTCGCAGCATTTGGCAAAAACCTCCGTCAAATATATCGAAATTGCTTTGCAATCTTTTTCTTTCGCGCAGTCAAGTCTCGATTCTCAATCCCGTGACAAGCGTCGACCGGTCTAACCGGTTTAAAAATTAACTTTCGAATCGTCTGGGCGAGGAATTACGAATCGAGACAGAGCGAGAGATCCGGGAGGGAGGGGGGCGAAGGATCCCAATAACTGGGATCGAGAGAGGTCTCGCAGTGTCAAAGTGTAAATTACGTTTTATACGTTTTTTTGCCTGTCTTCTTTTCCCTCTCTCCTTTCTTTTTTTTTGCCGCTCGAGCGAATCTTGGAGATATTCGATTCGTTGGAAAGGAGCAATCGAGTTAATCGCCGCTGGAATCCCGACGTTCTAATTATGCGTTCTAGATGGCAGTCCGGACGGTGAGTTTAATTACTTCCGATAATCGAGTAGATCCTTCCTAACCTGCTTCTCAAAGGACCCGCATCGAACAGATTGCTGTGACTCCGAGGTGCCCGATTCCCGACACCGAGCCGGAAATCAGGGAATATAAATGAGAGACACCTTCACCGTCGACAGGGAACAGAGAGGGGATGGATTCTGCTTGCTTCCTGTTTTGTTGTGGACTTGGGTTCGTGCCTTTCGAGCGTTTCGAGAGGCCGGATTGCTTGAATTATTCGGAAACGAACGACATTTGGCCCAGACAACTGCTTATTATTTTTAACATTCCCCTCCTTAACGCTGATCTCCTTGCTTCGCTTTTGCAACATTTGTATTTGTGTTAATGTTGAAGAGAAGTTTCATGTTAATTTCAGAATTTTAAAATGCAAAATCACATCTGAATGTGTATTCTTTCACACGAAAGCTGCGCGGTGGAAATATAGAAAAGAAATATACGTAAAATGATGCCAGTGACTCTGACAATAAAAAAACATTCAAAAATCGTATTAAAAAAAAAAAAAAGAAGTCAGTTGAAGTTACGTCAGAAACGACTTTCGTACTATCGCTAAATTTGATGAGAAATTCAGGTGGCTTGGGGTAGCTTCGCGAAACACCCTGTATGTATCGCTATGGTCGGTATCCGACATTCTTAGAAATCGTGTCAGAGATACATTCTGTGTACGTTGTATTACTCCGAGATGTCGGACAGTAGAATTCCGATGCAAGATTTCTTCGATGATTTGAACTTCGCCGAGGGAGATAAATCAAGCGGAGGAAGCGAGCAGATAAAATACATCGAAGTCGCGACGGTTAAGGGAAGATTAAGAGGGTGAATAATTTATTTAAAACGGGGGAGGAGACTCGCAGCGAGAGGCCGTTACCGCCAGTGACTATAAACGCAAAACGTGAGAAATTACACGCAACGTGAAGCTATCGTCATGGCAACGGTGCTCGGTGCTTCTCTGCGGTCACTACATAAACTAAAGCGGGCGGTTTCTGCGGGGGTGCAAACTCTGACCAGGTGGAGCGGGGAGGGGGAGGGCTGGCTTTACTACTCCATAAATCGCAAGACATCGGGCCGGCCGTGTTTGTGACGTTACCGAATTCACCGGTGTGTACGACCGGATATTTATTACGCGTGCAATAATTTACCTCAGTCTCATGCACCGTAAATTTCTTATTAGAAAAGTTCTTTTGTCCCGTGACGTCGCCATTCCCGTTACGTGTGCAACTTGCCGCGCGTGCACGTGTACACCGAGAAAACAGAAATTTTCGCTCCCTTTCCGGAAATTGAAGGTTGCAAAATTTATTAAGGAAGTCGAAAAACACCGATGCACCGGTTCATATTTCAGAACTGCGAAGGGAATTCACTCGAAGGAAACAGAAGGAGGTTAAATGTATTTTGGATCTGAGCGAACACGTTTTGTGAAATTTTTGACTGAACCGGGGAATATATTATATTGTGCCGGTGACAGTTTCAACGATGACTGAATCTTCATTTTCGAAGGTTATTCTTCGTTAATAGAACGTATTTGTATTTGTGTTCACATTTTAGAACAGGGGAATTTATTTCGAAACAGAAAGAGATTAAATGTTTTCGGGCCGGCGCGATATTTTAAATTCTCGATTGAATTCTTGGTTAAATATTATCGAGAATATTTTCTTTGTAGCACGAACGGGAATGTTTCAGCTTGCTTGAATTAATTTTATCAGGAAAATCTAATCATTTTACCTCGTACAGTAAGAACAGTATGACAGTCTTATCGTTGCAATTAACTCCGTTAAACTTTGGAACGTTCTCAATCGATGACTGAATCGTTCATCTTTCTAGATTACTCTCCATTAACAAGACTATTATTATAATATACCACTAGGGGCCATTTAAGAAAAATTTTGCTTAATCTACGTGTATATTTTCATTATTTTATGCGTGCATTGCGTCTCGTTTATTGGAAGAGAAATATGTCGCAAAATATTCGTAATATTCGGTTCATAAATTTAAATTAGCGAATGATCAAGTTAAATATTCTCGGATCATCATCCCTTATTGAATAACAACGGGGGAGGGATTGTTTAGAAATTCAAGGCATTCCCAAGGGATTTCGCGTGTCCTGTTCCCCGCAGTTCAGAGTCAACCATTCGCTCGTATAATGAATACTAATACGTCTCTTGCTATCGAGCTAAGTCTAGATAAAGGAGACTGACAATCCCTTGTTAGTTTGTCGTTGATTGAGCAGGGCACGCCGGAAGAGGCGAAACTTTTAATTAGTTACTGATCCCACGGACGATATAATTCCTTCCTGCGGGACGCCTGGCATGACGGGAATAAATTGAAATTGCCCGAGCCGATGGTTCAACATACTTTCGGCTTACTCCTTGGCTTAGGCCATTGAGAAAAATCGCTCTAATCGAACTCGCCCGAAATCGCCCTCCTAAACGAATTACCCGGTTAAATCGATCTCGCGACCGGCGAGAGACTACTGGAACGCTCCATTTACCTTCCCTTCTATTTCTGGAGTAATCTCGATAAATCTCACTTAAAAAAATTACAAAGTTATCTCACTTAAAAAATTACAAAGTTATCTCGATCTTTCATAAAATTTTATGTTTGCGATGCATTTGCATTTGAGAAATTTACACGCGGTTAAAAAATTCAAAGGCACAGTCGTTAATATTTGTGGGATGAGGAAGAGCTTCATTGCTCGGAATTTCGAGGTAATTGTCGCGGCGAAAGAATTACACTTGACACTAGTCGCCCTAATCTTAAAACAGAAGTGGCTAACACGTGGGCCTTTGCCCCCCCCCCACTTTCTTGCTCGCTAGCGCTACCCCCTCCACTGCGTCAATGTCTCCACTTGCTCGGTAAGGAAATCAACAGACTGAGAGAGTAGGGGCTCATGCATAGCGAGGAAACTTCAATGTAGTAGGGAGATCGATGCAGTGGAGGTGGTAGCGATCAAGAAAGTAGGGGCAAGGGTTCGCGAGCCGCCAGTTAGCCGGCTCTGACGTAAAATATGAACGTACGGTTGTGCGTGTATGTGTGAGCGAGTGTATGAAGACAGATTTTGGGTAGAGAGCAGCGAGTTGTAAGTGATACACGTGCAAATCTTGACAGAGTTATAGAAAGATATGATTCAAGTCTAGAAAGAACTCTATATCTTTTATTATTTTATTCTCCACAGTCATCACCGTATGCGGACTTCATCAATTTTCTTCAATTACTTAAATATTAATTAACTGCTTATTATAAACCACGTGGATTTAATTTTGACTTTTCTTCACATATTTAGCAGACTTAAAGTTAAAGGTTAAAAGTTAAAGAAAGCTCTTCAGTTGAGAGTGTAGAATTACTGATGCAGCGAGTTAATTCAGGGAGAGGAAGAAGAATTCTGATCAAAAACAGTGCACGACAAATAAATATCTCGGACGTCAAAGGGGCAATACGATACGCAGTGACGGATAAATGCACGGAAAATTGAAACACACAAACGAACGTTATTTCCAATCTCGTCTGTCGTTACAGAGAACCAATGGAGAACAAATTGAACAAGCTGTTGTCGTGTCACTTGTTTAAGCATTCGCTGGTTATCGGAAACGATATCTCTTGAGGGCGTTCTGCAGTCTAAGTTCCTTTGGACTCTCGCGTCTTTATTACTCGTCACGAGAGTCGTCTGATCTTTGCGAAGATCCTCCGCGACGCTTGACAGCTTGCATCGGAGATGCTCGTCTTCATCTTCTTCAACCATGTCTCTCCTATTTGCGTCTCGGATCATCCGAAACAAAGTGAAACACGCGATTGTGCCCTCTACTACAAAGTAATTGCAATTCGTTCGGTTCTCGCGCCAGAGACAGTTCAACGTTTCAGTATGAGTGTCATTCGGACAAGCGGGGAAGGAGCAGAATTCGTGGAAGTTAATCTCGGAAGATCAAGGCTTTTGACAGTGATGCGTTCATGGAACACGCGAGACGCCGAGACATTCTTCGCGGAGAACCAAGCGTGTCGCGCTTTTTGCCTTTTCCCGCTGAAAATGTGAAGTTTATTAAATTTCCAGCCGTATCTTTCGTACCTTCAATCTCAAGCTCCCCCCCCCCCTCCCCTATCTTAACCACTCGCGTAGGGTTAATTTTTACTCGCGGTAGCGTTTTCATCGTCAGTCGACTCTTATAATTAATTTGCCCAAACTTGCGCACCGAGTGAATTACAGCATTGTAACTCAGCAGGGTCTCACCGACGATATTAACTTGATTAACAATCGCTAACGATGGATCACAGAATTATCAACGCTAGTTTGATTGCGCGGTAATCCTCTCCTTTGTATTAATCGGCACCGATTAGAATCCCGTTCGAAACGGAGAGACCGAGACTTGAAAATATTACTGTATAACAATATTGCACTCATGACTTGCGTCGATGATCGTGTACCTTAAACTGAAAAATATCGTGATTGCAAGTGTGAAGTTGTTAGCTTTGACACAGATGAAGATTGCGTGTGTGTGTCTGTGTGAGAGGTATTTACCAAATGTATGTTGTTGCAAAGTTATTAACCGAAACCGACGATCGCAACTAGGTGACAACGCGGTCATTAGAGTTTCTACGGACGGAAGTAACCAGGCGTCGCCAGTTTCTCGGCGAATTCTGACTGGCAACGACCGACGTTCCGGACACGTTAATGGCAGGATCGTCAAAGGGAAACGCGACGGAATAGGATCGCATACGCGGATATTCCGTTATAACTGCGAGGAAACCCGCAGGATCCGGCTGCGGTGATCCTCGCATTATCCTCGATGCATCTCCATCTCGATGCAAGACCTCGAGAGAGAGAGAGAGAGAGAAAGAGAGAGACCCTAGGATCCTAGGATCGTTTCGAGCCCCGTAATCGTGAAACTGCGTATCGGATAGGCGTCGTGAACTCGTGATTTGCTGTTTCGCGAATCGTTTCGACGCGGAGATTTTACGTCGAGCCTTCGAAACGATTGCCTCGGCGACAGGTAATACCGATTTCGCATTTCGGATCTTGGCTCTCTCTCGTTCTGGAGACTCGACGAATTTACGGTGAATTTAACGTTCGGGTAACATTCGAATATCGAAACTGTATTATAATTTTGTTAAGGGAAACTTCAGGATGATGAATTTGAGCTCGTTCGTGACAGAGTCGATTGTCTCTGGTGATAATTGTAATGCTAGTTTTTCTACATACTGTAGAGAATTTTATTTGATTTCACAGTCAATACAGTTTTAATCTGTAGTCGCGATTCATGGGCGAGTTTTATATTTTTGTGGTTTCGTTATGAGTTAAGATTGCAACTTGAGATAGCGTGTTGATAAAGAACAAGCGATTGTCCTCTTTAAAAAGTTGATTTTCGAGTCTCTGTTTCAAGCTGACAAATATAGATTACATATTACAATACTCGTTGGCGTAATAGTCAACTGCTTCTTTAGCTTTTTCATTTTTCCCATTGTTCGCATTTTTTGTTTGCGCCATTGTCGCGCGTGATTTCGTTGGAAAACGGATTGCTCGTCTTACTTGGTTAATTCACGTCGATGTCCCGCAATCGATGGTTCGGCTACCACGTACTCGGTGATAAAGTTTGATAAGCCATCCATCCATCACGCGATGAACAGCGCGTGAATCGTATTTCACGTTCTACGTATTGGATAGATATCGGTGTTTCGGTTCGGCTGTACTCGCGTTTAAACAGTTGTCAGGATCCCTATAAATTATTCAAAATCGAAGGAAACTCGCTCGTGGAAAGCACGGAGATCTTCGATCAGGCTTCGAATTTTTTGCATTCACCGAAAATTATTCTTCTTCGAGGCCTGTCGCGTTTCCTCGAGCCTCGAAGAAATCGATCTGGCACGCTGTTTGGCACATCTCGCTTACAGTTGTAAAACTGTATTTCCTTCTGCTCTGTTGCTATAAAAAGTTGCAAAAAAGAATCAGGGCTCGTCGTGTTGCTGCTCGAAAATTCATAAAGTCCAACATTTTAGATCTCCTGGGCCTCGTTGGCCGACAAAAATTTGTTGACACCCGCACATAATTTACACATCTTTCTTATTAGTTTAATATATCATTTATGAGGATATTAGAACGACTTTTATAGTGAAAGGATACACTGATTAGAAAAATATATATTTGTATCAATTAAAAAGAATATTGAAATTTTTAATGAGAACACTGAACACTTGTTTTTTTTTATAATAAATTCATCATTAATTGAATTCATCGATATCTGGTTTGAGTAGGTGGCAATACGAGCAATATTTTCAAGATACTCGTCTAAAATTTCTTATTTTTTATTTTATCACGTGCTTCGTATATCGGAAGAAAATCTGTTTGTAAATGTAAGCACTCCCCGATAGGGACACATTAATAAAATTATTATTCAAATAATAGCATTATTAGGCCGCATGCTCTAAGATTATTCTTCAATGTTATCTTTTCTGAAATTCTTCACACCGAAGTGTCAATCACTCTCGACACTAGAGATCACTGTTTTCGAAAGATTCATCTACCGATTGCGTTCGATCAGGAATCGATTTTTAGTGGACCAATCGGCCAAAGTCGGAATGCCCCGCGATTGTCACGGTATTTGCATGACGCTCATAATTGTCCAGGATTTTGAACCGGTCGATTGAACCGGAGCGTCGAATGCCAATCACCGATGTCAAGCATGTGAACACACACTCCCCCTCCCCCGAACAGTTGCCCGATGCACACACATATCAATTTGCATTCGGTATAAATAAGTCGTGCGTGCGAGGCGCGTTGTGCCCTAAATGCGACCATATGGATAGCTCGAATTTCCCATTTGCGGGGCATAACGTGCAAATCAGCCGTCCGATAACAGCGACAGCCTCCGCCTGAACAATAATATTGTCCGCAAAACAACTGTGCCTATGATTTACGTATATCGTGCTCGGTTAATGGACGCTATCGTATGGCAACAATGTGTTTTCACAGCCTTGAGGCTTTTTTCACAACAAAACGGAAACGCGCGCGACGCGGATATTGCAATTTGCAGCCGCAGCCCGCTCTGAATATTGAAACTGTTTGGTAATTTTGCAAGAATTGCAAATAACATCGTGAACATCGCGAGACATCAACTGCAAAGTAACATGTGAAATCATCATCGAGTGTGTTATAGGCGTAAAAAATTATAAATACGATATAATGACACGAAACTTGAGATACTAAACTTGTTTCAATCTTCTTGAAAGGTTTTCACTTTCAAAACGCGTCAATTTTATTCCAAGATGTTCTTACATCAGTGTGTGTGATGACGCTTCTCTTCTCGAGAATGATATATACATTCGATATATACAAAATCCTTTTCGCGACTGACAATCCGAAGATTTGGAACGATCCTTCAAAACCGATATTTTCTTTCTCTTTTTCTTTTTTTCTGTCGCCAATATATTCAATTTCATTCAATATCAGGTGGAAACGAATGTTGCGATTTCTTGAACTTTCGTCGTCTAAGCTTAATATTTGAGGTTCGATGAAAATATGAGAGAAGAATCGTACAATACATGAAGTTTTTAAGAATCGTTGAGTCTTCAAGTCCATTGTAGATTCAATCGTGAAAGAAAATGCTGTTCTTACATGCTGTGACAATTTATAGCATTTTTGAGGAGAAAAATATCCTCATTTACCCCGCTCTCATGATACAACGTGATGTAAAAACATTTTAGAATAAAATAAACGACATATTCAGAGTAGAGTAGATACTTCGTGCTTGAAAACGAGCCAGGTTCATTATTCTACGATTTTGTTTCGCAAAACGGCTTAGTGCCCGAATATCAATGGGATTTAAAATTAAATGTAATGATTCTCAATGGTTGAAATTAACGCCGGTTAAATGGTTATTATTCTTTCCTTTAATGTACGATATTAAAATTTATTCGCCTTTCACATACATTCCTGGTCAGAAATCTTAGGACGAGAATTATAATAAAAATAGTATAACGTGAATTATAAATTGCATGCAATAAATACAATACGTACAATATAATTAAATACAATATGAAACGTATTTTATACAATAATGAACTCTGTCAACATATTAACTATATTACAATACATACATATAAAATTAGATCAAATGCAGAATGCATTTATTTACATCTGATTTTAAATTAAGATTAAATACAATATGTATAACAATATAATTGAATACAATGAATATAAAACATACTTAATACAATAATGACTCCATTAATACATTAATACATTGTAACATATTGTACCATGTTCTAAAATATATCTATACACGATATGTACTGAATATTAAAGATAAAAGTGTCCTAAGCGATTTCTGAGCGTAGAGCGTGAACACAAAATTCGTCGTCTGTCGCGAATCGAATTCTAAGATCAAAATGTACGTTTCCGTTTCTTGATCTGGTTTGCACACGCGTTCTAGATTTTCACAGCGATATTATACTGTGACGGGGAATTTTTCGTAACAAGACGCGTGCCCGTGTCATCATTCTGCGCATTATGCACGAAAGAATTCTTGAAGGAGCCGAAGCATCACGACGTTTCGCGCGTATATGACGTTTCGAGAGTTTGCCGCATGAATTTCTAGAATACGCGACGGAAATATTCGAGCTGCCGAGAAGTTAAAGACGCATTTAAAATTTAAATTCCCCGAATGGAATGACACGATTATTCCACTCTTCCTTTCTTTCGTCTTCGAGACAACAGATCTCATCGTGTCTGTCAGTTTTTCAATTCCGCGTTCTGTGTTTTTTTCGATTAAATATTCATTTGTTCACGTATTGAACACTGTTCGCCGAACAATTAGCGTCGTTTCTCGACGTTGAAGTATCGAGTCTCGTTCGGTACGAAAGTGTTCACAACACGCGATTCGCAATCGGTAAAGAGGGCGACGGAAGATAAAAAGTGGCGGAGAGCGCGGGTGGATTTTTACGAGACAGCCAGGACAAATTTCGACCACCTGTCGCGTCCAGGAGGCCTAATCGGCAATCAGAACTTAGCAGATCGTCGTGTCCACCTGTCGGATTTCCTCGTGAAATGTCCGGCGCATCGCTAATTAATTGTTCGCAGTTTCGATCAGCCGGGCGCAATGGAATTAGGTTGCGTGCGACGCCTCCGAAATTCGACGTTAATGCGTTTAACAATTTCTCGCGTCGCCCTTCCCCCGCGTCGACTTATCATCTCCCCCTCCCCGAATTTTACTCCCCACTTTCCAAAATTTTCCAAATTTATCTGACGTTTCTCAACTCAACTTCCAAACTTTTTTATATCGATTTCTTCACCCTGAGTTATTCTTGCGAGTATCCTACGCGTTATTTGCACGTATGAAACATTGTCGTAGAAATGTGTGAAAGTTGTACATGCTGCTTCTCAAATAGAAAGATTTTTTTTTTTTTTTGGTAAGAAACGAAGAACTGTTCGAACGTTCGAGTATCGAAGTGAGGGAAAAAATCGCGGAATTGATGTTAATAGATTGAATCTCAGTTGTGTCTTCCTCGGCTCTCCGTTTGCCACGGAGATTGAAATGAAAGAAGAAACGAGAAAATGGAGAATATTGAAACATCGAGTGAAACATGGCGGTCATACGAGCGAGTACAGGCCTGAGAGCCTTTCACCTGGCAATTGATTTGCGTAAGTTTCGTCTCTCCACCTCTGTCTGACCAGTGTTTGTTCCTCTTTATTGGGACCATGGACTCCAGACTCTCCGTGCCTCTCTCTCTCTCTCTTTCTTTCGATGCCGAGGCTATAGCGAAACGCGCAGTACAATGCTCTCCTTCGAAACTGTTAGTTGGAAACTGTGAACCGTTCGCGATCCCGATACGACTTTGTGTCGATCCTCGACCTTGGATCATTCACTGTCATTACATAAAAAGAAAAGTCGTAATCGAAATCGCTGAAAAAGAGAACTTGTTGTTCGTAAACGTGGTCGCGGAAATTATTAAAAAAAAATTGCCAAGGAAAATTTTTTAACGAACTGAGAGAGGAAACCAACAAACGCCGGGACGTTTATGCAAATTCGAAAGGAGTTCGAAGAGTCGACTTGAGAGCCAAGGTTGAGGGTATCGCTTAATTTAGAATGACGGGAGCGTTGACCCTGTTTCGTCAATGACAGGCACGTATTGTTGGAAAAGAAAGTCATATATACTACATACGGCACACACAACGTCAGTATCAAGCACAACATCGAGAAGAACACGTGTGCGCTGGCTTGCTGCGCATTTTGTTCGCGCAGTTTGCTGTAGGCCATGGTCAGCGACATAGAGTGATTCGCAGCGTCGATCGCGCGAAGTGAATTTTTCCAGTTGTTATTTTCACCGAACGTACACACCGATCGGCGTGAAAATCACCGTGATTTCGTCAGCAGTAATACCAAGGAACGCGACATTTCCTCGCGGTTTACGTAGTTTTTATTAATAGCGAGGGCCACTAGAGGAAGTCTCGAGATAGCAAAGTATCGCAAAGCGAGAAAAAAAAGAGGCTGACAAGACTGGCTGTGAAGACAGGCAGCAGGTAAACGCACAGAAAGAAAAAAACGTCCCTGCGTGTAACATTAGATATAGAAAGTTACTTGCTCGACGTAGAACGTCATTCGAAAATAAATCGAACAGTCACGCCAATGAAATCTAATAATTACTAATTTCATAATTTCATTTTCGTTGTAAAGTTGAATTTAATTCGCCGGCAAAGAGAGATGCGGAACAATGGCACTTTTGTAAATGACGTATTAATATCTCTTTTCCATCGATTCTTTATCGATCGTCGATACCGTAGATTTAACTTCTAGGAATAGCATCTATCTATACTAATTGTAAGATAGAAATCGCAGTCACTACATTGTAAAGTATGAGCAAAGATAAAAGAATGTTGCAGAAACTCGCAGATAACTTTCTTATCTCACAGAAATACACCTGGTCATGCGTTATCGCAAGACGATAAAAGAGATACCACGGTCATAAGATTAGCTCGCTTGCTTATTCGATGTGACTCACTCAGACTTCAATCCGCGCTCTGCAGTCACCCAGTATAATGTTCATCGACAAATCTACAATATCCAATGTATTTCAATAATTTTTCGAACCTTCGCTTCGAAGAAAAAATATTTCGTCCAGAATATTTATATCCAATATCAGACGTTGTTCAGCAAGGAGTGATATAATGTTTGAAACATTTTAAATTACTTAAAATTATAATGCATCGCGGTGAAAGGTTTGAATAATCTGCTTCGTCTGTTTCGAGATGCAGAGTGGTTTACGTGCTCGGAGTCAAGGCCTTCGAAAGCAATAATAACACAGGCAAAGTTCGATGGAAACAGTTTGCCATTGAACGTCGTGCGGGCAACGTCGGAATATTATTTCACTGAAAATATTATTTCTGAAATATTATTCTTCCATTTTTCCACGTCGGTCGAAGTCAAAGCGAAAATGAAACGATTATATCATAGAACGGCGCGCGTTGTGCAATACATATTACGATTACGGTTTTAATTGCGATTTAATTGACGCTGGATATGTGTGATGCATGATCTCAAGTGTAAGTGTACGAAAACAATTTGCAACGTAGATATCCAACGAAACGCGATTCACGTTTGCGAGTGAACACACGATGAAGTGCAAGTGAAATGCGAAATGCCGACGAGTGTTCCTCGATGATGCGTCCTTCCTAGTTCCCTCTCGCTTGCGCCGCCAACAAAAATGTGAGTAGAAGAAACTAACACAATACCATTTTATAATTTTATTACGCCGTGTTGCATCGCGTAACCGCTCGGGGAATATTGCGCCCCGCTATATGAAATACCGGCGGTACAATTCTTTTTAATTCTTAGTATCGCGCGTTACGTTTCTCTCGCTTTTCGAAATGAAAATGGTGCATTTTTTCTTTTATTCCGATGGTAATCGTACTTCACTTGTTAGCGTGTAACGAGGAATTATTTTCATTTACATTCCCTTTTTGAACAACGTTCGTTTTCGAATTTTTCAAAGATGAATAACAACAACCGACGACATTGAACTTGTTTTTTCTTTAAGGATGGTATATTTTTTTTTTATTTCTGGTGCCATTGGAAACTGTTATTATTTCAACAATAGAGCTACCAAAGTATAAAATTTCCATCCTCAGAAGAGTCAAAGTAAAAGGAGCAGAAAATCTATATAATGTACAATAGGGTACACGAGCTTTTTATTTATGTATTTTACGAAGAATCATTCAAAAATCTAAAGATACGCTGTTTCGTATTTATGAAATATCTAACAAAAATATTCAAATGGTCATTTTGACCATTTTGATAGTTTTAGTGTTAAATCAATCTTTAATCATACCAATCAATTAATCAATCTTATAAAACTTCCTCGTTTCTGTTCGTTCGGTTCGGTTAATCGTTCACACGGAATGTTCACACCTTCTTCGAACATATTTTATCAAATCGTACAACACGATCTGTGGAAAATCGTCATGTCATCGCGTGAAACGTCATTATCCACGACAACGTTCACGCGAGTTTTATATATTTTTTTTGCTCTAGGAATGACTGCTGACTTTGAAATATATAACACGCGTAATCTTCCATGTTGTTGGAGATTTCTCAGTGCTTAAAATTCGTCTTATTCCACGTTCTATTTAGTTTCACGAATTTTTAATCTCAGTTCTTCAATGTTTTAACGTCTCGATTGACTGATGAAATAATAATAGTTTCTGACTGATAAATGGAAAGTAATATCGGTCATCGTGTTTATCGAGAAATTCCGAACACGTGTCAGCGACGAATTCTGTGCAGCTTTCTAGAGGCTTCAGAGCAATTATCTCAGAATCGATCTTTATCGTAATATCGTTGAACGTCGTGTCGATAAAATAACCAATCATTTCCTCGCGTAATTGATGCAACAGAATCGTTCGTAGCAACTGTTTTCTAAAACCGTATATTTTATCAAATCGTACAACAGAATCTGTGGGAAAATCGCCATCGTGCCTTAACGCATCTTTATCTGGCAAAAGAGTAGCGGAACTACAACGGTGCGAAAAATAAATCGTTACATTTCCCAAAGTAAAATTACTAGTGAAGCTCTTTTATCTCGTAAAAGAGAATGTTGAAAATTACCTACACGTACAAAGGTGTGCTTGAAAGCAATCGGAAAGCGTCGTCAGCCGCGACGAACTAGTCGTGCTATTCGCGAAATTCCCGATCGCGAGCCTGGTCCTCGAGAAGCTTGACAAATCCATTCAGTGCTAAATGTTTGTACAACCTCGAGCAACTGTCGTACGAAGCGGCGAGCATCCGCTTCTGCGCATCGTCCGGCACATCTGACGGCAATGCGCACCGTCCACGACGATGATACATGCAGGTGTTGATCCCATTTCCGCTTGTGAGAGCGGTTAACGCTGGCCGCGAGTCACGTGCGCTTGATTTACTCTCGCTCATCTTGTCTCACTTGAATCGCTCTCGATATGTCTCTCTCTCTCGCTCGAGATGTGTATGTGTTTCTCGTGTTCCGTAGAATTCTGTTAACTCATGTCAGGTGTTTATCAGGTCACGGGTGCTTCCTTGTCCTCGTCGTGTCGCCTTCCTCTCCGACTAACACCCGCGCTGTGCGGTGTGTCACGCCACTGTTAATCACGTTATTTGCCATACGCGAGCGGATTTCTCCGAGAGTTAGATTTGTCGATGACAGACCTTCGTTTCTTGAAGAGTCATTCGTTTAGATTTTTTTTTCTTTTTTTTTTTTGTATTCCGGAGTAATACTGTTTTGTCGAAGCCTCGCTTTGTTGGCTCTGACGATCGATTCGTGTCCGCTCGAAGACCGTAGCGAACCATCTGTAGACTAACGTCTAGACAGCATAATAACAGCGCAAATAACAGCGCAGTACGTATACTCCTGGATAACTTGGAGAAAAAAAATCGAATCTGATTAATGGCAGAGAAATCTCGCCTTCTTCGGGAGACTGCGTTAGTCGCTCTTTATAAGAAATTAAATTACGGGTTCTTAATCCATTTCAACGCGACTGTGTGTTATATAGGGTGGGGCCAAAAGTTCCTTCCCACATATTTTTGTCTGAACGAAACATCAAGGTGTAAGAAAAAAAAACTAATTTTATTACTATTAAATTAAATTTAAGTTCAAACATGAATCTTCTCATCGTGTTTTGAAAATTATCAATTAAAATTACTATCTTAGATATACAATAAAAAAAAGTTACGGACTTATTTAGCAGGAAGCGATGGGAATCAATTATTTGGAACACACTATAGCGAGTTGTGATATTTTATCTCTTCAAATATTTTCGCGTTCCTTTCCAGTTGAATTTAATCAGGAAACGGTTGCTCATTTCGAAGGATATCGGATGATATGGAAGCGTAGATAAAATTATCGTTTACTTCTCTCGATATTCATGAAATTAATTGACATTGACGTCTCGCGAATAGTTACAAGAGGCTGAAACGCTCTTGGTATTCACGGGTCGCATGAAGCGTAGATTTAACCGAGACGCAATTTGCCGAGTAATTTTTGGACCCTCTTGAAATTGGAACGGTGTGTTTAATAGCCTTCTTATGTCAGTCGAAGAATTAATTGCAGGGGAGGGGGGGGATTAAGTCAGCGTGTCGTAGAGTTCGTTGCAATTGCACCGCGAGACTCGCTCAGAGAAGGAAATAGCTCAATTTCGAGTGTATCCTTGCTCGCGGTGTTCTTATTGTCTGCCGAGCGTCCTCGAGCGTCTTCGAACCTTTCGAGTTACGAGCCAGCGTGAAATTGGGAAATGAAACCCGATAAAATTGGACCTGTCGAGTCGTTAGGTCTTGCCTGAACCTCTTAGCTGCGAAATGGACGAGTATATTCGCGAAGAAATGGCAAAAAAAAAAAACGACGACGAGTAATACGAAAGAACTTGAATTAAACTTTCAAGTGGAAGATGAAACATATTTGTCAATCTTAGACACTTTGAGACTAGAGTTATTCTTTTTTTACGTCGTTTCTAAATATTTTCCTGCTATCAAGTATTAATTAAGTTAAACAATAATATTATTGATTCGTCGTTTCCTCGTAATTTAATTTAATTTTACAGCAGTTATAATCGTCGTCGCGTTGTTGCTCCAACGTGGAACACACGTTCATACACATGCACCAAAGTTCGGCACCGTAGCTGAGAGGTTAGTCGAACGCGGGAATACTCCTCGTGGTAATTCAACTTCCTAAAACAAACGTGTCGCGATATATAGATTTTCTTTGCTCTATCGAGCACGAGAATTCAAGAGTACTCGGAGACCTGCCTCTTGAACCGCGCGAGGCGACGCGACACGCACGGCAAACGTGACAAAACTCTGCACATCCGATGTTCCTTATTTCCAGCGTCTACGATAATATACACAAACGTTTCGCAATTTTGAACACGTCAGTTTGTCAAGCTTATCCCTCTCACTATCGTCGAAAGAGAGAAAGAGAAAGAGAGAGAGAGAGAGAGAGAGAACTCAGAGGAGGAAGCTGGGACATATTCTCCGGCGGCAAACTCTTCGAGAAAGTTATTTCCAACAACTGCACGGCTGAAACTGATTTTCGGAATTAAACGTACGGCGGTAAAGGTCGTCGGTGGAGTTGCGTCGTCTGACGAACGCGAAACGGATACGCGGCCACGGTGTGAACGACTCGCCTGGGAATTAGGCTGCCGGCTGCCTCCTTTCAAACTGGCTGCTTGTTAACTTCGACGAGGTTCGGTATTTGTTGTAGTCGCCGACAACTCGCCTGCTCGGCAACTCTCGGCGCCCATTGTTTTTTGATACAATTACAAACGGCGGCGGCGGCGAGGGGTGGGGGTGGTGGGGATTTTCATCCCTCCGCATCTCTCGTCCCGTTTCCTTGGCAAATCGTCGGAGATTGTTGGAATATTTGATATTGCCAGCAACTTATGTTTCCCCCCTCCCCCGGTATTTAACAGGGTGTTACTTTGCATTAGAGTAGATTATTCAGAGGAGATTACTTCTCTGCCCGGACTTTTGATGAGCCACGCTACTTAGGTGTTGTTCCAGATTATTGTTGCTCGCGAGATTAATATCCTATTAATCTCTCATCCTCTTGGGCAGAAATCCTCGCAAATCAAGATATTATTAATCGAGGTTGATTTTATCAAATTACAGTCGTCCTCGCGCGATCTTGGTATGCGAAGGTTTGCACGTTTTTAAAATTCTTATTCTAAAAGGAATTTGTTTTATCTTTTTATACATACATACATCTAATGTTATTATTATATATCTAATATAATTATCAGAGTACACATGTAGAGTATACGCTGTATTTGGCATACTTTTATTTTTATTAGAGTGTATTATATATAGAGTATACTCTATGTATTAGTATACTCCATACTGGATTATTTTGCACGAGTAATTTCGTACATTACACGCGCCCTGTGTATATTTCCACGACTCCAAATTTTCCAATAAATCAGAGGTCACCAAACTTTTTTCACAGTGGGTTACATAGCTGAGAAAATGGCGAGCGCGGGCCGCATAATTACTAAACTAAGTTCAGCATTCCGTGTTAATCATGCGTGAGTGGCATGCAATGCACAAAAAAACAAAAACAACCAACATATTTATTTACTAAAAAAGTTATCAAAGAAAGCGACATTAGCAAAAAGATAGTTACATCAGACACCTAGTGTGCACGTATCCGAATTTCACGCAAATTCAAATACCGTCGGTGGGCCAGAGTTTGGTGACCCCTGCAATAAATGCACGTTTGTAACTCTACAGAAGCTTTTCAAAAGCCACGTCGATCCAGTTCCATAAGTCTAAGAGAAGTACGAAGTCACGGACGAATTTTTCTTCGGACGAGCATTTATCGAATTAACACTTTACCGACCGGTAGTCTATTAATCGTCTATTACTTACTGCTATCGGTCGGTAAAGTGTTAAGTATTTTCATTTGCTCCTCGACGCTCCGCGGACGTACGTCGTCGAAATTAGAAAATTAACAAGAAACGGAAGTAGTCGATCCCTCCGTTTAAGTTACGTTTCGCGAGACGGAAATATCTCCGTGACATCGATTTCTGGGATCGCTTTGTCTCAACGTTGAGTTGCAAACGAGTATCGATGGATCGACATCGAGAAAGAATACTCTTTGAGTTCGAGTGAGTTCTCTCGTCGTTGCGCGACACATTTGAACGAGAGGTTTCTTGTTCTTCAGGGTTGATGATCCCTTAACGGGGCAAGATCGATGCCTGGCGTATCGGCGCGGTCGCATCCTCGTTATTTATTCTTCTTATTTGAATAAAACGCTAGCGGAAGTGTCCCCGGTGGCGCAAACGCTCGACAGAACTCGAACGTCGTTGTATGTATAATGTCGCGGTCGGACCCCGCTGCGTCCATAGTTTCGGGTAATCCTCGCCCGTTTCGAATTCGAAAACTTCGTCGTTATCGATTCCTTCTTCGGTTTCGATTCTCCCTGTACGTGGTACGGAACACCGCCGACCACGCTCATTCCGAATTAAAATCGCGCGCATCGGCAGGCGAGAGGGATGTTTCTCGCAATTTCTAAATGCAGATGGGAGGGGGGGGAAACTTCCAGTGGGGTGGAAGGGGGGAATAAGAGCAAGGCTTAACGGGAAAGTTTCTCTGTCACGGCAGGGGGAGAAGGATGTACATAAAATTCTGGCGCGATGGAAATTAAAACGTTTTATCTTCTCCCGCTTTACGAGCGGAACTTTCGCGAAAGTCGTTCCGTTTCTTGATCAATTACGCCCCCCGTTTTTATTGGAGAGCAGTCGCAGAGACAAAAAAAAAAAAAAAAAAGGAAAGAAAAAAGGAAAATGGCGAGTCCATCAAGGAGAATAGCCTTCGTAAAAATCGAGATTTAATGGAGAGGGGGGATATTCGTAAAACGCTTTTCGACACGCCATCGCTCGAACGTATTTATTTTTTATCGAGATGAAATTTCATCGTCAAAACTGCAGACAAGAGATCGCTGTTGCGATTTATCGTGAAAATCGGACTTGAACGTACGGGTGCTTAGCTACGCGTAGGTGTGTTTAAAAAAATTCTCTATTTACAGCTATAAACCGCCGACGATTAACACATAAAATTTCCATCAGTGGCATCAAAGTAAAACAAAAAAAAAAAAAAGAAAAAAAAACGAACTGGTACAATGGAGTGTACAATTTTCTGTTCGTAAATTTTGGGAAAAAAAATCGTCCAAAAATGCATTCTGTTCTACGTTCACAAGATACGACACAAAAATTCCAATGAAATATCGTACAGTTGCAATAATTGAAATGTTCCAAAAATTATATAAATGTAAATATATTAGATATAAATCGGTCATTTCGTCAATCTGAAAGACACCCTTTCAAATTTGATTTCTCGAGCCCGTTGCCAACTTCGAAATCTCGAAATTTCATCAACGTCGACAAGAGAGAAAACGACTCGAACAACTACAAAACCACTCGTCGCGATTCTCCGCCCGCCGCAAATTGTTCGAGGGAAATCCTCGTCGTCTCGAGTCGCCTTCCGCGGAAGATTGTTATCGCTGAAAGCGCTACGGGCCACGTTTTATACGTATTCACCACGCTAATTACACAGCGCGCCGCGGAGACGGGATCCGCATTACGACGCATGAAAGATACACGAAAGGAATGGTAAGAGGAAGTTTGGCTTGAAAGAGGATTTACATTATACCCCGTTAATTCCCATCGTGGAAAAGAACGGTGACTATTCATTCCGTTTCTTGGCTCTGTGTGGTGATTAACCGTGACGACGACGATGGGTAGCGGAAACGGCTGAGAATGTGGTGGGAAACGAAACAGAATTGAAAGGAGAAGGGGAAGTAAAGGAAAGAAAGAAAGTGGATGAACGGTTGCTGCGTCTCTTCCGAGGAGAAACGAGGGTTGCAACCGCGAGAAATTATATGACTACGCATACGCGGCGAGCTTTTTCATTCGCGGTTGTGCCTATGTCGTCGACAAAGGCGTCGTCGACTCGTGCTCGTCGAGGAAAACGGAAGAGAGAATATCAGAGGAGGGGGGGGGATGGAGTTCTCGATACACCGCGAGATACGTATGAAATATTCATGGCCTCTCTGGCACCGTGCAGTTCACCCCTTTCGTTAGAGCCGAGTCGAAGGTGGGACGGCCGGTGGTTTCAACCCCCCCCCCTCTCCCCCTCCCCCTATAGACAAGTCTTGTTTCCACGAACGGGGATGTAAATCGGCGAACACGAACGTCGATGCGTTGCGTCGCGTCGCGTCGCGTCGCGCTCCAAATCGAATTTCAGATAAATTCTTGGAAACCGGAGCGAGCCCCGCTTTGCGGAATAAGTCATGAAAACACGTCGCGGTGAAAATAAAAATCCCCGACGCGTCTCTCTGTTTCGCTGGATTTTTTTCTTTTTTTTTTTTCCTTTCGTTTTTCATTTCAAGATATCTGCGTGTATATGCAGAGTACGCGCGCCGGGGTCGTTTGTCGCGTTGCAGCCGGCTGCAGCTCGCGCTTGTAATCGTTGACTCGCGTAATTGAAGAGATCGATTCCTGGCGGATAACGGGCCTGGCCGAGGTTTCACTTCGGCTGAAAACATACGAGAGGCTGCTCGTTGTTGGACAGAAACGGGAAAATGCGGCAATGTGGCGTGTTACGCGCGTGCTGGGCTGTTATTCGCAAAGAAAAAAGTTCGAGATAATCCTTCTACGGTAAATTGATATCCAGCCCTGAGTTGCGAAATTTTTTCCCTGAGTTTCGAAGATGAAAGGCTCTCTGCGAGTTTAACTCTTTTGGACTTTAAGACTTCTGTGTGTGCCGGTTGTACAGTTTGCAGAATTCCATTGAATCTCTAGCTTACTCCGTGACCATTTGTTTATAATCGAGATATTAAAATTTTATTTAGAGATGCAAAGAAGTTTGCCGCCCCCCCCTATCGCAACTATCTTCGACTTTTTCATCTTCCGTGCGACGATACGACATTTCGACCGTGATGAGGAAATTTCGGCGGTGAAATATCGCGATAGAATGTTTGGCGGTTCGTTGATGCGGCAGAGGCATATGGCTTCTTTTTTGAAAAGAATCTCTCATTGAAACGGCGGAAATATTGATGCCACGGGCAGAGATGCCTCTGTGCATGGAAATTAAGACATGTTTGCATGTTCACGACAGACCGCACAAACATTTCTCGAGCAAACATGCTTGATACACGGCTTCTAAAGCCACCTGTGGGAGCCGGGGGACGTTTCTCCGCGGATGATGAGTAAACTTCGTGTTTCACGTCGAGAAGGAATGCACGGACAAATAAAAAAAGAAAAAAGAAAAAAGAAAGAAAAAAAAGGAGAGCTCGTCGACGTGGTGACGTCGCGTAATTCCACGGTTATTTCCGTACCGCGTGGAGATTAAAAGATTAGGTGCGACGTCGCCACGTTTACCAGTTACGAGAACCTCGCGGTTTATTAATTTCCCCCCTGCTTGTCGAACGACAAATGCGTGTGTCCTCGCATTTTTTTTTTTTTTTTTGAACTTTGCCTTCTCGGACGTCACTTTCATTTCGGAAGTTACTTCAGCTCTTGTTTCTCGACCCCTTTGAGACAGGTATCTCTTTTAGTTCACCACGAAAGAACTAACGCGTGACGTTTCATAAACGAGATTTTAAAATTTTATTTTTTAAATCGTCGTGAAATCACAGGACTTTAACGATTCTTTTCTCTTTTTTTTTTTTCTTCTTTTCTGGTCAGTATCAACGTATCGAAGATCATGTAAGACGTCATCACGTTTATTGGTTACGAGAACCTCGCGGTTTCCTCCTAGTTCGAACGACAAATACGTGCATTTTCGAATTTTTTCTCGAACTTCATTTTCACCTCGAGGCCCCCTTGAGAGCTGGAGATCTGTCTTTCAGTTTTTATTCAAAACTAACGTGACGTTTCGTTTTCGATATTTTGAAATTTTATTTTTCTCTTTAACGTTCACGGCCGCGAAATCACAGTGATTTTAACGAACTCTTTCCGTTGATCGATAACGTATCCCCCCATTTAGATTTCATCGCCGATAGCCGGGCCGCGGTAACCCAGAAATTTTCCTCCAAAAAAAGTCCCGCCCTCCCTGAATTTCAAATCATCACCCGAGCACATAAATAGATACATTTATTCTCGAGCGTCGCGAAAGCCAGGAGGCGGAGAAAGCCAACGAGAAAGTCACCTGCCCGTAGGAAAAATCTATCCGAGGCTGTGCATCGATATTCAACGGAAACCGTTCTGCGCGAATTCGATTTCTGGCGTCGGCCGAGAGACTTACAAAGCGAAACAACTTGCACGGTCATCGGTCGGGATAGAAGGACGTGCTTTTCCGCGTTTCGACGTAGCTTCGATTAATTATCCGCCTCGTGTGGCAGCGGGGCGTGCTGGTTGCTGGTCCTGTTACCCGTTCGAAAAATACGCGACGAAGGAGAAAACAGCCTGAAATGGCGAATAAATACGGACGACGAGCGTGTCTGACGGTAATCACTCGGAGGAAATGAGTCTGCGATTCCTTGGCGAGGAGGAAAAAATCCGGCTGCTTCGTTGCACGCGCCATCGCGGAGACCAGCTGACGCGCGTAATTACTCGTGTAGCGCGATCGAAGCGCGCATACAGAGAGATAAAGGGGAAGAGATAGAGGAAGAGGGGGAGGATAGTTCCGCAACCCTGAACGTTTTCCACTGTTCGTCGAGAAGGGGTGGATTGCGATCGGGTGAGATTGAAATTCACCGTGAGTGTATTCGTCTGCGAGTCGACGCGACGGCGGATCGAGGAACGAGGCGCGACCCTCTTTCGTGTCTGGCTGATTCTTCGCCAGAACGCTCGTTTCTTTCCGCGAAGCGGGACTTCGAATTGAGTCAATCTTCGATTTGATTCAACCCTTTGCAGCTTGGCGAAGTTTCGCCACGAGCGGTGCTGCCGATCTGACGTCTCGGGGGAGAGGAGAGGCTTCTAAGTCAGGTACTCCCTTAGCCTCTTTAATCCTTTCACTACGAGCGCCGGATGTATACTGCATCTATTGACGTATTGGAGTAATCGCGTGTTGAATACATGTAACACATGTTGGCCATCGAAACGAACTTTTGCTATTTTTTTTCTGTACAGTGAAGTATTTGTACGGTAAGAAATTATAAAAAAGTAAAAAACCTTTCTTAACCTATTGCAACTCGGGAAAGACCGGCTAATCTCTTGGAAATGTAAGGTTTTTGTTTGTTTGAAAATTGAAGTTTAAAAAAAAAACCATTCTAGGTCCTTGTCAAAATGTTACCGGGAAATTAAAAAAAGATTCGACAGTGGGACACTTATACGATAAGAAATTATTATGATGAAAAAAAAAACTTTCTTCTATTGTAGTTCTATTGTAATTCGGAAAAGACCGGCTGTACAATACAACTGTTGACCTCTTAAAAATTTGAGGTTAGATTTTTGCTTGGAAAGTTAGAGTTTAAGAAAGAGAAACGATCGTAGGCGCTTGTTAAAACTTGTTAAAACGTTACCAGGAAATTCAAAAGATATTCTATTTCAAAACGGGCTCGGAAAATCATTCGATCGATGTGTGAACACTTTTGGCGTTGAGTGTCGTTCAGTGGAGTTAATCGAAAGGGTTAATCGTCCCTGGCAATTTGTATCTCCGATCTCTTCTAATATTTTTCGTCGCGAATCGTTCTCGAATCGCTTCGAGATTCCACCGCCGCCGCTCTTACGACTCTTACGGGCGGATTTCTTCCGAATTCTCGCTCTCGTACGCTCTTATTCACGCAACTTTTCACGAACGCGAGAGGAGAGAAGGCAGTCACGCTTATCCCGTTCAAATTCTTCTCTGTTGCCTTCGTCGTTTTCTGAACACCACGAATTCCCGGAATTTCCTTTCTCCCCGTTCCTTTCCATTTCTGATTCTCTTTCCACGTGCCTGGCATCGGCCATGAGTTTCCCCCATTCGGCCGCGAGTCCCGCTGAATCGGCCACGGGGTCTTTCGGGTTAAATCGCATCCTCTCGTCGAATCCATCACATTTTCGAATTCCTTCGCGTAGGTAAACGCGGCGGCGGCGAGGACCGGGCGAATCGAGGAAGAGAGAGACGAGAGGAGGAGCGTTTTGTCGCGTAGGAAATGTCGCGGCGAGGGTTGCACGGGGCGAGGAAGAGGGAAGGGAGGCCGAGCGGGTTGTAGTAAATCGATAATGCAGCGTCGACGTGTGCCGGGCTCCTCTCTCGCATACCTGCATCCATTCTCCCAGTTTCTCAGTCACTTTCCACCTCACAGTCCTGCCCGACCTCTTCGAAAAGGCACCCCCGTAAGCGCCGTGTCCTCCCGGATTCTATAGAACGTTGGAAACATTCCTCGCGGAGAATGGTTGCTGAAGTATTAAAACGAAAAAGAAAGAAAAAAAAAAGAAAAAGAAAGAAAGGGGGTACAGGCGGGCGAATAAGGCGAGCTTTTCATAGGCTTCTTTGACTTTCTACTCGCTGTGCATCTCAAAGGATCCGAGACGATGGAAAGAGGGACGAAGAGGAAGACAGACAGAAAGAGAGAGAGGGAGAGGTTTCTCTCAACGTCTAATCCGCTATTTTAGAAATTGGCCATTTTCTGCCCCGCTCGACCTATTTGTTTCTTTGGCCTTCCGCTCCTTTATCTATCCCTCCCTTCCTCTCCCTCGTATTTTTTAGCCGGTCGAGGCGAACAATTTCTTCTCTTGTCGTCCTCTTCCTTCGAGAGATCGACAGATTGAAATGGCACGAAGAAATCGCGCTTGTTAATACGCCGTTTCTATCGTCTTCGTAGGACTTCGTAGGATTTTCTACTGTTGGTCGAACAACGGCTAAGTAGCACGTCGTTCCATTAAAATGATTGGCTGTTGCGACCTTTCCATCAACTTCCACCCCTCCCCCCCCTTCACTGTAGACTCGTCCCCTTGAACATTTCGTACCCCGTGTCCTCTTTGAAAGGCGATTCAAATCGATGTTTGTAATGGTCCCCCCAAGACCAAGTGCTCCCTTCGCTTTCATCTTTTTCAATTTACATCGAACGCATTAATTTGAGAACAAGCTACGAATGTGCGATTTGGTTGTCGCGATTCATCGACGAGTAAGCGATGTTTGGTTCGATGTTAATTAATTCGTTGCTTTAAATGTGTTAAATGTGTTTATATCAGGCGTACGCATGAGTAATGTCGTTTTCTTTTCAAATTTAATGAACACCGCCATTGTCAGTGACAATAATTTAACTTATTACAGCACAACCTGTATTAGTGCGCTTGTTGTTAAATTATATTATGGATTGAAACTGTAGATCTACTCTTGGATGAAATGAAATTTTGTACAGTATCGAAAAACACATTTACTTATGACTGTAATATGTGCACAGCAGCAAGCAAGGATAAGACAGATTTCGTTCGTTGGGTGGCCAGAACAACTTGGAAAAATTTTCGTTCGATCGGAGGCAATGAACAGGAGCCAGCTTCTGTTATGTCAATTGCCTCACACACATACACATAGAACTAGGGAAATTATCCACTAACAAGAGAACATACCGAAATGTGAATCACCGATTTTGATGAAATTTGGCATGAATGTATTTTTCAAAAAAATATTTGACACGTCGATGTTGAAAGCTAAAGATGAGGGTGCGGTAAGATATTTTGTCAAATATCTCAAGTAATGAAATTATTGAAGATATTGAAGATTGATGAAACAAGTGTTTTCCTTAACAACGAATTTAACGGTGCATACCATTTTTCAAAAAAAAAAAAAAAAAAAAGAAAATAACCTTTTGCTTAAACGATACATTAAAAAAATCGTATCTTTCGCAAATTTTTCCAAGTAAGTGTTAATAAATTTTCTTGAATATTTGTTTACGGACAAATATGGGATCTTGATTTTTGCATTGTAAAAAGAAATTCATTACTTTCAAATGTTTCTCGCTGGACGTGAAGAGCAGTGTACAAACGCGAATGATTAAACAGATGTTTCACGAATATCCGTTGTTAGTAGCAGCAACAAAACTGTTTGCACACTGCGAACGCGATCGAAATCAGAATACAATGCGGAAAAGAATGAGCGTCGAGTGATACGGCACCTGAAGAGCTGCATCATTCGATCAATCGCATTTTATTCTACTATTTTCTCTGTCCTCACTTACATCACATTTGCCGTTTGAACTCTTTGATTTTTCGCGTCCGTTTCTTTCTCTCTCTCTCTCTCTCTCTTTTTCCCCGTTCGATCGGATAGAAAGGTTCCATTTCGAGGCGAAACAATGAAACACGGCCGCTGAATGCATCGTCACACGTCCGACGAAGAGTTTCGTGATTTGCGGTTCGATCAATACGCTGCATTGTCTCGCGGCTGAATTATTTACTGCGAAGCTTTCCGGCGGCCAAGCGACCGACACGTTCCGAGACTTTTCGGCCACTTTGTTTCGCAATATCCGCGAGGAATCGGCGGTACGCGAATTCTCGTCATTTCTCATCAGCTAGAAAGCGACCAATGTTTCAATCGCGTCGATTGAATCGTTAGCGATATATATCGAGGACGCTAGTGTCGCTTTGTTAATGATTTAACCGTTTGAGTCCCAAGCAGCGCGATCGCGCTCTTCAGATTTCGTGTCGAAAAATCTCAGTAAATTTCCAGAGTTATGGACAACTGACGATTGCAGTCACTGACTGTCGAAGTAGCGCGCTCAACTTTACTCACGCACGTACATCACATAGCTCCTTTTTTCTTTTTTAATGTAAATAATACAATTAAACATTTTGTATTTCATTGTTATCTTCATTGAACGAAACTTGAAATATTTACAAACTTACAGTACGCATATATAGTAATATAGATGTATTTCACAAAGTAACGAATTACAAATTAAAAAATATTCTTCGTCTTATGAACGAACAATTTAAATGAAGAGTAACACTTAGTAATTTGTAACATCGGTGTTTATCAAAACATATTGGATGAACTCCTTTTTCACATTGCACGCAAGTTAAATGAGATCTTTTTACGGCATTTTTGGTGCTACAGACTACGCATAGTCGCAAGTTACGTTGTGGCAACTTTACTAAACTAAATGTTTTTTTTCTCTTACATCAGCACGTGCTTTCTTTTCCTTCATTCACTCACACTCAATTTCAAAAATAATACGTGAAAAAAAAACGCAATCACATTGGGATTTGTCGACATAAAATAAAACAAGCGCTATATGCACTTGGGTTTTTTCGCACTCGATTAACACTATTCCTACCACGACCGGTCAAACGACCGTTTTTAAAATTTCGATTTAGAATTTCCTATATACAACGTAATTAAATCGACTTTAAACTTCACGACTTTTCCCTCAAATATACGTATAATACATTTTTCAATATTCACTTCTTTTTTCATTGTTTATTTGTTGAGAAAAATTTGTAGTCTGTCTTGACCTACCACGACCGGTCATTCGACCGGTAGAACGATTTATATCTTTTTGTAATAGTATTCTCTCAAGGACTCAATTCCAAAACTATGAAGTCGTTACAAACGAAAGGCAATGCAGTTGTGGCATGATTTTAGCCGAAAAGTGCCTTCCAGGGACTGATTTATTATATTTACTGATTAGGCACTTCCAAGTGTTCACAGTTCTCGCTGGCCTCGGATTTTCTTATACCGTATTATCTACTATGACTGTAAAATAAATAAAAAATGCGGTGAAAACGAATAAAATGTACATTATATACTTCTGAATAAAAGAAACTATATTTTTATACTGTCAAATTGGCTTTTATCTTCATTCTATATTAAAAAATATAAATTGTGTTAAAGACCGGTCATTTGACCGGTCGCAATAGGTATACGTGAAGTGTCGGTAGGAATAGTGCTAGAGACTTCAGAGCAATTATCTCAGAATCAACCTTTATCGTAATATCGTTGAACACCATGTCGATAAAATAACCAATCATGTAGAATTTCCTCGCGTAATTGATGCAACAGAATCGTTCGTAGCCACTGTTCTCTAAAAACATATATTTTCTATCAAATCGTACAACAGAATCTGTGGGAAAATCGCCATCGTGTCTTAACGCATCATTATCTGGCAAAAGTTGGAGGACGTGAGTAACAAGAGTAGCGGAGCGAAAACTATAACGGTGCGAAAAATAAATCGTTACATTTCCCAAAGTAAAATTACTAAATCTCATTTGATGGAATTTCGCTGCATCTAGCAACGTGAAGCTCAAAAAATGCGGTGAAAACGAAATGTACATTATATACTTCTGAATAAAAGAAACTATATTTTTATACTGTCAGATTGGCTTTTATCTTCATTCTATATTAAAAAATATAAGTTGTGCTGAAGACCGGTCATTTGACCGATCGCGGTAGGAATAGATATACGTGAAGTGTCGGTAGGAATAGTGTTAAGACAAGCGTTGTCGCGCTCTTCAGCGTTTTTCGACCATGTTTTTCCAATGACCCCTGCGACTCAAACGGTTAAAAAACGCGTTTGTCGTCGAAGGTTTAGGAAACGGTCCTTTTTCTCTATTTCATGCGACCTGGCGCAGCCAGATTTTTCTCATCCCTCCTACTTTTATTACATCGTCTAATCGCTCCTCGAAAATCTCGACCTCTTAAGATCCAGCCTCGTCGAGGCAGAGAGTTCTCCGCGGATTTTACGTATTTTACGTATGAAGTTGGAACTTGCATCATTCCAACCGGGATTCTAACCCCGTTGGAAAGTTCCACCATCGAAAACTTTCTATTATCTACCGGAATAGAAATCTTTTCATTGAACTGAACTGGCCGGGGCCAGGAAACTTTAAAACACTGAACGACGCGTCGTTCGGGAACGACAGTCGTTCTCGAAGGAAACTCACCGTCCGTTAGACGTGATACAAGATCCTAATAAAAGATCAGGGATACGTTACTGCCCTTCGCGTAAATTTGCCACGATAATTCCATTGTTAAGACGCGTCGTCTCCGTCTTTGGTCCTTACGGACAGTTATGTTGATAATGATAGTTGGCGTTGTATTTTCACGTAAGTTTCGTGATCGACTAATATGCGTGATTAACACATCTTATGCGGGTGGGGTTTGGGCTGCGCGGGCATATCCGCGCAGAAAGAAATAGCAAAAAATTGAATAAAAATTGCATATACCTTCGTAAACTCCTAATTTTTCGAAAGAAATATTTGCACTCATCATTATTTGCCCAGTATTTTCAAAAACGTAATCATCACAGTCTCCCGCACTGAACAATTGGCCGTAGTAAGACTGTGATTCCCGTTACCTGCAAGCAATGCGTTAACTGAGTCACGAGGTTTGATTCTCATGTGACTTATTTACGTTCACTTATTTACGTGGCGGAATCGAACTGAAATCGGGCAAGAATATGGAGGAACTGTTAGAAAATAACTGTCGAGACGTGTCGAGTGCTTATATATCTCGGAGAGTGTTTTGTTCAAGCTTGCTCGTTGAACCCGACTTTCCCGATCAGGTAAGTCGGGCACGCCCTCCGAGGAGACCTTGATCCTAAACTGCAACGGTAGTAGTCTTAAATTACGGTATAGTTTCTGATGGCTAAAAACTTATATTACGGTATTACTATTATATGGTGGGTGCTGTACATTACTATTGTGTCTAAGTGATAGTTGCGAGCATTTTTTTTCTATTAAAAGTTGTCCTTCGTAGGCTTCGCAAGGGTTACTATCGCTGCAGTTCAGCACTTCTCGGAATGCCGGACCTTAATAAAATTGGGAAGATGTTCTTTGGGAATATTTATACACGGCACGAAGGTATAATAATATAAAAATCAAATAGTAATATAAAATAATATCAGAAATCAAATGCACCACGAGTAATGTTACAATGTGCTAATGCAACAATCACAGCTGTACGACTACTAATGAAACGAGTTTAAGATACAGAGAAAAACTGACGAAATAAACAAGATTTTTGTTTTACCTCGTTGCTAAGAAACAAGGCATGTGGTTTCTGAGAGTGTTAGACGTATACGATAGAAACAATTGCCGAAAATAAATATGAGATAATAGTGAACAATCGAAGCCTTCGCCGGGCTTATATATGCGCCCATAGCAGTCAAAGGGTTAAAAGTTGTTCTTCGTAGGCTTCGCAAGGGTTACTACCGCTGCAGTTCAGCACTTCTCGGAATATCGGACCTTAACACTTTACCGACCGTGTATTAGCGGTGAATAATTAGCCGATTAATAGGCTACCGGTTGGTAAAGTGTTAAAATACGTTAGCCGATTAATAGGCTACTTGTCGGTAAAGTGTTAAAATACGTTAGCCGATTAATAGGCTACTTGTCGGTAAAGTGTTAAAATATGTTAGCCGATTAATAGGCTACCGGTCGGTAAAGTGTTAATAAATTGGGAAGATGTCCGTTGGGAATACTTCTTACACGGTAGCTTCGTGCCGTAACATTCATCGAGTTCGTTTCTTATTGTAAAGAAAGTCGACAGCACTATGGAACCCATGTTGAAGGTCAATCATGAAATAACTAAACAGGACCTCTCGACCTTCTACGACCTGCCAGATTCCTGGAAATGTAAAGAAGATCGACAATACTATGGTACCCATGTCGAAGGCCAATCATAAAACAAGCAAATAGGACTCCTTGACTTTCTATGACTGGTTAGCTTCTAGAAGAACAAGGAACACTGCCTGTGGACTATAGAGAACAGTCGGAAGTGCAAGGCAATTGGATTCTATCCAGAGTACAGAGCTAATCGAACGAGCTACACGATCGCGCTGAGTAGTCATATAAAGTGCAAAGCACAAAGAGAACACGAGTGTTTCTTTACATTATTCTCCCAAAACATCGTACGTTCGAGGGGGGAATAGAAAAGTGTCGTCGTTTCTCGTTGCAGATCGAGCAAACTACTACCTAGAGTGGGAAACGCATCGCGAGAACGGCGCATCGACGGTTAGCGTATCGATTGGCATACTCATCCTCGCGAACGTTGCCTCGCAAATTTCGGTCGAGAGGGGGTTGAAAGAATCGCCGCCTCTGTTATTCATGCGGGGGGTGCGTCATTATCTTGAGGCTATCTTGAGTGCTCGTTCTCGCAGCCGAGGCTTATTGATTTTAGCTTTTAAAGTGCAGCCGCGTTACCTAGACTGGAGAGAGAGAGAGAGGGGGAGGCTGGAAAAAAAGAGAAGGGGGTTGACGATGGCTCGAGAGGAGGAACGAGAGCGGAAAACGACGATGAGCTCTAATTGGATTAAAATTTCACCGACGACGGGGGACGAGACTCGGGGAGTGCACAATTTTGCCAGCACTCGAACTTTTCGTGAGTCGAAGCGCGGTTCGGCCCTCGACTTTCACGTCGGATTACGAAATAATAGCCGGCGTGGATGGTGGCAACTGTGTCACGCGAGTAACCCGTCCCCTTCGTTTTTTATATACACGAAGCACATCGAAGCTCGAAAGTGGTCTTGGGGCCAAGTTTCGAAAGTGGAGGAAATTAAACGACACTTTGTACGACAAAGAGTCTGTCAGGTGTTAATACACACTTGCAGTACATTTTTCTTTTTATTTGGAAACTTCATTTGAGCTATATCTGAAAAATAAGAATATAAATTATAATTTGTGCATTTAATACACAGTTAATACACTGTGTAGAGGCAAAAAGTTAGTTCTACACTTGATGATGGAAAATGATCGATACTTACGGTTTTTATAGTTTTGAAGGATTTTGTTGCGCATAATATTCGAAAGAGAAGATATCTCTACTTGTGCCTCTTTCAGAACTTTTCGATTTCTTTGGAAGAAACGGTGCTGCGAAAGCAAAGGTTTTCACGCGTTTAAAAATGAATCTAAAGAGCGTACGAGTACTTTCCAACGCTTCGCGGATTCGTTCCGGAGTTGAAATTTTAGAAAATAAATAAAATTCTTTCGTCGAGAGTATCGTAAAATATATCAGTCAGTACTTTTTCTCTACTTTTCTTCTGTGTGCGATTAATCGATTTGGCAAACGAGCGGGTCAGACACCGAAATGTCAAAACCCCAAATCGTCTCAAAACTTTTGAGCGACGGTGTTTACTCCTGTGGAACCCGCGGGAGAAATCCAGAGAAATAATTAACGAACGCCGGGTGAAACGGGCGAGCGTATCCACCACGCCTCTAATTTTTCGCTGAATTGGACAATCCGTTTAAGACTTTTCTTTCCCGCTGGCGCGACGCTCGATCGACCGCGTAACCTAATGAGGTTGTACTCGAGTATCCGTGAAAACGTTTCGCTCGTTCGTGCGCGCAACTCGGCTCGTTTCACGAAAGTGAGCGTACAAACCGTTCGACGAAATTGCCAGCCGCGCGAGAAAGGGCTTGGGAATTTCTGTTTCGCAAATGATCTGGGTACAACTGACAGGTAGAAAATCTCCCGCCTTTTTCTTCCTCTAATTCGAATTGGGGATTTTTACGCACACACGAAACGCAATGTTAGTTCATTCACCGCGTTGATCGACGATCGATTGAAATGTCTAATCTGGGGAATTTTCAGTCATCGATCTCCTCCGCGGCTGGGATCGATCCGCTTGACAGTCGACAGTTTCGAAATTATTGACGTGCAGGGCATCGCCGCGCAACGCGAGAATAATAATCCCATCTCCGTAGGGGCCGTTGTTCATTCAAGGCCATTAGAATTCCCGGATGGTCGTAAAGAGGAAATTCCTAAGGCGAGAAGGTTCACGAGGATTTTTATATTGCATCTAGACTGTTAGACGAATTTTTCAGCTGCGCGAAAGACTTGGAAATTTCTGTTTCGCAAACGATCTGGTACAATTTTGGGGCGAGGAAGCCTCATTACTCGAACATTTCTTCCTGCGTAGCCTAAGAGCGAAGGAATTGTCGTCTGCTTCATGCCCGGTGCGATCGTCGCAGCGGAAAAAACCAGACTTGGGACTGTTTGTCTAGCCGCTGTAATCTTAAGACGTAAAAAACAGAGGTGGCTAACTGGCGCGGGTCTTTGTCCCCACTTTCTGAATCGCTAGCACTACCCCCTCCACTACGTTGAAATGTTCTCGCTGTGCACGAGCGCCACTCTCTCAGTTTGTTGATTTCCCTACCAAGCACGAGCGTATGGTTTTGCGTGTGTGAATTTGTGATCGTGTGCGTACGAAGACAGAGGTTTCGAATGTGTGATTTTTTTCGTCAGAGCGAGCAGATCTCTTCGTCATCGTCGCATTCGAGTTTCCTTTTAATTGCTCAAATATTGATAAACTTTCTATTACAAACCACATTCGGTTTAACTTTATTTTCTCCCGCACAGCGCTTTTCATCCAATTCGATGGAATTTTTACGTACACACGAAACGTAATACTCCCTTTGAAAGAAAATCTTAGATTATCTAGAGTTTCGAAAGCAACTGGCAATACTCATTATATTGGTATTGTTTACATCGATAGCTAAATAACATACAACATATTTGACAGGCGTTGCTTTTGAGTTCAGTTGGAACTTGAAAGACCAAAAATTAGTTTTTTACTAAGAAAAATAAAATAGTCACCGCTGTAATTTCAAAATGGAAAATTTCAACCCAAATAACGTGAATTTGTAAGGAAGAGATGGCAAATCGAAGCAATTGACTAATGAACAACGTCATGGTATCTTGCAACAGCTATTACAGTATATGAAGAACAAAGAAAAATTAGAACACGGTGCTATTAATAAAGTTTATAATGCATTTAATAAATTAGAGAGAAATACTCTTGATAACGTTTTCATAACATTACAAACGTGTATGGAATCAATTATGTTGATAGGAGGGGGAATATTCCTGTAAAACACCTCATATAAATAAGATAAAACTTCGTTGTGAGGGTCGATTAGCTGAAAAGTATATATGTTCAGAAGAAGCGTTCAACAGCGGCTAAATCTCACTTTAACTAAATTTCGATTACACTAAAATTATTTGTATCTAGTTATACCGTGATAATAAAATGAATTTAATATTTTCTTTATGTTTAATTTTAGTTTTATTTGATTTTCTTCGCAAATGTATATCATATTTTCGGACTGAGAGGGAGTATTAGCTATTTACAGCGTCGATCGAACATTCCACTGGCGATTGAGGTATTTAATTTGGGGAAATTTCAGTATCTCTTTCGTTCGACAGTCGACAGTCGACAGTTTCGTTCGTAAAATTTCCAAATTACTGACGCAGTGCGCGCCGAGAGAATGATCCGAGAGAGTTCCGTAGAGAGGTCCATTGTAGATTCAAGGCATTAGAATTCCCGGATGGTCGTAAAGAGGAAATTCCTGGCGGAAGGTTCGCGAAGGATTCTTAAATTGCATCTGGACCACGTAGACCGTAGCCTTTCCACGGATCATGGTCGGACTTTTATCAGCCGTGGCACGTTCAGCCGGAGCCAGACTATAGGCTCCTCTAAAGACGGTTCCCGCTAACTTTACGCGGCTTTTTACCGCGATCCTTAACTGGAACCGTGGTATTTCAGTCGCGCGTTTTACGAGCAAAATAGAGCGAGAGTGTCGAGCGCCATTACGCTTTCATTGGTATCCTTCGTGGCCTTTTTTCCCCCCTCTTTTTCTTCATCCCGAAAGACATACGGATCCGAGGAGGAATGATGTACCGTTCTTTTTCTATTCGCTCGATCCCCTAGGAATCGTCGAAACGAGATTTTATTACGGTGATATTTCTTCGACCTACATCACGACACACATCGTCAGCGAACGACGGTTCGAAGCTTTGTCCATCAACAGAAGATGACCTCGTCTAGTCTGTTTCTCGATTTGTAGTTTCTCTTCTTCTTCGAAGACTCTCCTCCTATGGAATTATTCCCTTCTATTCCTATCAACGTCACGGAAACATCAGCTCGGGATTTTTGCGTCGAGTTGAAATCTCGCTCGCGTGGATCGTCGAATGCCTTCAATCGGGTTTAATCGTCTTCGTCTTGTTTCTCTTCGCGGAACAAAATTTAACAACTGTAGGTGAAAAGTAGTGGTACAAATAGATCTTTTTGCCTACGTGGTTTAAAATAAATATTAATAAAATTTATTAATCGAGGAATTAACAGATACTAGAAAAATCACAACTCGTTACTCGCTGTAACACACACACTCTTTCTCTTTGATTCCTTTCTTCATCTTTGTACACACACACATACAACTATACTCTAATACCTGGGCGGCTAAAACAAACATTCCCAGGCCTGACTTTCGCTGTGACAATTGTCTCGCGTTTGAGCCACGCATTTCCCAGGTTTCCCCATCCTACGCAACAATGATCGCGACTGAAAGAAAATTGGCAAGCGAGCCACCAAATAATTTCGTTCTCGTCGGAATGGATGGTAGTGAAGTGTCGCGAAATGAAAATATCACCGACGATAAGAGACACGTTCGCTTGTGCCTTTTAAATAAATTACGTCCGCCCGCGACAAAACGAAATCCCGCCGCGCATAAATTACGATTCGCGTTTCCGCACGTTCGCCGCCGCTGCTCGAAGCAATTTCCTCTCTCGGCACAAAAGAGAGAAATGGATGATTTCAATTTCGTAGTCGATAATGTATAGACAGGGGAACGGTATTACAGGCCATTACTCTCTGTTCCTCCGAAAATCTCGGGTGGTACTCTGGCTCGCGAGCTGTACCGATCAGCAGCAATCCCTCTCTCTCTGTCTCTCGCTCTGAGAATGTTCTTTTCATACTCTCTTCTCGCCCCTCTTTCGCCTCTTTCTTTCTTTCTTTCTTTTTTCTTCTTCTCTCTTTTCTTCTTTCTCTCTCTTTTTTTTCTTTGTTCTTTCGTTCTTTTACTCGCGTCTTCCACCACTTCGAACTCCATTCCAATGAATCGTCCGGACGAATTGGAAGGATGTAGTTGGTTCAATGATGATATGAACCAACCTTCCTGGGGTAGTTACGTGGGAACTGGAACTGGATCCAATGAAAGTGGAGGCGTGGAAAGAAAAAAAAAAAAAAAAGAGAAAACGTGGAACACGTTGGACTCTGCACGGTTGGAATAATCGCTTTCGTTTACATTCGATATGCCACGGAAAACAGCGCTACGAATTGTCAAGTTTTTTCTATCAACAATACCGGCTAAACCTAGGGAATGGATTAATGGATTAAATTGAGTTTGGTTTTTGGTTGGAAGTCATTTCTGTTCGAGTTAAAAAATCCGTGTGGGACACGCAGGCGGGAAACGAAGGTTTCCACTGGATTGAAAAATTTTCAAATTTCCTTCAGAGAACGAGATAGAATTCGAAGAGTAGAAAGATTGAAATTTAGAGAAACGCGGGGACTCGAGGCTTTTTTGATTTCGATTCAGGATTGGTTGCGGATTTCGTGAACTTGGCGACGTAAAAATTTAACCGTCGAAACGACGGTTCGGGAGTTGAAAGTTTTTGAATTTTAGAATTTCTGAAAATTCTAAAGTTCGAAGTTCGGAAAATTGAGAAGTTTAAACGTCTAAGTTTAAACGAATTTTCGCGCCTAACTCGGTTAATTCAAAAATTGAAGAGCTCGAAGCTCGGGAAAATTCGCGATGTTCAAAAATTGAAATTGCTCCGCAAATTCCAAAAACCGAGCTTCGAAAACTCACTCTCACCACCGGAGAGTTCAAAGTTCGGTGAATTGGAACGTTTAAACGTCTAAATTTCGGGGGCCAATAACTTCGTTAATTCGATAAGTCAGGAGCCTCGTAGCTCCGAACCATTTCCAACTTAAAAAGGGTTTCGAGGTTCGAAAATTCGAAGCTCCCGAGAATATTCCAAAACCGAGTTATCCGGAATTTTTCAGTTTTAGAATCGCTTCGTGACTGCGTCGCGGCGTCGGTGTCCCGCCGCAGCTTTTTAACGAACTTATCCTCCCGAAAGCTCGTCCGTTCGTTCATTTTTCCAGCTATGCGCGCGATTTCAATTAATCCGGAGAAAATGTGAATTGCACGCGAGTCGGAATCGTTGAAGAAAGAAAGAAAGAAAGAAAGAAAGAAAGAGAAAAAAGAAAAAAAGAGAAAAAAAAAAAAGAGAAAGAAGAAGAAACGCGGTTTCTCGAACGAAAAGGGTTTCAATGAAAACCCCCGAGACTGAGGTGGATTCGAGTTGGTGGTTAATGGCCGCATTTCCCGTGACTTGGCTATTTTTTTTTTTTTTTGCGGATTTCAGCGAATTTGCATAAGCGTGGAAAGGGGGGGGCCGCCCAGTTCTCGTTTGCTCAGTGACCGGGCCTTAATTGAACAATCCGATCAATTAGGCCGAGCGACGCGATCTTTGCATCGCGAGTACACCTGGAACTTTCCCCGCGTGGATTAATTAACCTCTGTCCTGCCTCGGGAGACGGAAGAATGGGGAGTGGGGGGGGGTGGGGGCAGCAACGATTTATAAAGAGAACTAATTAATATATGCCACTCATTGACGGTGCGCGCGAAAATTAATGCCCTCAGGCCCTTTCGAGAGGGGGAAATAAACGACGCTCGAGCTCTCGTTTCGGCTTCCGGTAATTTCACTCCTCTCTGCGAGTTTTCGTCTCTCCTTTTTCTCCTTTTTTCCTTTTTTCTTTTGATTACGAGAAGCTACTCGATTACACGCTCAATTGACCCTTTTCAGAATACGTGAGAACGCGCGTCTGAACAGAACACATTTTGCTGTCTTTTGTTTTGTTTTTTTCTTTTCTTTCTTCGTTTTCGTCCTTATAAAGAAACTTTGCTCGCTTCGGTGCCGGCGGCATGTGACAATACATTATATTTTCGATCGCTCGAGAGACAGAGAAAGTTGAACAATCGTCAGTGAAACGGCGATGAGTTTATCGCGAGAGCGGTAGCAGCGAAGTTTTTAAATTCTCGCTACGTGGTGGAGCGCACACGCGCGAGGCGAATCCCGTGGTGTTCAAAGTTTGCGTTCCGTTGTAACGCGGGCAGAAAGTCATCCTCGACGTGTCGCTGTGAATTATCGTCAAACCGTTTCCCTTCGGGGAATCGCTGCCACGCGCGCCGCAGCTGTCCTCGAAAATTTGGAAAATCACATTTCACGTCGGCTGGCAAATTCCTCTTCGGCGAGGAATTTTTCCCACAGAGATCTCGAACAATGATCGCGATAAAATAAAATCGAGACACAGAGAGTATAATTTAATGACTCCTCCCGTGATCCTCGATGTGTTTCCCTATTCTTATCCCGCAAACGCACGATTATACGTGACTTGTAAATTTGCTACGTTGCGATACCATGGTATCTTTCGTTTCGCAATTTTTTATTCGCCAACGTGTTTCGAGAGAGAGGGGGGGGGAAGTAGCGTAAAGGGCGGAGAGAGATCGGGAGAAACGGGACGGCGAGGATCGCAAAGATTCCCGCGGGAAAAGGTTAATCCTTCCTTACGAGCGATCTTTTGTATCTTGCCCCCTATCTCGCAGACCTTAATGGATCGACGTGGCTGGTTTCACGCTGCTGCGCCAAAGGGGTTGTTCCCCCGTCGAGTTCTCTCTGCTTCCGGCCTTGTTCGCATCTCGTTCTTTCCTCAGCGAGCCACAAATTCCGTGGTTTTATGTGTCTGTCGGCTGTACTTGCCGAATCGTCGAAATACACCGCTACCAATCCCCGTTGATAAAACTCTGACGATCGTTGTTTGTCGAGGTCTAACTCTCGATTTGTTACAATTTTTTGTTACACGCGTAAATGTTCGATCGTTTTGCGGAAACGAACGACGATTGCCATCATCAGGATAAATAACTCCAACGTCGAGATCAAATTTATTTTCTAATAGCTTTAATTTGTTATCTTCGAAAGTTTGCTTCCCTATCAGTTTCCCTTGGAGATTTTTCCCGAGAGATAAAAAAAAATGAGTATTATGAGTATAATTACAAGTTGCAATTTTAAATGTAATTTAGATGATTGCAGTTTTAAATTTCTTAGGCAGTGATACTGTAAATAAAACTTGTTCCTAACGTGATCCAATGTTTTGTTAGATTCTTCGACTGAAGCTATAAGTACAGTCAGAATTATTAACGTAAATGTGTACAAATGGAACGAGGAGATTGTAATTTTTAGATAATTGAAGGAAGCGTGCGTGTCGGTGGAACGAGTGGAACAGATCAGACACTGAACAGTTTGAACATTTCTAAAACTTGTTCCTAACATGCTCCAAAGTTTTGTTAGATTCTCCGACTGAAGCTATAAGTGCAGCACGAATTATTACATAAATCTGTAATTATTAATATAAATCTATAAAAATGGAAATTTTTAGATAATTAAAGAAAGCATGCATGTCGGTGGAACGAGGTGGAACAGATCAGACACTGAACATTTCTAAATAGTAATATTGTAAATAAAACTTGTTTCGAGATTCTAACATGCTCCAAAATTTTGTTAGATTCTTCGACTGAAGCTATAGGTCACAGTCAGAATTATTAGCAAATAGAATGGGTAATTGAAGTTGTTAAATAATTGAAAGAACGTCAGGATGGAATAAGCGAAACAGGTCAGGCAAGTATTATAAATAAAACTAGTTTTGAAATCTCAACCTGATCCAAAGTATTAATATAAATTTTTAGCGACAAGCTATAAACACAGTCATAATTGTCGCACGATTAACGCAAATCAAACAGACCGAGAAGATTGTAATTTTTAGATAATTGAAGGAAGCTTCGGTAGAACGAGCGAAACAGGTCACCGATACTGGAAAGAAATCGAATGAAATTGACTCTTGCACGCTCGCATGCGAATTCTTTCATGCGAATCTCGATCAGCCATGACCAGTGGAAATGATGTCGGATCATTGGCTCTGTCACTCGATATTGATGATATGTTCTGGATTTCTATGCGTGACCTATTTTCTAAGCAACGGAGTGGAGCCCCGCCGCTGTTGAAATTTAAATCGTCCTCGGTACCAGAAATCGATTCCCAGTTCTCTCTCTTGATTTTCATCGATCGTTGCTCTTAAAGTGGAAGCAATTACTACGTAACAAACGATATCGTCTCCCTTTGCGTCGCGAACCATTGTCCGAAAGATTTTGAAAAAAATTTTGAAAATCCCCTCTCAACGATAAACACGTCAATCCGCAATGAAATCAGTAATTTCCTCGAAAAAGAGTTCACGTTTAATTCACACTGACGATCGAAATGTCCCTCTGAAGAAAGCCTTCGCCAATCATTGTTGACAATTAATTGACAAGAATCCGAAACCCGACGAGAATATCTAGTTTGTCGCGTGTAATCATCGTGCACCCTTTCAATAATAATCCAACCTTTCAACGCGAATCCGTGTGACGCGAAGCTTGCACGAGTGATCGATCGGAAGGGAAAGTCTGCTACAAGAAGGAAATAAACGCAACGAGCAAGCAACGGGGAAAACGTCACGGACGAAAGGACAACGAACGACGGAGAATCTGCATGCTGAGGGGGAGGAGGGGAAGGGGAGATTCGACGGGTGGTGGTTCGATTCGATGGAAGGCCGGATCAGCAGGTATCGGGTTTTCAGAGCGAACGTCCGGTAGGTATTGTATCGGGGTGGAGACGCTAGTGGACAGGCTGTCGATACCATCGATCCCCTCTCTCTCTCTCTCTCTCTCTCTTTCTCGACTTGGTGGTTCCTTCCGTGCCGAAATGGGTGTACGGACTCTGTCGCGGAAATCCGGTTCGAGGATCCATTTTCTTCCGGGATAAACGTCACCCGGCCCGGTGATTCCCGACGTTGGAAATTTCGGCCCCCGGTTGTCGCGGACGCGAACCGGTTTGTTTATTTTAAACGGTGGGATTACGTGACCACACCGGTGATCACGGCTCGGGCCGTTTGTGTTTCGGATATGGCTGCCGAACCGGTATTGGCTCCCGGAAGCCTGTCGCCAGATAAAAGTCACCTCTCCCATTCTGACTTCGATGCTATCCATTTTCCAGCTTCTGCCGTTTGTTTTGCCTTATCGTCAAAATAAATCGCGTCAACGCGTTCGAACGCGATTTTCACTCTCTTTTTTTTTTAAATAATACGCAGAACGCAGTGAGAAGTCTAGGAGATACCGATCTCTCGGTTTTTTTTTTCGTACACTGTACATTGTCTATACCGAGACGTGATGACTCCATTTCTTTTTTCTTCTTCGCAGAATTTTCCAATTCGACGAAATTGAAATTGAAAAACTGCCGTTTGAATTGTCTGTCCGAGTGTTCGAAACACTTGCCAATGTTCTTACTCGGGAGCAAGGGTTTGTTTAAATCGCTTAAACTTAGTTTAATGACTGAGACACAAAGATTTACTGAAAAGTCCTTGTATTTCCTCCTCGTTTCGTTTTAGTTCTGCATTTTACTTAATGTTCTATACTTTAATTTTTTCACTACCTCTACTTTACTTATTGTTTAACTTAATTAATCTGTTCAACATTATAAATTTTTACTTGCTAGAGATAATAAACATTATTTTTATCAGTAATTTTAAATTTATCTATTTTATTATATCATTTCTGGTAAAAGTTCCTATATATATAATTCATGGGTGATTACTTAAAGCACATGTTGAGGCCTCATTCTTTAGATTAGATGGATTACTGCGGATTATATACTTGATAAAATTCATATTCAATAAATTTTACATTTACTTTATGTCAATTAATTTATTTGGTATACTATTCTTCAGAATTGTAAGTATACGCCAAATAGATATAAAGCTAAATCATTGCAATTTCTTCAGTTGTACATATAGGAATTATACTTATAGGAATAATACTAATAGTTAAGCTAAGATTATATGGAAGATTCTATATAATGATTAGTCATGGGTTTGTATTCTTCTGGGTTATTCTATCTAGTTAATATAGTATATACTCAAACCAATAGGCGATTAATTTTTGTTTCGAACAAGCAATATTTTAGCTACCTAAAAGATTTCGGTGTTGTTCGAAACACCGTCCGAGCATTCGCGTTTCATCGAAAACTTTCATCTTCCACGGGTTTCAGGTTTAATTTCTTTCTTTCTTTCGTTTCCTCGGCACGATATTAGATCGCGGTAAAGCGAGAGATTTACGTTATCTGGCGAACGCAAGTGGGACACCAACTGTGGCAAACAACCATGTGTATACGTGGCGAAGCTGCTTCCTGTGTGTGCGTGCATGCAAATAAACTTGCCCCTCGGTGTGCAAGCCGAAAACGGAGAGATAGGATTTTGCGTGCATCCCCAATTGGGAATAGTTTGGAATACATTACCTTTAATCTCTGTTGTGTCATCGACGATTCCAAGGGCGATCACAAACGCCGTTTATTCCGTTTTATTTTCCCATCGCCGGACGTCTAAACAATCGCCGGTGAAATTCGAACTTCGCGTTGCCTCGAAGAATTTATCCTTCCCTCCCACCCCTCTCTTCTGGGCGTGAGTTCAGGAATTTCACTCGTTACAACGACGAGAACGAATATCATCCTCTCCTTGCAGTTTGATATTTAAACGGCGCGCGTACAAACGTACGTTCGAATAAGGGAGAAAAGCGTTGCAACGCGGAAACGCGGCGGATTTCAAGTACACGCCCGGGGCTGGGCTGGAGGGAGAGGGGTATAATAATTCTGAATTTCGGCCGGCAGGCGAAGTTCCTTTGCATGTCGTTAAGCCCTCGTCCGTGTGTCTGAAGCACGGCGTGTAACGATGCCATTTCGCGAGGCGAAATCTTCTCTCTCTGTATTTATTGCGCCCGTATTTTATCTCCGGTGTTTCCTTAAGCACGCGCTTGTTGCTGAATTGCCCGCGCGATCATTGAGTGTATAAATCGGCGAGCGATTTCTGCCAGCGCAATGGCTCGCGAAATTCTTCCTCTCTTCGAATAAGAATACTCTTCGCGAGAGTATCAGGTTCTCACGCTGTTCTATTCGCTGTTGATTGTTCTTCGCTGCGCCGGTACCGATCGATTGTGTTCGCCAATTTTCGAAGAGTTCAACGATTCGCGAGAATCGAGAGTATCCGAGGGTACACGTGACGAGTCGGCTTTCTTGCAACTTTGAGAAAGGCTAGAAACTAGACCAAAGTCGAAATGACTGATTTTATGATTTTCGTTAGAAATTTTTTTTACCGTTAATTTCTTTAAAGGAAATTTTATGCTTTATTTTCATTGATAGTTCCAGTTGAGTACTTTTACAGAACGTGCATAGTTGACTTTGGTTGACAAACAAACATATTTATATAAATAAATAACTTAAAGTATCTATTAACACCAGGACAACCGTATTGAAATATTCTAGTAATTTATATACGAATTGAAACGATTTTATCCAAGTAGAAATTGAAATTAATCTTGCCAAGAATGTCCCTACCTTTCTTTGTAGTCTGAAATCACTCGTATTGACGGACTCGATCGTTACAGTGTCTGTTAACACTAGATCAAGCACCTTTTAACACCGGAACAACCGTATCAAAATGTTCTACGCACAAATCATTACAATTTATATATGATGATAATAGATTCTATCCAGACAGAAATTAATACTCATTTTGATAAGAAGATCTCTATGTTCTATCGTTACAGTGTCTATTAACACCAGATCATGTATCTTTTAACACCAGAACAACCGTATCAAAATATTTTACAAGTCATCGTAATTTATGTATGATGATAATTAAAGCGATTCTATCCAAGCAGAAATTGAAATTAATTTTGGTATATCTAGAAATATCTCTATCTTTCAAGCATCTTTTTTTTTTTCTTCTTTTTGTAAAGAACGAAACTCTGAAATCAGTTCTGTTGTGTCAGTGACGATGTTCGATCGTTTGTGAAGCTTGTACGCGAACGACACTCGCGTACAATGTAACGAATAACACTTACGCGTGCGAATCGCGACGACACTCGCGTTATCACGTTTCACCAAAGCTCGAAATTAATTTGCAATCGGTCTGGTTGCGGCTAATTGTCGAAGTAAGACGCGATTCTCACCGCTTATTCTCTCTTATCCAATTACGTTCGAAAGCTCGTGAGACGGTGGCAATTTCGACGCAATAGAGCTCTTACTGGAAAGAGCGCTCGTTCGGATATACCGATGTCAGGTTTTCAGCGGGAAAAATATGTCCAGGGCAACGTCCAGGAACGGGATGACCTCAGCCGGAAATACGAGCAAACACGTTAGCCTGCACCTGCGTTTCCCCGCGTGTTTCCGTTTATGTTCTCGCCGGATGCTGCTAGCTGGTCTCGCTGCTCCTAAAAATGTCTCTGTCTCGGTCACGTAAAAGCCTCGAATGTAAAACCTGCTGGAGAAAGCTGCAAGGGTGGGGAATTTGCGGCGTCGCAGCTGCACCTGACGACTCGTGATCGGACGAGTCGTATATTCGGCTGATCAAATTGCAACCATCCTTTCCCGCGTGCTGCTATGAATACGAATTAACGAAAAACACCCTATACGATCGCACTCCTTTTGCCGAAGGTGTTCCAAAGAGTCGGGCAATCGCTCGCGCGATTCACAAATGAAACAAATTTCGCTCGACCGGTGCGAACGTTCAGAGAGGATTTTGGAAGACATTTTGTCAGATTGCAGGCTCGAATAGACTGGCGAGTGATCTTTTTACGCGAAAAGAACTATAATTATACATATTATAATCTTTCTACGCAAACAAAGAAAATCATAATTCATGTAATTTACGCGATGAAAGAATACAGAAGGATCTCCGAAGGAAATGAAATTTAGCGAAAAGATAAATTCGTTGTAGAGAGACTGAACACCTTTCGGACAAGACGAGGGGATTTTTGGAAGAAATTTGGCAGATTGCAGGCTCGAATAGACTGACGAGTGATCTTTTTACGCGAAAAGAATTATAATTATATATATTATAATCTTTCTACGCAAACAAAAAAAATAATAATTCATGTAATTTACTTTTCATTTCCTCCGAAGGAAATGAAATTTAGCGAAAAGATAAACTCGTTGTAGAGGGACTGAACACCTTTCGGACAAGACGAGGGGATTTTTGGAAGAAATTTGGCAGATTGCAGGATCGAATAGACTGACGAGTGATCTTTTTACGCGAAAAGAATTATAATTATATTATAATCTTTCTACGCAAAAAAAGAAAAAAAAATCATAATTCATGTAATTTAGGTGATGAAAGAATACAGAAGGATCTCCGAAGGAAATGAAATTTAGCGAAAAGATAAACTCGTTGTAGAGAGACTGAACACTTTCGGATAAGACGAGGAACGGATGGATAATTCTTCAACGGAGTGAATTGCTTTAACGGAGGAAAGTTGGCTGGGAATTTGCCTTGGAAACGGGCGATAAAAAGGTAATTGATGTTGATACGGTTTGGGGGAGGGGGGAAGGGGTGTAGTAGCAGAGAGATATTTGTATAATAAAGTTGCGAGTATAGTGAACCGATGGAGAACAAAGAGCTTTTGAGATCCGAGGATGGTGCGGAAACGCTTCTGAATATTTTCGCGCTCAGGCTTTTCGTGCTCTTTATTATGCCGCGTCGTGTCCCGCGACAAGTGCTAAATTCGAAACTTTATGAAATTTGCAAAAATTTCATAAAGTTTCGGTCCGCGAATGGATGAGAATTACTGGCAAACCTTTCTCGAATAATTTCGAGTCGATGCCGTTCGACGACACAGTGACAGTAATATATATATATACAAGGTATTTCGTTTAAAACGTGATTATCTTCTAAGCTATTTGTTACAGAAAGGAATCACATTGTTTTGAAGTAGAAATTGCTTTGTTTCTTTTGGCGATCGTAATTCTTCGCCTAGGTAAACGTGCTTCCGAGATTTCAATTCATTTCATGATTTTTGTTTTTGCTCTTCTTTTTTTTTTTAACGAAACTACTTATCTTTAGACGAACATGTAGATTGTTTCGTGACGAATTTATCGACGTGTCACGTGTGAAACAGAGAGGGTGCAATTATCCTCTGGAGATAGAGTAAATCAGCGCATCGATCCTCGAGATCGCTATTTCGTTTAAAAAGAAAAATTAAAGATCACCTTGACATCTAGCAAGCGCGTCCATTTTTTGGCAAGATTCGTGACTCTCTCGAAATAAAGTGAGTTTCACTTTTTCCATAACGAGTAGTTTAGGAGATAATTGCGTAGGACATCAACCCTTTGAACTCGATTTGTTTTCAATGTTACATTTAAATTAACAATGGTAAAATTCAATTATTTATTATTATCATAATATGTATTGTAATGTAATTTATTTTTGCTAATTTCTTAAAGTGTGACAATTTTTGAAACAATTTCCAATTACCCTTATAATCAATTATGAGTCGATGAAAGAAAATTAGTGTGCGTATAACGCCCGCAGGCTAATTATTCAATACCGAATAAACTAAGAGGGGAAGAACTGTTTATAATTAATTATTATTTGTTATCTTTGTTGATAAACTTTGCAAAACTTGGCAAACTTGGCTGAATGAGAATTACTTGCCGACAATGAGTGTGATCTCGAAGATCGTAGACAGAGTTTTACAGTTTTTAAATTTGTCACTTCCAGCGTGACCTTGTTTGACGTACGAGTTCAAAGGGTTGAACAATTCCCTTCGAAGCCTGTACAACTTTCGATCGTCAAAATTATCGAAACTCAATCTACCAGATTATACGTTCCATGTTCCATAATTTTCGCGAAAAATCGAAAACGCGAATGTAACATCGAGAGACAACTCCCCGAACGTCGAGAGAAGAGAACATCTTCTGCCTCGTGTCTCTCTTCATATCTCTCGGCCGAAATCTGGGAAGCGATTTCAATAATATGGGCGCAGAACAGACGTGTACGTAGAAGAGACCGGAGAGTGTTGCGGCGAGAAGACCGGTTGGAAAGGAGACGAGGAAGGCAGACGGTTCTTAAAGATTCATCGTCCCTGCCATATTTAAGCTCGATCCAAGCCAGAGAAGACCCTCGAGACATTGTTGCCAGGTAGAAACCGTCTTGGCAAATCCCTCTTTGGGACCCCATAGGACTCCGGTTCACAAAGCTCTTCCTTTGTCCATCGTTGGAGTTCTGAACTTTATAATTCACACTCGCCAACGTCACGCTTCTCTTCTCTCTCTCTCTCTTCTCCCTTTTCCTCTCTTCGTTCGTATCCTCCGTTGGATTCTCTTCTCTAAGACTACAGCGAAATGGGAAGCTTGTGCTCGCGTCTCCTCTCTTTCTCTCTCTCTCTCTCTCTCTCGAAAAAGAGAGTTTGTGAATAACGCACGGGCCAAAGATTTCTTTCCACCTATTCTTTTTCTTTTTTTTTTTTTAAATAAAACATCAAAATATAAAAGGAAACTAATTTTAAATTAAACTTAAGTTTAATCAACAAGACTTTCTCATTATATCATTGAAAATTATTTCTTTCAGGTGTTGAGAGAAATATGTAACAAGGAAAGTACGGATTTATTTCAGTAGGAAGTAATTTTTTTTCGAGACACTATGTATATATGCTCCCATGCTATATTGACAGTTTTCACGAAACAACTTACAGGCTTACGAACAGGACGATATACTTATTTATAATATAATTATTTAATTGAATCTCTATGAAATTTACTTTCAATATCCATACAATCAATGTTATCGCTTTCAAATTCACTATCAATTGCCGCTGCACGTTCTCTTCCACGGTCCAAAATCAAAATTTTAGATTTTCGCCGAGATTACGAAATCGCTAAGCGACTTCTTTCGCAACTCTTGCCTTCTCTTTATTAGTCTCAACGAAAACAGCAACCGACGAAAAAGATCGATACGCATTGTATGCGTATGTATGTACCAAGATTGGACGTTTCCTTGGAAAAACACGGATTTCCAAGAACAAAGAAATAAAACTCAAGTACGCGCGTTCGCGGACACCGGTGATTTGCGCGGGAGAAAGTGAAAAATTTCCTTCGTCTAAGAGGGAAATTCCCTATCGAAGACCATTCTTTCCCGGGCGAAAATTGGAAATCTGGCGAATCGTTAATCTCTTCCGCTCGGAGGCCGTCTCGATCACGATTGGGAAAATTATTTTCTACTCGCCTCTTGAGGCGCCCTATCCTGTCTCTCCCTCTTCCCCGGCGTTAATCTATAACGGCATTATTCATCGCATTCGATAAGTGTAACCAGCACGCAAATGACTATTCCTGACTTATCGCCGATGCTAATGTCCCCGTGCCTACGGAGAAGAAGCGACGGAATAAATGGAACCCGTGCACACGGGATCGCGGCGAGTGTCATCCATTCCCGAGGGAATATTAACCACGCTCCGCGCCTTCGCTCGTGCGAGCGAATGCTCGCTCGCCCGTGTAAAAGAACGTGTATGTGTGTGGGTGAAACGAAAGGAACGAAAACGGAGAGGGGGAAACGAGGGAAGAAGCAGACAGAAAATGCTTTCGAGGCCATTTCTCACACGTGTCAAACGAAATGAGCGAATCGCGTCGTTTCGCCCTGATATCTCCGTTTTTCTTCTTCTTCTTCTTCTTTTTTTTTTTTTTTTTGTAAAATAGCTGCTGGTAATTATTTGTTGGTTCGTCATTTGTTTTTTTTTTCTCTCGAGAAAATCCGATACGCAGCGGCGTATCGAAGGTCGATCGCTATATCCCGACCGAATTGTGTTACTTACTTTAATGCAGTTCGTACAATGGCTCTTGGAAAATGTTTGATTTATGCGCGAAGACGCCCGGGAGGGATGATATTTATAGCCACGGCGTATATCCGCTGCGCGCGTTAGTCTTCCCCATTCTGGAAAGTATCGATGAAGCTTCCTCTCGAGGATTACTCGAGAGCACGGTTCTCGGGCCACTGCCGGCCCCGATACATTTTCATTCAGGGGCCATTTCATTAATTGAACTTACTTGCGATGTGTTTCCTTTGTTTTCATGGACATCGTTTTCATGTAAATCGAATGCCTGATGTCTCCTCGGTCGAATTTCGAATTTATCTTTTCGAACGTGGCGATCTTCGCGAAGGTGAGTTGATATTTTATCCATCGGACGCCGAGTTTCCAGCCGAGAAGGACACACCCAGTTGCTCCAGTTGAAAACATTTCGTCTATATAGACAAAGTACGCACGCTGCACTGGTGAATATTGTACGTCGTGTGTTATATCACGTGCATTATGCGCATCTCGTACGTCTCGTAGAAACTTTGCACGGTGCATGAACATCCGTAGACTTTGCACGTGGATATATCTGAGGAGAGAGAGAGTGTTCGTAACTCGACGTGTTGCTATTGGCTTAACTCTCTTGTTGCACTCGTAATAATAGACTGCCACGACTTAATTAGCCGAAATATCGTTAGTAGATGTACCGTGTGGATGTTCGCGCGAAAAATTTAGATACACGCACGAGCGTGTAAATATACGCCGCGTTCGAAGTAAACTAGAATGACGAGAGAGTGAAAGAAATAGGTTCAATTTTTAAATGTAATTGTTTCACGAACGTTTCAGCCTTAATAAACTTACAATTAGAACAGCTCTATCCTTGACTGAGAACGAGATTCAGTCTCTTTCAAAGTAGAAGCGATTCAAGAACAGTTAGAAAGCTGTCTGAGGCGCGCAAAGCGGGGACAATAATTCAGATAAATTCGAGAAAAAATATTACAACGCCGTATTCAAATTAATACAATCGCGACAGTATTTACATTTAATAAAAGAAATAGGCTCAATTTTTAAATACACAGCACACGTGTTATTTTTAATAAATTTAGAACAGTTCTATCTTTGACTGGGAACGAGGTTCAATCTACTTCAAAGTAGAAGCGATTGAAAAACAGTTAGGAGAGGCGCATAAAGTGGGGACAATAATTCAGATTCGAGAAAAAATATTACAACGCCGTATTCAAAGTAATACAATCGCGACAGTATTTACATTTAATAAAAGAAATAGGCTCAATTTTTAAATACACAGCACACGTGTTATTATTAATAAATTTAGAACAGTTCTATCCTTGACTAGGAAGGAGGTTCAATCTATTTCAAAGTAGAAGCGTTTCGAAAATATCGAGGAGACTGTGCGAGGTGCGCAAAGCGGGGATGGACAATAATTCATTGGCTGGTTGACCGGGAATCGATGCCCTTTCAGCCTGCTGTTCGCCTCGAGACTAGCCTCTTGCCGAGAAAGAAAATTACTGAAGAAAGAAGAAGAGGGAATTTGCTATACAACAGGGCGCAACGCCCTGGAAAAAAACCGACCTGCGATACCGTGCGGTCGTAGTTTATAACCGGAAGTGGTCGTGGTCGGTAATAACCAGACAGCGCGCTTTTAGAGCGAACATTTACGAGCGTGCATACGATACGTTACACACACCAACCAGCTCGCGTTCTTCTCTTTTCTCGCCTCGCCTGTTCGCCTATATTTTACTTACCATATCGTGCATCAACAACGCACAGACGACTTTTGCTTTTTGCCAACGTGGGCGATACGTAGGCTGAGACAGACTTCATCCACTAGATCGTGATCTAAATCTAGACGAAAGACTTTTCGCCTGTACTACTCGCCTATCCGCTCGCAACACGCGCCCCGATGATTCTTAAAGATAATAATTATCCTTTTTGCATCAGTTTCCTTCTGAATAGATTCTGAATAAGTGTCAGATTTAAATTAAAATCATTTTAATTATTTGCATAGGATTGATTTGTAGAGGAAATTTTTGGTAAAGCAATTTTTATATATCTCTCTTTTTCTAATCTTGAAGATAAACTCTTCGTTCGAAGTATGTCTGCTATTTCAAAATTAATCCATTATAAAGATTTGTCGAAGAGCAATGTTTAGTAATTGATCAATGTTCTACCAGATTTTGGTTACAGATATGAAATATTTGAATTCAGGAATATCTTATTATATTAATTTGTATAGGTAACTAGAAATTATTGTACTATTGGAATCTTTATATATTCTTCTTCCATATTCTTCAACTATGTTTATTTTCATGATAAACTCTTTATTCAAAACACGTGATATATTTCAACCGGATTAAAATTGGACCGTTATAAAAATCTGTCAAAGGATAATAACTCTTTTGGAAGAACAATGGGTAATTGATCTATTGATTTTGGTTTCGGAAATTAGACATTTGAGTTTAGAAATATTTTGTTGCAATTTTTGGTAAGACCATTTTTGTACATCTTTCTTCCATAATCTTCAGCTGTGTTTTTCTCGAAAATTCATGGCAACTCTTCGTTTAAAATACGCGCTATATTTCGAACAGATTAAAATTAAGATTAGCCCATCGTAAGAAGAGTCAACGAGTTATTACCATTTTGGTACAGCGATGGGCAATTGATTAGTTTTCCCCCATAGCCTTTGTTTCCGAAAACCAGACCTTTTGAGTTTAGAAATATTTCTTTATAATTGGAAATTTCTGGCAGGACGATTCTTCTTCTGCAATCTTCACCTGTGTTTATCTTAATGATTCACGGCAACCCCTTGTCCGAAACCACTGTATTTCAAGCAGATGAAAATTCAGATTGGCCCATTGTAAGGATTAAATTGCACTCGGATACAATCGGATAGGAATTTTCCTAGAATTTCTAAAAACACACTTTTTTACGTCTTTGATACTTCGAACGATACTTTCTACTTCCCTCGCCCCGCCTTATTTTTACTTTACTTTTTCAGGGAGCGAGAAGTTTCCTTCCTTTTGCAAAAAAGTGAAAAAGAAGAGAAACATTTGCAACGAACACCGCGGAAACATTTTTCCAGGAGGGGTCGTGTCGCGCAATTAGGAAAGGTGAATTCCCGTGTTTTCCGGCTGGTCACGGTTTTTACGTGGCCCTTGTTTTTTTTCTCTCTTCTTTTTTTTTTAATTTATTTATTTATTTATTTACTTTTTTCTTTTTTTTTTTTTTGCCCCGTCGGAACGATACGTTTGTCACGTTTTCGTAGTTTCGACGTTGGCTAGACCGGGTAGGTCGTTCTTTTTTCTCCCCTGCTCCCCCGCTCGTCGCAAATTTTCGGCGAGTCGTAAAGTTTCGGTATCGCGCTCGGGGCATACCGCCCGCGTGAAAGTTTGATGCCCGGGCTGGCCTCCTGCCGGAGGATCCCTTGATTAAATCTTCTTCACCCTCGTTTATTCGCGAAGTTATTTACGCACGCGTTCGTATTACTTAGCCATACGTTTTACGACGATGCGCGCTCCTCCCTCATCCTGCCACGTATATACGAGACGTTTGCCCTCCCCCGCAATCGTTGTTTACGCGTTCACTTACGAAGATTCCTCATCGTCGACGGGATTTTTCATTTGGCCGACGAGAACGTTCCACTCGGATATGCGACTAATTAATTTCCGGTTTGCTTCTTTATTTACCGGGCGACACCCGGCTCGAATAATTGTATACATTTTTCCCGGATCTTTCGTCCCTTTATAGGGGGGAAAGAAAAAGATATAAACAAAGAAAGCAACAAAACGATACGTGTCCTTTATTTCCAACACGAATCTAATTCCCCCCCGCCCCCCCCTCGTTCAATTTCCACGTAGCGTCATTAAATTGTCGTTCGGAAAGCGTTTCCTCGGCTTTCGTAACGTTTGCACGGAAAATCGATAATTAAAGCCCCGGTGAAAACCGGTTTTTTATCAAAGCGCCGAGAGTCTCTTGTTATAAAAATCTCCACGGTTTCGTGTTTCATACGCTTTTTCTCTTCTTCTCTTTGTCGCGGAGAAACACGCGGACTCCGCAGTGTCCTTCCACCCGTTCCCCCTCTTTTCGCGAAACCGAGCGAATGGCGGACTGTCTCGTTTCCGGGACATGTTTTATTCGGCGACGTGCTTTCATATCGAGGGCTGGCTGTGCTCTTCCCGGTCGTATCGAGAGAGTTTACGCCGGAATATTTTCTACATTATTTCACGTACGTGCGCGAACACGGGCACGAGCACGAGTACGAGTTAGGCGAAGGGGGTAACCCGGTGGTAACCTAGTTAATTCTCGGCTTCCGGCGTTGGCCAAAGATAGATAGATAGATAGAGAGAGAGAGAGAGAGAGAGTCTCGCCGTTTCGCGCTAATTGGATCGCCACGATGACGCGATGAATATTAACATTCTAGTCATTTACCCGGCTTTGTGAAGCCCATTGAAGTTGAAGTTCATCAAAAGGTGTATCAGTAACGCGACGCACGAGCTGCCTACGTAACGACGTTTACGAGGTAGGGGGCAGTGAATTTTAAGACGCAGCAGCCGGCTGTGTGTGTGTGTGTGTGTGTGTGTGTGTGGGTGTGTGTGTGTGTGTGTCACGTTACTTTCCACTCCTCTCGGTACGGGACTTTTGTCTCTCTGATTGTTGAAGCCGGCCGGCGCGATGCCAGCTCGTGGATGATTCCCTGCAAAATGGAGGAACGTTCTATCTCGAGGCGAGGCGAGGCGGGCACAAGTCTCTCGTGAATCGTGTCAAGTATCGTAGATTCAAGAAGCAATTTTCTGTTTCAACGTTCTACGTTCTGAGTTTTGTCTTGCCCTCTGCCCTCTCGCTCGCGTGAACGTGTGACGAGGCCCGACTCGTTTTCGAGAGAGGATTCGGGGCCCTCTCGCTGTTATCTCGTTGGCATTTATGGGATATTTTTAAAGATTCGGAAATGCAGGAGGGGAAAACGTCGAAAATGTACTGGCTTTGCCAGAATGTTCCCTTCTGTGCAAATGAAAGGCGAATCTTTCGTGAGATTCACGACAGCTTTGTTGGACGATATTTTAATTAATTCATTGATCCATTATTAAGGATTTGTCAAAGGGTAGTTATTTTTTTGGAAGAGCAGCGAGTGATTAATCATTTATAATTAATAGATTTTAGTTTCAGATATGAAATATTTGAGTTCAATAATATTTTATTATTTTAATTTGTACAGATAATTAAAAATTATTGTTCTATTGGAATTATTATATATTCTATTTCTATAATATTATATATATATATTTATTCTATTTATATATTTTATATATTCTATTTCTATTTTTATATTTCTCTCCCGTATTCTTCAATTGTGTTTACCTTAAAGATAACACTCTTTATTCGACACGTGTTCAATTTCAACAAGATTAAAATTAAAATTGGTCGATTATAACGATTTGTCACATTAATAACTATTTCGGAAGAGCGATCGGTAATTGATCAGTTTTCCTTCCATAGATTTTTGGTTTCAGAAATTAGACATTTGAATTTGGAAATATTTCATTGTAAAATAATTAATGTAATAATGAATTATAATAACATAATTATATTGATATCTTTTTTTCTAAATTAGTGCGGTAAAATATGAGGAAAATGTTTTTTCTTGATTTTCCATTTTGAAATCAACGCCAACATAATGCATAATTGATGGTACATTTTCTTTTTCCAAAGCAAGCTTGAACAATCATCACCTATGGAAATTACGCAATGAATTTGCGGTTTTAAATGAAGTTAATTACATTTTAAGACGTACATGGCTAAAATGAAATTAATTAAACAAGATGTACATAATACATCTGTCAGACGAAAGCAATCGCTTTCTGACTAACCCGTTTTTAGATTAGTTATCATATTCGTCGTAGAATTGGTCTTCAAACGAGGCGTTTAATTTGCTCGAAAGTTGGCAACTCAACGTTGAAATCGAAATTAGTTACACTCTGCAATAATTTATCAGGCTTTGAAAGATTTGCCACCTTGACTTCTGATACTGATTTAAGTCACAATGTTATTTAGCAAGCTGACTTCTACACTCTACTTCGTACACGGGATTGTCATGACAAACCTTCGAAAAAATTTCAGTGGTTCCGCGCTACGTAGCGGAAGGATCGAAATGACGAGCGGTTTCGAAAAGTATCGTTGAAATTTAATTTCGGCCGTAATTTCGCGAGAAATTCCATCGCAAGATTCAACAATCTGGCCCGCACGCCTGTCAGAATTCTACCTGCGGAATTCTCATAATCTCGCGTCGCGGAATTTTCCAACCCTCCCCGCCCGGTGAAAGTCGACGACGAAGTTGACGTGGAGTTATAAAAATATAACTTGATCTGCGGTATCGGCGATATCTCGTAGCACGTAGATTCGAAAGAAATCCGCTGAAAGTTGCTCTCGATTTAGCAGAGAAAGCAGCCCGTGTTACGCGCTCATAGAATTCCTCCGGGAATTATCATAATCCGGAATCGGACCTCTCGTGGAAACCTCGGCTCAACCCTCGGCAAAGTCGACGATAAGTAAAGAAAGAAAAAAAAAAAAGAAAAGAAGAAGAAGAAGAAGAAGAAGAAGAAGAAGAAGAAAAAGGGAAAAGATAAAGGCGGGGTGATTTTTAAAAATGTCCGCGAAAAGTGGAAGGATTCGAGGGGTAGGTCGGTCGATAATGTAGCCTGGGACGCGATAAGACACTCGTGACAAATGGGCGAGAGAAAAATCGGCCGACAACCGAGAGAGAGAGAGAGGGGTGGAGAAAGTTGGGTCGCAGGATGAAAGTCAGCGGCGCGTGCAGAGAGGGTGGCGGTGGAAGGGTTAAAAGGAGGACAGGTTAAAATAAGGGGGTGAATATACAGGCAGGCAGGCTGCTGGAACGAGGAGGGATACGACCTTCGAAAGAGCGGTTGGCGTGACGTCGGGTAATTACGCGACGAAATTTGAAAATGGATAGACACACGCCTGACAAATTAGAGTCGGCTTGGCCTCGAGCTCGTCTCCTCTTCGTGCCTGTTTCATATTTCTGCCATCTTTCTTTCTCTCTCTCTCTCTCTCTCTCTGCCTCGCGAGCGCGCGCCCGGAACCGGAATCTCGGTTCGTTCGGCGCGTTACGCGAAACAAAAATTTCAGAAATATCGCCATTCGAATTGGGACCGAACTTGGGGAAATTGATGGACCATGCGAAATATCGAGCGATAGATTTATCGTTTGCGAAAATATCGGACGCGGCGGTGGTGTTGTTTTTTTTTTTTCAGTCACTGCGCTTGGAATCGAAGCGCGGCGTGTAACGTTGTTTTCGGTTGTTTCGTACGAATGCGCGAAATTTTCCTCGAGAAGAAATTCGGGGAAATTCCTTCGCTCGCGGTAACAGATGCAAATTAAAGACGCGAGCTGAAGATCAAACGAGACGTGAAATTTAAAGTTTCGCGTTAGCGGAACGTGAAATTTTCGGCGTTGAGAAAAAGAGGGGAAAAAATCCAAAGACGCAAGAACAATGACTTGGAATTACACGATCCTAATGAAATTTTCTTCTCTTAGAAGGAGAAAGAAGAGTTGATAAAATATAAAGAGAAGAAAGAAAGAAAGAAAGAAAGAAAAAAAAGAAAGGAGAAAAACACTAGCTTCGTTCGTTTGAATGAATTCGCGTAGCGAATTGTGAATTCAGAGGTTCTCTCTCTCTCTGTATTCAATTACCGGCAACAATTGAAGCAAGTTTTTCGAAACTTTATTCTCCTTCGCCATTAGCGGCACAACGAAATTCTATTCGGCTGAATGGCGAAGCAAGCCATTCTTTTCCTGCAGCCATAACAGTTATATATCAACGTTTCGCCCGCGATCAATTAAATCAGGCCATCGTTTCCCTCCACAACGAAAAAGAGAAATATGATTCTTCGTTAGGTTTTCTATTTTCGCGATGCTCTTTCTTTCCTTCTCTCTCTCTCTCTCTCTCTCCCTCCTTTTCATTTGACGCGGTTTGTTATTTCAGAGTGGCTTCTTAACAAAAAAGCCCAACCAGCAACGAAAATTATTCGTCATATTTTCCCAACACAGTGATAAGCCCATGGCGCTCAGTTCTTCGACTAATAAACTGTATTCCTCGCGAATTAATACCGCGGCTAACAAGAACATTTTGCTGTTTCTTCGTCGCGAACTTTGCCAGGATTATTTCCGTCACGGTTACCTTTTCTACGTTGAATAAACACGAACGAGGAAATTTGGTATTTAGAAATTGACCTAAGACTCTTTTCAGTCCTTCTGAGTAAATTATTATTCTAGATTTGTGGGAATTAATAGAAAAAATGTCCCAATACGGGACTTGAATGTTAAGACTCTCGTTAAACTTCACAACTCGATACTCTCTCCCTCTCTCGTTACTTTCTATCAAATTCTTTCTCTCGCACGTTCACGCACACAAGCACAATATTTTAGTCTTGGACGACTAAAACATTCTCAGATGTATCCTTCGCTGTAACAATTTCAAGGGACACTTACTTATTTAGCATGCGACGATTACCTCGCTCTTGGGAAAGTTTCGACTCCTCAGTTTCACTCGTCGTCCCACAGATTTAAATCGAATTATAGATTTAAATTGAATTATATTCGTCGTCCCGCATGGTTAAGTGCCGCAGCGCTGTAGCTCGAAGCAAAACGACAGGGAAAAAGAACGAAAACTTCAGTGTTCCTTCAGCGTTTCATTGTGAAAATGTCCAGAGAGAAATTGCACAAATGGCGAACAAAAATTCTCGCGCGAGGCTTTGAATTTTTTTCGAATTTTCGCGAATGCTGAACCTTCCTGCAAGAAGCAGGAAGCTTGAACAAAACTGAATTTTCGCGTGCGAGTTCGGATCCATTAATTACTCGTTCGTATCGCAGATTACTTGCACGCTCTTCCGACACCGATAAATTCATCTTTCGCGTTGGAAACGCTTATTATTCCGGCGCAGTTTCACCTTCAGGTTGGAGAAGGGTTGGTAATGAAGTCACGTAAGTTTTCTCGATGCAAATGCGCTTCGGCGAGATATCTGGCGGAGATAAATTCTTCGCTGAGGGGTCCTCTTGCTCTTCCTTTTGATCACGTGGCGATCCACGTCAACTATGGGGGAAATATCGATATCGGGATAATTTTGTAGGCGATCGATAATCTAGTGTCTAATCACTACAAAGATTTATTTACAAATAACTTTATTTTTTTTTTTAGAACTAATATTTAACAATACACACGCACACACAATAAAAACTATACATTACAACTAATTATCTATACTCTTTTAACGATGACTGTAGACTGTCTATTAACTCCTTCACAACTATTATATATATATATATATATATATATATATATATATATATCTCCTCGAAATACACACACACACACACACACACACACACACACACACACACATGTGCACACACAAAATTAAAACTATACATTAGAAGTAATTAATTATCTATACTCTCATTAACTGATTATTTAACGTAGACTGTCTATTAACTTCTTCACAACTATTATATATATATACATACATACATACATATATACACACACACATATATATATATATATATATATCTTCGAAATTTAATTTGTTAAAGTATCTTGTTTTCGAGTTTCATACAGTTGGCGCCGTAAATTTACCGGAAATATAGCCTTCGACGAGACGGTTAAGCGGAAGAATAAAGTTACTTCCAAGTCACTCGACCTGTCATGGAGAGTAGAAGATATATTCGTAAGCGCGAGTAAGTTCGTGGTTCCTCATTTTCCGTGTCCTATGTACGCTGGCTTCAACCGTTTCGTCGATGTAGTAGTCTCCGTTGTAATCGATTAAAAACACATTATCCGAAATATGTTTTACTACAGACCTTCATATGACTGTTCCAGAGATTATTTTATATGATCTTCTCGTACAAATACATGTGATGTATACGTGTGTTGTCCGTTTTATTTATTTATTTCGAAGGTGAAACCGTCTCAGCCCCTTTGCATTGCTGCTGCAATCGACGCGGTCAACGTTCAAAAGAGAAAAGTGTGTAAGGAGGGATGAAAGAAGCCTCTGGGAAGAACCGCGGAGAATGCGCTGAATTTTTATATTATTTATTAGATCGGTGCAAGGTAGATCGTGCTTGTCAACGCAGATTTCCGAGGAAGTAAATTATAAAGTTCGAAAACTTGAGACGAGAAACTCGCGACTAATGGGAATAACGTTGAACGCGCGAGAGTAGTAGATTCTGGAGAGCAGAAAATTTGCAAGGTGACGTTCAACGTGAGAATTGAAAGATATTCTTTTTCCGAGAGAAATGCGGATTATTCGCTTAATGTGTAAAAGCACACAAAACACGACGAATCTACGAATTTTTTTTTCTAGCAAAAGAGGAATAACACCCTCGTTTTGCTTGAAAAAAAAAAAAGAAAAAAAAAGAAAACTAAAATTCGCGACTGTGTTTCTTCGGCAGTAATTTCAAAGCAGACACATACACACACACGCAGACACAGATACACGGGCTATTGCTAACAATAAATTTATTTGCTTCGGGGACAGGTACACGAGCACAAAACGTTGCGGCAATTTACGAAGTTCTCGAGGGGTAGTTTTTTCCCTCCTCGCCGCGTTGTATATATCGCGAGGCTAGCTTTTATCGAATTTTTGCTCTGCACCCGCGCTGCTCTCTCCCCCTGTAGTTTGTACTCGCGCTTGTACAATCCAACACTCGGCAGACGTGATCTGAGATCGAGCGAAAGCTCGTTGAATTAGTGATGGCCGGTAAATTCTTTAATCTGCAGTCTCCGCCCAGTCATACGTCACGATTTTTACGTTTCCGTTTTCACTGCTCCATCCTGATTATTTCGTCTCCCCTTCTCCCTAATAAAATTTTAAATTTAATTCCCCTCGGTTTTTTTTTCTTTTTTTATCGTTCTCAGATCCCCTTACACGTCCTAAGTGTAAGACAGCAAAGATAAATCTGCCGGATAAATTTCTATCTTTTCAAACTCGCTCGTCGCAAATTCTTTGATTTATCCCACCGCGCTAGCAATTTTTCTCCCTTCTTCTCCCTTTCCGCCCTTTGTCACTAACTTTGGATCTCCGTATTTTTACCACTGTTGCAGCGCAGTTTCTCATGTTGCTCAAGGTGATTTTTATCCAATGCTCATTCAACGTAAAATTAAACGTTGTTAGCACAAGAGCTTAACGAAAGAAGCATAAAATTCCATCAGGACTTTAACGTCAGAGACGTTAAAGTCCTTTATTCAAAAATCCAAAAATACACCGTTTTATATTTATATAAAATGTCTAGCAAAAATATTCAAATGGTCATCTCGACCATTTTGATAGTTCTAGTGTTAATCAGTCGATTTATCGTTGTATATATCGTATCAATCAATTTTACAGAATTTCCTCGTTTCTGTTCGCTCCGGTTAATGCAACAGAATCGTTCACTTCGAACAGTATATATATTTTATCAAACCGTGCGACATAATCTGTGGAAAAAATCGCGGCTGTCATGTCATCATGGTGTCTGAAACAATGGATCATCATTATCCAACGTTCACGCGAGTTTTATATACTTTCCTTTATATTACACCGTGATCTTTCGCGTTAATTTCTCAGTGCTTCCAAAATTATCCCAATCTATTAATTTTCGAGTTTTTAATTTCGTTTCTTCAGTTATTCAATTCCTCGATTGACTTTGAAATAACGATAGCTCCTAATGATAAATGGGAGGTAATATCGGTTTATCGAAAAATTCTGAACACGTAGCGACAAACATTGTCGAGCTCTTTAGAAGCTTCAGAGCTAATTGTCACAGGATCAATCTTGATTTTTTTTTTTTTTAACGCGAGAGTAAATTCAATTACGGTGTCACTCAACTTCATTGCGCGAGGGATGAAAGGAATTTACCAAATTCAACCGTTACGCATTACGAATGAACAAGCGAAGTAATCTCTTCTATTTGCGACGAGATTTCCTCATCAACGCGATGAATAAAAAGAGGTGGGATTGATTTTGTCATTGGTGAATTTCCTCGTCTGCTAAAATTTCGAGCGAAAGAGAAAAACGATGGAGCAACGTCTCGCATCGCATTTTTATCGAAACACAATTCAAATCGTCGCAAATAGAAGAGATTACTTCGCTCGTTCATTCGTAATGCGTAACGGTTGAATTTGGTAAATTCCTTTCATCCCTCGCGGAATGAAGTTGAGTGACACCGTAATTGAATTTACTCTCGCGTTAAAAAAAAAAAAGAAAGAACAAAAAACGAGAACTCTCTCTTGAAGAGGTGGAGCAGCTTCGTCATTACGTTTAACCCTTTCACGACCATAAGGTTGCTAAGAATAAATATTAGTATGCAACTGTTTATTTTAGTTCGTTTAGACGTAAAATAAATAAGAATCGTAAGAAAAATACATAACAATGTGCAGTTTTTTTGGAATTTTATGGAAAATATTTTTCCCAATGGTGAGACAAATTATGGTTAGGCTTATCATGCAATGTCTTTTATTTATTGGTTTTATTATAACAAAATGTTAACTAAAATAATACAAAATTATGAGATAAAATTACTATAGAAAATGATGTGCTAATCATGATATTCTGCGAAGCAATTTATTTCGGTTGTGAAGCAAAGATGGACATTGCACATGGTACATATATTATGCGGCGTTTAGCACAATCTGCACATCTTTACGTAATTGCATACGTTCGGCATACGTTCTATTTCGACATTCTGTATAAAAAATGCAGATGAGGTTATAATTAAATACGACGATCGCCAATTTTAAAACGGGGGGAGAAATGTTTCCCTTAGTCGTGAAAGGGTTAAACACGTATAACTGGTAATAATAATTTAGATCGACGTAAATCGGTGCAACGTGAACGAGGAATGATCGCGATCCCGGGACGGGATGTGAAAGCGAGCATCGCTTCGAATAACGATCCGACCGCACCAGTTTTATCTCTATTCCGCGCGCGTCACCGTGTGTGCAGGAAAACGATTCGAAACGGGCAATAACGTCTAACCGATGGTTGTCGATAGTCAAATAATAGCGGACCCGGGGCATGGAAACCAAATCGATCGGCTCTAATCTCTAATCCAAGCCACAATCTCGCGAGAATATGGTTTCGGTGGCGAGACGGTGCGGCCCTATCCCGGGATTCCGCGAACGGTTGGCATAGTTTTGCGACGATGGTATTTAGTAATTAGCCGACTGCCATCGAGGTAGCCTCGTGCTTCTCGTGCTTTCCACCGGCGGTAGCTTTTCCCGCGGAGACCTTGCCCTTTCTCTCGTCTCGCGGAAACGTGGAAACTATTCGTTTTTTGCTACTTTCGTTTCAGGAAGCCAACTGTCTCTTCCTCTCACATTCCTGTCCTAATCACAAACACGGAAAACCAAATATCTGCGACAATCTATCTAACTCCATTGGACATGTATTATGTTGCAAACTATATATATATATATATACTATATAATTGCCGCTTGTCGCGAATACGAAGGTAAAATAGAACGACACAATTTTACGAAATTACTCAATATGCTGCAGAAAATGAGACCTCTGGGGGGAAAAAAGTCTTAGAATTTTTGGAAGATGTAGGATTATACCTAAGCATATATCTAGGCACTTGATTGTAAATAAAATAAATAAACGACTGTCTTTTTCTTCTTCTTCGTTGTTTCGTCTCATTCTCGTTCGTTTCATAACCTGATCTGGGATATAAAAATTCGTCTTCGTTCCTTTTTTTTTTTTTTTTGGTCGAGAAACGAGGAAAATGACAGGAGGAGGGAAACGGAAATGCCAATGAGGATCGCGAGGAAGAAGCGATCCTCGGTCGTAACTCTAAAAAAAAAAAAAAAGAAAAAAGGAAAAACTCTGCAAAACTTCCCACGGAACGAGACTTGGAACAGTCCAAAGGGAGAAATTCCTCTCTCCTTTCCCTGTGATCGATATTTTTTGGTTACTCGCCAGATACTAGCCCGCTTTGTGGATATCCAGCCGGCGGTAATGATATTCCGCAAGAATTCTCGCTAGAGTTTGGCACAGTTCGAGGCATTCGCGGAGAGATTCGTTTGTGATACTGTACCCCGTGCGAACGCACGTACAAATTTTCCAGCAGATCTTTCTCTCGGATCTCTCGGATTAAGACGAATTTCTCGCGGAAACCACCCCGCGGCTGAGGAGGGGGAAAATTCTTGGCTCAGACCGGCAGCGACGTTTTCTCTTTTTTTCTCTTTCTTTGTTTCCCTCTTCTTGCTAGATGGTGGAAATTTCATCGGCGTTACTCTAAACACATCCGTCCGTTGCCTCGCTTTATTCCGTCCGTGGTTTCTCGCAATTCGATTCCCCTTAAAAACGCCACTATTTTCAACCGGAGTTAACTTCCTCTCGTGGGACGAAAGTTTCTGGGAAATTACAGCCTGTCGAACTGCCGCGATATAATCTTCGACGAGTACAGGTTCTCAGTGGAAGTTCGTCGATATATTTTACGCGAAAGTGGACGAACGTGGACGAATTCGTGTGTCTGTTATTTCCGATCGTTTCAGATCGTTTGCAGACGACGGTCTGTCGTGCGAAAAAAAATATTCGAACCTCGCGATCGAAACTAGCCGAGAAGGGGAACACGAACGAAGCCTGAATCACCAATTTCGATGAAATTTGGCATAAATGTAGTTTCAGATGAAAAATATTTGACTCGTATTTTTTCTTTTTTTTCGTCAGAAATCGTCGATGTTGAAGGGGTGAGAACTACCCTCGAACTTGCGGTCGCGAAATATAATGTTTTGTCAGATATCTCGGAAACGATCGAATCGATGAAAATCGATGAATTTCGCAACGACGAATTTATATTACGGTATATATTAATACCACTTAGCGAGAAAAAATACCACTTGTTTAAACAATGCGTCAAAGAAAACGCATATCATGTCATTTTCACAAGGTTTTCCAAGTAAGTTTCCTTATGAATGTTTGTTTCACAAAAACTATATATATTCAAGCACGAATTATCCATAAGATGGAATCTTGATTTTTGTATTTTATATTTTATATTTTTTTTTTCTTTTCGATATCTGAGGCAGGAAGAGTTTCAAAACAATTCGAATAGGGAATAGTTTACGGGATTCTGCGAGTGTAATTGCGCGGAAGAAATGTCGAATTGCCGGTGAATTATTCATGACGGTTGATATTCTTTGATTTAACCACCGTTTAGTGGGTTTTGGGATAGGTCAGGGCGCGGCCGAATTGAAGAATTAATGGCCAGACACGGATTCACTGATAATTGCTGTTTGAATACACCTGGCGTATTGAAAGATCTGTCATCTTGCATGTGGTTCTCTCCGCGATTCGTTTTCATCCTTTAATTAACAAGCACGTTGCTCATTTTGCGACACGTAGGCTGCCATCATTGTCTGACTGAGTGAGTCGACCAGAGTGAAGTAAATTTCGAGGAAAGAATACACGATGAAAATCAGAACGTGACGTTTGATTTAAATTGTAACCATTCGACAAAATGGCAGACACGCGAGTTTAGGAGTTTCTCGAATGTTTCCCCTTTACTGAGATCTGACGATCTTTCGAGATCTTTAACACTAGAGCTATGGATCACTGGAGATGGATACATCATAGATGTAAAACAGTGTGTTTCATAGAGATTTGAGTTTGACTCTTCTTAAAAAATACGTAAAAATTTACGTATATTTATTTATATCCAATTCTTTTTTTCTCTCTTCTCTCTTTAACGTTTCCGATGAAAATTCTATGCTTTCCAGTTCCAGTGTTAATCAGTTAGAGTTTTCACGAAAGCTAAACAGAAACAAGGCAGAATGAAAGCTCTAGAAATCTCGATTTTTCAGCTTTCTTTCCCTCCGCTAGCTTTCAGTTGCGACAACTTGGCGCACCTTGTGGGATGAAATTTCGTCGATGCGCGTTGTTGCAACTTTTCTCTGATTTCGAGCAATGAAATAATTAGAAAAAAAAAAAACGCCTTACGAAAAAAACACAGAGACGAGCGTGACATGATTGGATAGAAGTAGAGTGACGGTTTACGATCGTGTGAGGAAACGTGATCGTCTCGCGGATTTTTCACGGCGAGGCGAATGAATTTCGAATTCGCCAGTTCTCTCGCGTCACGTCCGGTCGAATTGGAAATAAGCCCGGACGAACGTGCATTGACGATGACTCGTGCCGTCTCTCGAGCCCCTATTCTTCTCTCGCGGCTTGGCAAGAAAATTGCTTTCGCCCACTCCTCGCCATTACTTTTTCAATTATTTCTGTCGTCCGAGTGTGTACTCTCTCGCCTTCGCGGCCCCCCGTGTTAATTTCTTTGAGTTAAGCTTGCAGGATGTTGGTCTTTTCTTCTTTTTTTTTTTTTTCGTTTCCCTCCCGCTAAGCGAAGAGAGTGGAACGATATTGCATCGAACGACAATATTTAATTTAGTGCGCGTTTAAATTAATTAAATTTGTATTGAATGGCGACGTTCAATTCAATATTTGTTTTTTTCTTTTTTCTCTCTCTTTTCAATGAAAATGTTCAAAATATTCGACGAGTAGAATCAAGCACTCTGTTATTGTTTGAACAACGTGATATTGCGATAATATTAGTACATTTTGCGTTGTACTGAGAATTGAGAAGAGAGTTCGTTGCGTTATTATCCCGCGGAGAAGTTGCGTCATCGATCTAGGTAAAAAATGCGAAGTTGGTTGCTTTGTTGTCCTCGAGAAAAAGAATATGTCCGAAGATTCATAAAAAAACATTCCGCATTCCATTCGTACTGATTTGATTAAAATGCATTCAATCGTGGAAAAGTCAGTTTACGCGGAAATAGAGATTGTCGTGCCATGTTTATCAACCACCATGGGGCGATCATTGGAGCGTTTCGACAAAGCATTATAAATATTTATACGGAATTTTGCGTTTTAATTATTTGTCAAAAAAAAGAAAGAAATTGAATGCATCCGAAAATAAGAAAAAAAAGAAAAATGAATAAAAATTTATTCGCGGAATAAATTCTTCCATGAACGCGTTAATCTGGTCTCGAAAATTAATTCGGCACGCGCATGACTGGCGTTTCAAAATGTTCGAGTTTGATCCGCTCACAGCTGTGAGCTGTGTTTCAAATCGAATCTATAGTTTCGTTTCAACTGAGAACGTTTGTTTCAGTTTTCCACGAGAAATTAGACTCGTTGCCGCTCTAATTTCTCGCATTACGCCCGCTATAACGCACAATACAATACGTAACGCGATGTGTTTGTCTGTTTTAGGTGAGTGTTTCTCGTTTCCGGTTTTAATTAAACTCTCAACGAGTGAGTATAGATAAATCTTAATTTATGGCTGCGGAATGAATGAAAGTGCGCGGGAATATACGCGTCGATACGCGAAAATTTCAAAATTTTCGAGTTTTTGATACTGGCACGCCCCTCGGCCCCCTCCACCCTCTCAGAGTATACCAGATTTATAAATTGAAATATAAATTTATAATATATCCTCTGTAAATGTTACTTTACACGGTCGACGGCGATATTTTTCATAATTTATGTTTATCGGAAAAATATTATGTCGACAAATTCATTTCGATAAATGACCGAGCTTGGTCCCTTTTGTTTTATCTTCTGGATCGTTGCAGCAACGATTTTTATCGTTCGGAACGTCAGCGAACGATTTTAATGGATTTCAATGATTTCGGATTCGTCCGTGGAAATTTTTTCGTCACAAGAAATTACCACGCACTTTGAAGTTACTTTCCCTCCATTAAACAAAATGATTTACCACCCGCGTGATCTTGTTTTTCAAACAACGTTTTCGCGAACGTCGACAGCGAAATTCAATTCGTAATTTCCACAAATTATCGTATCAATAGGTTTTGTCTGTTTCAAAATGGTATCGATTTCATTATATGACTTTGGACTGGCATCGGTATACACCTTTTGCATGCATCGATAATTGACTGTTTGCATTGACCAAGCACAGGACGAACCACGTGTTGAGTTTCCCTGTAGGATTGCTTCGACAATCTCCCATGCCCCTTGAAAATCTATCGAGCCTACGCAGCCGAGTTCTCGAATCTGAGAATGATGGATGGGTTTCTGCGATCTAAAATCAAAGAGGAGGACGACACTCGTGAATAAATAATTTGGCCAGGCACACTTGGAAATCGAGTCTATCTCAAATTGCTCGAGGCGCAAGACGCGCAAACGAACAGACTCGGTTTTCTATTCTTGTGCTTCTCGTTTAAAAATTAGCGAGTCACTCTTTCGGTGTGCAACGATTCGGCAGAGTCGAGTTCTGAATTCTACCGAATTTTTCGATAGATGTGCGAAGAGGATAAGAGCGTTCTTCGATATTTAATGCCTCGATCGAAAATATCCCCGAGTTCTCGATTAAAATTTTCCAAGTTTCTATGAAAATTTTAGGAGAAGGTCGATCCGCAAAGATCCGAAGGATCAATCTTTTTTTTTCTAATTTGTTTCGATTACGAAGAAACGTCGTCAACGAGTGTTTCGATCTCGATTCTCAGTAATTGTACCAAATTTTAATCGAAATTTTCAGAGATGCTAGTCGATCCGTCTTTGCTTTTAAAACCGAATATCTCGACTCTCCATTTCGTTCGGAAGGAATATTTGAAGACTCTGAAAGATCGATCTTTTTTCACGGTTTATTTCCATTTCGAACGAACTCGTCGACGAGTTTGAGAGTTTCGATGTCTTCGAACTCGACGTACTAAGAGAGTCTATTCTTTTTCTTCATTTTTTCCTTTTTTTTTTTTTTTTTTTTTTTTGAAAGAGACGTTCGACGTCCAGAATTTCCCCTCCAACGAAGGAACAAACTTTCCTCTAGCTAGTAATTAGTCAGTAAACACACGCGAACGTAATTACAGAGGATTTGTTGAAGCTGGCTCGGTTCATTGGACTCGGTGAAGTTGTGAAGTGATCATACGTCTCTCTGGAGAGGGGAAGCACATGTTCGTCCCTATAACAATAGAACACACGGTTTAGGTTAGACAGCGTGATCAGATAATAGAGCACCAAGAGTGCATTACACTGTATAGCCGAATTATGCATTTCTGAGGGTCTGTTCTATTTGCTTGTCTCGTGCACGCGTCTATGCTCCTGTTGATCTCTCATGCGCAGATGTTGTATATCCAGGGATCAACTAACCGTGATATCGCTTAATTCGAGTTCACAAGAAAATCCCTGTTTCCCTGACTTTCCATCTCTGCGAAAGAAATTACGAAATTTTCAATTTCGATGTTACTCTTTCCCGTGAAATGTAGAGACTGGAGTAATCGAATCAGGGGTCGAAGAGGTAAAAAGCTAAAGACCAATGAAAATGATGCTACGAGACAAAAATATAACTTGCTGTGATTATCGTGTTTTTTTAATGGGTAAATTTCCAATTTTCTCAATTTCTGGTTATTTTATTATCGTTTCTTTAAGGAGATACACGCTTTTCAGCGTCAAAATAAAAAAAAATTGTACACTCAATTTCAACGAGTTGTATACTCTTCTTATATAAACAGAATAATCTGGTATATATATATATATACTTCAGAAAATTAATTTACTTTTCTCGGGATGAAATTTTCAGAAATATCTGCCGGAAGAGTACCGAACCAATTTGAATAAAAATGGTAGTTTCAAGGCTATTATTTGGTACTTGAAATTTTTATTAATAAAGGAATCGATGATTCACGATGAAAGTTACACGTTCGAGTTTAAATAACTGTCATTTTGTGAAGAAAATATTAATATTTTAAACTGACCGCAAGTATGAAACTCTCTCGTACAATTTAATTTGTAAAATTAAAAACGTTTGTTATATATATCCTTTTCAAATTTTTTAGCAATCGTTAATTAAACAACATACGATAAATGTATCTATCATTTATCTGCTACCTTTTCAAATTTTTCAGCAATCGTTAATTGAACAACATACAATAAAATGTACCTATCATTCTTTTTAATGAAGTGTAATTTTTATCTCCAAACAGTTCTTCAATTTTCTTTATTTTTTCAACCATTCGAAACAAGACACTTCCAATCGGAGATTGAAAAAAAGTTATGTACAGTTCTCGTTGCTGTTTGTTTTTTTCCCCTCCCCCCGACAATAACCGAAACTGGGAAAAGTCGCTGGACTAAAAGTTTGCCTTCTTCTCTGCAACGTCGTTCCAATTTGTTTCGCTTTAGAATCGCGGTGCTTCGAAAAAGAAGAAAAAAAAAAAAAATTCGATACCGATCTCGATGATCAACGGAACGTGATCGCGAATTGCAGTTCCGGCGAAAGTGAATAATAATAATAATCAGTGAAACAGACACGACGATTCGTATAGGATCAACGCGTAATCGTTGCTTCGGGTGGGGCTTCGCTTTAAGCGGATCCGATTTTCACCTGCCCGTGATAATATCATTCGATGGCAAATGTAAAAGGCCTTCGCCGGATTAATCGAATCGAGTGGAACGAAAACGTGGGAGGTGGTTATTGCATCCCCTTTCTTTTTTTCTTAACACGTTTACCCCCATCGGCGAGATTCAATATTCGCAGAAAGATTTGCAAACGAACTAAAATTTGAAAAACAAAAAAAAAAACAAAAAATCAAAATTACGCGTGCATAAATTGGTTTCACCGGCGACGTGGCTTTCGCTTCGGCAGTCCAGTCCGCCGAAGTGCCGTCACTGAACGAAAATGTGCACAGTGCACAGTGGTTTTTGTATATACATTTTCCTAAATCTTAAATATCAACTGTTCTTAATAAAACAATCGTTGCTCTAATGTAACACGTATAGTTCACATCTTTAATATTAAAAGACTTATACAAAATTATACTAGCTATGCTAAAAACATTAGACCAATTACAGTTGACATGTTTTTAGATATTTACATATTTATATATATATATTACAATTTTTAATTTTTAAAAGTTTAAGAATTATACCTTAAGCCGATCTATTCCCAATTCTTGTAAAAACGTATGAACTCTCGTTTCACTGTCGAATGGATTCGATAGATTTTTTTGGAATGAAACAGTAAACGATCGTTCTGATGTCGTAACAACAAGTAGAGTCTTCATATGCGATTAATCCAATATGTCAATAAAATCAACAAAAAATGTTCTGCCGACGAAGAATTTATGATTGACTACAGATGGTACTTGTTGAACGGGTTAAAAAGGCAGCTAAATTGGATTTCGATATTTATCGCTGCGGTGCGTACACGACGGTCCGCGAAAGTTTTCTAATGTTCTCGATCGTTTGAAAAATGTTTCCTTGACAGTTGTTATTTTGGACAACGATTTGTGACGAGAAGATTCTTCCTTTGAAGTTGAAGAACAAGATACTTCGAAATCTACGTGAAAATTTCTGCTTCGGTGGAACAGTATAATTTCTTTATTTTGCCGTGCAAACGAGCAAAATGATCGCTGTCTAACGAAAAACTAGTTACTCGCTCTCGTTCGCAGAAAATGGCTCGTTTATAAAATTCATTTCGCCAATCTAACCGACGGTATCTAGAAGCTATATTAACATTGGACAACAGTTCTGAGGGTAAAATAAAAAAAAAAATTAAAAAAAAAAAGAACACGGAGGATGAATGAAACCAGCGGGGGTGAAATTGATGAATTTTTCCAGGCGACCCTCGGTCGCACGAACAGAATCGTTGGACGATTCTAGGTAATAACTGAGAAGGAAACTTTCCTCCGGTGTGGAGGCCGCTTTCTTTCAATTGACAGTTTATTAACGACGCCCGAAGCGCCGGATGGGCAAAGTTCCGCGAGAAAAATGTTCGAATGAGTTTTCCAAGTCCGCGCCTCCCTTCGCTGCTCCTCCTTTGTTCGGTCGAAAACTTTCCAAGGAAAACAACAATATTTTTCACGCGTCCTTTCGTCTCTCTGTTCTTTTCGTTCGCCTTCGTTCGTGTTCCCCTCTTCTTCTCTTTTCACGGATATACGGCGAAGCTTGGCATATCATCCTCCTTAATCCTTCTTTTTCTCTTCTGTTGTCTCCTCCCTCTACTTTCGTAGCAGGAAGTATGCGCATATTTCTCGTACGTGAAATACTGGCCCCGGTGGAAATCGCGTAGTTGTTCGTCGAAAGTCACGACGTCCTCTTTGTTCCTCGCCAACCTCGTCTAAATTAGAAGTCCGCCTTAATGTCTTCTTAATGTCTTCTCCTGTGTTTTACACTCCACGCGTTCGCTGGGCTCTCCATCTTTCAGCGAGGACGGAATAAAACACTCCATCGTCCGCGTGGCTCGTGAAAGTTCTCGATAATTTTCACTTGCACTTTTCTCGTTTTCTCTGTCCACGAAAATGTTCACATTCATGTACGTGTACGTATACTTTCGTTTTTCTTTTTCCTTCTTTCTTCTCGTTGGAGAAACTCTGAAAATATTACGAATTGCAGACAATTGATAACACAAATCGCACAGTATGGTTGATGTATATATATATACACACACACACACACACACACACACACACACATATATTTCTGGAATATCGAGTTTCGCGGAAGCTCGAGTGAAACGTTGATGACTATATTCGGTAATGATCTTTCACTCTGTTCGCTGAAACATTCCTTCGAACTCATGCTCGAAGGAAACTATTACTTCCTCTGAAATTCTAATCCTTGCTACGAACTTCGAACTCCGAACTCTAACTTTCTGTTCTCTGCTCTGCCATCAATAAATAGCCAGCTACTCTCTCTCTCTCTCTCTCTCTCTCATCTCCGGAAACACTTGTCTCTCGTCCCTTTGTTCAATTTTTAATGTCGAGGCACGTCTGTCGAAGATTGAAATAATTTAATGCCACGACGATAGATATCTTCGCGATAGCAAACGCGTCGACTAATCGATACTGCGGTGGTGAATTTTGAAACTTCCCTTGTGAAAGGCAAATGCCTTTCCAAATAAAGCTTCGATCAGACTCGTGTGCTCGATGCTTGCTTGTATTTGGTTTTATTCTCAGGTTCTTTTTAAAACCATTTATCGATTAAAAAAAATTGTCTGTTCCTCGTTGTTCGACTTTCATCGTAGTAGACGGTGTTTTTCATAATTCAAGCCACGATTTGTCAGAGACATGTCAGAGATCGATTAATTCTGCGGAACAAAAAGTGGACATTGTTCTTTAAAATTCCCTCTGATATATAAATTCAAATGCACAGTGTATTATTACCTAACCTAGATTTTATCCAAAATAAAGTAATAAAATGCACAGGGTGGCACATCCTTGGAGAATAGTAATGCAGAATAGTAATTAAATCTTATTATATTATTATTTAGGAACTTGACATTAATATAATTTATTATATTATTATTTAGAAATCGAAGCAACTTTGTTACATTATTATGTAACACGTTAAAGGCCAAGCCGATCCCGGCGGACCGGCCACAGACTTTTCGTTCATGTTATTCCCGCGCGTGTGTCGGTCTTTCCGTACTTGTGAGACTGAACATTTAATTTAGGCGACATCGGTATTTGTTTGGTCAATGCTTTAAGGAAACGAATATAATACTTAAAAACATTAATGTAATTTATTAAAACAAGGTAAACAAAGGTTAGGTTTGTTTGTTACATTGATTACAGAAGGTTGTAACATTTCGCGTTAAATTTTTCGCCATCTTTGACTCTAATATCTGTGAATTTGTATTATAACACTCGGTGCAGTATCTCCTAACTTTATGCATATTGCTTTCCTTTTTTTCCCAAGTGATGCCGAGGTTTTGTACGCGTGCCGATTTGTTCGTGAACGAAACGGCAAGTAAAACAGGCTGGGCGTTTAACCCATTGACTGTCAGGCAAATTTAGATCATCTTGCCCTGGACTCATACTTGGTAAACATACGTTTACTACGAGATATCTCGTAGTTGACAGTCAATGGGTTAATCTTGTCGGCGCTGCGAGCCTCCTTACGCGTTAAAAAAACAATTACCAACCAGCTTAGTTTAGATTTTCGAGTTTTTTTTTTCAATCGCGCGGTCTAACAGATCGCCTTTTGGAAAAAAGAAGTCATCGGACATGTTGGTACGTCGCGTCGACGCGGGGTCTCCATGTCTAGGGACTTTCCCCCAGTTTCATAGTTACTTTTAATCTTGGAAGCACGAGCGTTCGGTTTAACCCATTGACTGCCAGGCAAATTTAGAGCGTCTTGCCCTGGGAGCCAAAATTTTATTTTAAAGAAAACATGAAATTTTCCAAAATATAATAATACTAAGTTACAGATTTAGTATTGAAATGGCATTTACAGTAATTTTTATTGAAAAATAAATATATAATTAATATATATAAAAACATTTAATATGTTATGACCGAATAGTCTAAGTTATTATTTTTATAATAAAAAGTGATATCAAATATGTTTTACACACTATATTAATTTTTATATTAATTTTTCATATTAAATTTTTATTCATCCTTTTTAATAATTCCCAACTCAGACCGGAAATAAAAATATTCCCTGACCAATTGTAATCAATCTAAACTTGTAGCGCAAACTACGAGATATCCCGTAGTCGGCAGTTTTGGTACATACGCTTACTACGAGATATCTCGTAGTTGGCAGTCAATGGGTTAACGTGTTAAGTTCTAAAGATTTGTATACTAAAAGAGATTAAAACAACGACACCTATGTGTCTCACCTATCGGCTGCCTCTATAGTATCAATCGAGATCCGTTTTGGGAAAAGTCTCTTCTAAGCCTCTCAGAACGCATCTGAATTTAATTACGGCTCGAGGCTGCAGTGTGCGCAGGGTTATTTAAGAATCCAGCAAGATATCCTCCGGAAACTTTCGAGGAAGTGCAAGTGGCCGGTGCTCCGGCGAAATGGGCCAGAGTTTGAATACTCGGTCGGTAAATCCGATACAACACGCGCGACATATCTCGATTGCCGGTCTCGCTGGAAATCCTCCTCCTCCGGTTCGACGCCGCCTCGCTTGCTCGATATTCTTCATCGTAAATTTAAAGCCGTTTCCCTCGGCCCCCTTCCCCCCTCGTCTCTTCGTTAATGCGTGCTTATTATGACCGGCGTGTGGATACGGCCGAAACTTCGCTCGTAACGCGGCCAGCACCGCGCCTCAACTTCCCTCGAAGCGAAACTTCCGGCGGCGGATTAACGTTTGCTAAGCGGAGAGAACGCGAGAACGGGCGGCGAGAACGATCACGGACACGGTGTTTTCTCCCTAATTACGCAGAGCCCTGTCACCGATTCAGATGGAATTTCCGTCGAGTTTCCGACGACGATGACGACGACGACGACGACGACGAGCTGCCGGCTGGCTTCAACTTCCCTTCTACCGCTATAAATTGAAGATCACGAAGAACGGACGGGCGTGAAGGTCGGAAAAAGCAGTTTGAAACGTTTGAAATTCAATATCCGAGAGAGAGAGAGAGAGAGAGAGAGAGAGAGAGTTGGAACCAGCAACGTAATAATTTCTCAGTGTAATATTTGCGTTAACACATATCCGTCCGCATGACGAAAACTCGTCATTTCACAGACAATCGCCAGTAGCCAAATGACAAAAATTCGTCATTTGTATATTGCAGTAGATAATTGATTGTTGTTTTATTATAGTATATTACTTGTAAATAACTTTATGATAAAATGAGTAATTTTATGAATTTTCAATAATTCTAACAATTCGATTATTAAACATTATAAAAAATTCAACTGAAATAATTAGAATTTTATATTACTCAGTTTCATTCTTATCTTCAATTATATTAATATTTTTATCGCGCAGATTTTATAAAATATCCGTACCGTGCGATACCCGAAAACGGGTGTTCTTTCTTTATACGAAGAGAATATCTTTTAAAAACTGAAAGAACCTCGGTTAGTTTAGAAACGAAGCGCATAATCGAGGGATAAAAGGAGCACGAACACGAACACGAGCACGAGTAGTTTATATTTATACATCGGTTAAGAGAGGGCCGATTTTCGTGCATCGCCGTGAGCCAACTTATCGGCCGATACGGAAATTGATGGAGCACGGTGTGCCGCGTTAATTGCATCGCAAACTCGTTAATTATGCACGCGAGTCGCTTCTCGCGGAAATTTGTAATAATTCTCACTGGCGGCGGCGCCATGGCTTTCCGAACCGGGTTCAATCGCCGATGAAAATTCAGTCTCGGAGCTTTTCGGAGCTTTTCACCCGGCGCGTCAATTTGCTATTTAAATGCCATTAAACACACACGTGCCCTTTGAATATTCGATCTTGATCGCGCCGAGGTGACCGCCGGCCTTTTATCCCGCGACGTTGATTAATCGTCGCCTGGTGATTTTAAGGCGCTGCGTGTTGCAAGGCGGGCGAACGTTCAAAGTATACTTGGAACCGCGAAAGAATTATCGGACTCTCCTCCCCCACTCCCTTGTCTCTCCTCGACCTGTATTTTCTCTCTCAGAGATTCATCTGGTCAAGCCCAGGTTGATTATCCACTCGCTGATCGAAAATTTATTTATTTGCCTCCCTCGTCGAGAGTCGAGGTTATGTGTTTTCGCTGCTGATGCTTGGCGTTGGTACTTGGAGAAAAGTGAAACAGAAGCAAGAGAAAATTATAAATCGCGATAAATACGACTAGTCGCGACTCTAAACTCGGATATTCTTACTCTTACAACCCCAGTGAGAGGTAAGGAAGAATAATGGAAACAGGGGAGGGGGAAGAGCAAAAGAGAGAGAAATCAAAGGCACGAGCACCGGTGGAGGAATTTCAACGATCCGGCGAAACAAAGACAGAGTTTTAAAGTCGTGAAAAAGAAATTCCACGCTGAAGGGGATTTCCAAGCAATAAACCAACAGTAATGCAGGGTAAAACAGTGTACGCGCGTGTGTGTATGTTTGTGTGTGTGTGTGTGTGTGTGTGGAAGAACAAAGCGAAAGACTAATTTATTAAAAAAAAAAAAAAAAAAAAAGAAAAGGATAAGAATTTCTCAGTGTCGGAAACAGGTTGCGTAAGATATCTCGGGATCTCCGAATTAATTCTGTCTGTTCTTATCGGAGTTGCACGCGATGTGCCGTGTGCTCGGAGGACCGTGAAGTCAGCCCCGTCGAACAATCCCTAAAAGCGACTTCCGCCCGATACATAGCGTGTATAATCTGTTGGCCGACGGCCAGAGGCCCGCTCGTTCGACAGATTCTGTTTTCCTGCGTTTCGTCGATTGCACAGACTGCCATGGAGATTACAGCCATCGCCTGATGGCCCTCGTGTTTTCGAGTTTCTCTTAGTTTGTTGAAAGTTTCCGTCCCCACAGGGGTTGAAAAAACAAAAAAGAGAGAGAAAGAGAGAGAGAGAGAGGAGGAAAATTCGATAGGGACGCGGCGCAAAAGCCTGTGCACCCGAAGCCTTTGTCTGCCCGAACAGAAATCCATTCTGCGCCACCTGTGTGCAGTCGCCGATCATCACAATTTCTCCACAGCCATTAGTTCCCGACTTGTTTCTGCAGCAAATCCGTGACTAACGCGGACAAAACGAATGGCCAGGATTAGACGAAGGAACCTGAGCTTGAATATACAGGGCAAAAGTTTGGAGCACAACTTTTGTTCTTTGTAATAAGCTTGCACTTGTAATAGGAATACAGGTATAACTCTCCTATAACACGGTAGATAGGTTCCTAGGAAATACCGTGTTGTGTGAGACCCAAAACCAGTACAGAAAAGGGGGGTTACGTTCCGAAAACTTACTAAAAACAAATTTTTTTTTTTAATTCCATATAAGCAACTTAATTTTTATTAAAAATATAAATGTATGTATAACACAAAACGAAAAGAAACAAAAGACATTATTTTCACTTAATGCGACCTTAATAAATTTAATAAATTTCTTTCTCATCGCTGCTCAGTACAATCAAACGAGAATGTTCTTTTGCACTTTATACTTGTAGATACGGGGCGGTACTTTCTGCAAAATTGTATCTCTGAGACGGTAAACCTCGCCGCGGATCGCGTGTAAACTGTGCATGACGCTTCCCGCTATGACATTGGGATAGAGTTATAAATGAATAAATTATAATTTGTTTATACATTTTCATGTAAAGCCACTGTAGTTTATTATTCCTTCCCGTCATTATTTTAAGGTAATTTAGTTTTTAAATGTGTTAAACAAAACTCATGTTATCTAGTGCTGTAGAAGTACAGTGTTGTACAAAGGTTTTCGCAATTTTTTTTCGCTCGTGTTAGAGCGAAATCGTGTTGTAAGATGCCATGCTGTAGGAGGGCTACCTGTACTTGTAATAGGAATACTGTATTCTGCTGCATACAGCGAAGAGGCATAATTAATACAAATGACAACGAGAAACTGTCGACAATTGATAGACAGTTACGAGGGAAATTGAATACACGCGTGAGATTTTAACATAGATGATACTACTTTTTGTTGAGCACTTGCGTGTAGAATAAAATAAAAGTAGAATGTATGTTTTGCAGGATGTTTTGGCTCTTTTTCTTTGGGGGGTAAAATCGAAAAGATTTTACCATTGTGTTACCACCACTATTCTGTCAGATTGTACAAATTGTTCCCTTGGAGTAAGATTTGCACTGCAATTAATTTAATTTTCAAGTGAAAAATTACCGACGCTTCAAACTTCGATGTTGTAATTATGTAAAGAGGAAATCGTATTTTCACCTGGTCTCACTTTAAAGTGCAAAGCCTCTCTACTTCGACAGTCGTGAGTTTTCATTTTTTTCTTTTTCGAAAACGATGGAAAATTAAGTTTAATATTCCATATCTGACAGTGCTATTTCTCTGTATGTAGCGTGCTGAAGTAATTCAGAGAAGGAAATCATCACTATCGATGTCGAAAGTCATTGTTCCATGTAGCGAAATTTCTCAGCGTGTCGTATTTCTAATAGCAGAGTGAAATATTCAGAAATTATCCGATCGTTTTGCCAATGAAATTTTTTCGCTCGACCAGGGAAACATTCGGATAACTGCAATTACGGCACAGGATAGGAGCGAATTTCTATGGGAACGACGGTTTAATCACCCTTTCAAGCCCTGATTAACACCGTTCGAATCGCTCGCCGGCGAAACATCTATTTCGGACAGAAGCCCGTGTCGATGTGTACCGATCAATCTCATTCATTATCGCGGCGAGCGGCAGAGCTCGTCGAATCTATTGAAAAGTCGAAAAATACTCGTGCGGCGAGCGGTGGCAGCCGCTTTTGTTTACGCTGGAAATAAAGCGCGTTTTAATTACGAGGAGCGCCACTCCAGTGGTTTCTTTTGTCTGACATCTTTTTTTTTCTCCTTTTTTTTCGCCCCATCTCTCCCCTAAAGTGGTAACTTTGTGGACACTGGGAGACAGAAGTGCGCGGCGTTTCGAGACTCAAAGCGAAGCTCGCGTTCAAGTGCGTCGCGATGAAATAGCGAAATTGATTCCGTTTTCCGCCGGTGGGAAAGGCAGCGTCGATGATACATTGCGATATTCTGCGCTTGTGAAGCGTTCGAGAGGAAAGATCAACCATTCGCCGTGTTGAATCGAGCGAAGAGATTTTTGCCTGCGCGAATCTTCGTCCTCTTTGAGAATCGAGCAATTTTCGAATTCTCTCGTCGACTTCTGATTCGAGTACTTTTTTAAAAGTACTTTTAAAACTTTAAAGTCTCAAAAAGTCTTTTCTCGATGGCCTTGAAATTCAGAAATGCAATTAAAAATCGAAAAAGCTGTCTTGAAAGTGAATTTTGAATATTGAAAATTGGTCGAGGCAGATGTACTCGCTGTACTTTAATGAAACTGCCCACCGGCTGTGTACGCTCGATCCAGAAAATATATCTTTCTCTCCCTGTTGATGCGTGAAATTAATTAATTTTAAACTATTAAGCTATCGCACGAGCTCATCGTGTATTCACCATAGAGTTAGTTGTTGGATACGCGATGTACAATAATTATGCACAATAGCATAATTATCGTACAATTAAAATACGGATCAAAGTTTTCAGGCGATCAGCCACTTTGTCGCGTGTTCAAAGTTAATTCATTTGCACGATCTATCGCCGTTATTTATTATCGCGACAATTTCGACGCATAAATTTCAATTCGTGTTTCGAATTTGAATTTATGCGTATCCCGACCTGACGAGAGAGAAAACGAAAGCTGTAAGTTTTCATCGAGAGATTTCTCCTAATCCAAGGATGAAGAAATGCCTGGCCCGCCGTCATACAAGCCGTCACAGGGATAATTTTCTACGTGTCGATCAAGACGTTGGCGGGGCAACGATATATATCGGAAACAATTCCCCATCAGACCTGTCCGCGAGATCGGAAGCCTGTCGAAACTGAAATCCCCCAACGACAGAAATTGTTCCCGCTGGTTCCATTCAGAATTCCGTGGGTTACAAGCTACCGATTAATTAACGCGACGCGTTATCAGCTCTCTCTCGTTGCACATTATCAGTCGCCCACGCACAAATCTGTCATGCTATCGGATACCTGCGCGCTTTCCATTCGATCGATCGTCCCTTGGATTTCGCCGGCCCTCTGGCTTTCGTCGAAGATTGAACGGAGAAGCGAACGTTCGGGGCTCGACGAGACAAAGAGAGAGAGAGAGAGAGAGTTGGTGTGTACAAAAGCGTGGCTTGTTAATCTCCGGAAAATCTTAATCTCGGCTGTGTTCGAACGGCGAAATCGATATTATGCAAACCGGGGGGTCTGATAAAACGCCTCCTCCTCTCGCGTTAGCTGATCGAAAGGGCTAAGACCCTGTTCACGGTGGCCAGATACGTCGATTCGCGTACACCAGTTGCACTGGCTGTTTCGCGTCGAATGTTCTGTCCGTGTTTCCCGTCTGTTCGACTAATATCCTTCCGAGAGAATCTTGCAAGCTTGCAAATGTTTCCTTTTCGTTCCAGGAGTTTTCGACTCCGTTTCGTTTTCGTGAAAAACGTTGAATTTTCTTCCGACAGATAGTCGCGAGTGATCAGGAGTGAGGTTGTTTTTTCGTTTAGGGAACCTTGGAGAAGTTTAGGCCGCGGCCTGAACTTCGCGTGCAGTTCCAATCTACATAATTAAACTGCTTCTACTTTTTAGTTTCGCCAAGACTTTGCTTGTTTCCCGGACAAGCAACAGTTTGCTTAATAATCGTGCTGCTTCTCTTTACTTCTTTTTTTGTTTTCTTGTTTCTAAATTTCCATTTTTCATTAAGCTCGCCTTTTTATTCGCAACGTGCACCGACTCGATCGCTCGATTAAGTTCAGCCGGTCGTTGAACCCCCCTCCTCGTCGTTGCAAAAGCGATGCTCTGATAAATTCGCACGGTGTGAGAAAATTTGAAACCGTGCCGAGGAGCGGAAGCAGAGCGGAAATTGACTCGGATTCTTAAAATTTCGATCGTCAACCTTGACACTGGAACTAGAACTAGAACTAGTTAGATTGAAGCATCAAAATTTACATCAGAGACACCTTAGAAAGTCGAGAAATCTTAATTATAATACTTGTAACATTTTCTACGAGAAATGATTTCAATCTTTAAAAAATATTTCACGTCTGTAAAACATCTAACGGAAATTATGAACCGGCTCCGTTTCGACTACTCTCGTCATGTCAGTGTTGAAACAAAATTTCCATCAGAGACACTGAGGTGAAAAAAAAGTAGATTATTTAAATACACTGTTCTATGCTTGTGTCGTTTGGACTATGTAGTTCCAGTCATTTTTCTCTCTCGCGAGTCTTAAAATTCGCCTGTAATTTTTACAAAAGTTATCCGTTGGAAATTCGCCGGGATTCCGGGTGAATTTTCTCCAGCTAATTTCCTCCCCCTTTGGTTTGTTTGCGCGTTGTTTACACCACCGAGTTTACGCGTCCGCGTCTTTCGTTCTGCACTTTGGGCGATTGGTACTGACGACGGGGGACGTCGTTCGACGTTCGATTTCCCCCGAGGGGACATAAATATTCCATTGGAAGTCAGAAGCATCCTTGATCCAACAGTTTTGTCGCTAAATTTATCCCTGGGTATAAAGAGCTTATCCCACTGGCTATCTATCTCGTCTATCGACGTTGCTACGGGCTTTTCCCTCTTCCTTCTCTTTCCTACGCGCGCGCGCGCGCACACACACACACAGATATATTCCTCCGTATCCCTTGCCTCGGTTCTTTCATCCCCCGCGGCACGAAAGGATGAAGCGATAGGGAACGGACGGTGTTGTGTCCCAAACCTCCATTCTCCTCGGCTCCGATCATCCGACTCGATCGATTTATCCGATGGCAGGATGGTTAACCAGCCTTCTGGAAATGCGATGATCAGTAGCTCGACACACATCTTCTCAACGTAATGCACAAAGAAAAGTGCCGCAAAGGCAAGTGCATTCCGTTTTACCCTCTGGCCGGAGAACGCTATTCCGCTCCTATGCTGTTGCTACCCCTTTCGATCCGTTTTTCCGTGGTAAACACCCTTTTCCCGATTCTAATCCCACGACGATCGAGGATTGCTCTTCCCCGGCCAGCTCGATGTTCATTAGAGCCGATGGATTAATACCCATTCGTGAATACGATGCGCGGTTTTATTTCGAATTTTTCCTTTGCCTTTTCAGCTTGGATCAGCCATGGACTCGGAAAGGGGTGAAAACTTGTACTTTATCAATTTTCACACAGACGAACGCGCAAGCTCCGCGGAGATATTTGTTTGTAATTTGGGATGGGCAAGTCCGGGGAAAGAGGGCCGGAAGTTTCGTTGCCTGCACAGTCTGCCACTCGAGATGGTTGTAGCGAAGGCCAGGCCTACGACTTGGAATATCAAGGGGATGAGTGTTCACGAATACATGAATGATGCGAGAGTGACGAAGGGATCGTGAAGGATTTCGAGAGAGAGAATATCGAGACTTCGGAGACTAAAGATCAGAGAAAGTTGATCCGAGAGTTCAGAGAGTGTTCAGCGAGTTGTTAGAGCAAAAGTCTCTTTTTTTTGTCCACTGTCGCATCGCTGACCTTTTTATTCTCCGTCGATCCTTATTTAATAAACTTTATCCAACGTTATCACGTAGCTGAAATATCCTTCTTGTTTTGTTCTTAGAAATATTGGGAAATTCAGTCGAGATTCTTATAATTTATTCGAAATCTTCATTCGGGATCCGAGCCCCCCCCCGAAACCCCTCAGTCGGTGACTCGGCGTTCTATGGACTGGCGGGGTAATCGCGTTTCGTGCGGACTTGCGGTTGGATTTCGTTTACCAGCCAATTAGAGGCAGCTCGACGGGAAGAGAAGGAGCAGAAGTCCCGATAACCGGATAGTCGGATATCCAGATAAGCAGGCTTTCAGTAGTGGACGGTGTCGTGCTGGATTTATGGAGTGAGGGTATTCTCGAGTCGTAAATTCAGGTGTACAGGTTGATAGGCATAGTCACGAGGAGGCAACCCTTCCACGTCCGGTAACAATCGTTCAACAGCGGGCACAGGTAGACTCGCGTGTGTCGTTATCTCGATTTGTTGTGTTCCAGTCGCGCCGCTTTCTTCCTCTCACGAATTATCCAGACCAATTGCCATTGGAAGCATAGAAACGCCGGGTACACGAATTTTTACGTGTACGCTCCTGCTCAAAAATTTTGGGGCAACTACTACATTTTTCAAATAAAAATAGCAAAATTTATATGAATTATAAATTGTCCACGATAAGTACGATATTTACGATACAAATTACGCGATGTGATAGTATTTGTAAATTATACACACAACGTGAGTTTTTATTTTTTTAGAATTTTTTACAACACACACACACACACACACACACACACGATATAATTGGATACAATAAATATAAAACATATTTTATACAATAAAGACTTTGTTGATATATTAATATATTGTATTATTATTATTGTGTATATATATATATGTATATATATTGTGTGTGTGTGTGTGTGTGTGTGTGTGTGTGTGTGTGTGTGTGTGTGTACATATATTTTTTTTTGTATTGTTATATTATATATATATTATATTTTATATTATATTATATTATATTATATTTATATTATATTATGTTATAAAATATTATTACAAAATATTGAATATTATTATAAAATATTACATTGTCATATTATAAAATATGCATACACGATTATCCACGACAAGTGCTGAATATTAAAAATAAAAGTGCCTCGAGACATTTGAGCGGGACTTGTACAACACTTTTGAGCCAAGTTTTTCGACATTTTTCATTGATCATTCCTTCTAAGATAACTTATAGAATTTGTGAAGATTACTTCTTCAACGACGATGCTCCGTTTGATTTCGTTAGAAACGTACGAAGCCTCGACAGATTGACTGAGATGGAAAGGATGACTGATCGAATCTAACGCTACCGGTCTAACGACACATTGACTTCGCCAGGCAAAATGACACATCCGTGACGTGTGGGAAATCACGGAAGCTGAGCCGTGTTTCTCTCGACGCCGGATTTAGATTCCTCTCTAAATCTCTTGTTTTTATACCTTCGTCGATATCAATCAAAATTTCGCGTTTCTCTGCCGCGTTCTCGTCGAACGTCGAAACGGTTCGCTCGGTGAAACAAAGGATATGACCTTTTAAAGACGAGACAATGAACCTGGTTCATCGTTATTCCCGGGGGAGGGTTGCTACCCTCGGATCAGAAATACAGTTTGCAGCGGTCCGCCGCGATGTTACGTGATTCGGAGGATTAATGTTCGCGAGAATTCGTTCGCTCCTCGAACGGGCGTTTCCCGTTATTTCGCTTGATGGGTCTCGTAAACATCATCGAGTTGTATCGAGAGACAACGAACGCCGCTTTAAATCGACCGTAATTCGCCGAGGAAGACGAAAGAAAGAAAGAAAGAAAAGAAGAAAAAAGAAGAAGAGAGAGAGAGAAGTTGGCCCGCCTCTCGGTCGACTCTCGCCGAAACAAAAGGAGGAAGAGGGCGGAATTCAGGGGAATCGGGGAATCTAGCAAACATGTAACCCCGAGGAAATTGCGTTAACTTCCAAGTCAATAAAAGCCTTTCCGTCCTCGTGGATTACGTGGCCCGGCGGAGGAGTTTAATTGGACGGATTTCTCCCTGTAAAACGTCGCTGGGAACGCGAGTCAAAAAAAGAAAAGAAAAAAAAAAAGAAGAAGACCGTGGCGAATGGAAAGCTTGCGAACGTTGTAAACGTTATTTTCCTTCGTTGCAACGCGATTGACCAGCTTCCAGATTTTGGCGTCGCGAAAGTTTGGGCACGCGCTCTCGCGACCTCGTAACTCGAGGCTTCATCGTTTTCATCTGGAGGGTGGCTTTTAAAAGCAGCAAATCTCTCTCGAGAGATTTTTAGCCTCGTGAACGGGTGAGGCTTTCTGCGAAAGTTGCTGCATTCGGTTATCTTCGGGGGGTTGGGTGTTGCAGCGCTTGGATCCAACGCGTCAGCCAACTTGCCTTCCCTTTCCGGAGGAATCTAGAGCCATTAGACTGCCGCTGCACCGCTTCACGAATATGCCGTGTCTTTGCAAACTATCCTGACTCGGAGTTTTAGCGCTCGAGCCGACGATGGAGAAGCTGCGCTTCTGCCTTCGCGGTAAATTGATACCGTGACTCGAGCACCGGTGGAATCGGCCGAGAAAATTCGCCGGATAATTCCAACGCGCGGTGAGAGATATTTCGCGGGGGAACTCGAACGAACTCAGCGAGAAGAATGACTTCTAACATTCTGTCTCCATTCTGTTCTTCGAGGGGCACGATTCCCTGGCCAAATTCTTGGTGAAATTAACACGAATTGAAAGTCGAAAGAATATGATAGAAAGAGAGAGAGGGAGCAGTATATTTGTAGAGAGATTTCCTCCATCTGCTTTATATTCGTAGTGCATTTATACGTGACTATAAGAGACTGAAAGTTTCGACCGAAGTAAATCTGATTCTGAAGCTTCTTACTGAGGAACGACCTGGCTTAAGGTCGAATAAATAAGATAAATTTCATTTCCGTTCTTGTTCCATTTATTCTCCAAAGCCTTTATCAGACTTATTTTCAGAACTTCTTTTAAACGTGTCTGTTTAAATGCAACCTTCACGATTCAGCTCACACACACACACACACACACACACACACACACACACACACACACACACACACTGTAATGTTTGCAGGACGATTTCGCGTGTAAAAGTACGTCGAAAGTACGTATAGGATTTCTTTTTTTCGTTTACTGTTCAAAAGCTTGGCTCTCAGTGGAGTCGGTTTCGAAAATTTATTCGACACACGCTCGCCCGATCGCGTATTCTTCGCGTATTCTCAGTTTCAATCAATCTAAAGTAATTTCGAATCTACATCCGTCACGACTTTCGTTCGCCCCGAGTCTCGTCCCGTATTAATATTTGTTCAAGACATTCCACGTTCAATGAGCTCATTTCCAATCATCTGTTTCCGCGGTACTGGAAATCATCATGCCGAAGCTTTAATTTCGTGATCACTTCAGCGATTGCACTTTATTGCGCGATTCTAACACGAGGTCAACGTAACGAGACGCAGCCATTTTATTGCGCAATTTATCGATATCAAAGTAGAACATTCCAGATCGAAATCTACTCTCTACCAAACTCATTGAAACCCGCGAAACAATCATCTTTATCACTGAACTTGCTCGGTTTCTCTCTCGGAAGTCTCCATCTGAATTTGTTTAGACTAACTTGTTCTCAATTTGCTCCTTTTTCTCTCTCGTATCCCTTGTTTAGGCTTTCATTTGTGAGTGTCCCCTCCTCTCGTAAACCTATCCCTCAGAAAAGTTGTGTTCTCTTTCTTTTTATTTTCTTTTTTCATCTCCTAACATTTGTAGGCTTTCATTCCAATTTTTTGTAAATGAAATAAAGCAGCCTAAGACGTAAGATCGAAACAAGTGAAAACAACGTTAAAATAGCACGTCTCTCTTTGTATATAAATCAAGATTACATAACTTTGTTTTTGCGTATTTGTTTCAATTCCTTTCTTTGATGTTCTCCACCACGACCGATATTATTTTCTTAATCTTAGATCTCGCGCTCGTAATTTCGCCATGATCTTTTTTCCAGGACAGTTTTATTTTAATCAGAAGTTAGGTTAACATTTCACTGTCGTTCTTCCTAGCTGAATCGTAATATATCAATTTACAATACTATTTTGGCATTGTGTTTATCTCCGTGCGTAATATTTAATAAGGACACTGAACAAATTTTCAAAGTATTGTAAATTTGTAAAAAGAAATTGTACAGCGAAAAAACAAACTCTCGACTCGCCCGATGATTTCGAGTCTTTCGATCATCTGCGATCTGACGGTACTGGCAACAGTCAATTACAATGTAACGAATCGTTCTCGTCGAACTTTCAATTACACGAATTAAAAATTTTGATGAAGAGAAACCCTCTCTGCGAATCCTGCGTCGAATCGTACAGTCCCGATTGTTAAGTTTAATCCAATAGTCGAATAATTTGCTGCGTATTCGCCGCGTATTTCGTTCACCGGAGGCTTTCTGCTCTCTCGGACTTTTTCCTTTTCTCCCCTTGGCTACGTAATAGCATAAAAATTTGGGCATGAAGCGCGGAAGTAGGCGCACGAGAGTGGAAACGAGAAGAAAAACGAGTGCACGCTCTCCTTTGATGAAAATTCTTTGTGGCGAATCTCGCGAAAGAATTTTCATTCTGGAAACTATTATAGCTCCGCTATTCCGCGACGAGGAATCAATGGAATATTCGATTTTATATTTTACGTTTTATCGGCCGGTGAGATATCAATTTAATTTCTTTCTTTTTTCTTTTTCTCTTCTACTTTAAATGAAATTGTTCCAGACAGCTTATCTCGCGCGCGCGAGAGAGGAATCTTTTTTTTCTACAGTTTGATTGTTTGTAAAAGCTCTTCCGTTTCGTTATCGGAATTTTTCCGTGCAATATCCTCGATGATATTATTGTTATTAATATCAAGCATCGAAGCTTCAAGCAGCAGCATAACACAGACGATGCACGAACGCATTTAAATTATAGAACGATAACTTAATTCCGATATATTCGTATACTCTGCGATTATTGTTTCCGATTTCGTCGAGGAACACTTGAGTTCAGAATGCTAATACGCAACAGTGCACTCCCTCCCTCCCTCCCTCTCAAAATAAATCGGAAGTATTAAATCTTGGAAATGTTTCATTCTACCTATCTTCCGATATATGCCGATATTGTGCACTGATTAACTAATGAATAGATCGACGTACGATCTTTTTTCACGTGGAAGGGGTTTGTTTTTCATGTACACTCACATCCTGGCCGGTTGCACCTTGTATATTCTTACGTCACTTTCCATGTTTTATTTAAAAAAAAAGTCGACGTGTAGGTATTTCTAATTTTTGTTTTGGAAAAAAAAAACGAGTGGAGTTTGCGCAGCGTTCGGAGGAGGAGGAGTAAAGTAGGTATGGAGGGGGAACATGGCTCACAGAGAGGGGGAATTCACGAGCCGCCAGTTCGACCTACGTGTTCAAATTTGCAAGGTATCGATCTTCAAATCATTTGACAAGTTCATGCATTCGTTGCGCCAAAATGCTGAACGACGAGCCTAACTTGTCAATTAACAAAGACACGAAGCAATATTTTTTAAAACATCAGGTATTATAGAATCGGATGCTGGAACATCGTTTCTCACCCTGAATTTCAGATTCGCGATAAGCAACGCAAACAAAAGCAAACCGGGTTTCGTCGTCGAAATTATCAAATAAAATCTGTCTTCTCGCGGACAGACTGAAAGCTTTCTCCTTCTCTCGCGAGGAAGAGGACGTTCCCATAGAAACCCGGTCTCTCTCTCTCTCTCTCGTGAGAACTCTCTGGCTGCTCGTAATAAACGCGCGTTATGTACACGTTTCTTTCTCATTCACTTTCTCTCGCTCTCGGAAAATTGATAACGCGGATTCAGATAACGGGACTAAGCGAGCGCGTTTTATCGGTAAATGGAAACTTCTGTTTAGAGGAAAAATGACCGGAGGATTTTTCTTTCGCAATCTCGCGTTCGGACGTTGCGTGCAACTTTCTGACGATACTAACGATCACTCGTTACTCTTCCCCTTCGGAGGAAACTTCGATTTATTCCGCGACGCTTTCCATCGCGAGACTCTCGCAGAGAAAGAGAGAGGGAGAGAGAGAGACAGAGAGATAGGAATTTGTTCGCGTTCGAGATTCTCTCGTCCTTGTCGCTAACCGCGTCCCGCGTCTGTCGATGACGTTTCCTTTGATTTATTATATCTCTTTATTATCGTTCCCTCGCTCTCTGCTTACGTTTTTTAAAAATCTTTTCCCCCCCACGGTGTTTCGTGCTTTTCTCTTTTGCTTTTTCTCGGTGAAATGCTTTAATTCTCGCATGCCGGCAAGAAATAAAAAAAAAAAAGAAAGCGACGCCGTATCGTGAAACCCGATATGAAACAATGAAAACGTTATTTATAATTTCTACCTGTTAATCTCTTCGATATTTCAAATCGAAACCGTATTTCGTGTCAGATCGCGTCGTGTCGATATTATAACGCAATTATCATGACCGTGTACTATACTACAAAAATTGGTAACTTTTTCTCGAAATTCTTGAAATCGAATAGTTATTCGCGACAGATCGTATTGATAAATGATGTCTTTTGAAAGAAACATTGTGCAAGAGGATTGGGCTGATTGAATTAATCATTCGACGAGTATTTCGTCAAGATTCCTCTAGAACACGCTGTAATTATAGATCCGACGTGAATCAGTAACAATGACAATTAATCATTGTAGTTGATACGATACGGAGAGCTAGTAAATTATGAATCATCTTTGATACGGTTCAGGTCGCTTGCTCGGCGTTTCAAATTGATTAAAACACTTTCGTGAATACATACGCGAGATATCTGAGCGAAGAGAGTAACCTCGATTACGTTTTTAACGAAAAATTTTCATTCTCGTTGTAGGTCTAATCGTTTGAAAATATCCAACACACTTAAATACACTTCAATACTCGCGTGAATCAATGAAAGAAGAAGAAGAAAAAGAACAGTGAAATTCCATCGAGCATTTCTGAAATTCCGCGTAGCTGGATATCAATGCATCGAAAAATTTAATATTTATCAAGTAGTGGTATCAAACGCTGTTCAATTGTATCACAGTAATTTAGGTGATTCGTTTCTCGAGAGTTTCGTTAACACATATCCGTCCGGCATTATTTGCACCAAATGTGCCGGCATTTTTTGACACTATTTGTAGAAACGATATGCTCTATATAAAAGCAACCTAACTTTTAAAAAGTCATATATTTTTTAGTGAAATGAAATAAAAATTAAATCCACAAAAAAGTTGAAACGAATTACTGAAAACATACTCATTATTTTATTAGACAAAGTGAATTACTTTCGAAACTTTAATTTCATCAATAATTAATAGTTCTTCACTTCTTCGGGTGAATTTGACATAATTTTTGCAACAGGCACTCCTTCAAAAGGTTCCAAAACGGGTTCTATGTCAGTATCCAGACGACAAGTCATCTTCAGAATCACTATCATTTTCAGAGTCACTATATTGTAAAGGATTTAGACGTGGGCGTTTTCTTGTCTCAACAATACCCCACTATCGTCACTATCATCACTATCAAAATTAGATTTTAAAAGATCTTCAATGTTATCACTAAACTCACAATCAGATAAATTGTCCGCACATATTTCTTTTTCATTCTCCATTTTAGATTTACTTTATTATTTAATTTTGATAAAAATAGGTTAAGAAAATTAACAGTAATATCCTTGAAATTTCTTATGATATCCGAACACCCAAGTGTTTAAACTTTGAATAAACTTCTTCTATACGCAGTACCGACTAATACGTTTTTAAATTAATTTTTTTTTTTGCGTTTGCACGAAGCTGAACTCAGTCTTTTCGTAGAATTATCTCTGTTTGGTAAAAATTCCGTTTTAATTTATTCGGATTTAATAAAACAACAATCAATTATCTATTGCAGTATACAAATGACGAATCTTCGTCATTTGGCTGCTGGCGATTGTCTGTGAAATGACGAATTTTCGTCATGCGGACGGATATGTGTTAATATTCTTAAAAACCATATCAATCCGAAAGTGGGAGGATCCACTTTTATCATCCAACGTTCCACGTTCGAACGTTTCGGCGGGAGGACAAGGAGCGAGGCCGATGCGAAAAAAGAGAACGGACGGTATAATAATGGCAGCCGGGCGGAAACTCGCGGAATATATGACAAACTGGCGTCGTAGAGGCAGCGGCGGCGGCGGCGGAAGAGGAAGAGGAGGAACGAGAGACGTAACAGTAACGCGGCATGAAATATACAAAGTTGGAAAATTGGGTTGTAAAGCGAAGTTAATCCCCCGGCATGGTTAACTTTTGCGCGCACGTGCGCGTGGAATATGAAATTCCCGGGACTCGCGGGAATTCAGCTTTAATGCCCACGTTAATGGTACATCGTTCTCGATGATAATAACACAAAGAAACAGAGACAGTCGCGGTTATTTGTTTTCCAATCCGGGAATCGTATCGGGAAACGTATCAAATGTTCCCCCTCTTCCCATCTCGAACGTTTGAGTCGAATTTCCCGCGACTCAATTCAGAAGGATTTTTGCCAATTTGTTTTTTCTCCGATCTGAAGAATTCTCGTGGTCGCTCTCTGGAACGTGACGATAACGAATGTAACATTCTCGTCGGTGGATCCGGCGAGATCGGCGGAGGATGATCTTCGAAAGTTTGACTTTGAAAGCGACTTTGGCGCGTCTTCCGCGGAATTTCACTGATTCCATCATTTTCGGCCCGAAGTTCCGAAGTTCCCTCTGAACTCGTTCTCGCAAGATGAACTCGTTCGCTCGTTCAGGATTTTCGCGAATTAGTTCCGCCGTAGCTGCGAACTTTCGCGAAAGTTGTACTGCCTTTTTTGAGAAAGGCGCGAGGCAGAAGTTTCCATCGGGGAAGCATTTCTGCCCTTTCGGTCGTCTTTTGCCAAATTTCGCCGATTCTCTTTCATCACTGATGAAGTTAGAACTTGCTCGCCGCGAATTGCACGATATAGCTCCCCCCCCGGAACATCTGCAAATTACAATGGCTGCTTTTTCGGCACGGACGGAAGACAGTAGAAGAGTCTGTCCCGAGGATTCGGTCGCGAAATTTCGACTTCTTTCCCTTCGTTCGCGAGAAACGTGGACTTGCTTGTTTGAAAATGTAGAATTTTTCTATCTTCCTTATGGATGTTCGATGCGTCACGTGTTTCGTGTCACCTTCGATACATTGTGACGCAACGTTTCGATTTGGTCGACTAAGGTCACAACGAATATACGATTTTAAATAATCCATTGATAATACAATAGACAACAAAATATTTCAAAATAGAGTAAATATAATCAAAACAATAAAATAGCAAATAATGAAAAGAAGAATGAAAAATAACGAAATAATAATAGATGAGAAAATACGATTATAGAATAGAATGTAATCGAGATGATAAATTTGAATAGCAATAAAGAAGAAGAGGTGACTTTATATTTAATTTTTCTTCAGTCGACGAAATTCGCGTAGAAACGAGGCATTGTTCGTCGAGTGAGGACAGCTCGGTTTCTCCTGAAGACGTTAAACGACTGTCTCCAAGGGCCGTGCGTGGCCGCGTCAGCCTCGTTCGTCGCGCAGCCATGTCCAAAGCGATTGAAGGAACCAGGATCGCGGCGCGGAGGTCTCTCTCGCGACACGAACCGAGCCGGGGCGATTGACCTGGCTGACCTGACCTAGAGTTGCCTCGGTCAGAGTTAGCTGAGATCGGTCGGAATCGGCCATGCTCGGCCAGCCTCGCGTTTTTCCCACCCTCGTTGCTAGTGGAGCCGCTCGATATTTCGACGAACGCGACGGACCAAGCGAGTGCTTACTCCACTGTCGACCGACGCGGGTGCATCGAGCAGAATATTTTTAAAATATTTCGAGTAGCACGTTTCTGCTACTTTCTCGTTCATTGCCTCTTGGTTTCTTTCGACGAAGAACTGCGTGCGGAGAACTCTTCTCGTCTTTGCCTGAAAGACTTTTCGAACAACTGGAACAACGTTTACGGAATCATTCGGTCGTCTTACAGAGCACTTGACAAATATGTTCTTTACGCATGTGTTATTTTAGAGCATTTTCTTTTTTTTTTTTGTAATTTCATTAGCTACGCGAGAGGCTCGAGGACTTTCGTCTCAGGGGATCATGTTGGTCAAGTTTGAAGAGAATCCGAGAATCTGTACGCGGAAGCTACGAAATATTTAGTGCAGCTGGGATACTTCAGTGAGACCGCGAGAGCGTTAAATAATCAATTGTCCATTGTATGAATAAACCTCTGTATTAGTACGAACGATAGTGTGCATTAATTTTTTTACACAGACGAGTTAGCAGAAGAATTCTTTTATCAAGTATATATAAATATGTCGCGTAATTACAATACACGTTTTAAGCATCATAAACGGAATAATTCATTTTACTAAATGTATACTTACAATAATCGTCTTGTAACTTCTCTACATATTTTCCGATTGATTTTAAATATCAATATAACCATAGCAGCGATTCATCCTGCCGCGTTCATTCAAATAGACGTATCTGATTGAAAGTTTGACAAATGAGTCTTTAGATAAAAGACTCTCAGTATTTAATAAACTTTGTTATATTTTCAGTTTCGATTCAGTTTCAGTTAAAGTTTCTTTACAATTTAGTATAGAGAAACTATTTTTTTTCTGTTATTAAAGCATTAATGACTTGACTTCGATGAAAGTTGCAGACATGCAACTTTTGACACCACAGGGCAGTTATTGACGAAGATGCAAAATTTAGGGCTTTCTAATGAATAAGTATTCAAACACTCCCGTGAGCCACTATATTCACATAACTTCAGACATCAAAGTCTAAATGCACTACGTCGACACGAGATTTGAAATCGATCGACTCTCGTTTGAGGATGAAGGTGGCAGCGAATGTTTCGAAGGATCGAGGAGATCTTTTGATGAACAGTTTACTCTAATGGCGGAATATAAATCGCTGATGAATGAATAAATGAACGTTTCGATCTTTGTTACTGTTGCGGCACCAACGAAAATTATTATTAAATATTTTTTGCACGAGGGATCGATTCCGAAAGAAATATAATTGTTCGCCATGATTTCCAGCTCCTTGATTCCACGCTGCGAGTATGAATCAATGTTCACATGACACGTGTTTTTTGGTATTTGTCGTGTACATTTCAGCAGATAAATAATTTGATCGATATACCATTCTACCTGGTTTTAATCCGGTGTTTTCACGGCGCTTTAATTCCGCAGCGAAAAATGGATGTAAAATCCGATGATTCATAAAATCAAGCCAACGTGCGTGCGCTAAAAAAATTTCCGATTTTGCGCTCGGTTTTTGTTTACACGGGATCTTTCGTTCTTGTTTATTCAGTCAAAATTAATGTTGCGAATATTGAAATTGCAAAATATCAACAAATATTTAGTAAGAGATTGATATATAGAATTTCGTGATTTCATAGAAATATGCACATATCGTAATTTTTATATATATATCTTTAAATTTGCTTTTAAATTCACTGATACAATTGTGTCTCAACCAGACCGGAGATATTTATGTATTTTTGAGTGATTTAAGAGTTTGGAAACCTAGAGAATGCACGTAATATGGAAAAATGTAATAAAATAGAACGTTACTCGCAATATTCACGAGATGTAACAAATTTTGAGTTACGTTCCGTTCGTCGAAACCATAAAATTGCAATTCGTAACAGCCAACGAAATTTCCAGAATTTTCGTAATATTTAATATCCGTAAAAACCTACGTGTTATTTAATATTCATAAAATTTCACTATCGCAAGTGTTGAAATACATTCACGATCGTCCTAAAAATAGCACGAAGAGTCGTTAAAATTCAACTGCCATAAATTAGAGAAAAATCATCAATTTCTATTGGAACTGCGTGTAGTTAATCACAAATTACAGTGGTACGATTCGGTATTAAATCAGACTCGTTCCCAATCTCGTTCGTTTTTAAAATATTCTTACAATAGTTTTCGTTCATTGGTACAAAATTTTTACGTACACAGATCGTCGCGTGTTACAATTTTTCCAGTTACGTATATATATGTGAAACTCGTTTAGAAAAATCCATCAGTTTCTGTTCGAACTACGAGTAGTTAATTACAGATTCCTCAGTCACAGTAGTACAACTCGGACTTAAATCAGACTCGTTGCCAATCTCGTTGGTTCTTGAAATATTCTTATAAAATTTTTACGTACACGCATAGTCACCACTTTTCCAGTTACGTATATACGTGAAACTCATTTAGAAAAATCCATCAGTTTCTATTCGAACTACGAGTAGTTAATCACAGATTCCTCAGTCACAGTAGTACAACTCGGACTTAAATCAGACTCGTTGCCAATCTCTTTCATTCTTAAACGAAATATTTCTACGTAACGGAGATACAGAGATCGTCGCGTGTTACAATTTCCAGTTACGTATGTGTGTGTGTGTATGTGTGTGTGTGTGTGTGTGTGTGTGTGTGTGTAAATGCACGTGTCGCGAGTCACAATTTATCACGATAGTGTTTCGTAACGACGCACGATAGAGATCGGCAGACTGGTAGGAAACTATCGCGACTGGTGGAAACAAGTCTGGCGTTCGTTCGATCGGACAACGAAAGATGCGCATCGCATGGAAACTGATAATAATGACGAATGAACATGGTCAGATACAGTCGGTAATTGTAACTCGATACAACGATGCCAGCTTTGAAACGGTAGCCAAGTATCGATCGACTACCCGCGAAAACGCAGCAGGGCCAACCGTTTCTGTTGAACTATCGCTGCCAGCGGAATTCAATTTTTTTCCCCACCACGTTTTCAACGACGAGAAAAATGGTAAACTCGCCAGAGAGGCGAAGTTGCAGAATCGTAATGCAACGCAACGCAACGAGAAATAACTTTTTTACCGACGGCGAGATTTCCCACCATACGCGATGGTATACGGTGGAAAATAACGCGAGTGAGTGATACTTGTTAGTCACCAGCTACATGCGGATGTTCGATCGCGTTTTTGAGAGAAAAAAAATCTGACACGTAAAAATACATGGAAATATCTGAGTTCTGGATATTTATACATTTCCATTATAATATTTTTTTTTACATGTTATTGATCTATGTAAAATGTATATATTTACATATGATATTTATATATTTTTATGTACATTTTACGTTAAATACATTTTATGTACACTCGGTCCCGAAATTGTTACACTCGATAAATGATTCTTCGAGAGCTGTTATTACTTTGTGAAAAGAAAGTCGTGAAACAATCGTACAAATTTGATAATCCTCAGTTCGTTTTCTTCGAATGATGATTTTACATCGTGAGCAGTGGGTGGAAAAGTAAAGATACTTTTGCCCTTGAATAATGTAAAAATTCAAACATCTCTAAAATCAATCTGACAATTTTTTTTTTCGTAACTACGACTCACCATTGTCTTGAAGATTGAAAGCCTCTCTCCCCTTTACAACGATCCCCTCGGCAACACTCGATATGATTTTTTCGAACGTTAGACTGGGGAATTCAATTCAATTTCGAGTTCAACCCTAATATTCAGAGTTCAAGGAAATAGCAAGAAGAAAACAACAAGTTTCAAGGGGAAACTTCAATTTTCAAAAGCATGGCGGATCTAGTCACCGACGAAAATTTTTCACCGACTCTGGAAACGTTTCAGCTTTTGTTTTGTGTACAGTATACAACTTGTATCGCCATTTTTATATTTTTGTATATTTTTACGTCTTTAACTTTACACACACATACACACACACTTTATATATTTTGTTAATATTTCTAGGCCTAGGTCTATTTCTTTGGTAAAGCCAAAGTTAGGTTAGTAACGTTATTGGCGAAGTTACCGGCAGCAAATTTTCTTCTTCGACGAAGAATAAGTTTCTCGTTACATTCTGTCTTTTCGCTCCCCCGAAGTGTTCAGCGTGCTTTAGTTTCCTAGCTCTATCCAAAGAGCAATTGTCCTTCTCTACTCTGTTTTTTTCCGTTTCTATTTTCGCTTACTTAAAGGTTTGATTCCTCGCCGTGCAAGTTCGTACGTAATTGATTCTCGAGAAGTAACTTTGTCCAATGTATCCTATCTATAATGTAGTGATATAATTTAAATGATTTATCATGTTAAATAACAAAGAAAACGGAAACAAAACAACAAATGATAAATACAAGATAGACAACAATAATTCGAATAAACTCAAACGACACAATTAATTTTTATACAACACAAATGATCACTCTTTTGACCACACTCATTCAACGCTCTTTTACGACTCTCTCCGCTGACTCTGTTTTTTACTCTTTTTAAAAAGAAAAGCGCTCAATGCCAACGCTGTGCTTCTCACATCGCATTCATAATTTTTCGTTCACGCATCTGCAGGTACGATGATCGGTAAATAATAAAGTCACCGTACTACAAAAGGAAATTCTTATAATTTAATTTAATGTTTTACATGATACAGAATTTAATAGATTAATTACTACTGACGACAGATGACTAATGACAGTTAATTTCTTATTTACTGTTATATATATTATCGGCAATTTGTTTGTAACTCATAATTTGTTGGTATCTCCGTGGTAACTTTTTATAAGACTGAATAGATGACGCTACACATCTCCATCTATTAAAATTAAAAGTATAACTAAAAATATAACTACACACAATAATTTCGATACTACAATATCATACACGTGTCAATATTTGTCACATGCATTTGAAATATATCTCGTTCATTCACCACGTGATTGATGTTCGCGTTTTTCTGTTTACACATCTTTTCCTTTCCTAACGTAAGAATATTGCAGTTTCAACGAAAATCAGTGAATCCTCGAGATCCATGAGATTTCTCGAGTGATTCATCGACTGCTGGTGAAAATTAAAAGTTTCCAGCGATCCAACGAATATGCTGGTAGACATTGCGTCAATAATGTCATCGTCAAGATTTTTTAAACTAGATGAAACCTCCAAGATGAAATTGATGTAGCAGCAGCAGAATGGATGTGGTTTTCAAAAACCTTGAAAGATGTAAAGAATAAAGTTGAGAGATAAATATCTTTGTAAAATATCCATGTATCAATCGCTCGCAGCTATCGTCTTCGAAATATATTTCTCCCAAGAACGGTTTTTTTAAGTTTCCGAAATTTTCCGACGTTAAAAGTCACCGAACACGATCGCCAGAGGATATATCACCGTTCGTTTTATTTTCGTACATTTTTTATTTTTTATTTTCTTTTCTCTCTTTTTTTTCGTGCGCAATTGGTTAGTGCTTCGAGATAAATCGACTATTTCGTACTAGCCGTGAAACGAATTTGTCAATTTGCAGTTGTGTTTCTTTCTCTCCTTTTTATTTTTCTTTTATTTTTTTTTTTTTTCGTAAATTTCAACGACGATGAAGATGTACGCGTGTTCCGGGAGGGGGGGGGGCACGGAATGTACGCAGCCTCGCGATAAACCCAGCCCTGTAATTAACAGGCAACCGAAATGTTTCGCGGATCGTTTAACGATTCGCCGCGGGCGTGGTATTAAAGTTCATGGACATTTAAATTCCTCGCAGCTGCCCTTTAATTTTATTACTTCTGGAAACCCCGGCATCCGAAAATCCGCCTGCGCGCGGCATTATCGGGCAAATATTGGAAAACTTATTAGCGGGATTGATACGCCGCGATGAACAACGGGCCGGAGGAGGACACTTGATCGATTAAACTTCCATTGATTTGCAAATTATTTTCGCCTGTAAAACCGTCCGGCCTCGCGCGAAATTCCGTTTTATTTAAACCAATGATACCGTCGTCCAACTAGTTGTCCCGCGTTATTTATTTCCCGTCCCGCGGCCTGAAATAAAATGAAAATACGCCTCGGTGAAAAAGAGAAAAAAAAAAAAAAGAAAGAAAAAAAATCATCGTGTTCACTTGATTCAGAAATTCATCACTGTCGATGCTCACGTTGTTTTACGAATAGGAACAATTTTGATCATTGTTTCGTGACTTTCTTACGCTTGATCGATCAAAGTGAGAAATCGACAGTGCGCGGTAATTGAAAAAAAAAACGTAATTGGTGCGTTGAGTTTGATTTAACCCCAAGCGAACAAACTAATTAGTGGAACATAAATTTTCGCGCACGCAAGCACGAAACTTCGCAGAAATTTTAAACTACGTTTAAAAATACAGAGAGAGAGAGAGAGAGAGAGAGAGAGAGAGAAAATACGAAGAAACTAGTATCGAATAATTTAATAAATAGTTCAACTGAGTTGTTACAACTCTCTCTCTTATTTTTCCAATTGTAATCGCCAGCAAAAAATGTCGATTCGATCCGATTCGGCAATTAAGACGAGTACGCCCGACCTGTTCAAGACGATGGTGGATCGTCTCGTTAGCAATGAGATCATATTTTCGCGGTTGAATAACGATATCTATATCAGACAAATCGAAATTTCAGTCCGGGTTCAGTGCATACGGCGATTAATATCTCGCCGGAAATGAGCTATCGCGACAGAATGGTACGGCCGCTTCCTTGACAATGTCTTATGGGCTGATCCACTTCCTCGAATGATACCGTCGAATGATTTATGAACCACTAAGCTCCATCTTGCATGATCTCTCCCATCTGGTGCCACTTTATCAGAGTAGCATCCGTGTAAACACGCTTCCTCCACGCTGATTCGATATATAACGTACAGATAGAGCTAACGGAGCGTCACTTATCTTTCCGATAACGTTTCCAACCATCTCCGCTGATGAATTTCCTCGGCTGCAACGAAGTCTGCGTTTGAAAATCACGCGAGATAGCTGAGAGAACGCAAATACAAAACGTATAAAATTTTACGAGATGTTTAAAGTATATTAACCCTTTGCACTCGAGAGGTGACTTTTACTCACCACATGATTTGATGCGCGGCAATGACTATTTATGTTTAGTTTCTTTGAAGTAGGTTCCTAAGCTCTTTGTATATAATCTTATGAAGTGTAGAACGACACACCTTCAAATGGAGATAAGATTTTCTTATCTGAAATTGGTCCGACGGCAATCACGAACCGGACTAATGCAGTTTCGGTATTAGTTCGAAACTTGACAGTCGTGGCAAAACGTGACTATTAGAGTTCAAGTAGAGTAGAGTTCCGATCCCTATAAGCATGGAACGTAATAATGAAATAAGCTCGAGTGAAGATGAGTTTGATACGTTGCTTAACGAAGAAATTATCCAATTATTGAATTAATTATTAATCTGTACACAGAGAGCTTGACGATACAGAGAACAACAGCAGCGATGATGATAGTGACAAACCGGGCATGCATCATGGCAATTGTTATATAAAATAGCATACAAAGCAAAATTACAAAGATTAATTTAAGAAATTATCTTCGTAAAGATGCAAACATACACGAAATGTTAAAATATAAAAGTTTTATACATTAGTTTGTACGTGTTAATCATTTTAAGAGGTAAGAAATTCACCAAAAATGCTGCGAAACGTCTCGAGTTGCTGGTTCGTCCGCGCGAAAAAGGCCTCGAATGCATACGATGTGTATACAAGTACCATTTAAATTCTTCGTTATCGGCAGAACATTTTTTGTTGATTTTATTGACATATTGGATTAATCACATATTAAAACTACTCTTTGTTGTTACGATGTGTAATATGTAATAAAAATGATAAAAAGATCCGAATCACGATACGAGTGTAAAAATTGTAATGTTGGCTCATGTATAGATCCTTGTTTCAGAATATATCATACAGAATTATATTACCAGTCTCTACATATTAATATATTAACTAATTTGCGTTACATTATTGATTATATTAAACGTTTAATCGTAAAGTCTTGTAAATGTGTAAATATCTAAAAATATGTCAATTGTAATTGGTCTGATGTTTCTTAGAATAACTAATATAATTTTGTATAAATCTTTTCATATTAAAAATGTGAACTGTACGTGTTATATTAGAGCAACGATTGTTTTATTAAGCACAGTTGATATTTAAGGGTTAAATGTTAAGTTTCACGTGAAGTTTTCATTGAAAATGGAGCGTCGTTTCGTCTGTTGGATTTTCGAACGCGTTTCCGAATGTTACGCGAAAGGTGAGAGGAGATCTCTCTGATTGTAAGAGAAAAAGCGATAAAATTGAAATGAAATTGATCTTCAAAGGAAGGATCTTTTGTGTTAAGAGAAGGAGAACTTTTTGGTAATGAAGGTTCGATTTGTATCGAAGATTTGTGACTTTACGTGCGGGCGCAACGAAATTGGGAAACAATGCGATTCTTTTCTTTAATTAGTTCAAGTAGAGTGGATCGATCATATCTGATACTTATTCTATACGTGTCAAAGTTGACTGAACCATGATGGTGTATTTATCAGAAGACAAACTACTTATTTAATGAAGAGTTCAGTTTTTGATTATATATTCCGCGTAATCTTCACGCATGTGCAAAAGTGATCAAAGTATTTGACTTGTGATCCTTTTCATTCTCTCATTACGAGAATATCGTTTATCGACTTGGAAACACAAGTCTGTAAGCAATAATTTTCTCCAAAAAAAAAAAACAGACTCTTCAGCTGCTTTATTTATCCTGACTGAAACAAGATGTTCGCTACTTCCACGAGACGTTCCTTTCATCGATCGCCAATTACTATCTGGCCATTGACGCCTGACTATTTCTAGACCTACATCACTTCTCCTCCCATCCGTTTTTTTGGTTTTAGTTACCCGAAGTTGACAGCAGGACGCAGGATTCAAATTATAATTTCCGGACGATCGTTTCCTCGAAACGAGTTTTCTCCTTCTCCGGGCACACGACGGCACCCTTTTCTTCATTCACTGTCAATCTTACTAATTTTTCCAGCGGAATCGTTTCCCCGATTCAGCAGAAATTCCCCGCTGGTCGAATATCTTTCTTTCTTTCTTTCTTCCATCTTTTTTTCGCCTCGTGTCCAAGGACGGCGGCAGATTAAACGAGATTAGATCGGAAAACGAGGGTGGAACTTTCTCCTAGGGGGCTAGCCGCGGCACCCCGTTAATTTTCCGTTTCAATTTTCCAGCCAGACCGATGCATTATGTTGCTTTCTCGCGAACCTCCCCCCCCCTCCGATGACAAAGTAGCGCTCGTAATTCATCCGGAATTGCATTTCTTTCGCGTGCTACCAGACTACCCTGTCTACTCTCCCCCCGAATAACATTGTCGTTTTACTTAACGGCCGCCAGCCTGGCGAAAGTATCGGCCCCCTGATATTATCGGAATTAAAACTTGGGATTATGACGTACGATCCACCGGGAATGAGAGAATTCGCCGGTTCCCCAGATTTTTCGTCCCGGACTGTTCGGAACGATTTTCATCGCGGTCGCCGATGGAAATGTTGAATGGTATGAAAGTACCATTCAACAACAGAAGAAAAGTATGAGAACGAGAATTTTATTCGCGTGGATTATACGTTAGAGGGAAGGTTCGATGGTATTCGTCGAATGGAAGTGGGAGAAAATAGTTCTAAAAAAAACACGTGGTACGAGGAATTAATACGTTGCCAAAGTTGCCAAGAATTTGTCATTTTCGCTCCCAAATTTCTCTCATCGCTTCTGAATGAATCTTGGCTTCTTTAGAAATTCATGAAGAAATTTTCCAAAGTTTCTAAAGTTTAGGGACATCAATCGGGGTTAGAAATGCCAGATTTCAAGAATTTCTGAAATTCCTAGTTTCAAATTATGAAATGTTTTCTTTTAGCTTAGGATAGTGTTATTCTTTTCAAATTTCAAAGTTCTCTTTATCGCTTTGAATCTTCTTGACTCTTATAAAAATTCCCTAAGAGTTTGTCGGAAATTCTTAAATGTTTCCAAAATTTCGTAGCTTTGCAAATTGGGAATGCTGAATTTTACAAACTTCTAGAAATTCTTAATTTCAAGTTATATAATTTTTTTTCTTTTAGTTTACAATAGTATTATTTTTGGTTCAATGTTCTCTTTATCGCTTTGAATCTTCTTGAATCTTATAAAAATTCACTAAGACATTATCGGAAATTCTTAAAAGTTTCCAAAATTTCGCAGCTTTGCAAATTAGGAATGCCAAGGAACTTCCAGTACTTTTCAATTTCAAGTTACAGAATATTAATTATAATTTTCTTTTTTTTTTAATATTTCAAGACTGTAGACAAACGTCACAAACGATATCAATTACGCGATTTTCCATCGAAAGAGGGAGTAACGAACGAGGTGAACTTCCTGCAACGGCGTGTAAGCAAGGCAATTTCGATCTCGGGAATTTTTCACCGACAGTTTCAGTTGTTTTTGCTTTTCCAGTTTTAACTCGATCGAAGTTGCAGTTTAATTTTTTTTTAGTCGGCGATTTCATTGGATTGTCCGTTTGTTTTTTACGTAACGTACTTACGTCGAGTATGCTGCGATTAAACCAAATTTCGACTCATTCTTTTTTCCCTTTCTTTGTTCTTTCTTTCTTTCTTTCTTTTTAATTCAAGAACTCTGTTTCGGAATATTAATGAACCTTGCCACCGTGAATATTAATAGCCGGGTTAATGAGAAATGATCGCGAGAGCGGGAAGTTTCGCATCTTGTTTCCGAGTCATTTCTACAAAGCTTGTCCTCTTATCGCACCCGTGACAATAGACTCGTGACTCTGAAAACGTTCTGCTTGTCTTTTTTTGAACGAGCAAATTATATTACACGTAATACGAATATTGTCAAATAAAAGATTCACATTTCGCGCGATACAAGAGAGATTTCAAAAGTTAATTCATCGCTGCTACTTGGAACTTTTTAGACAAGACGTTAATAAACTAATTACATAGCATAGTGTAGTATAGGATTCGTAGGATGAAAAAATACTCACCGAACGGATCGAAATATTTCCGACAATTGGACGGTATATGGCGATATCACTCCAATTTATTCGCTTTCGCGAAAATACACATTTGTTCGTCAAAACTATCACCGTTGATATCTTAAATTTCAAACGGACAGCGAAACGAACGAGAAATTTTCTACGAAAAGCTTCTTTTTTTCCGAGGGGGTTTTATTTCACCGTATAACGATGCGATATTCGCCGAAGCACAGCGGGGCACGATATATATCCCGGCAGATAAATGAAAATTGAGCGAAACGACGGGATAAAAGATTCGAGCGTAGAGATGAAAGCGGGATAGCGTACCGATTCCGATCGTATTTTCTATTTCGAAGACATCAGCGATATTGTGTCGTATCGGGGCACGAAGCTCTAAGGTATCGTCCTTTGTTCTCTCTGCAACACTTATCGGCTATCCGATATTTTCGGAAAGCGAGCTTTATCGTCCAACATATTGAGCTTAACTGAGTTCCTTGTTGCCGGACACTTTGACGACGTTATCGCGATTAATCTGCCTTTTATCTATTTTCCCCGCCCCGACGACCAATTCCTCTCCGTGACGAAGTTACGACGCTCATCGCTCGTAACAATCGGACGCTATTCTCTCTCTCTCTCTCTCTCTCTCGCTCGTTCTGCTCGTCGATTAAAATTCCAAGTGGCCATTTGTCACGAGAGCCTGGCGCTTCAACGCGTCAACTATCTCGCACGCGCGCTTCATCGCGCCTTGCTGATTTCTGATTAATTAAATAATAAACGCACCTCGCACACACACACACTTTGAAGTTCTGCGTTACGAGTTAACTCGTCTCGCACGACGGCGAAGCATTTCTACTCGTTTAACACTGGAACTACCGACAGTTAAGATGAAGTTATTTCTGCCAAAATTATTTTGATTATTTTAATAAATAAAAATAAAATAAAATTCATTATATTATTTCTTTAGTTATCACTGTAAAAGTCATTGCGGGGAAAAAAATTGTAACATGAAGTAGAAATTTTAAAATAAAATTGTAAAACCAGTCATTTTGACTGGTGTGGTAGTTCTAATGTTAACTAACAACAAGTGAGTTAATTCGTCATTCCGTAGTTAACGTTAACGATGGGAATAACGTCAATTGCTTGTAAATCTTTCTTCTTAAATCAACAGAAACGTTGAACTGTTTCTCAATCTATCAAGTTGATCCTCCTATCATCTTGCTTCTTTTTTTTTTGTAAATCTTTCTCAGAAACACGAATCTTGATATTCACTTTAATGCCCTAAGAAACACACGGACTGTAATATACAGGGTGTCCCGAATTGAAATGAGGGATATGATCTATACAGAAAAAGAAGACATAATGTTTGTCAAAAAAACAAGTATAATACGTAGCTACGCACTTTTCTTTACGCATTTTCATTCATGAAATAGTTTAAAAGATTTATTCAAGAGAAGTAACACGGTGGACCAGCGCAAAGAATTAAAAACGTAGTTTCAGTGAAATTCTTAAAAACGTGACAATACAAACGTAAACGGTGTAATATTAAAAATATGCTTTACATTAATTTCTACACTTGAAAAATACTAGAAACATGTACATCAAACAATTATATACCTGCTCGTGAAGTATTCAAACACTTAAAGGGTGTTCGAATGTTCTGTACGAAACATTTCGAAATTTTGTTGTACGCGAAAACATAGTACGCAGTAGAAATGGATCATGAAACAATATTTAAACAGCGAATTAAATTGTTAAGTTATTAATTCTGTTATTCACCTTGATATCAAGCTCTCTCGATGGAATTAGAAACGAGTTTTTTTTATTGTATCGTTGTAGTCTGAAAACAGACGTTTACTATATCTCATGTTATGTACACGATATTTGTTCACAACTCTGTTACACAAATTTTGTATAACATTTTCCCTTTTCCTTCACCGCGTTTAAAAATCTCGCAATTTAAATTCGAGACACTCTGTATTTAAAATATTGAAAATAGAAATAAAACTAAGGTAGCGTGTATTCTAATTCTTTCATTGCATTTGATTCGTAGTATTTGACTTTTTATTTCTGGAATTAAATTATACATATGATTTTATTAAATTTCTCTGTGTCGTTAGATAACTTTTGGCATATTAAGGGTATGGGAGAAAAGAAAATCTCATAATAATTTAATGTAACATGTACGATGACACCTACTTGTAAAAATTCTGTATTTAAATATATATCTTCCTTTTCTCCTCAAAAAAAGAAAAAAAAAAAAAGAAAAAAGAAAGAGAAAAAATGCATTGGAAGTCATAAGAGTGTAAACGGGGCAATCGATCGAACAGAACGAAACGAAACGAAACGGAACGACGCGAGTCGCGGTGTTGGTCGAACGATCAACGCGGGTCGAGCAATCAATTTTTTTTTTTCCCCCTCCCGAGACGAAATCTCGGCCGTTTACCTATCGTTTCCTCGTTATCACCGAAGCGATTGATAGCGCGGCTGGCTGCGGCGAGCCCTAACACGAGCGTCCAGAAGCCGCAAATAATAATTACGATCGCGTGTGAGCCGGTTATTAGCACGAGTACCGGAAACTGCTTCCGTTACTAATGATTATGTTCGTTATTCAAGCACCACCCACTAACGGTGCTACTTAATCAGCACCACTTTGCCAACCACCGTTCAACCTTACCTTGTAAAACGTGCCGTGCAGAAAGGCCCACGTCCCCATAAAACAACAACAGATCCCCCCAGAGCCGAGAACGACCGGTTTTCACGCAGTTACCGCGCAGAATTATCACGATTATTGGTACGATGTTCGCTGGTAACATCGGCCGGCAGAGAGGCAAATTGAATTTTGCACTCTTTCTTGCGCGATGTTTCGAAATTTGGCGTTTCATCGCCAGAGGCTTTCGAACTGTCGAGAAAGTTTAATTGCACGTGCGAGGAGCGCGTAGGTGATACACATAGGGGATGATTTTAGAATGAAAATGCGAGAGAATAATAAAGAAAAAATGGAGAGAGTGGAATTTTCATTTGAGAACGTTGATTTTCGAAAAGACGAGGATTTGACAAAATTTCATCGAGTACAGTTGGGGGGAAATTTATGTGCAAGGAGTTTGTAATATGGGTAATAACACTGGGAGTGATTTTACGTGGAAAAATAAGTCGAAAAAAGGAGACTCGATTCACTCTTTGATACATCTGTGAAATCTGTCTATCGTTGAATTTGTAAAATTTCATTTTCATCGCTTTGATCAATAATCGATGCAGCGAGAAATGATGAGAAATTTGTGAGAAACTAATGTGGCAACATAATGATACAATTCAGCGTGAAAGTTTTACCGGTAAATAAGACGTACCCAGTGCGTACATTTATTTCTCCGAATAGGTGCAAGCACCATGGTGTCACGCTGGATTTCACAGTGGAGAGTTCGACTCGTGTGTGAACGTGCCGGTATTAGAATAATACGAGCAATATCCGCAGTAATAGCCGCACTGCGTAGAACGTTACTGCAATCGCATGATGTAAATGCGGCGTTACATCGAACCGTTACAGAGAAACAGAGAGAAAGAAAAAGAGAAAGAGAGAGAGAGAGAGAGAGTGAGATAGGGTGAAAAGAAATCACGCGTTAATCCATTGTAATTGCACAGTTGGACTTTTAATATCGCCATTAATGCTCGGAGCGTTGTCAAGAGACGTTGTGAGCAACGTCGAGCATGGAACTTTCAAAGAACAGAACATTATTTCTCGAATAATGCATGATTCACGCGAGGGAGGAGAATCGACTCGTTCGCGGTTCGAACGAAGGGAAAAAGAATCGTGAAAAATTGCACGCATTTTTACATTGTACAGTCGTCAGTTTTTCATTTCTTTTTCTTTTTTTTTTTTTTTTTAAATTACACGAACGAACGAACGAACGAATTTCGCGTGAAATTTCTATTGCAGCCGTGTGGCAACGACACAGTCACTATGACTCGATAAATTGAGGTACAATTAGTAAAATTATGGTGACTCTACCTTGATTCTTAAGAAGTTGACTCAATTGCGCTGGAATTTTGTGCTGAAAATAAATTAATTCGTTTGAGGGGTTCTTAATTCTATTATTTTCGTGAAAATATATTGTAGTGCACGATACGCGTCTACAAGCCTAATTAGATTTTTATGCATTTATAAAAAGTTTGAACATACGACATCACACAGAATTGTACGAAAAAGCGTGTAAGTAATCTGTAGTATTAGGCTAGTCGGAAAATAATTGCTCTTTTCTATCCCTCAATTTCAAATACGTATATCTCAGCCTTCAAAGCTTTTCATTAATCAAAGTAACAACCATTTGCTTCATTTATGCCAACAAGTTACAACGCTTGTTTATCCCAGTAACATAGAATTCCTTAGAGTTTATGAAACTTTGGAAAGCATTTTCTGCATCAAGTTTGGTTTTTAAAGAGTTCATCCTTCGAGAAATTGCTTAAATGCTTGAAAAAGTGAAAACCTGTTGATGAAAGAGTATGGCGGACGAGGTAAAGTTTCGCATCTTCAATTTCGTAAAGAAAAAATTGCTCTAACTTTTGCTTTTTGTCCGATGCAATTTCAATGGTCGGAAATGGAGGTTAAATTATTTTTAAAATAGTAGCGAGGATTAATTCCAAAACACTGGAACATACTCTTCAAAATTACACGTGATGCAAGCACGATAAATCACGAAAGAAAGAACGAAGGAAAGTTACAAAACACAAAACGTCGCGATTATTTCTCAACGCGATGTAACATCCAGTATAGTTTCAGCCTTTGATTCTATTTTTCAAGTTGATCTAAAAAAAAAAAAAATATTAATTCGCGTAAGAATCTACAGCCTGTTGAACAACTACTTTCGAGAATCAAACCCTCCCCGAATCTACGCTACTTTTAACAAAATAATTCGTCAGAAGCTGCGCTGCAGAACAATGCGCGAATAAACGAACGCTTCACACAAGTAGAACAATCGGCGGGATTTCGCGTAGATCAAAAAAAAAAAAAAAAAAAAAAAAAGGAAAAAAAGGAAAAAAGGATTGATCGTCCGTTGATTGAAGCGATTCCGGGAGCGTTTAACGCAGACGAAGTTCGTTGGTCCGGGGCGTCATCTGGGAAAACGATACGCCGGTTTGTAACTCGACGTTACGCCGACGAAATGTTTCATTCCCGTGGACGCGGATGGCTGACGCCGACGTACATTTTTACTTGGCCTCAACGTGAAAATACATTTCCATGGGAAATTCCCGTGCTCTCGAACGGCTCCCGTAATGAAAACGGACGCGCGCTCGTCCGTGTCTTCGTTAAAAAGAAGAAAAAAGAAAAAAAAAAAAAGAAAAGTGAGCGAACGCTCTAGTTTGATATCCCCCTTTTTTTTTTTACGCAGTTTCGCCACGGCGTACGTTCGTGCGCTCGTGCGCGGCCTATGAAATTTCTTTTTTTTTTCCAAGAGAGAAGAATCCAACGAAACGAGAAACGCGGGACGGTCCCGCGAGTTTTCGTTGCTCGTGCGGGAAACGTACGCTGAAAGCGGACAATTCGCGTTCGCGTTATGGTCGGGCTATCCTGTTCCTCGATGCTTGACCGGGTCTCGTTTAGCTTTTGGAAAATATTCCGCTCGCACGGCGCGTCCGAGTATCGTCTATTTGATAGAGCGTTACGATCTCCCCCTTCTCCCCCTCCACGATTTTTATGATCACGATTTTCCATTTTTAGAACAGCTCGCTCAGCGATTAGCTAGCAAAGCGACGAGCCAGCAGAATAAAAAAAAACATAGAAGAGTGAACGAGAAGGGGGATAATATTCTCCCTTTGCGGGGTAATATTTTTTCAGAATTTTCCAAATTGTTTTTTTCCCAACTGGCTCCCGTCAGTTGTTAAACACTCTCCTTTCCCCTCTCGTTTCTCCCCTGAGCATTGCATCGCATACTTTTAATTAATCTTCTCCTGTTCTTCTTCTTCTTTCTTTTTTAACAACTACTTAGCTTTTTTCCCCTTTTTTCGAAAGCTGAAATCTTCTACAACGCGAGGCTAGTTTAAGAGAGAGAGAGAGAGAGAGAGAAAGAATTTTCGAGATTTTTGTTCTTTAAAAAACAAATACCACGATACTGGTGGCGCGCGGTGTCGTATAATAATACTTGACGAGCAGACGCGATCTCGCTCCCTTCCTATCGATAAAAGCACGACGTTGCAGTTTATCGATCACGTAACAACGTAACGCGAAATTTCCAAGTGGAGCAGCTTCGCGGAGTAGTTAAGTCGTTTCGGGGTCAGAATTACGTGGCCACGTCGCGTTTCCAGCTTATTAGCCGTGGCAGCGTTCGTTCGTTCGTTCGCTCGCAGGGTGCAGCTTTTATCCGGCGGAAGATGATGGCCAAAGTATGAGCATGAAATTTCTAATTAGGAGACGAGCAAGAGAGAGAGAGAGAGGGAAAGTAGTTTCTAAACACGTCAGGTTGAGTTCACGGAACCGGTTACAATAATTAGAAGGATTTTGGTAAGTGGTTGCGCGCGTGCCAACACCAGATTTACTGCTCACCCTCTCGATAACGGGCCCATACTCGTTAGGGTGGTCTGAAGGGTCATCCGCTGGAAAATGTCGGTTTCACGAGCAAATGCTCCCATAATCGCAACTCGATTAGGTCCGCGAAGGATCACGAGCCCCTCAGTAATATTTCTCATTTTCTCTTTTTCTCTTTTCTCCGAACTGGGTGGAAAAAAGAAAATTGCAGCAGTATTGTTTCGTGTCCCTTGGCGGTCGACACTATATTTAAGCGAGAGTAGAGGGGTGCAAAAATCGTTGCAAAATTTTCAGCGATTTCGATGATTTATCGCTGGCTCTTTCGGCTGCTTGTCCCGAAAGCAGCAGAATGCAAATTTTATGGCCGCTTTTTGAACGGAGCGATGACTGCGTTTTGTTTATTTTAACCGCCGATGATTTATGGGAAAATGATGTGAAAGGGACGACCAGCCGTCGAGTTTTATACAATAATTTTATTGCGTTACCGCGCACGGGCAGGGCGTGTCATTAACTTTTTAATGAAAACGACTGTCCGTTCTGCGTCAACGTTACGACCAACGACTGAATTTTCCACGTCAACATTAACGTAATTCTACGTTGATACGTGTGTCGCCGACGGGTGAACGAGAAACGTTCTTTTCACGGTCGGGATAATTCAGCCGGTGAAGCCGATAATAAAATTTTACAAGACAACAGGAGAGAGGACGCGAGCTATTGAATTACTTCAAGTGTATCGAATTATCGTGCCGATTCACTGCCTCCCCCCTCGCCCTGTAATTTCTCCTTTCAATTGTCTCGCGTCGTTGATAATTCCTGAAAAATTATCAACTGTAAATAACGAGGCAAATATAAGGAACAACGCTCGTGGCGAAAAATAATCTCCATTGTACGTGCACTTCGATTTCAATTTCCCCACACGTAATCCGTTCTCCTGTACGTGTCCCGGGGAAAGCGCCGTTAAATACGGATCTGCCTCCAATTCGCCACAAATGATATCGTTTATTTCCGGTTTCCCCGTGCGTTTCATCGTCGAGATTAAAATCCTTTGATCGGAATTTGCGACAGCGCCACCGGTCTAAAAAAAAAAAAAAAAAAAAAAAAAAGAAAAAAAGAAAGCACCGAAAGCTTTGTTTTTGACATTCCCGTCGCGTTGGAAAACATATTTGCTCAACAAATATTGTTTTTCTTTCGAATTCTTTTTCGAGATTTACATTTCAAAGAGCCTTACGCGTTCTATGCGTAGGATATGCGCGCGAATTCCGAAATAAAGCTTGCAAATCTCCCGGGGAATATCTGATGACATAATTTTCCAATACTCGGCAGCTTCGTTAAAGGTATACTCCAAAGTGGAATATTTCATATTTTATTAAAAGGGGAGAGGATCGGATTCTGATAGTTTATGGCAGCTCGTGACTCATTTATGGCGATTATTTTCGTCAGAGAGATCAACTGAATCTTTTGTATTTCGTAGTAGATTACTAAAATTTCGAGATTGAATTTGCATAAATCCGAAGGAAACTAACTAAAATTCCCGCGAATAGAAATAAACTCACAAACTCGGGCAGTGATCAGCTTATTTTGTAGTTATTTCTGCATTATTTCAGTTACTAAACAATCGTAATACTCGTAATCGTTAATCGACTAATCATTGTTAAAATAAAGCAATAATCCTTGTAATGTATAATCAGTAAATTTCATATCGTCTGAGTGATTAATTTATGTTTACAATACGTTCAGCAGAATCAGATTAATCAGAATTGTGCTATTCAGTATAACTAAACGTTATTATCAAACTACTTGTAGCTTGAGTAGTAGAATATTTACATGTATCCCATGCTGTATAACAATATCCAATATTGTTGAATTTAGAATCATTTCTCAATCATAGTGAAAAATTTCAAAATTTTGGTCACTCGACGCTGTCCATCAAGTTATTGTGTCAATAACTGAAGAACAATGTAGATGAGACTTTCAATCGATGGAAAATTTCTCTAACACATTTCGATAAAATTGTACGATTGCCTAGAATTGTGAAAAAATCTAAATAATATGCAATTTCTATTTCTACACGATATTGTTGAATAAAACTAAACTAAGTGTGTGTAATTATCTTATGATCAATGATTTTGATTACTTCCCTTATTCATGATTGATATTCTGATCAACTCAAGCACCGAAAGACGTAATTTCCGAGATGTGACGCGCGAGTCAGCTTCAGGTGGAAGGACCAGCGATCGCCGCGACAGCGACAGCAACGCTAACTAGCGGCCGAGGTCCTCTTAATTGGCTCTAATGATCGCTCGTCCTCGTCAAATGGGAGAAACGCTTGGCGCGTAATTCCTCGAATTATTCTTTCACCATTTTCCCAGTCTCCTCCACTGCCAGTCCCAGTTAGGCACCTTTCCACGATTCCGGTTGGCAGAAATTCTAAAGACACACTCTGGTTCGTGAGCTTTGGGCCGCTCGCTCCTTCGTGTAACAATGACTGCACACTTTGCCCGCGGATGCCTGCGCGCCAACTTGACCCACTTGTCGCCTCTTTCGCCCCTTCGCCTATTTATTTTTTTAACCCGTGTGCCCGACTTTGCGCGCGATTGACACACGCCGCCAACAGAAGATGAATTCGACAGCCGTTTTTTCCATCCGCGCGTAGCGAATAGTGAAAAAAGAAAAAAAGAAAAAAAAGGAAAAAAGAAATTTCACCGCGTGGAACACTAACGAGAAGCCGAGCACGCGTTGCGCGACGGATTTCCCGTGTTTCGCGCGTTAAATCGTCACTGGCTGACGGCTGCGAGTCTGCTTGTCTCGAGATTCGTGCGCTCAAATGGCAAATGATGTCGAGCGACAGAAGTGGAGAGTCTCCCGTGCAGGGAATTTATAAACTGGCAGTGTTTCACCACTGGATTCACCACGTGACGTTCCCGGGCCATTTACGAACCGGCGACGTCGAGAAACGAACGAGTCACGAGTTTTTGAAATTTCGTACTTTTTCTGTTCACATGGAATAGCCGGACAATTCGTGGCCCGAAAAATTTCGATCGTTAAAGAAATTTGTCGTCCTCAAGCTACTTTGAAATTTCGAGGTTTCCGGGCCATTTACCAACTGGCAATGTCTGAAAATGTACGATTCACAAGTTTTTTTTTAATTTCATACTACTTTTGTTAACATGGAATAGTCAGATAATTGATTGATCTGCTAAAGGAACTTATAGTCAGTGACCATTGGAATTTCAAGGTCCCAAACCATTTATCAATATCGAGAAATTAACGAGTCACGAGTTTTTTCGAACTTCGTAATATTTTTGTTACGTAGAATAGTCAGATAATTCGTAGCCTGAGAAATTCATTCGTCATGCGTTCGATCGTTCTCCTAGAGCAGAGCTGACTGGCGCTATCCCCTCCACTGCATCGATCTCCCCACTACATTGAAATGAGCCCCACTCTCTCAGTGGAGAGGGTAGCGCTAATGATTAGCAAAGCCGCCAGTTAGCCACCTCTGTTCTAGAGCAATTTGTTGTCGCGATTAGTGGAATCTTCGAGGTTTCCGCGCCATTTGCCAACTGATGATATCAAGAAATGAACGTGTCGCGAGTTTTTTTGAGGGGTTTCATATTATTTTTCTTGCATGAAATAATTAAATGGTTCGTAGCCTGAGAATTTCATTAGTCACGCGTTCGATCGTTTCCCTAGAGTAATTCGTAGTCCGTGACTAGTGAAATTTTCGAGACGGAGTAAGAGTTTGATTTCATCCGGAAATTTTATCTTTTTTAAAACGTCGAATATCGAGCACGCCGTTTTCACTCAAACTTCGAGCACGCGATTGCAATAACTCGGTGACCGTCTGCAAATACACAAGGTAACCAATTATAAATGCCGGAAGGATGGCGCGCAAGTTTAATCCGGCTGAAGTTTTTGAGGGAAGTCGGAACTTTTCCGCTGGTTTCTATTTAACTTCGAACGTAAATGGTGTAATTGCGCAAAGGGAAAGATCTCGCGAAGGTAGCGCACGGAGGAAGTTGATTCACGTTCCAGGTGATACAAGATATGTTTAAGCTGCTGTAATTCGAACCACGATCACACTGGCTGAAAATATAATAAGATAGGAAAAGAAAAGCAAGAATCTCTGAGGATTCGTTCGCGGTTTTGAAAAGATTACTTCGCTTCTCGTGAAGAATTTTTAATGAAGAGGATGGTTCAACGTCACATTTTCAACACTCTATTTAATAAAATTATAATTTAGTAAAATAGACGACAAAAGTGAACAAACGGAAGGGCAATTTAAAAATGAAAGTCTTCTAAAAAACGAAAAGCAAGAGGAAGACCAACGTTTCAAACTACTTCTAACATTTTGATTGTCAGTGTATTAATAGTAATAATTATTATTACATTTACATTGAATAATAATAATGCTATCATTCCTCTTCAATTTTTTTTTCATCCGTTGATGACGAGTCAAAGTAACTTTCGTAACCGACCTATAAATCATCCGACTTGTCGCCGAAATAACGAGCGGTACTTAACAAACGAGGAACTTAACAGCCACTTCTGCCGACGCAGAACGTTCGTTCTTTCGTTCGTTACCGGTTCACGCAAACCGGTGAAAAATCACGGAGCGTGGACCAGCAATGGACCAGACGCAAACTGGCGGCTCTTTCTACCAAAAACCAGGCTGGCTGGCGTGTAGGAAACGCCGGCTGACACAAAACTCTGGCCGATAAAACACCGGCATCAAAAGCACCGGGCAAAAAAATGCCGAAGTTGCTGCAGTTTTTCTCGTTAATTCGCAGAGTCCCGCGCTTTTTGCCTGGACGCGAGCCTCCGAGAGAAGAACTTTTATCGGGACAAGAACTTGCGATCACCGGCTTGGTTAAAACTGCTCTGCGAGCCAGTTCTACCCATAAAATTGCATCTACAATTTAATCAGAGAACTCAGAATTGGAATTACACTGCAAGTACCTTTTTTATAGAAGTTTCAACGGTTTCAGCGATTTCTCGAATTGTTTCGAAAGCAAGTGCGAGTTTGAGAGATCCAATCATTCCGATTTTTCAGGCGTATCGATTATTCGCGATTTTTTTTCACGGAAAAGTGGTAGGCGACAATTTCACGAGATCGCGTGACTGAACCGCGACTGAATCCGCGTTCAAGTTTCGATATAAATAAGCGGAGGCGTCGCGACGCGCGCTCTCCAAGAGGTGCGTCTCGTTTCGTTGCGGTGGCAGAAGCCCACACAGGAAATTAAATGCAGATACCTCGATGCTCATTTCCAGTTTCCCAGTTAACAGCTAGTTTATCAATCGACCCTCCGCTGCTCGCGAACGAAACTACATCGAACGTCGAATTGCTCGCGCCCCTCGCTTCTGCCGATTACCATTATTATTATTATTATTATTATCATCATCATCATCACGCCGGCGTGGTTGTAAAATTTATGGCTCGTTCTCGGACCCGATCGATTCTTTCGTCGACGACGGATCGTAATAACTGATCGTAATAACTGATCGTAATGACTGATTCGGAGAAACCGAATTTGCGATATCGACTCCTCGCTGTCAGTGGAAAGACGATAAAAAAAATTCCTGATTCCCCAGCCGATGAAAATTCAGCCGAAAGTTCTCGTTGATTTTAATTTAGTATATTCCGCGTGATAAAGAAAAATCGGGTCGAGTGGCAATTTATTAAAAATACGACAGGTCTTGGGGAGACTTTGAAGATGGGCATATCAACGTGCTTCTATCACGTTATTTTTTAATGATGTATTACGTATTACGTATTTTAAATTTAGATCAAAGTCTTTAATTATCACACAGGGTGACTTCGCACGTAACTTGACACACCTGAAATAACTTTCAAATTATGCGTGTAATGAAAAATTGTTTAGTACAAAAGTATTGCATGGTTTCAAGGGAGGCAAAATATGGCGTATCGATTCTTCGTGTGTGTTGATGGAATTTGGAAATTTTCAAGGGCATCTTCATATTATTTTTTTTATCGTTAATAGGAAGAGTTACAGAAGAATATTAAATTCCAAGTAAAAGTGTATCAAACCACATTGATCCTAAACCTAACGAGATTAAGGAGATGTTTTACGATGATTCGACAATGTTCATAAACGTCAAATGTTACTATCTCACATTCGGACGCGGAGTCACATTCAGGCGATTTCATTCGGTGATAAGATAATACGCGTTATCGTAAATTACGACCGAAATTACTCGCTCGAAGTATAAAAACCATCGAACGTGCGATACACGCTTTTAAGAGAAATGAGATCTTTGTAAAACCCAGAACACCTCGGCCCGGGCCGAAAGTGGAAATCCCGCGGTATTAGCATATTCAAATTCTCCAATAAATTGACGCTGGTGCCGCGATGACCTTGTCAGAAATTGCACTACGTGATTGCACATATACTCGCCGCTGGCAATCGGAGACGACTAATTACATACGTTACATCAAACTCGCCAAGTTCGCCGTTTTGCTTTTCATCCCGGTTCTCAACCAGGCACGCTTCTCAATTACCCTCTGTAATCGATCTTTCATCTTTATGCTTACGTAATTAACGCGGATAATTCCGTCTGTCAATAACGCAGGCATTGGCTCGGTTTACTTATAATGAACGGCTAATCGAAGCTAATATTATGTAGACGCGTAATTAGATGCGCGATACGAAACGGAACGTTGCCGAACACGATTATCGATATCGATGCACGAACGTAATCGCCGGTATAATTCGCAAGAGGAAACGTAATTTGCGTAACAACGCGTGCCTGTAATTTCCGTATTCTCTCCTTTTTCTTCCCGTTTCCTTCCACCAGCGGTGTATAATCGCGGTGATTAGAAAAGAAGTCGAAAAATTCAAACAAACTTCACTTTGGCGTGTGCAAACTGACTGACTTCTGTTTAATTGCTCGGTCCGCTCGGAACTTTATTTTTTCCTCGAGATAAAAGAGAATTTTCGCTCTGTTCGTAATTGTCGTAGGTTTATACACGATTTAGAAAGAAAAAGAAAAAAGAAAAAGAAAAAAATCGTGCACTTCGAACTGTCGCCGCGAGAAAATCGCAGAGATCGTTTCCTCGATCGATCGATCGATCACGTCACGTTTCACGGACTACGCCAGCCCAAAGAAAAATTTGATCAGCAACAGGGAGAACGTGCTAATTGGACCCCGGCACGAGAACTCGGATTTCTCTGTTTTTTTTTCGAGAGAGAGAGAGAGAGAGAGAGCCGAGTTAACAGAAACCTGGCGGGCAGAAATGCTAGGGAAATACCAGAAATTATAACATCCGCGCGATAAATTCTCGGTACACGAGTATCCGACGCCAATATGTATGCAAATTCGTAAGGGAAACGCTCCTCTAATATAAAATTCCCCACAGGGAAAAAGCTGGCACGCGCGCGAGTTCCCACTATCCGTGCGTTCACTGGGTTTTTTCCAAAAATCCAAAAACCCGCCTACGGCCAATTATGACCGATACGAACAGAAAAATCCCAGCTAATTGCTAGGAATTTCTAGCCATCTAGTTCTTGCCAACGATTCTTTCCCCTATCACCTCTTGATTCTAACAAACGTTTCGACACACGTGTTCTTCTACCTTCGCTGTAAAGACCGAGAATTTCAACGTGAAACTGCAAAAACTGAGAACATCAAACACAGAAAAATCTGTAATAATCGGTCTAGAAATCTGTGATCTACAGAATCTGCAGCTTTGTCAATTCGTTGAGCGTTGTCGAGCAGCGAATTATCATCGGCGCAAGGGGATGCCGATATCGACACAGGAATTTGCAAGTGGCGCGTCGCGGAAACGGATTATATAAATTCCGAACGAGTTTCGCAACGTGCAACGAGCGAGGAAAAAAGGGGTGAAACTTATCGCTCAGGAAATTAGCAATCGCCCCGGCGCGGGATAAACTCGGTGTTCTCGCTAGTTGAAAAGTGACGGCGTGTCGGTTTAATCCGCTTCGTGAGGCATCGATCGCTACGGTTTTCGAGGTCGATGCGCCATCCCCTCCGGAACCAAGAACCCATGAAATATCGCCGGGCAACGTTCCGTTGCTTCCCCCATAAATCAGCGCTCGCGCTCTTCTTTCCGATTAATGGACGATTAAATTAAAATCGAAAATTTATCGAGACCCGCGCGCGCGCGCGGACTTCTACGCTTCGATAGGATAATTTATATCTCGCGCGTATATATATATATATATATATATATATGTATGTATATAGGGATATAATTTAAATGATTTATTATATTAAATAATAAAAAAAACGGAAACAAAACAACAAATAATAAATACAAGATAGACAACACAGACAACAATAATTCGAATAAACTTAAACGACACAATTAATATACAACACAAATTACTCTTTTGACCACACTCATTCAACACTCTTTTCTCGACTCTCTTTTCCCCCTCGCACGACTTTCCTCTTTTTTAAAAAGAAAAGCGCTCAGTGCTAACGCTGTGCTTCTCACATCACATTCATACTTTTCATTCACGCATCTTCAGCAAACAGGCCATCTATTAAAAATAAAAGTAACTAAATATAAAACTGTACACAATAATTTCGATACTACATTTATATAAGAGGGCATGAAAATCGTGTTACGATATTATTCTCGACGGTGGAAAGAAACGAAAGTCAACGAGCGCACAGAGAGAAAGAGAGAGAGTTCCCTCTCTTTGTTCCCTCGAATACGCGTTTCTCGCGTGAAAACAGAGGAACGAGGGTTCCAACGAGACGGGAAATATTATTTCGCTGCCGATCAATCGCCGATTGAAAATATTTTCACTCGCCCAGCCAGTGAAGGATAAATAATTTCCCTAGCGATTTTAGCATCGGGCTCTTTTTTGTTTTACAATTGATTATAAAATAACGCGTAATTATTGTTTTATCGATTGTTTACCGCGGAAAAGGGAGTCAGGAGGGATATTAATTAAATCTGTGAGAAATTACGACCGACGATAAAATCGCTATCTCTCGTAACGACGGTCGAATAATCAATGCACGAAGATTCAAGCGTTGTACGGTTTTTCTGAAATTTTGAACTTTCACAAAAGTGCGGTGTGTTTTTTTCTAACGCGCGCGCGCGCGCACGCGCCGAGAAGCGTCGAAAATGAGAAAAGAAAAAGGAATTACAAGTGCGAGAGGGAATAGTGCAACGTAGTTTTTCAGCTACAGAGCAGAGAATTTACCGGGAAACTCGGCGACCGACCGCCAATTTCCTTCCGCTTTCTGCTCCCTGTTCATACGTCCTACATTCCCGCTGGAAAAAGTGAGCCACACCTCGTTTCCACGGCCGGATATTAGAGTTTTATTGTCGCGAGACACAATTATGCCTCCTCTCTCTCTATCTTCCTGCACGGAGAGAGCGAAATTCATCCTCCTCACTCGTGAGAATCGCGGATTTTCAATTTTCAGTTTCGTTGATTTTTTTTTTCAGATAAATTTAACAATCTCTTCTTCGACTTGGGGAATTTATTATTACCTGACGCAGCTTACACGATTCATTCGCATCGATGTTTCGTAATACGCGCGAGAGGAACGATATCCTTTTCAGGACAGGATAGAAATATCCTCGACTTGAAGTTCCCTCGGACTGAATTTTCAAGCAACTTTGGAAAACATTGCGCGTAAAACGCGCAGGAACGCTCGCGTAGAAAAATCAACATGACATTTCCCCGAGATTTAAAGTTGAAAGAGCGGCTTTTTAATTAACCTAAGAGCAAAACGGCGATATAATAACAGCGGTTCTCGTTATTGTATCCAGTTTGCTTAAAAAGAAAAAAAAGAAAAAAAGAAAAAAATAGCTCGTCCCTGGGAAAACGTTTATTGCCCCCCGACACATAAATTTCAAATCTCCAGGATTTCGCAGCGTCGGGCATGTCCAATTAAAAAAATCGCCCATTGCGCTGTTTCCATTGGGCCTCGAGGGGAGATTTAGATGGAACAAAGATCTGTCTTCGCTAATTTATTAGCGGGACGTTTTGTTAGTCGAAATGGGGGCGAATATTCAAGGAAAAGAGCACGTAGCAAGACGACAGGCGATTTCTCTGGGTTTCCAGAGGCGGCAGCTGCCGTTTTCGTCTCGCTCGTTCCCCCTTTTTCTTCACCCTCGTCATGCTTCCCAGCAGTTTATCCTCGGGGCTCAACCACTGCACGCGCCCACTCCCTTCCCTTCTCTTCTTCCATGCCGCGCGCGTTACACGGTCAATCTTGTGCAATCTGTTGCCGTAGTAATTAAACGTCATGATTTTTTAATGGAACTGTTAGCGAACGCGCGAGTTTAAGGCCCCGCGACTTTAAATCTTTCGCCTTTCCACCGTGCTGCTTTCGTACTGGCAAACTAATCCCAACTACTCGTTGAAGCATGCACTTCTGTGTCCAGCGTAATTCCCACGTCGTCTCTCGCTTTTTACGACGAGTTAGTATGTAAAAATGTGAAACCTGTGAGTGTGGATTTCGCTGTTGGAATCGATGAATTTCTCAAAGAAATTCGAAGGAATTTTCAAGGAGGAAAAAAGGAAGGTAGAGAAAAGCAGAGAATAATTAATAATGATAAAATCGAGTGCCAGCAATAGCGGCCATATCTTAATTACGCGTTATAATAATTGAAAAATTTTCTTTCATTTAATAGATCGATAATTTTATATAAATTCTAGTTAATAATAATAATATGAATTTACAGTAAAAAATATGTTAAAATTAAATAATAAGCTAGGCTTAGATACCCGTATTATATTGATATGTAAAAATGTTTTTATTATTGAATGTTATTAAAGAAGATTGATCCCTTTTGTACCTTGAATCGACAAATCGACAAATCGAATTTTTATAGACAAAAAAAAACATACAAATTTGTTTCATTCGTAGCAGGTGTACGCGACTTACATAAATTCGCGGTTGCGTAATAAATCTCGAAAATTTATTACAACTACTAGCGCGTATGAACGTGTTTGCGTCTTTGACATCCATTGTAGTATGCAACGGCATACAGTATTAACTAGATTCGACAGCAAGTCAGTCATTTCAGTTTGCCTCTATATTCTTCCATAAATACTTTTCATGATTTTATAATTCACATCCGAATTTAAATCCTGCTGCATGACGTTTCACTTATAAAACAATACTCCATTTAATTAAAATAATATATATATATATATATATATACACACACAACAATATAAAAAATATTGCAGTTTCTTTACAAATTAATTTCGACTTGCGTGAAATTCAAGCTTTACGTAAAGGTTTACGTAACTCGGGGGAAAATTCATGAGCAACATCATGAACGACGCTTGTTTAACGAGATATTTCATGATATTTCATATAGTCATGGAATTCGCTACGTAACCACGATTAATTCGCACTCAAAGTTTTCCGTTGGTCGAAGCATCCTCTCGTTTTCGAAAACCCTCTTCGAGCCTCGCTCGTCGAACTTCCGACGTGGTCGATTGTCGTGCGGAGGCTGGCCAGCACCCACGTTATCCGGCAAAAGAATGCCGGGTACGCGAGAACCGGCGAGTCATGAATAGATGAAGAGCCAGATAATATTGAAAAGTTCGCCTGTTCGTACAGTGGTGATAGTTGCCACTTTCGGCTACCTTCTGTAACCGGCTGGACACCGCTTGTGGTTCCTCGTCTCCTTTGCCGTGGCGCGATTACGTCGCCGGGTTCATAACTGGGCCTCACATTCAGCCACCCGTTTCAGGGAAACCGTTTTCACCGCGTCGCCACCGCGATTTCCGATCTGCCCGCGGAGAAAAGGGACCCTCTATACCGACTTGGCTCGGCCTTGCGTTCAGCTTTGACCATTTCCAACGCGATGCTTCCTGAAAGAAACGAGATAAAATTCGGTCTTCACCTCGCCGGGTCGATCTCAAAGCGCGAGTCTTTCGAGACACACCGCGGGGAAAGATTCTTCTCGAATCTCGTTAGGAGTACACGTCAGGATTCAAAGTTCGACTCGCGAGCAACGAATGACATCCTTCGATCTTCTCTTCCTCGTTCTACGATTTCCCTTTCAATTTTTTGTGGCAAGCGTGACATCTAGAGACACAGAAGCACAACGGTTGTTAAATTTTCATTCGTCGATTGATTCAGCTTGGAGAAACTAAACTTGGATATTTCATCGGCTTTCTCTTTCAAACCGATAACTCGTACCACGGCTGGACGTTGTGAAAAAGAAAGTGTAAAGTGTAATACTGGACGAATTTTTTTACACACCTCGATATATATATATATATATATATATATGTTCGAATGGATTTTGAAACTTTCACGATTAACACTAGAACTACCGACAGTTAAGACGAAGTTATTTCTACCAAAATTATTTTGATGTCTAATAAATAAAAATAAAATAAAATTCATTATATTATTTCTTTAGTTATCACTGTAAAAGTCATTGCATCGTTGCGGGGAAAAAATTGGAACATGAAATAGAAATTTTAAAATAAAATTGTATAAACCAGTCATTTTGACTGGTGTGGTAGTTCTAGTGTTAAAGAAATGGATGCCAATTAACTCTTCTTTGGATGTTTTACATACACGTGTATTTTTGCACGCGAACGCAGTTCGGTTATAACAATTTAAGACGCGTTTATTTGTTTATACTCGCTCGAAGAAAAAAAAATTCTGCCCTCCGAGGCAGTCGCGGGAATTTGAACGTTCCTCTTAGCTTCAACTGATTCATTTCCGAATGAATTTTTCCAGGCAACCATCGCCAGGGTCTGGCACGACCGGCACGTCCACGGTTTCCTCGAACGCGCCTGACGGAGAAAATGGCCAAAGCATCGGCTTGTACCCGGTGGGAAGCGTGGGTCCAACGCCAACGAACCCAACGACCGCCACAGCGATCACAACCACAGCAACGATATCCTTGGCGACCAGCGGGCCCAGAACTCAAGAGCCTGGACCCAGTATCACGAGAAGCGCGTCGGCACCCACTGCGCCGAGGCCGGTCATCCAGGTGGCCAGCAGCACTTCCAGCAACCCTGGCAGCCAGAAACCAAGGCTGAGGAGGACCATGAGTCGCACCGAGGCCATCAGGAAGTTGGTTTCACTTCTCTCGCACTTTTGTACACGTATTCACGGTGATTTTCAAATGAATGCCTATTTAACGGCACGTACGGTGAAATGAGTGAAAAATGAATCGCGCGAATTTCTGTCCTACGTACTTTAGATTTAGGTCGTACGACATCGTGGTTAAACGAAATTCAATTCGTTAAATTTGTACTTCCAGCGGGATTTGAAATTTCTTTTTTTTAAATCCATTCGATTCAGGTGAACAATTATCGTACGATTATCGCAGGATTAATTTAATATTGCCGAAGGAAAACACTACGAAACTCGATGAGTTGTTTCGGCTGAATTTGATTAAATTGTCTATTGATTCGAGAATTAAGGTCGTACAAGACTTTTTTTAAGCGTATTTCAATCCGTCGATCCACGCGTTAGAGATATTTATTTGAAAATCACGCCGGCACACGATGCTTCGAGATTATAACTTATATTCGATCGCGAAGATGATCGCGAGTTGCTTCCTTCTGAAAAACTACACTACGGTAGCGAACGTGTTAATTGGTAAGAATTGAATTACCAATCTCTTTGTTCGGCCACTGTTGCTCCGACGGGAAAATTCCATCAGAATTCCGACCCGTTCCAGCGTACTCTCGCCCTTCTCCTATTCACAAACATTCTTCGTAAATTAATCGAAGTTGCGTTTCCTGCTGTTCCCTTTTTTTCCCCCGATAGGAGAGAAACAGCGCGGATGGAACGCGCGTTCTGTAAATAGATTTCGTCGAGCGGCGAATAACTGGAAAACCGGCGCGCCTTTATTCTTCGCGTTTCAGTTACATCAGACGCGAAACGGCGCAGTTCTTCGGGGTGGACGAGGAGTCCGAGGCACTGGAGAGACAAAGATGGCTGGACCGAAGACGGAGAATGGCGTCGAGGAAATACGGTGCCCTTGTTCCGGAACACAGACCGCCGGATCCAGATATTACCAGGGACGTGCCAGACACTACCGACGTGCCAGAAGTATGTTCTGTACCTGTTCAATTAATCCTCGAGAAAAGTCGAAAAAAGAAGCGTTGCCAGAAAGAAAGGAAAAAGGAAAGAAAGGTGGAAAATTCTTTCCACCGAAGAATTTCCTCGCGAACAGTTCAATTTTGCTTCGTTCGTTCATTCATTCATTCGTTCATTCGTGGTTATTTAATTTTCTGCGTAATTTTCGATCTTCTCGTCGTTGTATGCGAAATTTCACGAGTTTGTCCAATCCAAATTGACATTATCCAATCCAATTTATATTAACCCTTCGCGATTCGCTCGTAGCTTTTATCATTTTGTTCCAGCTACAGGGTGGTCAGAAGGTTTCTTCCAACCTTATTTGTTTCTTTTAACAAATCATCGAAATATATATATAAAAAAAAATTAATTTTAAATTAAACTTAAGTTCGAACATGATCTTTTCGTTATACTTCGAAAATTATTTCTTTCAAATGTTGAAAATTTATTTTTTGTCCATGCTGTATCGACAGTTTTGTCTCGGCTAATTTCGCGAAACACTTCACGAACAGGACGACATATTTACGAGTAGATAATTATATTAAGTAATATAATTATTTAATTCGATCCCTTTGCCACTCGTACATTGTCTTCCTCGTCTAGCCACGGTCCAATTAGTAAAATCTTTGAATTGAATTTTGGATTTTTGTGGAAAATAAGACGCAGGGAATTCTATCCGTGTGCCAAAACGATTCGCTACGAAATCAGTAACGATAAGCGACTTGCTTTTGGAGAGCCATGATCGAGTCAAAATATACTCTATATTTTGTCTCTGTTAGTCTCGATGAAACAGCATCGGCGAGAAAAATTGAAACGATCGATGCATTGTCGAGCCACAAAGTAGAGTTAAGAAGCATCGAAATTTTTCAATACGAAATCGAGATTCGAGACTCTCAGAAAAACAATACTCTCCGGATGCGTAATTCGTCGAGGAATTAACGCATGTTGCTTATTAACTTATTATACAATACTTAAAACGATTTCCATTGAAAGTTCTTCGGAAGCCCTGACACGGTTTGCCCGAGCGATCTGTGATCTGAAAGCGATTTCTGGCGTCCGAACGAAGATAAAGACGCTCCTGCTCGTGCGAAACTGTGTCAAACCGAAATTGTATCGAACGCGTTTCTCTCTTCCTTCCCCTCTCGACAGCGGGGGGGGATTGGGAGAGAGGAGTTAAAAAATTCATCGCGTCGCGGGTTGTTCTCCCCGTCGAAACGACACGCGAAGGGACACGGTATCGATCGCGTTCGCTTAAACGAGCCACTTTGCCCCCTCTCTCCTCCCCCTCCCACCCGTCGATTTTCATTAATGAATTCGTTTAATTGTATTTAATTTCCTTAATTAAAAGCGGGAGTCTCTCTTTACTCGCTCGCGGAATTTTAATGAACACGCTTCCACGGGCGGCTTTGTCGCTTACAGCCGGGCTCTTTACTCCTCTCGGCGTTGAAAAATACCGAGCGAAGCATTCCTTTTTTTTTTTTTCGTCGTTAAATAATAAGGCTTCTTTTTATTTAGGGTGTTACATTGAGAAGATGGCAGCAACCAGTCAGACGAAAAGATTCCGTGGCGAGAATGACGCTTTCGGGGCTCCATTACGTCGTCGAGGTGAGTCCTCGTTTTTCTCTATTCCTTCGTTTCCCAACGGCGAATAACCAACAGCCGCGCAAATGTCACGGCTTCTCCTCTGAAAGGTCAGACAAAAGTCGCGAATTCGTTTCAGTCTGTGCTCGTTAGAGGGCGAAAATGGCGTGGATAAAGTAAGGAATTGTAAAATAAAGACGCGCGATTTTCTAATTCAGAAGCTAGACAGTAGAGCTATCTATACTGTCCTAATTCACAAAGAATTGATCCCTCGGCTGAAGTTGCTTTTTTCGTTTATGAGCCTCTAATTCAGGTGTGTCTAAACCGCGGCCCATGTTGTATAACCAAAATTCGAATAACCGAATAAGAATTTTATTTGAGTAACTTTAACCATGATTGTTCATGACGTCCCATTTGGGGAGTATTTATATTTGCGAGCAGATTTCCCCCCATACGAAGCATACAAAAAATGAAATAAGAACGAAAATTTTAGATTGCCAGATGTTGATGAACTGGTATCTGAAGAAAAAACAAGCTCAGTTTCTCATTGATCTCATATTTTTCTCAAATTTTCATATTTTTTAAATTAATAATGTATTGTTTCACCATAAAAGTTGTTCTAATATCCTCATAAATAACATAGGTTGCATTGAACTGATAAAAAAATATGTACACATATTTTTGTTGGCCAGTGAGACCCAGAAGATCTAAACGATTGGACACCCATGCTCTAATTTTTAGATTGCGCGTAGTTCAACGTTACCGACTCCCTTTTGTCGCGCCGCCACTCTGGCTAACTCTCTTCGCGACAGAGTTGATTTCTTTTCAGGAAGTCTGGGTGTTCAATATCTCGAGTGCCACTTAACCGAACAATACCTCCAATTTGGTACAAATTCCTGCGCTATCTACGTCGTTATTCTCACTTCATTGTCACATTACTCTCATTTTTCTCGTCCGTATCTTTCCCTCTTTCTTTCCTCGTGTTCGCTGCGCAATAACTATCGCGCACCGATCGCTGTGCAAATTTTAACCTACGTGGTTTAAAATAAATAAATAAATAAAATAATTTAAAATAAATACAAAGCTAGTTTGTTAATTTAGGAACTGAAGAATACCGAAAAAAGTCCGAGTACGGTAAAAAATATTAGACTCTCACGTTATCACTCGCAATAACTCGCTACTCTTTGTAGGTCTTCATTTTACCACTCTCGATCTGTACGCTCTCACTGATCTCGCTAATCTCTCCGAATTAATTCGAAAACTTACCCTTAAAACCTTTGTCCTCGCACACTCACACACACACAACCGTATCCTCATATTTTAAATCAGAGCGGGCTAACTGACGGCCTTTGCCCCTACTTCTCTGGTCGCTAGCGCTACCCCCTCCACAGCGTCGATTTCCCCACTACATTGAAATGAGCTCCACTCTCTCGGTGGAGGGGGTAGCGCTAGCGATCAGGAAAATAGGGGCCGCCAGTTAGCTCTGTTTTGAGTCTTAAAACTTGGGCAGCTAAAACAAAGTCTCAAGCCTGGTCTTTTTGCTGTGACAATCACATGGAATACGCAGCAATTACCTTCTAGGCACACGAAGAATTTCCAAGATTTCCTTACCTCGCAATTGTAAAATAACGAGCAGCCGTAAATAAATAATTAAACATCCTCGCGCCGGAAATTGGCACGCGAAATCATAATGCTTGACGAACGTTGGTAGGAGAAGGATGAAGATCTGCGGAAGACGTCCGGGAAGATTCGAATTTCCTGCGGGGAGGAAACGACACACCGAGCCGCTCGCACGGTTCCATTTCCCGTCGTTACCGATGGGAATCAAGGGTAAACGAGTAAACTAGTTAATCAACCAGTTTCGTTATCATCAGACGACGCACTGTTCGACCGCTAAGAGACAGAGCTAAGTTTCGACGGAAATCTACGCGATCATTAAACTAACGAGCTCGAGGGAGCCTCATCCGGTTGCCGGGCGTTACCTTCTGCTTCACGCGTCGCGTCGACTTTGACATCAAGGCGAATTTCCACCCAGCTGCAGATTGCTAATTTCCAGAGTGCGTTAATCACCGTATTCGGTCGTCGATCTGATTCTCGAGATCCCGTGAAGTTTCCATTTAACGCGAAAAATTTTACGTTTCTCTCTCTCTCTCTCTCTCTCTCTCTGTCTATTTTATTTCATAGCAGAGCAGTGAAATTTTGACGTGGATGGAAGTATCCTGCAGAATTCACCCGCGGAATATCGTTCGAAAAGAGATTGCGAGCTCTGCAATCTAGGCGAGAGAGGGATTTTTATCGATGGAATTCGATTCGAGGTGTTTTCGTATTGAAATTCTTGTATTCGCGGAAGTTCGACGAGAGAGGTCGGCGGGCGGCGATTAGATTATGAAGTTGAACGTTCGGCAAATGTTCGTTGCAACAGCGGGTGGGGCTTTTTAATTAACGCATCGATCGCGATCGCTCCTCCCTCCCTCGAGGCGGATTACTCTCTGACGGAAGTGTTTCTCTGGGCGAGAAAAATTGACGTTTATACGAGACGATACCTCTCTCTCTCTCTCTCTCTCTCTCGCCGAGGATTTTCGTTTTGATACGATCATCACTTTTGTCCGTAGTTTCGTCGAAAGTGCGCGAGTCTCTGTCGAATCTGTCTATAGAAACAATCTTGCGTTTCCCGCGAGTTTCCTCTTTGAATTCTCATCGCCGGACACTGGCTTCGGCTTGTCTGTATTCGGTATCTTCTTGCTTAATTGGTTTTTTGAAATACCACTGGAGACGCTTTGAGAGTCACGAAAAGCTACGAAAAGACCTACGTGCTACGTGCTCACCTGTGTCTTTCGCCACTACTGAACGAACATTTTTTTATTTTCGAAATCCCCTTTGCACCCTCGTCTGACGATCATTTACCTTCTACTAAATTCATCGTCGCTGTCAACAATATTTACGTGTCGTCAGGTAAATATTATTGGATGATCTTCGAGTTAGAATCTCTCGGATCCTTCTCTTACCGCTAATGCTTCTTATTCCTACTGCTCTTTTATTTTTATATGATTTTGTATTCATATTTTAAGCCTCTGATATATATATAAAACTGAAGAGCAAAAAAGACACGAGCGTTATCGCAAATACACTGAACCCTATCATTATAGCTCATTGTTTAACAAACGCCGATGGATGGAAAGATAATGACAATTGCACGCAAGATTTCTTTAACTTTGCAGAAGCATTTATTTCGATATTTCAGGTTAGAGCCGGCAATCGTTACCAAGAAGACATTATATAACATATAATACGTATACCTTGCCACCTTGTAGAAAAAAATTGAATTAAATTGTTTTGACAAATTATCGACTTATTTAATATTAGTATGTGACTTGAAAGGGCCCATGATAGAGGATTAACGGTTGGTACTTGGCAATCCTCGCGCAAATTTATCCGCGAGTCTAATTACAAGTGACCTCCGCAGCTGATTCTTCCTTGAACTTTTGTTCGAGGAAGTTCAATCGTGAGCGACTCTGCAATGCTGATCATTCGCATCAGCAAGCATTTTCACGTTCGTCAGTCAGCAGTTCTGACGTCGATCGAAAAAACAACGGGGAGAGGGGAGGGACAACGGGCGCGCAGCTCAGAGGGACGAGCTTTTGCCTTTTGTCATTCTTTGTCCCCTCTCTCATCAGTTTTTCAAATTTGCCGTCTAGCAAGCAGATCTCGCGCCCGACTTGCAAGAGAGAATGGCACTCTCGTGTCGCTTTGCCGGCGTGCGTTGCGAGAGCGAGCACCGGGCCTCTGTGTACAAACCCCACGGTGAAGTTTGTCAAGAATGAGCGGGCAAAAAGAGAATGGATTTAAACCAGAGGCGAAACGACGACACAGCGTGTAAATCCTCTTTGACACTTTCGTTACCATCCACGTTTTCTCTCCCGTGGCTCGACGAAACGGTCGCGAGAAACGGTCGAAAACGATGGCACGATCGTCCGTACAAAAGGGAACAAACGAATAAATCTGCAACTTCTTTCCTCTCCTCCTCCACCCCTCCTGCTGCACGGAGTAAACGTTCTCTCCGCGCTCGAAACAAAGGAAAGGAACTTTATTTCTGCGCTCTTACGTCGGACAGCTTTGCAGGAGCACTCTCTGCGATAATTGTGAGAAATTGTTGCCGAAAAGAAAGAAAGAAAAAAAAAAGAAAGAAGGGAAAGAAAAAGAAGAAGGCGTTCGTTGGATAATCAGCAAGCAAGTTTCCTGCTACGTTTTTTTCTTTTTTTTTTTTTTCAATACTTTGACGGCCGCACGTTTTTCGCGTCGCTGACGGATATTTAAACCGGCCAACTTCTTCGTACTATAATTAATAATTAATAATTACACCATGTTCATTGATAAAAATCGAGCTTGTTAAATTAGAGATTTTTACACGTCCCTCGGAAATGTGTAGACAATTTGGAGAATTTACAACTAGATCCTCCATAAATCTCAATTCATTGTGAGGAATTTCCAAAAAAATAACAATTGTCATGAAGTAAGTGCGTATCAGAAGTATCATGCCAACAGGCAACGGGATAGTATGCATTAGAATTCGGGGTCTGAGACCATTTTTCTATGTCTTACGAAGATATCTCGCATTCTCGTGAAAAAGGCCGACAATGTGTCAATTAATGAAAAATTACTTTTCTTCTCTGTGCTATCGTATTGTAACGTGAGAGCGTTTTTTGGACGATACGCGTCTTTCAATTGATTTATATTTGATTTATATTTTCCTCGTTCTTTCACTTGGTGAGATTTCAGCCTTTGGCATTTCGTTAAAAATTTTCGCCGTTCCTCCCGCCGTTCTGACGCTCACTTCATTTCAGTTTCTCACGCTCTTTCTTTTTTCTTTTTTTTTTTTTTTTTTTGAAAATGCCGCGACGAACAGGGCCCTGACCTAAATATCACGGAGCACGTATGGATTCATTCGGTACGAAGCGAGGGAAGCGAGATGTCAAAAACATAAAACAACTTTCTGAAATGCACTTGCAAAAACCGTGCGCCAGGGGAGGGGAAAAAAGATGACGCGAATTTACTCGGAAATTACGCGATTATTCGTGTCACTTTCAAAGCTGAAAATTTCAAAATTCAGTTGCTTCAAAATCGAGTGCCTCTCTGTGCGATAGTTATCGACACGAGAAATGTGAGTTGCAAAAAATGCAAAAGCAAGGGAGAAAGAAGTTTTCGAGGTTTATAGCCTCGTTTAGAGTTAAGAAATCTTTCTTCGCGCATTTTGTAGAACTTTTTAAAACGATCGTCATCGACCTTTTCGGGATTCGATCGTACACTGTCAACGATCTTCGCGCTATCTCGAACGCGTTTATTTTTAGACATCTGTCGCCGTTTCAATTTCTCAATTGTAATTAAAGTAAAACAGAATCCCCTCGGATCGGTGCCGAGGTATTAATTCGCTCGCACGGCTGCGCCGGATCGATAATTATTCGGCGACCAATCGTTCCTCCACGATTGTACATGGCTCCACAAACACACTGTAATTTATATGAACACGGAAGGCCAACGGACTCGCACGACCGAGAACGAGAAATCGAGCGAATAAACGGGCGTCAAGAGGTGAAATTATTATTCCGCGCGGTTCCAATTATAATTTCAATTTTCGGGATATTTGCGGTTAGACAGGATGAATGTCTCGAGATGTCGTCAACGTCACTCCTGTTCCTGGCGAAGTGAGAGAGGGGTGGTGGACGGAGCGAATAAAAAGAGCGTGAAAATTGGGGCGTTTTCCTCGAACGAAGAGAATTATAAAGTGAAAATTCTGCTTTCAACATATATCACGGCCGCTAATCGAGAATTTCTGAGAATATGAGAAATCAATTTCCAACGTCGACAGTGTCGTTGATCCGAGAGGGGGGCGCGGGAATTTTCTGTCCCGAGGAGATCGAGAAGAGTGAAAATGATAAATTCATGTTGGCTGACAATCAGAGATCGAGAAAGGAACGTTTAAGAAGATCTTTTATTTGAAACGCGGGTCGTAGAACTTTCGAAAAACGTCCTGACGAGAAAACAGGTAAATCAGCGTTCGCAAGAATAGAAAGTCTCAGACAGAACAGAAATACGCAAATAAGAATTTTCCCGAGGTGTAAATAACGTGTTTCATCAATATTGAAACAATCCTCGATACTCGAATATAAATATGTTTCGTTTAACGTACAATCGAAAATAACTTCTTTCCATGGAACTTTCATTACATGGGGATTCTCTCTAAATCGTTGTTCAAAAGTGTTTTCAAGTGTTTCAGAATACAGAATATTCCATAAAAACAGATGTTCTATTTCTTACAAGTTCTTAAAATGAAAGGAACCAGTGTTGATCTCAATCTGCCTGGTTGTAACACATTTGAAAGGGGCTAAAATTCAGATGACAAAGAAACGACGTTGAACGCATCGAGCGTTAGAAGGGTGGCGGCCATTCAGAGGCTGCGGCACAAAAGAGAAATCCTGTTAAAATGGGAACACGCAGCCGAACATCGCCGCTGTGACTTGGACTCGACTTGGCGGCCGCGAAACAAACGAGTGTATCATTAAAAGAAAAGTTTCATTAAAATTCGAATTTCACCGTTCGTTTCTCGGACGAGAGAGGCCTGCCCTGATTCCAAGGATCGCTCTTCTCTCGAACCGATTCTATTCCCTTCTTTTTGATCGGTTTCTTCCCTTTTCTGCTTAACGAGCCCTTTCTTCCTCTCGCTATCCGCGAGTTTGACTTTTCTCAGAAATTTTCTATTTTCGTCTCTCTCTCTCCGTTTCTTTCGAGAAAGTCCGTACAAACGTGAGAACAATGAGGCGTGTGTCTCACGTTTTATTAAACTCGTAACATCCTTATCTCGTTGGGTGAGCTTTGTCTCGTGACCTTTCAACTCCCTAAATTGCCGCGGAAACGACGTTCGGATCGCTCCTTCGTTCCAAGCGAGAACGTCGATGAAAAAGTCGAGAGTCGGCAGAGAGAGAGAGAGAGAGGGAGAGAGAGTGAAACGGGGTAAAATTAGAATACACGGCGAAATTGCGCTGACCAGCGTCGCGTTGTAATCGTCGCATAATTACGATATTATTGTTTATCCGGGGGGGGAGGGTTGCCAGGTTGCAGCTGCGTTCTAGCAAACTAAATAAATGTAGATTCGCCGTTGTAATTTCGACTAGGGAGGAAATTGATTCCCGACAGGATTCGGCTATTGTTCGGCTGCGTTCGAACGCGCCCATTGTAGCGACATTCTGTCTGTTCCACCCACCAGGGGTCGCTCTTTATTACCTGTTCTTTGTTCTTGCACCCTCTTTCCCTCTCATAACGCTTGCACGTCAAACCCTAATAAAAACGTTTTATCAAAGAAAGAGAGAGAGAGAGAGAAAATGATCTTTTTTTAACTCGCGGCGTAATAAACGCGGGAATTTTGTCTTAATTTCGTCAGAATTCCGAGTTTCTCGATGGGGGCGAAAGTGGAATGTCACGTAGAGAGAAAAAGAATTCGAAAAGCGCGAGCTTTATTCGTTTATCTCGAGTAGCCGCGAACTTTTATTCTTTAGAATATCTGGAAATTCGTCGTTTTCCCGAGATCCGGAACGAAGATGTATCAATATGGACAAAAAAGACACGGTTTGACACGTCAAGGGGCAGAGAGAGAAAGATAGAGATAGAGAGAGAGAGAGAGAGTGATTCATTCGTTAATCGGTTTGAATAAGAATTCATCGGAGTAAGCAATTCCGGGAGAAAACAAGCGGCAAATATTTATCAAGAGTGAAGAAAAGGACAGTCGCGAAAGGAGAAAAGGAAACGCAACCGAGGAATAAGGGAAAGATGATCCCCTGCTTATACAGCTGAAATTCATTAACATTCATTTCCTTCGGTAATAGAATTCTACTTTTGAAATCGGAGTTTATTCAATTTTCATGCCGGCCCGTTAAGAAACGTTACGCCGAGTTGTTCGGAAGGAATTATATTTTCAAAGCCCGGAACGCTACTTTCTACTTTTTGTTATTTTCTTTTTCTTTTTCTTTTTTTCCCCCGAGTAATCTCTCTCTTTAACTTTCTCCAGTTGCGGATCCTCTTGGAAGAACTTTTGTATCAAAGTATGTTGGACGATCAACTATAGGCCTGAGACGATATCTGGCCTCAGTGCTGACACTGAGAAGTGCGAGTCAGTAATAAATCTCCGAAAGTGATCTGCGAACAGTTATTCAAACTCTATCTTTCCGATTTGCATGAACAAAAATGCTCGAAGGGAAAAGAACGCTTGCGACTTGTCATCCTCGATCACGATCGCAACATAGAAAAAAAAAAACCCTCTTGAAATTATAAGTGTCATTCCGGCAAGTAAACACGGAAACTTACTCAAAAATAAAAAGTCATTTCTTCGGTCTATCGATTTCTCGCAGGCGAAAAGTCACAGAAAGGAGGGAGGAAGACAACTTCAAACGAATGACCGGTGGAAAATCGCAAAGTTTCGACGAATAATTCGCGTGTGCAGTGATTTCAGAGGTCAGAAAGAAGAAGAGGAAGAAGAAGAAGAAGAAGAAGAAGAAAAAAAGGGAAAAGGAAAAAGGAAGAGAAGAAACTGGAAGCGAAATCGATTCGAAAGCGATTCTTCAGACAGCGAGGAACAAGCAGCTGCAGCGTTATTCTTTTCTAGGTCGCGCGTAAAATATTCTAATGGGCCTTTGTGTATACACAAACGGCACACTTTTCTCGGCACTAACAGCCGAGAAAGAGAGAGAGAGAGAGAGAGCGTGATAAGGAGAAGTGAGAGGCAAGGCGGTCGTCGTCTGGCTTGTTTCAGCCAGTATTCCCGAGCTAAGTGGCAAGTTTTGAAATACGGTCGACGGCAGTCCCTGTATAACTTCAGCAGAGTAAACTTCCGGTGGACAACGTTGCCTGCACCGGGCGAAACCGTGCAGAGGTGCGCAACGCGTTTCCTCTGTTTGCCACGAAGAAACCCAAGCCCTCTGCCTGTTGCTCTCTCTCTCTCTCTCTCCTGTTAATATTTGAATTTTACTAAACACCAAAAACACGGGATGAAAGTTAACGGAAACGTCAAAAGTCAAAAGAGCCGCTAGTTAATGAACATAACGCAGCGTGGGGGTTTTTGCACAACGCAAAAGTTTCGAGGGGGTGAGGGGAGGAGCGAGCAAATAGCGGACTTAATTTGTAGGAATTAAAATTTCATATTTTCTTGATCATAATTACTGCACGTCCTAGCTCAAAAGTTTTCGGACCGATACTATGTGCGCTTCGGAACCGAGGGAATAAAGTAGCAGCACTTTGTTTTTAGCGAATTTGTGAGAATTTGTAAAACTTTAATATCGGGCAACGAACGCTGAAAATAAATAGATTTAAAGTTTGCATCGACATCGAGGTCATTGGGCGACTAGGTATTCATATTTTGCGGTGTAGAGTCACGTCTATGGAAAAAATGGAGTAACGATTTTACAAAGTCAGTTGACTTTAGGAAGGCAGGGCAGAGAGTAATTGTTGCGATTCCGCGTAATGAAATAACACTTGTATCTGCGAGAGGATTTATTCACGTAGTAACCGTGGTCAAAGGATAATGTTAGATTTTGCGGATGAATGTGTTCTTTCTTTTGCTGGTACGTCCTTTTATAATCGAAACTCGAAAGAGGGGGCGAAGAAAGGGTAGATGACTTTGGAAATTTGCCTCACGAACAGGCATGAATATTCATTCATTGTCAATATCAGCTATTATCAGGCCTAGTTTGGCCATCCAATAATGTTACCATTTTTATACCGAAATAGAAATAGTTGACTCATCGAGAATCGTGGGGACACGTGGAAAATTCAAATAAAAACATATCGCGCGATTTAGAAAAGAAAATACCCCGTTCCGAGAAGCCCGGACGGAAACGGCGTGCACAAACACCCCCTCCTCTCTCGTTCAATTTTCCACGGCGCGATTACCAGCCACGTCACGTTGACGTTTGCAACGATGTATCGCTGGAAGAATATAATACGCGTGGGTCGAACTGCGAGCGTGCGTAATAAAGGGAGGTAATTGCGATCAAATCGATCCAGTCAGACAGTTTGGTTCCCCCGGTCGGTTGAATGTCGCGGCGCTTGTTACGTGCGCTCGGTCAATTCTCCCTCTCTCTCTCTCTCTCTCTTTGTGCACGTGTGTGTGTGTGTGTGCCTCGCAATAATGAAAGTATAAATATTCAGACAGAAGCTCGGAACGCGTAACTGCGGCAGAGCAGCCGGGAGCCTCCGAGCTCCGGATCGATACGATTCATCGCGACATCGCGCTCGATGCCGCGCGCGTGCAAACGCACAGAACGCGCGTGTCTGCCGCGCGAGATATCTCGGGGTCCTGGTGTCTATCCAGTGTACACGTGCATGCATTTAAATTGCCAAAATTATAGCGTCGGCAACGAGGACCGATCGTTCGGATCTTACTCGCCCGTTTACCCGAGCGAGCGGAAACGACCCGTCGCAAATATCGAAATATTTCACGCGCCCGAGAGGAACACCACGCCCGGATCGAGAATCGTTCGACTCGATTTTTTTTTTATTTTTCGCCCGCCGCGCCGATTAGTATCGGGGATTCTCGTAATTAAATTGCATTTTTGGTTTCTTTTTATTTTATTCTATGCCCTTCGAGTTTCAAAAATCGGTGCGCGTGGTCGAGGATCGAGCGGGAGATTCGCGAAAATCCAGGCGTGTTTGAAAAATAGAAATTGAAATGACTTGGCGAGCCAAAATTTCAGGTCAACACTGCGTTTCTTTATTCCTTTTTTTAATTCTTTTTTTAATTTCATTCGATTGGTACAATTAATATTCACGTTTAGTTCATTTGTTTTAAATTCGAATCGCTCTTTTCATTGGGAATGGACATGAACTGAAACCCAGCGAATGCTGCAAACATTTTTTTCAGGTGTTTTTAAGAATAAAAATCACGTCGGTACGTCGAATAACCGTAGGTTTTGAAATCTGGTTTTTCATTAAGCTGAAATTGAAATCGTTGCGACTTTTGTTTCTCGCCTGTGCGTATGATTTTTTTAAAAAACATAAAAAATTCCGTACACGTTACCGAACTTTTCCGGCCTTTTTTTTTAGCTACCACGTATGAAACAGCGAATATTCAGAAAAACGTATGTTCGATCGAAACTGACCTTACTTTATTTACCTTTGTCCAGCATCACGCAATGATAAAATATTTTCATTCAGTATCTATTACGTAATAATTAAACTATATAATATATATGTACTAAATATATCATAAACATATTTAATATATATGTTGAAACTATTAATCATTAAAATTTCGGATTTACATGAACGGTGCGAACTACCTATTTCATAAAACATCAACCGAAAATGTACCTTCACACATTCGTGAAGAAAATTTCTATAAAAAAAAAAAAGAAGTTGTACACGGCGTTTGGTTTCGCTGTTGAAGCATTTACGCGCGAAACTCGAACTTCCAAAAGAGACCGGCCTGCACAGGCCAAACACGTTCCCGAACGAAAAATTCATCAGCCCTGAATAAAGTTGTGCACACGCTTTCCTTCCCGAAATCCAAGCCGAGTCGAGCAACACAACAGAATCACAAATCACGGTGAAACCATTCTGAATCCTTCGATGAAGCGAGCGAAACTTCGAAAAATCACTGTCACCCACCCGGTACAATGGACGGATATGGATCAACATCGTCCAGAGAAAATCATCGCGCCCGTCCATTTTTTTCCCCCAAGAAAATTACGTCGCGTAAGGAAAACTGTGAGTGACGAAGAGACGCCGGAGACAGCTTCTCTCTGGTGAAACTTCTCCTTCTGATTAGGGATGAAGGCCGATGTTAGTTAATATCGGGTTTATTAAGTCGCTCAGCCCTCCGGTATCCTTATTACCGGAGCGTTACGAGCCAGTGTACGATGTAGAATTTTAATAAAAACCCGCCGTGTATCTCCCGCAGCTACTCCATACCCCTTCGTATCTGCGCGTTTGTACATTTGCGCGTGTAGTACACGCCCGACAGCATAAATGTACGATGATACGCAGAGGAGCGTAATTAATTCGGCCGCCTTCGGGGAACGCGAAAGAACGCGGCACGGCGAGCCGTTCGTTGCCTGGATAATCCGCTCGGAGATTTAAGACTCTTAATTGAACCGATCCTGTCCGCTATATAAACGATGCTTGTTATAACCGCCTTCATTATGACAGCGTGTCTTTGTCAGCGTGATGATTGCAACTGACTCCAGACACTGCCTGAAATTCATCCACTAACATAACTAACGTCCACGCACTTGTAATCGAGTTTCCTACGAACAAGTTTTATAATTGTTGGAAAAAATGACAGTGAATCGACTGTTAAGAAGGTTTGATACTGTTGGGAGAAATTTCGCTTTTATTGTTAACGATGAATTTCTTTTTTTAATTCATCCGGATGCACTTGCAATCGAGTTTCCTACGAACAAGTTTCGTAATTGTTGGAAAATGACAATGAATCTATTATTGAGGTTTGATCTTGTTGGAAAAGGTTTGGCTTTTATCGTTGACGATGAATTTCTTTTTTTTTTAATTCATCCGGACTCGTTTGCAATCGAGTTTCACGTGTTTTCTACGAATTTATAATTATTGAAAAAATGACAATGAATCGACTGTTAAGAAGATTTGATACTGTTGGGAGAAATTTCGCTTTTATTGTTAACGATGAATTTCTTTTTTTTAATTCATCCGGATGCACTTGCAATCGAGTTTCCTACGAACAAGTTTCGTAACTGTTGGAAAATGACAATGAATCGACTGTTAAGAAGGTTTGATACTGTTGGAAGAAGTTTGGCTGATTCCTCAAGAATCTTTCGACAATGAATTTCTTTTTCTAATTTATCCAGATGTATTTATAATTGAATGTTTCACGTGTTTCCTACGAATACGTTTTATAATTATTGAAAAATGACAATGAGTCGACTGTTAAGAAGGTTTGATCCCGTTTGGAAAAAGTTTGGATGGCTCGCAGAGAATCTTTTACCGTTGACGATGAATTTCTTTTTCTAATTCATCCGGACTCATTTGCAATCGAGTTTCATGTGTTTTCTACAAATGGTTTTCTACAAATACGTTTCATAATTATTGGAAAATAACAATGAATCAACTGTTAAGGAGGTTTGATACTGTTGAGAAAGATTTGGTTGATTCACTCGGATGTTTTACTGTCGACGATGAATTTCTTTTTCTAATTCATCCGGATGTATTTGTAATTGTGTTTCACGTGTTTTCACGAATTTATAATTATTGGAAAAATAACAAAGAATCGACTGTTAAGGAGGTTTCATACTGTTCAGAAAGGTTTGGTTGATTCACTCGGATGTTTTACTGTCGACGATGAATTTCTTTTTCTAATTCATCCGGATGTATTTGTAATTGTGTTTCACGTGTTTTCTACGAATTTATGATTATTGGAAAAATAACAACGAATCGACTGTTAAGGAGGTTTGATCTCGTTGGAAAAGGTTTGATTGATTCACACAAGAATCTTTTACTGTCGACGATGAATTTCTTTTTCTATTTTATCCGGATGAATTTGTAATTGAATTTCAAGTGTTCTCTACGCTTCATAATTATTGGAAAATGACAATGAACTGGTTGTTAAGAAGGTTTGGAAAAGGTTTGTTGTCATTTATCGTTTTCTAATTTCGAATTCGGACGTATTTGCAATCGAGTTTTCACGTGTTTTCTACGAACAATTATTAGAAAATGACAACGAACCGACTGTTAAGAATGTTTGATCCCGTTGGAAAAGAATCGGTTTTCGCCGTCGATGAATTTCTTTTTTTCTAATTTTAACGTTGATATTAAGAATACCACATGATTCATAAGAAATACACTTGCGCATTCTAACGAAAGGAAGAAAAGCTTCCCCTTTGAAAAGTTAATTCCAAGATACTTAACCCAAATCAACCCAGCCAAGAGCGCGTAAGGGAATATTATTTGAACTTGCGCAACGTGCAAAAATATGCTTAATTAACAAGAAAATCCATTGCACGGTTCGGGTCGCGCAAAAGGCAGCCTTTCAAGGAAACAAATTGCCGAATTAAGGGGGGTGGGGACAGGGGGAGAAGTCGTGTCTCGAAGGAGCGAACAAACGAAACTAAAAGCCGGTGTTGTCTTCGTCGTAAATTCGCCGCCGCGCAGTTATATTTAGGCCACGCTAATTTTTCGACCTATTCCCCATTGGCTGAACGCCGTCGGATTTATTCCCGCGGAAGTTGTGAAGGACGCCGGCTTAAGAAATAAATTTAAGGCACCACTGGGTGCAGTAGAACGCGCGCTGTTTGCTTCCGGCAAACTTTACTCCAAACTTCTCGAAAAAAAGAAAAAAAAAAGAACGGCGTTGTTTTTTCCTTTTTTTTTTTGTCCCCTCCATCTCTTCCCTTCGGTTATATTTTGCATGTAACAGTTCGTTTAACGCGAAATTCATCGTTACGAAATCCGCTCGTCGATCTCCGGGCATTTTTACAAGCATCTCTCTCGAGTTATCGCGCTGCTTTGAAATTTTGTTTCGCTCATAAATTCGCCCTTATTTTCGCAGCTAAATTACCTGTGAATTTTCCTCAAAGCGAATATACTCTAATATGTCGATAGATCGTACTTTGGAAATTTCCCCCTTTCCACGGGGAATTCGTGGAATTTTTTCCAAAGATGTCTCTTGCACGTGTTGTTCGTGAATCTCTTTTTTTATTTTCTCTTCTTTTTTTTTTTTTTTTGAAGAGAAATATTCCATGATTTCATTCCATAAAAGTGAATTAAAAGGACCTTTTTTTCAAAGGAAGGAAGAAAAAAAGAAACGACTTTAGATGAAATTCAAAACAATCGTGTCGACCAGAACACTTCGAAGTACCTTGAACTCGCTTTGAATTTCGGATACTACAACTGTTTCCTCCAGGTGAGACGAGTATCGGTATAGGAACGCGAGATGACGAATGGGTTCGGTAAATATCGCGGGATGATAAAAATGACGGGAGAAACTCTATTGTCTCTCCAAATCTTCGATCGTTTTCCAAACGTTTTCGCGATCTCGTCTCGCAAGACTCCTCATTCCCATCGTTAATTCGTCGCAACGTAGAAACCTAATTAACAGAACCTCGTAAATAAAATTAAATGTAAAATGAAAAAAATAAAACGAAATTACACCTTTTATTCCCTTTATCGGAACGGGTACCGACGATTAATTCCGCTTATTGTTGATCCCCGTTGACAATCAGTCGACGACACAGTCGTTGAAACAATTTCCCCCCGGGGGAATTTCAATAACAACAGGAATTAAATAACGTGTGTCGCGGGTATGGACGAGCGCGTTTTTGCCGACGCTTGCCGCAATTATGATTAATCTGAACAGGTAAAAAGCAAAGTGGCCTCCATTTTCCGCCGCGTTTGGCCATTTCACGTTGTGATGATCGTGAAAAAAAAAAAACGCGAGAAAAACCACCAACCGCCTCGCGTGTGATCATTTCCGTGCGCTGCACTTTCCGCGTTTGCGTAAAAAACGCGGCGAAGTTCCGATTGTCTGACGAGCTTTTTCTCTCGGGGGAGGAGGAGGCGAGGAGAACGCGAACCGGGAAACCGATAGATATGACGATTGTAAAACAAACGTTTTCTGATGTAGATGTACGCGGAACACCGTAGATTAAACAGACGTTTAACAATAGACGTAGCTACCTTGCGAAACACTTTCCGAAGCGGTATTGTATAATTGAAAGCAAACACCGAAACGAACGATCAATAGAGTAATTAAACTCCGAAATGAATAATTAGCCGCGGCGCTGTATTGCGCTGGCCGAGAGTTTGCACAACCCCACGTTTTGGAATTTCGACGAGCGCCCGACGAGGGCTGTAGTTGCTCGACCCGTTTATAAGAAAGAAAAAAAAAAAAAGGAAAAAAAGAAAGAAAAAAGTCGTGTGTCAATGATTGGCGATTTCGCGAGTGTCACTCGCGATTTCGTTTATATCCTGGTTTCGTTCTAAATCTTTCTCGGGGATAATTTCGTTCGTTCTCTTACATTCTCGACGAGTGAAGTCACGAAATTTGGAACGTTCTCCAAGTGAAAAAAAGATTTCCTCTGTTCGCGCGGCGAAATTTTCAGATATAATGTACATTCGAGATTTGACGGGGCAATGACGAAGAAAATGAGTCGTTCTCAAGAGAGATTACAAATATAATTCACGATTGGTTGTGAAAATTTCACGATGCTCGGGAAAGCGCTAATAAAACGGGTGGAATTTTAAAAAAAAGGAAGTTGCCGTTTCCCTGTTAACTTTTCACGGGCTGTGCTTGCAGGTTCGATTCGGCGTGTAAAACCGTGTTACAGTCAGTTGGTCGTTTAATCATTTATTAAAAAGTCTGCTGGCCGGCCAGAGTGTTCCAGCCCGGTAAACAATTCGTTGTTTGTCCGCTTGTTGAAATCTAATCTCTGGTCACTGGGAAAATGATCACGTAACACAGCCTAATATCAGCATACTTCTAACGCAACGTGACACGCAATATCAATATGGTGTTATTAAACGTTAATTTAATGTCGGTTTCGAGCCTGTCTCTGCTCTACAATATTGAACATTGTCGCACATTTAATTTGATCAGTCGAGTTCACCCGAACCGGGTTAGAACACCAGTTGGAATTAAACAAAAATTGACGAGGCAAAAGTAAAGAAAAAAAAAAAAAGAAAAAATGTAAGATTCAAACGATCCGTCGTTCTTTGACGGTTCAGTGTAGTATTCTGGACAAAAAATTTTTATTTATTACTCGATAAAATGAGAAATGAAGAGACGCCGACTAGAAATAACGAAACGAAGGAGACAACCGGTTCACTATTTGCGAGCTCACGAAGCCCCGAATTTACAACCGAAACGACGCAATAATACGTCTCCATAAACAAGGATTTGCACGGCAATGGAATCGTTTCGATCCTCGACAAATTCCAGAGAACCTGCTGCGATCGGAATTTATTCGATACCTTTGCAAACGAAACGTCATACGGACACCAGATTAATCTCTCGATCGTATCTTCGGATCGACGGGTATATTTTAATCGAGAGAGACAGAGAAAGAGAGAGAGAGATCTGCAAGATCTTTCCAACAGGTATGTTTTGCGAGATAATTCATGCGAATTCAACGCGACTCGAAAAACACGATCGGAAAGATTTTTCGGCCCCGTTGATCCCGTTGAACGTCTGTGCGACGATTTGTGATTTTAAGGGATCGATCAGGGAAGAAGGTGTTTATGACTTTAACGAATTAACGAGAGAAATCAATGAGAAATGAGTCGAACGAGATAGTTCAGTCAGAGCTTCAGCTACGTATTCAACAATTTTCTAACGAGTCTTTCAGAGTGAAACGTTAATGAAAGGATGAATAAATGAAACACAGAGAAGACAGAATTGGATGTATCTATTTCGGAGTACAGAACGAAACTAAAAAAAAAAAAAAGAAAAAAAAGGAAAAAAACGAGAGGTTTCTGGTTTTCCTTTTTTCTTTTCCCCGACGCGTGTGTCCTTTGAATATACGGCAGCTGCTTAATTGCCAGCAAGAACCGACCGATAGGGCAATTAACGATCCGGGGACAGCCGGGGGCGGCTCGCGACAATATAAAATCCCATCAGACGGGGCTCGATACGGTGCAATAAACATGGAGAATGTTAATTCCGGCATGTCGGGCACGAAATTAAATTCCATTGGATTTTACAGCCTTTCCGTTCGACTAGATTCAAACCATCCTCCTCCTCTTCCTCCACCTCCTCGCCCCTCCTTCACTGTTTGCCGACGTTACGTAAATTCTGACTTCTTTTCCTGCGCAACTCTGTCACTTGTATTTTTGTTTTTTTTTTTCTTTTCTCTTTTTTCTTTTTTTTTTTTTCGTCGCACACCGTCTATCTGTCGTACCTCGCTCGTATTAGCTCGCTCGCTTGTTGCAGTGTTGTTTGTTTGCCGTTTAAGTTTGCCGATTACTCGCCGGCAAATGCGTGTTTGGCCTCCTCTCGGCTTCGGCCGCGAGAATTTCACGACTGGCGCGAATTGCTGATTGGCAAGCGGAACACGGCGTCCGTTAATGCTGAATTCTAATTCACTCGAGTCGCCCTTTTCGTTTCCTCCGTCCGTCTTGTTTAACCCTTTCACGACCATAAGGTTGCTAAGAGTAAATATTAGTATATAACTGTTTATTTTAGTTTGTTTAGACATAGAATAAATAAAAATCATAAAAAAAAATACATAACAATGTGTAGCTTTTTTTGGAATTTTATGGAAAATATTTTTCCCAATGGACTATATAAAGATAACACGAATTATGGTTAGGCTTAATATGCAATGTCTTTTATTTATTGGTTTATTATAACAAAATGTTAACTAAAATAATACAAAATTATGAAATAAAATTACTATAAAAAATGATGTGCTAATTATGATATTCTGCGAAGCAATTTCTTTTGGTTGTGAAGCAAAGATGGACATTGCACATAATACATATATTAGTTCAGCACAATTTGCATATCTTCTTTCTTCTAAACGTTCGCGTTTACATAATTGCGTTCGGCATACGTTCTATTTAGATATTCTGTATAAAAAATGCAGATAAGGTTATAATTAAATACGACAATCACCAATTTTAAAATGGGGAGAAATGTTTCCCTTAGTCGTGAAAGGGTTAATTCGCTAGACACACGTGTAGAGTTTGTTTCCTTCTTTCTTTTCTTTTTTCTTTTTTGTAAACTACCAAATTTAGACCAAATTTCATCGGATTCGCCGATCAAAACTTGGGTACATCCCCTCGTCAGAAATGGTCGAAATAATCAATTTATGATTTCCCTCAGAAATTTTATGAGTGTTGTGAAGCAATGCGTTTTCAGAGACACAGATAATTTTTTTTTTCTTCGTAGATCCCGTAAGTGAAAGCTTGTGAAGTTTAACTTTTCGCTTAGTTTTGCTTTTGAATTTCATCAGAAAACGACAAATTTGTCATTTTGGTCAGAGATCTTTCACGAGTGTGAAACAATCCGTTCACAGAGACTCGGATGATTTTTCGTAGAACACGTACAAGTGAAAGCTTCGAATCTTGTCTCTGACGGGAGTTTCGTGCTTCGGTAGCTTTAGCGTTAAAAATTTGGGATTTTAACCAAATTGCATTCTAATCTTCTCTAAAAAAAAAAAAAAAAAAAAAATATCGGCCGATGATGAATCGTGCTCCCGGAATATCATATTTCAGTCAATGAAGAATATTCTTGAAAAAATACTTTGAGAGGAAAGAAACATTCTCCCGTCAATTTGAAATTACATATTTAACCATATATATATATATATATATTTATTTATTTATTATATATTATATTATTATTTTATATATATATTATATTATATATTATATTATATTATATTATATTATATTATATTATTATTATATATTATATATATAAAGAAAAGAGTAAAAATGAAAAATAGAGCAAGCGATGTGAGAATTATAGAGGAGAAAGAACAAGAATTATAAATGAATGGAGACAAATGGAATCGGATATTCCGCGGAAAATCGTTGGCCGTTTTTCCATGCGGGCACACTCGTTCCAACAGAGCAAGCACCAAGCGAGCATTTCTATGGTATTATGCAGATCAGTGTTTAATTACGTGTTCGCGGAACAACGGACGGCTTCTAGTGAATACTCATTAAGCGTGTCGCGCGCGGGGGCAACGATGATCGATATTAATGACGAATCAATGGTGTAATCCAATATCATCAGTTCGGCAGGCCGGCGTCCGGTTATTAAGGTCCAGGAATTAATATGAATTATTACGCCGATCGGGGGCGGCGTTGTTTCAATTAAAATTCAGGCCTACCACGGCCTCAAAAACGAGATTCCCCGCGAGGGGAGGGGGACACGAAACACTCACTCGGTGTACAATTGATCATCTTTTGTTCCTTCTACCTTTCTATTTTTTTCTTTTTTTTTCAACTGCCTGATCGTCCGATGATGGAACAATCGCGGCCGAGGGCGAGAATACTTCAGTACGTAATCGACCGAGTCCTGATCAACTATTAATTCGAAAGAAATTGATTTCTCGCTGGAGAAACGAGACGAAACTCTCCGACACTGCCCGAAGAGTCATTCGTCGTCTAGAGAAACCAGAGTGATCACGGCTCAGAAGGGTTCGAAACCACCTCGCAGAAGTGATGGCTTAGAGCCGCGAAAGAAACCACACGCCAGGCGTACAGAGCGATTTTAATCGTGCAAAGCGCAATTAAAATCGCTGACGATGGAGATGCTAGGTCCAGGTCTCGCCTATGAAGCAGAAGCGAGAGGCCAAACAGATTTCGCGAGGAAACGTAATCAACGCGCGAGAGTTAATTACGCGACGCCCTCCTCCTTCGTTTTCTTTCACGGCGGATAATCCCTTGCTAATCAATTGCGTGAAATAATTCGCCGCGATCGTTCGTGTCGTAAAATAGCGATTCGCGATCCGGTCCCGATCAATTGGGGGTAATTTCACGCTGCAACATTGTTAACAGACGCGCGTTAGGCAATATCTGGTTTATATTATATTATTAATGAACGACGTTATGTTTCTGTAAATCAGCGTAACGATAGCTATCGGCAGAGACGCAGAGACACTGACGCTGGCGAGAGGGGGAGGGCGGGGGGAAACCGACGTTTCTATATCTCGCCGATTGGTCACCGAAATCTGCGACTGTCCGTCTAATTAATAGACACTGGCGAAAGCAATAATATGCGGTGAAATGTTACATAGGGCGACCGATGGCATATTTCCGTATTACCGCGGCCGCTCGGTTTTCGTAGGATACACGCCGTGTATGTAAACTCGTTTGTAAATATTAGAATACCCGTGAACCGGATATAATGTCACACGTTGAACGCGATAATTGACCCGGATGAACGGAAGAACGATTCATCCCCTGAAAATACCCGCGGCGAAGATTTACGAGGTTGCTGAATTTTATTTCGTTAATTGTTTCGAATTGGTTCTTCTTCGAGTTGGTGTTCCGTCGGAGCGTCAGATATTGATCGCGGAGAGGCGAGATAAGGGTTAATCAAGGGTGAAACGTTTGTTGGAAAATTCGTCGACGGCGATTCAACTTTCTTAATTTATTTACGTTGTATTTACGACGATCGCTGCATCCTCTTCGAACGATAACGGGGAAATACACAGCCCAATGATGTGCAACACAAGAGGGAAGAAGTACGAGTTTCTTTCGATTAATTTATTCTCACGTAAAGTCGGTGGGTGCATAAAATTCACATTTAAAAACATAAAACAAAGAATCCTCTAGGACTGCGTGGTCTTTAGAAAGGATAAAAAGGGTGCTACTAAGGAAGACTATAAATTACACTCGGTGGTAAAGAAGTCAATACAATTCTCAGCGTCTTTCAATTAACATCGAATTGTATAATCGTATTCTTCGTAGGAAATAGATCTATAATTATTAGAATACTTCCCTCGGAGGAAAAAAGATAGAAATTTCACGACGAGCGTGCGTTAATAATTCTCCCTCTAAATTCAAATTTCCCGTCGTAAGAACAAAAAAAAAAGAGAAAAAGAAAAAAGAAAAGTTTGAAATGCATTTGAGAGAAAGGTATTTATCGAGGATTATGAGTGTTGTTTTGTTGCAGTCCTTGACAAGGCAACGGCCCCGAGAGACGTCGCAAACCAGACCCGAGTCACGAAGCTTCCCACTGAGCGTAATCGACTATATGTCGAGGTCAGAGGCGGCGACGTCCCCGGAAAGCGGCCACGACGAGGAGGAATCCTTCTTCGACAGGCCGCCGCCGCCGCCTCCGCCACCGCCTTCGCAACAATCGCAGTCTCAATTGGAACAGCATAGCATCGGTGACCTGGCGAAGGATGATGAAGACAATGCGAAAGTCGCGAACCTCCTCGATTCCACCGGTGACAGAGAAACGTCCGAGGAATTGGTCAGGTGAGCCAGATCACTCTGCTCACGTGTCTCTCAGCTTTACCAACAACGTCCAATACGAATACTTTTACGAACGATCGCGACTTTATCTACCTATTGGGAAGCCTATTAATCATGCTTCTTTTTATGTTAACGGTGGCCAAGTATCACGAACTTATAAGAATCGCGACGAGTGGGGAAAAGACGATGCAGACTATGTGCATCGAAATAAATAAGTCTGTACATTTTATAATATTTAAAGAAATATTTTAAAAATTGGTTCATTTCGTTCAAGGTATCGTACGAATATTAGTTTACAAATAATTATACTTAGCTTAGCTCGGCTTGATAAATAGGTACGTTCTTGCGCGATAGCCAAAACCGACCAATCTTCTATCACGAACCGTAGATAAGGAGTTAAATTAGATTTAATTCAGCAGACACGAACTTCTTCTTGAGGTATAAATCTATATGTAATTTCTGTCTGGAACCGATTGCGAGTGTAAGATTGAAGTGTAAATCGTAAATCGAGTTAATTCGTTTGATATCTCCAGCAAATGGAAATTAATGGAGATTTTGCTTCGTAGGTTCGCCTCGCAGAAGGACGACAGGACGACGATGGAAGGACAGGTCAGAAGACCTCGTCACATTTCGAGGGACCATTACATTTCAAGGTAAAAATCTGTTTCTTTTTCTTTTCTTTTTTTCTCTTTCTCTCTTCTTTCCTTTGTTTTCGTCTCGTACGATACAAAAATACTAGGAAAATCGTGACGTATCGCGACAAAAATGCAACTTACGTGAAATTTCGAATGAGTGAAAGGGAAAGGAAAATTTCGCGTTTGATCCTCTTTGACTTTGGAGCGCAATTGGAGTAAAAATCAATTCAACGTCGAGCGCGAAGCGTCATGATCTACAACGAGAAAGAGATTACAGAAAAACGAGTTGGGGCAGGGCGAGGACGACGATGGTGCTACCGGATGACGGGGTGACTCTCAGAAGGGATTTGACCGGTGCTACGAGAATCTCTCCGAGCACCATCGATCGGATATTCGACAACAGTAACAGACGACAGTACGGCATGGGTATCGTTGGAAGATTCCTGGGGTGAGTTGCTACTAAATATCCGTCCTTCTACGAGTTCAATCCCTTCGAAATCTAATATTCTCCTGCGTTTGATCGAAAAAAAGAAAAAGAAAGAGAAAAAGAAAAAAAAAAAGAAATAACACGTGCGTTCTGTTTGTGATTATTTTAATACAAACGTGCGAGATCGTTGGTCGAACCGTGGCAGTGCCGTTCCTCGTGTTTGCCAACGCGAAATTATTCGAAGGAAGATAAATTTACAAGCTTTTTACCCAACGACTATTTTATTATCTCAGCGAGAACGCTGGCAGTATGTTCGAATTAAGACCGTCGTTACAATTCACTGCAATTGATAGAACTTCTACCTTTTCTTTTCTTTTTTTTCGTACGATCCTTTACTGCGAAAAATGGTACTACTCGAATTTAAATACCAAGAAGGCAGGTAAAACACGATAAAATAAAAAAAAATTGAGAGAAAAAACACGCGACTCCTTTAAAAAAAAAAAAAAAAAAGGGGGGGGCAAAATATAAATTAAGCGAACGCGACAGGAGACTGAGTTTCACTAAATTTCAAGAAATTTCTACGTTCCCACAAAAATATTTGCCATTCGCCCCGTTCGATACACGCGCCGAAATTCAACCCGGAAGAATACAGGCCGAAGAACCGCCGAGATTTGGATGCATACGATACGTAGCGGGGAATGTACACTCGAAGACGCACTTTGTTTCGTGCCGATATCTCGATCCGTTCCGGAGATATGGCACTTTGAAGCTGCGAGCAAATGGGTCGCGCGACCTAGGGGGCGGAGTGGGGGGTGCCAGACGCGACGTGACCTACATTTTTTCCTGGAAATGCGTCTGTCACTGACCAACGCAACGGTCACGAGCGTGCGGTAGGTCAGGCAGCTGGCGCCCGTATGTGTGTGTGTGTGTGTGTGTGTGTGAGGGCCCGAGGGTGGGAGCGAGACAGAAATATAAACGATAGAAAAATTACGACCGTCTTTGAACGACGATATCTCGGCGAACGGCCGTCCGATTTTCACGAAACGAAAATCGCGTCAAAGGGGAAGGTTCCCGCTTGCCAACGAGTGGAAACTCGTCGAGTAACGGCCGTCGGTTTCGCAGCTACGATCGGGCAAAGTTTCGGGTAATTTCGATACGGGTCTCGCTCCGTGTGCGATTAAGGGGAAAATTGGATTAACATACATACACACGCGCGCGCGCGGCCATATCGATCACGGTAATTAATTGAACTGATCGCGCAATTCGCCAGATATTCGGGATTTTATCGAAACGAGATGTTGCATTGTTAATAATTTATGATTAATAAATAATTATAGCCGCGAGCGTCGAACGCGAGAGCCTCGCCTCATCTCGCCACACACGCACACACGTGTTTGGATTGAGATTTACATTTAAAAATGCAGCTTACTTTTATAAATAACGCGTCGAATAATCACTGGACGCGCGCACGCGATGTTCTCCCCCCAATGTTGAATGTTGAAATCCGCGAATTTACGAAAATATTCCGCGATATAAATTACGTGACGATATTTGGTTGTTAAATTTGGTAATTCGATGCTGTTGAATTTCATTGTTGTTGTGTTTGTTCGCAATATAGACGACGTAACAGCGTCGCCTGATTGAAAGTACAGCCTTTGGGGGAAGAAAAAAAAAAAAAGAATAGAACGAACGACGAGCCACGCATTTCCCATCAGGTTCGATATTTTGCGTATTCGCGTTTATCAGATGTCGTCTAGTCGTTGTATATCGATGCGGTTGTTCTTCCGCATCGGTGAAAAAATTGATTTCGAAACGGTCGGTAAATGAATTTCCATACGAGTAATTTCATTCCGATGTTTCGTCGAACCGCGCGAATCCTCCGACCGACGGCAATTTGTCGCGATTTGGTGACACGTTGAACAAACCAGTAAGACTGGAAGTGAGATGGAATAATTGAGATCGAAGTGAAAAGAACACACATCGGGAAACGTCGATCGGTAAACATTAAATGTAGAAAGTGAAGAGATGAAGGAGAAGAGTAAATAAAGAAAGATTAAATAACTCTCCATTATACGTGTACCAAATTAAAATAAAAAAAATGACCAAAGTGGAATAATTCTGAAAGAGAGTCGAATACGTACAGGTATCAATTTCATTAAACTACTGAAATTTCGATCGAAATTTGTCGCCTGAAGATCTTGAAGAGAAAAACGAGTAACAGAAGAGTATAAAAGGTGGTAATGGAAATTTCTTTCTATTTTATTCGGCAAGTGAGCGTTACCCTGAGAGAGTAGGACGATAACGCGGCTTTATCGAAACAACTTTCTCGCTGGTTCTTCTTCATTCCGCTTTAACGATCGCGCGAAGGTTTTATCATGTATGTACGACCCAGTTTAAGATATATACGCGGAACACAAATAACAAACGCGGATAAGCGGCAAACGTCAGAAATGAGAGGGAAGAAGGAAAAAAAAATACCGTGACGCAAAGCGTCTGGGGCTTGCTGGGGCAGCGTGATATTTAAAAAATGCCAAGAGGGATATAGTTATCGATCACAGCTTTTGCGGCAACGAAACCTCCTTCTCCCATTTTCCGTGAAAAGTTCATTATTTATGGCGGCTTGCACGAGAAATGTAGATGTTATTTTATAATATACATGAGCTCTCTCTCTCTCTCTTTTTCTTTTTTTGAAAGTGGCGCAAGTTCAATTTCGAAAAAAGAGAAAATATGAATCGAGGCTAGTTTCAGTTAGACACGGATTTTTCAGGACTTGCAGTAACAAAATTAATATTTTCAATTGTTTCAGTTATCATTCTTTCTATTAGAAGAATACATTTCAATTAACAAAGCCTACCTCAAATGAAATCGATATCGCTCGCGTTTGCCCAAAAATTGATATTGTTCGAAATTTGTTATTACTGGAAATGGTGCAAGTCTGTGCAAATTTGTAGCTAAAAAAGAAAACTTTTCAGTTTCTTTAATTAATTATTATTGCATGATAAATCCCGAATTTCGAAATATTTTTTTTTCTCGTTAATTCAAACGCAAACCCTCGAATGAATAAATGCACTTGTGCCAGTCTTGCGAAAAAAAAAATTGCATAAAAACAGGACACTACGAGAATACGTGATAAATAAAGAATACCAAAGATACTGTTTCGCGATTGCAGGAGGTCTTTTCGAAAGAGCGTGTCGCAGAAACCAGACGTGAAAAAGCAGCTGGACGACTTCGAGGATCACCGACCGTATTTCACGTATTGGATCACCACCGTGCAAGTTCTCATTTTGATAATATCGTTGGCGTGCTACGGTTTCGGACCTGTGGGCATGGATCTCAGTCACAGATCAGGCCTGGTGAGTCCGACACGTCCGACACGTCGCGCGAATTCTCTCTCTCCCCCCTCCCCTCGCGAGATCAGCATCTTGATTTTCTCGCGGAAGTATCGTCAACTGATAAGACAATCAATTGTGCAATTCAGGTACTCGTGACCAGTCTGTCGTTGCAACAAGTGGACTACCAGGAACCAGCGAATTTCTGGTTTGGTCCGAGGGCTGCAGACTTGATCCATCTGGGCGCCAAGTTCGCACCGTGTATGCGTCGCGACATCAAAATTCTGAAGGAGATCGACGTATGGCGGGAAAGAGAACGGGACACCGCGTGCTGCATCAGAAACGACGACTCCGGCTGCGTGCAATCCAGCAAAGCGGACTGCTCTGTGAGTTGTTACTTCGTTTTTACTACGAGATGCAAAAGCCAGATACACTCATTCGCAGAAACTCGTGTGTTTATAATATAATCTTCTCTTTTGCGAACCAACTGGTCCGAGGACTGAGGTCGACCGCCACGGTAAATTTTTGCGCAACTTCTATCTTGTATCACGCTACCATATATATCCGCGTAGATATTTATTTGCTTCTGTCTGTGTAAAGATATTTCTCTGTCTCTCCAAAAATTTTCTTTCTAGAAATTTTACATGCATGCGCACAATCAACTAGCCATGTCTTCGATACTCGAATTAATTTTATTCTCCGGGTGAATTTTGCAATCGTGAATGTAACGTAACGTAGCGATCGTGTGCCTTGGAGGAAGACTTTGATTAAATTGTTTAATGGTGCTTTAAAAAAAATAAACAAACAAACAAACAAACAAACTCTAGAACACGATATCCACGTGGAAGAAATGGGGACCTGGGGACAGTGGACCGGGAGGACGTATAAGCGGATCGGTCTGTGGGTTGGATCCAAAGTTCTGCGACGCTCCAGCCAGTATTGCGCCGTACGAGTGGCCCGACGACATCACCAAGTGGCCAATTTGTCGGAAAACTAATCCGTTCAATCAGCGATTTAGGTAAATTCGTCATCCAAAAATCCAATCTCTTTCATCTGCTTATCATCATCGTCATCAACTTCATCCGTCATCAATAAAAAGAAAAAAAAAAAATACAGAAAAGAAACTTCAAATTCCGTCGTGTTTTTAAAAATGTCCAACAATTGAACATTTATCTGCTTATGATCAACTTATTCGTCAATAAGAAAAAAAAGAAAAAAAAAATTTCAAATACTTCAGTCATTCCAAATTCCATATTTCTAAAAATGTCCAACGATAGAATAGGAGATGCCGGAACGTTTTTCCTGAATAATATCGAGGAAACCGTTTTCCCTTGCTCAACAGTAGAAACGGGAGTCAACGGGGCAATGGAAACTTCCCGGTAGGCCGGTACAAGGACAAAATGGCGGAGCACATGGTCTGCGAGGTGATCGGTCATCCGTGTTGCATCGGTATCCACGGGATGTGTCGGATCACCACCAAGGAATACTGTGATTTCGTGCATGGCTACTTCCACGAGGAGGCGTCGCTCTGTTCCCAGGTCGAGTGTTTGCACGACGTCTGCGGCATGATACCGTTTCTTCATCCCGAGTGGCCAGATCAGTTTTACAGGCTCTTCACCACCATGTTCCTTCACGCTGGGTACGTGT